>OX442314.1:52597568-53197568 GCA_949358305.1 Strigamia acuminata
ATCGTATACGAGATGGTCGATGATTTTTGTTTCCCGGACTTTGATTCGTATTCGAGTTGTTACGAGTTCGTATTTTGATCGTATTCGTATTCGAATCGAATTCGAATCGTATTCGAATCGAATACGAATCGAATTCGAGTCGTATTCGAGATGGTCGATGATTTCCACTCGCTCGTATACGCGTTGTATACGAGCTCGTATTTTGATCGTAATCGTAAACGAGTCGTTTACAAGTCGTATACGAGTTGTATACGACGTGTATACACCTCGTATACGAACGAAGTTTGGAAAATCCACCGGATACTTACTACGACATGAAAACACATAGTAGTCACATACGTCTTATTTGGAAATTGTGTTTTCACAAACTTCGTTCGTATACGAGGTGTATACACGTCGTATACAACTCGTATACGACTTGTAAACGATTCGTTTACGATTACGATCAAAATACGAGCTCGTATACAACGCGTATACGAGCGAGTGGAAATCATCGACCATCTCGAATACGACTCGAATACGATTCGAATACATCTCGAATACATCTCGAATACGAGTCGTACGAGTCAAAGTCCGGGAACGGGTCATCGACTATCTCGTATTCGACTCGAAAACGAGTCGAATACGATTTCGCGTTGAAGAAGGGCAAAATTCGCATTCGACTCGAAAACGAGTCGAATACGAATTCGCATTCGACTCGAAAACGAGTCGAATACGATTTCGCGTTGAAGAAGGGCAAAACTCGTACTCGACTCGAAAACGAGTCGAATACGATTTCGCGTTGGAGAAGGGCAAAACTCGTACTCGACTCGAAAACGAGTCGAATACGATTTCGCGTTGAAGAAGGGCAAAATTCGCATTCGACTCGAAAACGAGTCGAATACGATTTCGCGTTGAAGAAGGGCAAAACTCGCATTCGACTAGAAAACGAGTCGAATACGATTTCGCGTTGTAGAAAGGGCAAAACTCGTACTCGACTCGAAAGCGAGTCGAATACGATTTCGCGTTGAAGAAAGGCAAAACTCGTACTCGACTCGAAAACGAGTCGAATACGATTTCGCGTTGGAGAAGGGCAAAACTCGTACTCGACTCGAAAACGAGTCGAATACGATTTTGCGTTGAAGAAGGGCAAAATTCGCATTCGACTCGAAAACGAGTCGAATACGATTTCGCGTTGAAGAAGGGCAAAACTCGCATTCGACTAGAAAACGAGTCGAATACGATTTCGCGTTGAAGAAGGGCAAAACTCGTACTCGACTAGAAAGCGAGTCGAATACGAGATCATTTTTTGATCTGGGTCGTGAATGCGTCCGTATGTCACGCGAAGGCGTGTTGGAGTCGATTCCGAGTTCGTATTCCATCTTGAACGCGCATTGGAGACGTAAACCAGTTTATTTTACCCACTCTCGCTCGATCCCGCTTCATCGCTCCTTGTCGCTCCTGTGAAAAAAAATACATGAGAATGTGCAGAAATGAACCTTCCAATACTCACATGAAAATTGACAACCTTGACACAAAACAGTCTATTGACACTCCCAACACCACCCCGGACGTTTTCCGGAAGAGTTTGGTCCACCCGGAATCCCCAGAATAGTCGCCCCCGAAATGCGGATTTCGCGGAAGCCAATCCGCGGAAAGGTTAGTTATCGATTATGAATGTCATTGCTTTTATTTTATAATGTAAAGGACAAATCATTGAAATCCAACAATGATTTATCCTATTTTTCCGAGTGCAGTTGTTAGCCTCGAAGCGTGTACACTTTTATGTGATATTAAACATGGCGCACGCATGTCGGTGTCGCGCACCTGTTTAGACACTCGTCAACTCCTTTCTAACCGATGTTTTGGCCAGGAAATCGCTTTATATGGTAGCAGAGGATGGTTCTCGACGGCCTGACCAGTTTGTAAAGGATTTCCGACCTTTTTGGACGCGAGACGAAGCCAAGACGTCGCCCGACTTCGCCGCAAACGCGAACCGACCGACGCAGACGGATTTTCTTCGCCAAATCGATTGGAAACGATCGGCAACGTGTGCGGACATTACTACGGACATTTTAGTGTGTAAGCAGCTTTATTTCGAAATTTTTCTGTGCGAAATAAGCACTTTTTCCGACGTCGTTGTGAAATTCTCCTGCGGCGGCCATTTTGGATTCGGCCGTGAAGCGAATCGCAGCCCAGACGTGCATCTGAACCGATACACGCCAACACGACGTTATTTTGCCGAGGCAATCAGTATTGCCAGCGAGACGACGCCCATTCACGTCGACACGACGGAGTTTCGACGCAAAACGACCGATATTTGTCGTAGGATCGTCGAGGACGAAGATTTGTTCTGTGGCGACCATTTTGATCGTTTTTCATCGCCATCGACGGTGAATATTCGTTTTGGAGCTGTGTTTACGTGTAAGTCCACGTACACAGCCATATTTAGCACGAAGAGCCGTGATTTACACCCGACGTGGAATTACGAAGGCGCGGACGTGCGCAACGACGATTTCAAGAGGAAACCCTGGTTTTGCACGCAGGGTGCACCAGTTGAGAGGGTTTCTCCTCACATTAGCACCCCGGCGTGCGTGTGAGTTAATTCGACACGTGAAGCCGACGTTGAACACACCGTGGGAACCGATTACGGCGCAAGGATCCCGTAATTGGCCAACTTCACATCTAGACTGTTTTGATTTATTTGCATACTTTCGTGAAACTCTGTATAGTTTTAAGTTTTTGTTGTTGGTCCCTTGTTAGATTCGGTGCTACCCTACGTCCAGTCGGGCACGTAGCACTGTATTCTTGGCTGGGCTTATCCAGGGCCCCCAACCATCCCGCGACCCCAGGAGGTCGGACGGAAGAGTTGGTGGATTGCCAGTCAAGGTTTTCCAATCTCACTTATTGAGATTCCCCGGGTTGAAACTGTATTTTCGCCTTCCTTTTTGGTTTTTGGGACTAGAGACAATTGTGCATTGTGTGATTAAGTGCTCCTGTGAAGTGTGTGTGCGGAATAAATTCCGAAATTGTGTTCTCTCTGTGCATAACCAATTATTATTGTGCATTTTCCTGGTGTCGTCGTGATGGCTTCAAAGCACGACGATTACAAGGATATTAAAAAGCTCGATGGCACGAACTATGCCACCTGGTCCGTGCAGGTCCAGTTATTGCTCAAATACAACGGCGTTTGGGGACATGTTAGTGGCTCTGAGCCACCACTGGCTGCAACAGCCACTGCAAAAGAGAAGCGAGAGTTTAACGCTCGAGAGGACAAGGCAATGTCCACTATCTGCATGAGTTGCGCTGAGCCGCAGCAAGTGATAGCTGTTGCCTGCCCCACCGCTGCGAAAGTTTGGGAAGCCCTAAAGGACGCTTATCAACCGACGACGAGGGCACGTCGTGCTCGGTTGCGACGTGAATTCCTCAACATGAAACTTCGAGATAATGAGGAAATGCTAGTTTTCACCGGGCGGGTCGACCGCAAAATCGTCGAACTGAAGGACGTTAAAATTGAGGTCACCGATGAATTCCAGGCATTCCAATATTTAGATCTTCTGCCCCCACAATACGAGGCTGTGAAACAGACCGCGTATCACTGGTCGGATACGGAATTCACAGCGAAAAACGTTAAAGAACGTTTACTTGGCGAGTACAATCGCCTTTATGAACAGACCAATGAATTTGGCGTCCCACCTGTATTGGCAGACAATACTACCGCTTTCTATACTAAAGGGAAATGGAAACCTCGTGGAAAAACCCCAAATTCCCCCGGAACTTCGCGTGGAACATGTTTTACTTGCGGTGGGTCGGGACACTTCGCCAGGGAGTGCCCATCGCCGCCGAAACAGCAAGGGACTTTCCCCGCCAGCGCTGGCTCGCCAGCCCAATTGAATCGTGGAGGCACCCGTGGCAAAGGACGAGGCAGAGGGGGTCCACAGAGAGCAAATCTCACACAACTGGACCCCTATACAGATGAGCCCTACACTTTGTATTCTGCGGTGTCGGAAGAGAAGCCCACAGTGCCCTTATCTCTTGTGTCGCACGGAAACTACGATTCACAGTGGTACGTGGACACGGGAGCGACCGACCACTTTTCCTTCAACCGGAATTGGTTTTCAAACTTCAAACCGTTGTCTAACTTCAGCGTTCTACAAGGAGAAGGAAAATCGAAGATTGAAGGTGTGGGCAACATCGTCCTCACTTCGCTCTATGGACAAAGAACGAGGAAAATAACTTTGACGAATGTATTCTTCGCACCGAATTTTCGGAAAAACCTTATTTCGCTCGGGCGCACCGATGAGGCTGGGTTGTGCACAATTGTTAAAGATGGGAAGATGAGTATTTTCAAAGATAAAATCGAGGAACCATTGATTTCGGCAGTTCGGACTAGCGACAGGCTGTACAAAGTCAACTGCCGGGTCGAGGTTAATTCTGTAAACACAGCTGCATTAACTGCGCAACAGGATACAGCTGCTGTCCTCGATTTAATCAAATCATCCGTGAAGGATGAAAAATTTGTACAACCGCTACTAACCATTTTAGATTTTAAGTCAGCTTTACTAAAAAGTTTCTGTAAGCCGGATATGGGAAAATCCGCATCTAATTTGAGTACGCAAGTAAGCGAGCCAACCAAAGCGAATGCGCCTGCGGCGATTAATTTACAGAAAACAGTGAATGAGGTTCAGACACCTCCTGCTATTGTTCCCGAAGCTAATGCGACTGCGAAAGTTAACAAAAGCGGGGATACTGGGATCAAAATGAGAAAGAAAGAAATATCCCAGAGTATGGACACGTGGCATTCCAGAATGGGCCACCATAATGCTAAAGGCATTATTAAATTAACCGAATCCGAGGACGTTTTTGGGATCAATTTGTCTAACAAAGAATTATCCACTTGTGACGCATGTGCCCGTGCTAAGAGCACTAGGGCGAGTTTTCCCCCGATAATTACCATTTCCACTAAGGGAGTATTAGATTTAGTGCACATGGATGTTTGGGGGGCATCACAAGCTACTTCCTTGGGTGGGGCTAATTTTTACTTTATATTGGTTGATGATTATTCACGTTATATGTGGATCATAACGATGAAGACCAAAGGGGAAGTTTTGGGCCATTTTAAACGTTGGTTGACGGAAGTCGAAAGAACGACATCACGGAAAGTGAAATGCATTAAAACTGATAATGGAGGAGAATTTATTTCGCGGAATTGGGATGATTATGCATCCAAAATTGGTTTGAAATGTATTCGTACGAATACATATAGCCCGGAAATGAATTCTGTTGCAGAACGTGCAAACCGTACCATTGTCGGTGGCGTCAGAGCTTTAATGTTGGAAAATGATTTCCCCTATCCCCTTTGGGCTGAATTAGCGACGACCATAGTTTACTTAAAGAACCGATTCCCCCATGAAGGGCTTGGAGGAAAAGTGCCCTATACCGTGTTTTTCGGCAAGAAATTGTCTTTGCGACACATCAGGTGTATTGGGTCGAAGACATTTGTACATATCCCGTCCCAGGTCAGAAAGGGCAAACTGGAAGGAAGGGCTTGGGCGGGAGCACTCATTGGATACGCAATATCAACTAGGGGCTACAGGGTTTGGGATCCTGTACGGAACCAAGTTTTTGCGTCCAAACATGTCCGAATTTTCGAAGACTCATATTGGTATGAGATTGGCAAACGGCTACAACAGCCCATCAAGCAACCGCAGGGTGGCCAATTCAAACATTTTGGGGATTCTTCCTCGGACACCGAGGGAGATGATGATGATTCCGTTGCCCCTATCCCTGAAATTGTTGAGGAAGTGCAAGAGGCACTACCACCTCCTATTCCGCCCCCTGTTGAACCCCCGGTTCCGAAGGAGAAGCCTCCTTTACCCACAACCCCAAAGCCTGTTTTCAGACCTGAATTGAGGCCGCTTGTAAAACAAGCGATACAACAGCCTGCGATAGAAACTGTTGAAGGTGACTTGGTTGGGGATGCTGGTGCTGGGGATAATCCAGTTGAAGAAATTGGTGGGGCGAAGGGGGATAACGGCGATGGCGAGAATTACTTCAATGTTTATCCTGACGACGATGAGGAGGTTGATCTTCCTCCTACGATACAAGCTCGTCGTGGTTCGGGCAAAAAGGGAAAGAAGGTCAAAGATCCTTTGTCGCTGCCGCTGGATATGACTAAGTGGAGACGGGTCCAGTCTGTCCGGAAAGCCGGGGCAACGGCTGGGAAAATTGATGTGGTTTATTTCTCGCCCAATGAAGACAAACTTAGAAGTCGGACTGACGTTGCGCGATGGTGCGACGCAGAGGGTTACCACTACGACCCAGATCTTTTTGACTTCAAAACCTTAGAGGGTGAAGAACCCGAACTCCCTTTTGCCGGTTTCTGTGCCGTAGAGCCTGATACCTACGAGGAGGCAATGAGGCACACCAACAAACGGGACTGGGAAAAGGCGATGAAAGAAGAGACAGATATCTTCGACGATCGAACTGTCTATAAAGAAATTGATAAGCCCGAAGGAGAGTTGCTTTTGGGATCAAAATGGATTTATAAAATGAAAAGGGACCAGTCGGGTGCAGTCGCGCGCTACCGGGCTCGCTTGGTAGCACAAGGCTTCAAGCAGAGGCCGGGCATTGACTTTACGGAGGTATTTTCCCCCGTAGTCAATTTCGTCCTCGTTATAGTGTTTTTCTGTACCTTGGTGATACTGAAAGGTTGGAGAGATGTCCACCTTGACATCAAGGCCGCGTACTTGTACGGGGACCTTGATAAGGTCCAATTCATGGAGATTCCCAAGGGCTACAGAACAGCCGAAAACCAACATAAGTGTTGGATGCTGTTGAAGTCATTATATGGACTACATCAGAGTGGACGGATGTGGTACCAAGCCCTCCACGACCGTCTACTCCAACTGGGATTTGTGCCCTTGTTGGGTCTTAACTGTGTTTATGCGTTAGACAACGACGCAATTCTTATCTTTTACGTGGACGACATAGTTCTCTTCTCCAAGGATGACTACGTCGAGGAATGCGTTGTTCGATGGATTAGGGAATCCTTTGACACGGTTGATTTGGGTCCCGTGACCCTCTTGTTAGGCATAGCCTTTGATAGGTCTGGGGGCCAAATTAGGATCCATCAAAGGGCATACATAGAAAAACTTTGTAAGTTGTATGGGGTCGACTCATGCCTTCGGATTAGAGTACCTGGGACGCCAGGAACGATTATTCAGGGCGTGACGGAAAAGGAGCGGGTTGATTCCACTTTCCCCTATCGCAACTTAGTGGGAAGTCTCTTGTTCTTGGCGAGCAGGACAAGGCCAGACATCCTGTTCTCGGTCATTGTCCTCTCACAATACAATGAGAAACATTCGACGCGTCACATTAGTATGTTATTGCAAATTTTGCGATATCTGGCAAATACGTCGGATTATATGATTAATCTTTCCAATTGCCGAAATGATAATCTAACTGTGTATACCGACGCGTCGTTTGCCCTCGATGCAGACAAAAGGAGAAGCTTCGGGGGTCACATAGTCTATTTGGGTGGCGTTCCGATCATGTGGAACTGCCATAAGCAGTCAATGACTGCGTTATCGATCATGGAGAGTGAATTTCTGGCCGTGGTCGATGGCGTAAAGGAGATTATATGGCTAGAGAGGCTTTACGATGCCGACATCATGTTCAGCATCAATCGGAACACCCCATGCGTGTACGCGGACAGTATGCCCGCGATACAATACGCCAAAAACCGAATAGAGAATAGGGCGAATAAACATATCGACGTAAAGCTTCATTTCCTCAGGGACTGGTTTGAGCGCGGAACGTTTGCTATTAAGCATATTCCAGGGGCCCTGAATGTCGCCGATGTGATGACCAAATGGTTACCCAAGCCCAGACTTAACACCTTGTGTGAGCATTTATTTGTAAGGCGCAAATAACCAAACAAAGGGGGATATATTGAGTTGTGGTGGAAATATTGTGTGTTTGGTTGTTTGTCGCCATATTGTATAGTTTGTGAATATTTACATTACACACTTTCCGGATATGTGTAATGAATGTGCTGCTATTTAATGTCTCGATGTCGCGTTCAATCGATCTCGATTTTTATTAATGCTGGTTCTGTACCGCGGTTGAACGTTTCCATTTAGCAGCATGCGCTGATAACATCGTCTGCTCAAAAGAGCGAGTCCTGTATTGTTATTATTGCTTAGTTATCGATTATGAATGTCATTGCTTTTATTTTATAATGTAAAGGACAAATCATTGAAATCCAACAATGATTTATCCTATTTTTCCGAGTGCAGTTGTTAGCCTCGAAGCGTGTACACTTTTATGTGATATTAAACATGGCGCACGCATGTCGGTGTCGCGCACCTGTTTAGACACTCGTCAACTCCTTTCTAACCGATGTTTTGGCCAGGAAATCGCTTTAAAAATGACCTTCAACCTTTAAACAACTTCTAAAGGACATTCAAACGACCTCCAAAGTATCCAAACAACCTTCAAATGACCTTCAAACAACCCTTAAACAATCCCCAAACAACCTTCAAATGACTTCCAAACGACCCTCAAACAATCTCCAAATGACCTTCAAACAACCTTCAAACGATCCCTAAACGATCTCCAAATGACCTTTAAACAATCCCAAGTAAACCCCAAACAACCTTTAAACGACCTACAAACGACCTTAAAACAACTTTCAAACGACTCTCAAACAACCCTCAAACGACCTCCAAACTATCCAAACGACCTTCAAATGATCTTCAAATGACCTTTAAACAATCCTTAAATGATCTCCAAACAACCTTCAAACAATCCCCAAATGACCCCCAAATGACCTCCAAACGACCTTCAAACGACCTTCAAACGACCTTCAAATGATCTTCAAATGACCTCCAAACAAGTTTCAAATGACCTTTAAACAATCCTTAAATGATCTCCAAACAACCTTCAAACGACCTCCAAAGGACCCCCGAATAGAGATGTCATGTCAGAATTTTTAAATGTTGACTTCAAAACAGAGAAGAACACAACACAGATTTCACCGTGCCTGACACTGGAAAAAAAATATGGCTTTACAAATTGTAAATGTGTCAAAAGTTAATGTGTAAATGTGAGCTTTACAGTTTTTGTAATTAACTTTTCAGCAATTAAAAGACGTTTAAAGCCATATTTTTTTCCAGTTTCATCCTCCGAAAACTTTTTCAAAACGCCATATTCTTTAATGTCTCCATGTTAAATTTTTGCTGAATAAATTCTAGACAACTTAATAGTTTTAAACTTGATGCTTAGAAATTTGTATATCCCGTTTTCAAAATATCTGCTTCTGTTTTAATTTTCAACAACAGTTACTGCAGCAACAGGTGAACAAAGGTCTATTACATATAAAAACATCAAACAAACGGTTTATTTTGCAGCACCATTGTTGAATGCTTAGTTTTTCATGCAGAAAATGATGAAACTCATTCGTAACATTAAACTGCCACCAGGTTTGCCGCAGAAATTTTGCATTTTTTCAACAGATCTGTTGGAAAATGCAAAATTTCCATTTAGTTCCATTTGTTGAAAATAAATATAAATAAATATTGATTTCAGACAAAATTCATAAAAAAGGTTTGTTCCGGATCTAGATAAGACCCTTGTTCCACATGACATGTTTACTTTTTATTTTTGAAGACAAACAAATCGAATTAATGCAGACACGGATCCTCTGACAACTAGTTAGGCGCCATCATTGCCACCGCCAAGAACATTATCCACAAGTGCAAAATAGGCTGGGTCTTCAAATCCTATCTGCAGGATCACTCCGTGTTTTTTAGCAGTACTAACTCCGTCAGATTCTGTGCGAATGGATAGAATATATAGTAGAATTAAAACAAATTCTTTGTAAGAATGTCACGCACAGGAATAGGCTGTTGTATGTGCATGTCTATTGGATTTAACAATAGTGTGCATACACATTTCTCTTCTACGGAATGGGTTTATTATAAAGCATTTTTTGTATGAAAAAATGTACTTTTATGCAATTTTTGTTAAGAAATGCAATTTTTGTTAGGAAATTCAATTTTTGCTCTCCAAGATGCCATTTTGCACCTCAAAATGCTATTTTTGCACAACAAAAGCATATTCCTGCCTGCAAATGCATTTCTTTGCATGAAAATACACTTTTCTGTTAATACACAATTTTCAGACCAATTTTTAGTAACATAATAATTTGTTGTCTTTTCTGACTATTCCTTCCCTCTAAACAATAATTTCAAATCCCATCACTGTGTGCAGACATTTCTCTTCGCCTACTCACTTCCAACTTGTGGCCACAAACGCTAAACAAAAAATCTAAATCAAAACTTGGACTCATAAACAGCAACATCAGTGATTTCTGCTCTTCGTGCACAAACGGAGCAACGTCCCACGCCTCTGGCAGGCGAACACTTTTGTCCCAAAAGTACGAGTCATTCAACCTCATGAAAAATAGAATTCACAACGTCAAGAATCACCGCGAATTTCCCAGTATCTCGTCAGCCTGTCCAGCAATGACTTCATCGAAGTAATCCGCTAATTCCAGTGTGGTAGTCACTCGATCGTCCTCCATTTCTTCAACAGGCCGTTGAATAAGACTCCCGAAAAGAATTTTAATAGACATTTTGTTTAATGATTGTATTTCCGATCCTGTCGCGATGTTCCGGCGTGAGATTTTGGTCTTGGTCGGGCAGTTTTACCTTAGCTGAAGCACAACGTCTGAGTTTGGATGAGTTCTAGCGCGCTTATTACTCGTTTAACAATTCGAGGTTTGTTTATCTGTCGCTGTAGTAACTATTGTTAACAGTTTTAGCATTCCATGTTGGAATTTTGGTCGTAAAGTTTAAAAAATGTTTTATCTAAAATGTATTCGGAAAAATCGAACATGAAGACCCCCCTGAAAAGAGCCTGCCCGAAGGGAGTGAGGCGGCTGGTGGTCAGCCCCCATTGGCTGTGACTGGCCCCTCACCCCAGTGTATAAAAGGTGGGGTTTCTCGCCCCGAGTCAGAACTTACACAAACGACACCAAGAACACAGCAACTACCTCACCGTCAGGCCAACTTCAAGTACAAGTTAGGATTGATCGAGGACCGCTGAGTAAAGTGCAACTGTAACTCTCACGAATTTACCTGAAAACTACTCCAGCGAAAGCTAGAGAATAGTCCTTGTAAATTCATATCGAATAATTGCCCTACGATTATTCCGCCACCGAAGTGTCCGAGCGCTTTGTAAGGAACCCCCAGTTCCCGGTCGAAACCTTGAGACGCTAAACACAACCCCTAGACAACAGGCACGGATAGAAGACTCGAAAGAGCATTCCACCGCGTCTGTGAACGACGAATCCGTGACGAATTAACGACAACTCGAGACGCCACTATTGTTCGGCCGACCACGCGGAACTGAGGACGCCATCTTGAGAAATCCTGTGTTCGACTCTGACCAAGTCGACTCTAGAATTGTTACTGAGTGTAGTTGTATTTTAAGGCATAACGCCTATTGAATAAATTACTTGTTCATTTACATACATTTAGTATTCATTTGGATATTTACATAATAGATCACAGGTAAAGTATCACACGTTAGCTCACTTAAGTAGTATTAATACCTATACGAAGTAGGACCCGACACATTTAATAGTGAAATTTTAGTTTGCGTTGGTTTGTGTTTATACCACAAAACGTTTTTTAAACTCTACGACCAAAATTCCAACATTGAATGAATAAACTGTTAATAATAGTTACTGCAGCGACAGATAAACAAACCTCGAATTGTTAAACAAGTAATAAGCGCGCTAGAACTCATCCAAACTCAGACATTGTGCAACAGAAAAACGCACGTTGTTGGTTTGCAAACTGCAGCAACTGTGTGATTATTTTAAAATAAAGAATCCGTGGCACATGAAAAATTAAAACATATGCGATTACAAAGTGAGAGTAATGAGTTATAAGAGATTGCAAACATGGGGTAAATAGGTGAGTGGCGCCATCTATGGAGAAGCAATAGTAACACCAGTTTTTGTCTGAAACTGTTTTTTCTGCAAATCCATTTTTTTTCTTCAAAATGCTAGAACTGGGGACTAGGACTGGGGCCTTGGCGGGGACTCGGTTGCGGGAGCGGGCGACTGTTGGGGCGCTCGTAAACCATGCGGGGGGAGGGTTAGTCGTCCTCGACTGTCACGACGCCAAACGTTGTGCTAATGTGTGCAAAACGTTCGCTAAACGTTCGCAAAGCTGCAGCAAAACTATTTTAGTAAAATAGAAGTAAGTTAGTAGTGGTAATATTAGTTTTTTCTTTCCAAATTTAGTTTTTTTTGGCTGAAGTTGGCACCACATTCACATTCGCCAAAACTACAGATAAAACAAACACAAAATACACAAACACTTAAATTAGATGACAATTGTTTCAAAACTTTTTGATTTAAGTCAAAATTCACCAAAAATTCTTTCCGTCGGTTATTGAACAAGTTTTGACATAATATAAAGTATTCACAGACATGGCATATTTACTTTTAATTTTGAAATACAAAAAAAAAAAAAAATATCGATTTAATGCACACACGCAACTTCTGACAACTCGTTAGTCGCCCAGGTCGCTGCCGTCGTCGTCGCTCTCAATGTCGGTCCATTCGTCGCTGTCGTCGTCCTCAGCGGGCAAGAACTGTAGCTGCAGGTGCACCCCGTGTTTCTCAGCCGTTTGCTGCATCATACGATCGTCGAAAAGGTGTCTTCTAACCTCATCAACGCGCAAACTCACGTCTAACTCGACCAGAGAATCGATTTTGCACAGACCCTCAATCGCTGACGGTCCCAACAAATAATAAGATTGATCAAGTCGCAAACGTTTTAGTTTCTTCTTCGCCATAAACTCGACAAACTTGCGTGCTATTTTATCACTAAAACCACAGCAATTGTGAAGTCCAAGCTTCTCCAGATTCGGACACATGTCCAACAACTGGAAAAAATAACCGGAAGAAAGCCAAACATCCAAGGGCCCACTTATAGAAAATTCAACTAATTTCTCCAAATACAAATTACGATCAAACACGTCATTTCTGATGACACTCCTGCTCATGCTAACATACAAGTAGGTCAAATCCTTGAATTTCGTCAAACTGAGCAGCACTTTGAAGGTGAAAACGTCCAAACTGATGGTGATGCTGCAAACTTTCGGACACGTGAGCACGGCGATGTCCAGCACATCTTCAATGGAGTGATCGGTGGACATTGGCAAGAAAAACAATTCTTTCAGGTTGTATTGCTGTGGTGGCGAGTCTAATGGCAACAGCGCCATGAACCACTCACTGTAATCAAAATATCCCACGACTTCGATCGATGTCATCGTGTTCAATACAAAGCTGTGGCAGTCCGTTGAAATGTCGTCACCGTAAAATTTGAATACTCGCAACGTCTTTCTGAGTGCGGAATCTTCTGCGCACAGTTTTCTCACAAAAACTTGTGTGGTTTCATTGATATGAAGCTCAACGAGTGACAGTTGGGCGATGTGTATGGCCGAGTCGTCCTCAACAACACCGCCGGGAATACTAAGTTCCTTTAGATTTGGCATTATACGGCAAATTTCTTTGCAAGCACGGGCTGTGAGAAGTCTTTTCTTGGGCAGATATAAGTCTGTCAGATTCTGTGCGATAAATGCAATTAGGAGAATTAAAACAAAGAATGTCGCACATTTTCTATTAATTACAGACAAAATACATTTTACAAGAGAAAGTTTTTGTCGGATAAAGCATTTTTTTCTAAAAACTGTTTTTTTTTCTTACAATATTCTATTTTTTCTGCAAATCCATTTTTTTTTACCTCTAAATGTATTTTTCTGTTCGCAAATCTATTTCTATCTGTTTGCAAATGCACTTTTTCATTTGCAAATGCAGTTTTTTCTTTTGCAATTGCATTTTTTAAATCTCAAAATGCATTTAACTACATTTTCTGTGTATTTTGTGCTAAAAAAAAAGGGTCATTCTGAATTTTCACTATTTAGTCTATTTTTCTTCGAATTTAATCATTTTTCGTCTTTATTAACAAAAAATTCAACTTTCGTCACTGTCCGTGTGAAATCAATTCGCGTTTGATACTCACTGTCAAGTTGTGGCCACTAATTTGAAGTAAAAATTCCAAATCAAAATTTGGACTGGAAAATATCATAATAAGTGTTCTCTGATGTAGATTGTCGCGTCCTACTTTGTATAGGTTTAAATAGCG
Source organism: Strigamia acuminata (assembly GCA_949358305.1). Lineage (NCBI taxonomy): Eukaryota > Metazoa > Arthropoda > Chilopoda > Geophilomorpha > Linotaeniidae > Strigamia > Strigamia acuminata. Next base: position 52,611,776 of record OX442314.1, read on the forward strand.
CTAACGTGTAATACTTTACCTGTGATCAATTATGTAAATACTCAAATGAATACCAAATGTATGTAAATAAACAGGTAATTTATTCACCAGGCTTTATGCCTTTAAAATACACTCAGTAATAATTCTAGAGTCGACGTGGTCAGCGTCGAACAAAGGATTTCTCAAGATGGCGTCGTCGATTCCGCGTGGTCGGCGGAACAAAGGCGGCGTCTCGAGTTGTCGTTAATTCGTCACGGATTCGTCTTCACGGACGCGGTGGAATGCTCTTTCGAGTCTTCTATCCGTGCCTGTTGTCTAGGGTTTTGCTTAGCGTCGCAGAGGCCTCGTCTAGGAACTTTGGGGTTCCCTACAAAGCACTCGGACACTTACTTCGGCGAATAATCGACTGGGCGATTATTCTGGGTGATTTCACAAGGGCTATTCTCGTGCTTTCGCAGGAATAGCTCGCAAGTGACTTCGTGAGAGTTACAGTTTGCACTTTACTCAGCGATCCTCGATCAATCCTAACTTGTAGTTGAAGTTGGCCTGACGGTGAGGTAGTTGCTGTGTTCTTGGTGTCGTTTGTGTAAGTTCTTTCTTTTGGCGGGAATTTCTCCCTTTTATGGGTCAGTGTGAGGGGCCGGCGCAGCCAATGGGGGCTTGCCACCCGACACCTCACTCCCCTCGGGGCACACACCTGCTCAGAGAGAGGCGGAGCCAACACGAGAGGAATGACCCGTCTGTTGCAGTGAGTCAAAGGGCAAATATCCGCTTGGGGGGAATATTTATCCCTTTTGCTCACCACACGTCCTTCCCCCAGCTTTGAACACGGGGTGTTCACAAGCGATCCCTAACTCTCCTCCAGCTCTTAGCCCGTGGTAACGTATAATCAAAACTTAAGGCTGAAGCCGGGATGTGTGGTGTCGGGAATAATTGGTTTCCGTTGGAAATAGAACGTGGGTTCACTTGCTCACTCATGGAGAACCAAACATGTTTATTTTTTGGTTTGCATGTTGTTTCGGTCTGTGTACGCCTCCAATGAGTGAGGAATACAACGAGAGTTCCACTGTCGTTGTGGGTGGCCGATGTCTCTATGGCAATGGTCAGTACAAATGGGCTAGCCGTATGAGTTGGAATTGACTTTGTTGTTCTCGGTACTCTGGGTTGTTGATCCTGTGAGTTCTGCGATGAGTCTTGTCGCTCCCGATTGTTAGTTGATGGTGAAGTTGTCGAGGGCTCAACTGCAAGTGGTAAAATGACACACCAGGGGCTGGTTGGCTGTTGGCTAGCTGATGTAATTGGCCAAGACAGTCCATCTCTGTCGTGTGTCAAACCATAGTGGATGTTGCTTGTCGAGGGGACAACTGGGCTCCACATGTCGCTCATTGATGGAGGTATGCTTATATCCTCTCGATTAACGGTGGTCCAAACAGCCATAGCTTGTTTTACATGGCAATCTTGGGCCAAGTCCGTATTGGACAAAGTGGCGACGGCGACTTTGGCGTTTTCCATTTCACGAAGAAAAGTCTTGAGTTTGTTACAATTGGGATTCTGCCGGCTGTTTGTATTATTGTCACGTTGCTGGTTAATGTTGATAGGGTTTATCTTCTCACAGACTTGTGGGCGAATATTTCTCGCCTGAACGATGACTGGGTCAATTGGGGTTAATCGACTGCCCCACTTCTCGTTTGATAACTCCACCAGATGTCGTTCATCATCTATTGGGGCTTCCGTCATTGAATTTTCGATTGAGGGGGCTGTACCGGCTTTGCTTTGTTTCTGGTGCTTGGCGCGGCCGGGCCCCACTGTGGTTGGTTCTTCATTTGCAATCTCTGTCGGCAGCGTTATTAAAGTCTTGATGCAGCGGTGAATGTGTTCTGATTTTGACTGAATTTCTAACCATGTCTTTGGGGAAACTTCTGGCAGATATTGTGTCAGCCGATCCATATCCACAGGCTCTGATTTGTAGCTGTCTATTATTTGCAGCAGTTTGCAAGTATTGCCGCCCTGTCCAGCTCTGCTCGTGCCGGAACTGCCTCTTTGAACTGCCTGACTGGCAGCCGTATCCTTGGCTGCACTGAGCAGTTTGTGAATTTTGTTGTAGTTGGGAAAAGACTGGATAACTTCGGACGAAAAGATATGAGGGGTTTTATTCGCACGGCATATACAGGGCACGCGTCTCCAGAAGAACAAGTGACCGGAAGTCACGTTTACGTCACGTCATCCGCCGTGACCCGAAAATACAACCAACTCCCCCTAGCGGTCGGAGACCCTCATTCGGGATTTATTCATATTCGGCCTGGTGACACACACGATTATAACATACACCTTCTTCACCTGGTCAATGTGTAAAAACAAACAAATACAAAATCAATGAATGACATTACTAAAAACTAAAAATGGGCAAGTAATAACAGAAATACACTAATACAATCGAATAATAAAAGATCAAGAAATATAACATTGCTGCAAGACATATGAAATACGAAAAATATTAATCCAGTCCACACATCTTTGAACACCAGCACTGCTTCTGCAAAGTCACCGCCTTCGTCAGCATATCCGCGACCATCTTGTCGGTTCCCGCGTGCAGCAACTCCACTTCTCCGTTCTCGACCTCGTCCTTTATAAAACAATAGCGCAAATTAATGTGTTTCGACCGCTGATGCTGCGCCAGTCCTCGTGCCAACATCTCGGCCGACTCGCTGTCGGTGTACAGCCTCGCAGCGTCCCCCATCAATTCGTTCAGCTCCAGCTCTTCCAGAAATTTCTTGAGCCAAAGTCCTTCTTTTACCGCCTCGCTAATGGCGATGAATTCGGATTCGCAGCTCGACATCCCGACACACGTTTGCTTCGATGACTTCCATACTACGCCGGCCCCTGCAAGTAGAAAAATAAATCCGGTTGTCGATTTTGCATCCTCGGTGTTGCAATTCCAGCTCGCGTCCACGTATCCCGTCATCTGTTCCTCGTTTCGTACGAATCGCAACTTCTTCCCCTTCGTCCCCTTCAGGTAACGCAAAATCCTCTTTCCCATCTTCCAGTGGGACAATCCGTGGCTGTGATTGTATCGGCACAGGTAGTGAGTTGCGTAAGCGATGTCCGGTCTCGTTCCCTGCACGAGGTACATTAGCGACCCCATCAGGCTCTGGTACGGCACCTCGTCTGGATTTACGTCGTCTTCGGGCTTCGGTTGGTCGTGTTTGACCATCGGCGTCGACACTGGTTTGCATGGCCCCATCTGGAAACTTTCCAACACCTCCTCGATATAGGCTTCTTGCGACACGGTGATCGATCCATTTTCGATGTCGCATTCCACGTCAAGCCCCAAAATTCTCGTTGGTGTGCCTAAATCCTTGATTTCGACCGATTTTCTCAGCAAGTCCGCCGTCCAATCTTCGATCCCGATATTTGACGTCACGTTCAGCATGTCGTCGACGAAAATCCCCAATATTGTTGTCCCGCTTTGATTGTTGAGCACGTACACGCCTTCATCCGCGTATAGTCGCCGAAATCCATTTTTTCTGAGTATTTTGTCGAGTGTCAGGTACCATGTGCGTCCGGCCTGTTTGAGTCCGTAGATGGCTTTTAGAAGCTCGCACACCCACTCTTCTCGGTCTCGTTCCTCGTTCCCGGGTGGCTGCTCCATGTACACCTTCTCAAGCAGTTTCCCGTGCAGGTACGCTGTTTTCACGTCGTATTGTCGTACTCGCCAATTTTGTTGGACAGCAATGGCTAGAAGTAGTCGCAGGCTCGCAAGTCGCATTACAGGTGAGTATGTGTCCTCGTAATCCAGTCCCGGCCGTTGTCCGCATCCGACGGCCACCAATCTGGCTTTGTAACGCTCGATCTCGCCCTGCTGGTTCTTTTTGATTTTAAAAACCCATCTTGACTTCAGCACATTTGTTGCAACGGCTCTTTTCACCAGTCTCCACGTCTTGAATTCCTCGTGAGATTTCAGTTCCTCCTGGATCGCGCTTTCCCACTTCTTGTGTTCCGGAGAGTCCTGTGCTTGGACCACGGTGTTTGGCTCGACGTGCTTCACGCTCTTGCAGTATGTGGCGCCTCTTGGCTGCACCACCAGTCGGTCTGGCTTCCTCTTGATGCGCTTTGATTTGCGTGTTGTCGTGTTTTCGTTAGCTTCTTCGTCGTCTCCGTCTCCGTTTCCAGTGGTGGACTCCTCGTCTTCGGTGGCACCGTTGTCCGTTTCGTTGGGCTCTGGATTGTCTGTTGTCTGCTCCCCGGTCTCTTGCTCGGCGTCGTACGGCGACACGAAATTCGAACCCTGAGGCGAAGTCAGCATTTCTCCGCCCCATCTCGCCTCGTTGAATTTCAAGTCGCGTGTCGGCTCTAGCTTCTCAGTTTTCGGGTCGTAGACTCGGTAGCCCTTTCTGTTGACGCAGTAACCCATAAAAATGACAGGTTTCGACTTCGCGTCCAATTTCTTTCGTTTGGAATTATGGATCCACATCTGCGCAGCACAGCCAAATATTCGAAAATAGCCAACTTGCTGCTTCCGTCCGCTCCAAAGTTCTTGTGGAATCCTGTCCCCGTTTCCTCTTGTCGAGCATCTGTTGCGCACGTGTGCGGCCGTCGCGACTGCCTCCGCCCAGAATTTGGAAGGCAAAGCCGCCGCCGTCAGCATCGTGCGTGCTGCCTCCATCAGCGTTCTGTTGCCGCGTTCAGCGATGCCGTTTTGGGCAGGTGAGAATGGCACCGTAAGCTCGTGGTGGACGCCGTTCGACTTCATGAACTCGCCCATTTCGTGGTTGACGAACTCGCCTCCGTTGTCGGATCGGATACGTTTAAGTTTCGTGTCGGTTTCGCGTTCCACAGCCGCCACAAACTCCTTAAAGTTCTCGAAAACGTCCGACTTCGACCTAATAAAATAGACAAACATTTTGCGACTGAAGTCGTCTATTAGCAAAAACAAATATCGGCTGCCGCCAATCGTCTCTGTCAGCGGCCCGCACAGATCCATGTGCACGAGTTCCAATATTTTGGTCGATTGGTCGCTCACGATCGTTTTGAATGGTTTTCTGGCCATCTTCCCGGCTGCACACTCGTCGCATGCCCGCCCGTCCTTCTGTATTGGCCCCAAACCGTAAACTGCACCCGTTTCGTGCATTTTCGCCAGTGTTGCCGTGTTCAAATGGCACATTCGGTTGTGCCACACATCGATCTCGGTCGATTGTTGGCACGTGTTTGCCTGCGCGGCCACCACGGTCTCCACGTTCAGTCTATACACGTCCCCGATCTTCGTAGCAGTCATTATCACTCGGTCCCCGCTCGATATCGTACACTTCCCGCTTCCGAAAGCAACGAGTAAACCCGCGTCGTCGAGTTTTGGCACCGAAATCAAATTGTCATTTAAATCAGGAATGTATAATACCTCCTTCGCGATCAAGTCAGCGTCGTTCGTAATGAATTTCACGTTTCCGCAGCCCATGATTGGGATTTGGCGCCCATCTGCCAGCGTCACCTTTCGACTTCCGTCATCTGCCACGAACGATTCGAGAAAGTCCCTGTTCGCCGTCATGTGCCTCGTCGCTCCGGAGTCGAGGTTCCACTGCCGTCCTTCCGTTTGGTCGATTCTGACCTGAAATGCAAACTCTGGTCTGTCTTTCACAGCCCTGGCGGTGGCGTCTGGCTGCTGTTCCTTCTTGGCATTTCCTCTCGACTGCTTGGAATTGTTATCGCGTCGTCCCTCGCTCTCCTTCTGGCTGCGACAATTTCTGGCCATGTGCCCGAATTTTTGGCAATTGAAACATCTTACGTTTTTCAGGTCTCGTTTTCCGTCGTGGTCACCGTTCCGTTCGCCGCCCCGATAGTTGTTCTTCGTGCGGCTGGACAGGTTCACTTTATGCAGTTTCTCGACCACTTCATCGTCTCCAGTTTGTCGCGATTCCTCCTGTATGATCATGTGCCGCAGCTTAACCATCGTCACCTCATCTTCGTCGCACATGTCAAACGCTCTCTGGATGCTGTGGTATGGTTTTGGCAGGTTTTGTATTATTAAAGTTCCCACCTCTTGCTCCGAAATTTCGCCGCCAACAGCTCGTAACTGGTTCACCGTCGACTCCACACGTTGCAGGAACTTCGTGGCCGTCTCAGCTTTTTCCCACCTCGTTTTGGTCAGCTCTCGGCGCAAAATAGTCTGTCTTTGGCGCGCTCGCCCTCGGTGGATTTCCTCCAATTTCTCCCAGCATTCGCGTGCCGTGTCTTTGTTTATCACGTACACTGTCTGTGCTGGCGACAGGGCCTGGACGATTGCGTTCATGGCTTTTTCGTCCTTGCCACGCCACGCGTTCCTCGCCGCCGCTGCTCCGTTCACTGGTGCTTCGTCAACGATGACCGTCCACCATTCCGACTTCTTCAGGAATACTCGCATTTTGAACGCCCACGTGGCGTAGTTTTCATCCTCCAGCTTTTCGATCCTCATCGCATCTCTGTCCGCCATTTTTGAAGGTTGATTGGCGATCTACCACGCGTTGGAAATTAGGCCTAACGTCTCGTGGTCCGGTCAGTGGTCACTCCTTCGTCAAAACGCCCGGAAAATCGATACGAGATGTAAAAACTCACGCAGTGTTAGATGCTGTGGCCCATAACCCTTTGTTGTAGTTGGGAAAAGACTGGATAACTTCGGACGAAAAGATATGAGGGGTTTTATTCGCACGGCATATACAGGGCACGCGTCTCCAGAAGAACAAGTGACCGGAAGTCACGTTTACGTCACGTCATCCGCCGTGACCCGAAAATACAACCAACTCCCCCTAGCGGTCGGAGACCCTCATTCGGGATTTATTCATATTCGGCCTGGTGACACACACGATTATAACAAATTTCTTTCCAAACATGGTCATTAGCTTCACAGTCCGTGAATGGAATATCCGTTTCCAAATTGTGAATTCTCTCAAGTATGTCGAAATTTTGTGCAATCAGGTTTTGATTCCACTTGCACCCATATCCATATGTCTTGCTCGGGATATTCTTTAATTTGCCATCAAAATCTTTGAATATTTGAAAGACAAATTGCGTGTCATTGTCTGATAATACTTTTTTCTTGAATTTGAATTTGAGTGCTGCATCGAATAAATTCTCTGTGATCTCCACAGCAAAGCGTTTAGCGAGGGCACAGATCTTAATCCGCCCAGTGGCAACATATTGGGGATATTGTCCAATGAGATAAGAAGTGTTTTTTCTCATCCTGTCTGGGTGGCTGGTCAGCGGGGGCTCGTGTAACAAACAGAGGATTTGTTTCTTCAGAGTTGACTGCACTGCTATCATTCTAGTGTTGTCTGGCTCACTCCAATTGTCTTTGAAGTTTGGACACAGTTTGTCTTGCTCACAATCTGTTTTTAATGTTCCTTTCTCCATTTTTGGCTTTTCTTGATTTTCTTCCAAAATTATTGTTGCTTTCTTTATCTCTTCCCCTCCCAAGATGTCTTCGTCCAACTGATTCGCTCTCTTGAGCTCTGAGAAGGAGCGGTTAGCAACAAACTCTTTATTGTGGCACCTCATAGTGAGATCGGGCGGTCGGCGCTTCATTGCAAATGGTTCACAATTGGCCGCTTGACTCTGCGCCGGTCGGTTCCTTTTTTCTCTTGTCTTTTTTCGTTTCTCTTTTTGGTTTTTCTTTCTGATGGGTTTAGTAACTTGAGGAGTTTGTAACGTCCCAACTGGAGATGGTTGAGCCCTTTTTCCTAGCTGTTTTTGTTTCACCGTTGCTCTGGTTTTTATCAGGCTGCGTGCAGAGGCCCTAATTTGACAGTCAACTTTGGGATTATGCAACGTGCTTGATTGATTAGGCTCCTGAACGCAGTCTTTTAGTTTTTTGCTTTCATTTAGACAGGGGGTGCCTTTATATTTGTTCATTGGAGGTAACAATCGATTCCATTGTCTGTCTTCTCGCTCGGGATGATGTTCGTCGCATTTCTGTTTGGCACAGTGAGGATGATGCGTTTTATCATTTTCAGAAGTGCTTTCTTCTGCTTCCTCCCTCTCCGAAATCGCTTGCTCCGGTTGGGCTGGAGTCACGTCGGGCTGTTTTTGTTGGTCAGTTTCCTGATGAGGACTTGATTGGTCATCTTGCAAACGCTCTGGTTTGTCATTCAAATTTTTTGGCAACAAATCTTTAATTTTTTCCATTGGTTCTAATATTGCTTGCTCTGCCTTATTTGTTTGTCCATGCTCGTCACAAATATTCACGATTGGCGGTGGAGTCAGTGTAGAAACCCGTACATTGTTTAGCGTTTTATTTTTGTTTTGGTCGCAGTTTATTCTTCCCGAAAAAGAAAAGACTATTTTTGTTAAATTCTTTTCCTGTGCAGTCCTGTTGTCTGACGCTTTCGTTAACAGCTTGGTCAATTGGCCGACCTCGCTCGTTACTTCGGTGTAACTTGGACGTGAAAGGAGCGTTGCGTTTCTGTCTCAAGCTTTTTTCTTTGGCTTGTGTTTATAATTTTCAAATTCAGACTTGAGGCAACTTAGTAGTGTTTTAGTTCTACTCGATGTTTCCTTTCTATTGTCCTTTGTCGTTTGTTTGTCAGCGTGCGGCTTGGGATTGGTTACGAAATCCTTTCTCTTTTGCGAGCGAGGATGACAGCTCCGGAAAGATTGGTTGGAGGTGCTCGTGGGGTCGGGTCGGCGTTGGTCGCCGTCCCTGCCCGTTTGATTTCCTCTCGTGGACAACCGACTTGGGTGGTCGTCGTCCGACGAGTCGGAGGGGTCGGAGGGGTCGCCATGGGGGCGATTCTCCGCTCCTCTAGGTGGAACTTCATCGCCATCTTGTGGCTTTTTCTGGCTTCCGGATGGCGGCGGCTCCCTTCCGTCGCTGCTCCCACAAAAAGAATGCCATTTAGTTTCTTCATTCTCTGGGCCTTCGCGGTCCTTATTTGTATTCTTCCAATCGAGTGAAGCATTAGTGGTCGCTCCAGTTTCGGATCTCTTCGAGGGGTGACGGTCTCTTGATTTCGGTTCCAGTCGGTCTTCCTCTTGGGATCTTCCTAATTTTGCCGCTTTCGTTGGCTTTGTTCTGCGCTCTCTTGTTTCGATGTCAGAGCCACAGGGGGGCTTTTGGTTCATTTTTTGGTCTTTCTCTCTTTTATTTCTCTTCGAAATGTCTTGTTCGTATTTTCTTTGGAATTTCTCTGTTTCTTTTTTCCAATTCTCGGCTTCCCATCTTTTCTGTTCATCAATTATAGCTTGTTTTTTAGCTTCATATTCTTCTCTCCATCTTTCTCGCTCCCATTCTTCCTGCTGTCTCAGGAATTGTTCTTTTTCCTTTCTAGCCTTTTCAGCTTTCATTCTTTCATGGTATTGTTCTTCCCACTTTTGGTGCTGAATTATGGCTTCTTCTCGTAATTTTTGCAGCTTTTCCATTTTATGTTGCGCCAGGAGTTCTCGGAATTGGTCCTTGTAGTCTTGGGCTTTTTTATGCTTTCCTTCTACGGTCACGTTCCATTCTTGCTTTATCTCGGCTTCCTGGTCTCCTCTCATTTTTTGTATTATTCTTTCCGTTCGCTCGGCTGTCCTTTTGTCGCGTTGTTGTTTTTCTTCTTCTTCCCTCCAAAGTTGTCTTCTTTCTGCGCTCAATTTTCGTTGCCGATTTATTGTTTCCAATCTCGCTTCTTCTCGAGCCTTTTCGCGGGCTTTGTAAAGGGCTTTTTGGGGGTCGGGTACAAAACCGCCTATTTCACTTGGCGTTTCTTGTTGCATGGGCGTCTCCGCTGCTGGTGTTGCGACTGGCGTTGCGGCTTGGGCCATACAGATAGCATCAGTGAGTAGAGTAATCGATTCCCAGACCGACGTCCCTACTGGAATGTCTATCGCTGCTTTCAGTCGGGTCGCTTGTTGTGTTAGCCGTATCAGGTGGGCTATCTCGGGAGAGACTGAAGCAGGTCGCACCGTAACCTGGGGGGTTATCGGGGTCCCGCTCCTGCCTCGCCGCGGAGTTTGTTCTAGCCGTATTAAATGGGCCACTTCAGGGGAAACCGAGGCAGGCCTCGCCGTAACTTGGGAAGTTATCGGGGTCCCGCCCTGGTCTCGCACAAGAGTTTGATCCACTGGTGGCGATGGGTTGGTGCTGATGGTATTTGTTTGCCTCGGAGTTTTGTGTGTCTCCTCGGCCACTAATATCGATACTCGTTCGGTTGATTGTTCGTGAATTTCTTCGCAATTTTCTGGAACTTCTGTATCGGTATCTTCGAAGGTTTGCGTATTTAAGGGAACCCGCTCTCGCTCTGGCCCAGGGGGGGCTGTGAGCGAGGCAGCTTGCTCCTCTTTCTGCGTATTCAAGGGAATCCGCTCTCGCTCTGCCCCATGGGGGGCTGTGAGCGAGGCAGCTTGCTCCTCTTTCTGCGCCTTCACTTTTTGTTTGTTCGCTCGGGCTTTCGCCTTAGCGGATTGTTCCGGAACTGGACCGTCCGACCTTTGGTGATAGTCGGAGGTTCTGTTTCCCTTTTTGAGCATAGGTTGCTCGGTTTCAGACGCGGATTGTTCATCTTTGTCTGACATTTTCATTTGGTTATTTTTAAAAGAGATCACAAGTTCAGTTTGAGATTTATTTCTAAATCCCGGACGGGCCCCCACGTGTCGCGTCCTACTTTGTATAGGTTTAAATAGCGCTAACGTGTAATACTTTACCTGTGATCAATTATGTAAATACCCAAATGAATACCAAATGTATGTAAATAAACAGGTAATTTATTCACCAGGCTTTATGCCTTTAAAATACACTCAGTAATAATTCTAGAGTCGACGTGGTCAGCGTCGAACAAAGGATTTCTCAAGATGGCGTCGTCGATTCCGCGTGGTCGGCGGAACAAAGGCGGCGTCTCGAGTTGTCGTTAATTCGTCACGGATTCGTCTTCACGGACGCGGTGGAATGCTCTTTCGAGTCTTCTATCCGTGCCTGTTGTCTAGGGTTTTGCTTAGCGTCGCAGAGGCCTCGTCTAGGAACTTTGGGGTTCCCTACAAAGCACTCGGACACTTACTTCAGCGAATAATCGACTGGGCGATTATTCTGGGTGATTTCACAAGGGCTATTCTCGTGCTTTCGCAGGAATAGCTCGCAAGTGACTTCGTGAGAGTTACAGTTTGCACTTTACTCAGCGATCCTCGATCAATCCTAACTTGTAGTTGAAGTTGGCCTGACGGTGAGGTAGTTGCTGTGTGCTTGGTGTCGTTTGTGTAAGTTCTTTCTTTTGGCGGGAATTTCTCTCTTTTATGGGTCAGTGTGAGGGGCCGGCGCAGCCAATGGGGGCTTGCCACCCGACACCTCACTCCCCTCGGGGCACACACCTGCTCAGAGAGAGGCGGAGCCAACACGAGAGGAATGACCCGTCTGTTGCAGTGAGTCAAAGGGCAAATATCCGCTTGGGGGGAATATTTATCCCTTTTGCTCACCACAAGATGAAGAAATGGAACAACGTCCCACGCTTGTCGCTCGCGAATTTTGTCGTCCCAAAAATTCGAACACAACCTCGTCAGCACGTCGTCGCGAAGAGAAAAAGCTAAATCGGACCTTGTGTTATTGATAATTATGAAATAAATTGACAAACTCAAGTGTAACTTACGTAGGTCATCGAAATAAGTGATTAGTTTCACCGTATTTGTCATTTGAACGGCGTCCATTTCCTCAACTTTCCATTGAATCATACAGCCGAAAAGAGTTTTAATTGCCAAGTCTCTTAATGTCTCCATTTTCGATTCTGCTCATGAAATAGACAATCAAAAAATAGTGAAATTTTGCATGAAGAGCCTACAAATGTTTTTTCTTAACCTTCTTTTTCTGTCATAATTTCCAACAATAGTTACTCTGGCAACAAGTAAACAAAAAGAGGCAAATGTTTAACAACAATAAAAGATCATTCTGCCTCGCCAAAAGGAAATTTAAAAAAGAAATTACCGGTGCCACAAACCACAACAATAAAATAAAAAGTTGTTGTTCACTCTATTTGTTTATTGTAAAATTCCATTGTTGTTTGTTGCTTCATGCTTCTTTTCTTGAATATGTTCCCCACTTCAACCTTTTTTTCTTGAATAAAATCATTAAAGTCCACTCTTAACTCCAACAATTACATCCATCAACATTAACCACAAGACACAACAATACAACAATTATCAACATGTCAACTTCTTCACTATCAACAAAATCTACTGCAACAAGAACAAAAGAATCAACTAGAACGAGAATAAAAACAACATAATTACTGCAGCAATGACAAGAGAAATCGTTTCTATTAACGTTTCGTCCGTCCACTCTCACTCCACAATTACAAGCACAACCAAAAAAAAACTATTGCAGACAAATTGTGTTTGTTTGATACATTCATACTGTGACTAATCACTGCAAATGCAACCAATAAGAAAACCAAAAACATTCGCACTTGCTCAACATGACACATTTATTATTTAGTTAATTAAATTTAATTAATTAATTAGTATTTAATCATATAATTAGTATTTGTTATTGAATACGAAAAAATCAATTTAACGTAGGCGTTTTATTCGCTATAATCCAACGGGTCAGAGAACACGAGCCGCAGTTTAACATGGTGTTGATCGACCTTTTTCAAACTTTCAATGATGGAGTAATAAATTTCCAACAATAGTTGGTGCAGCAACACATGAATAAACCTCGAAATATCAAGTAAAAATGTGACGGTGTACTTTCGGCGCAAGTATTTTACAATATTTGGTCGAGAAATGCCTTGTCAAACTACTAAAAGCTCACAAGAACAAGTTTAACAATTAATGAATGTGAATTATCGCAAAAGTGTAAATAATTGGAGTCGCGTGTTTTCTCAAATCAGCTGACATTTATTTATGATAACTCAGTTATATAAATACTATGGCCGACAAATGGCCTAAATAAATCGGAGAAATTAAACTATACATCGTGTTTGGCCGTGAAGCCCTAGAATAATATCAAGGCTGAGGTTTCGTCCTTGAGCTCCGAAATAGATGTGTTTATGTATCTATTCGCATGGAGGAGAAATGTCGTCAATGTCGGGCTGACTGGTCCTTGGTTCGGGTCTGTAATTGGCGGTATCTGAGAGATGCGGTAGTCTTATTCCACATCGTCACAACTGGGGGCGGTGTTTGGTTTAAATGTTTGTGCCAAACATTTACCAAATTAACCTCATGTAAATATCTATGATATTTGCATCTGGTATCGTCGTTATACTGCATGGTTACTGTTGGAATGTTGTGTTTACATTGCAGTATGGCAATGTGGTATTCTGTAGTGTGGTGTCACATGAGTGGCGCCAATGATTATTTAGCCTCAACTATGTAGTGTCATATAACCATGACCACCCGTGTACAGTTTTTAACCCCCAGTCCTAATAAAGTCACCCATAGAGCAAGACGTGCTCCGAGTCTCTCCTTCAAGTCAACCCACATCACTAACAAATTGGTAGCAGAGGACGGTTAGACGGTTCATCTCTCCATTAGAAGAAAATTATGAAGAAAAACCACGGGTAAAGACAATCAAACGAGTGAGTACATAATTAACTCAATAAGGAGAAGAGCTCATAAAAGGGTGACCAAAGAGAAGAGGGGAACTACAGAAGTTTAAAGCCACACCAAATTGAGAACAAAGATGGCGGACGAAAACAACTGGACTCATGCGAAAATAGAGTCACTCAATGACTCAAATTACTACCTATGGTCAACAAGGGTAGAAGATGTATTGAGAGCGCGAAAATTATGGAAATCCAACATAATTAGCGATGAGCCACCACGAGGCATACAAGGAGAAGCAAATTTCAGACAACTTGAGAAAAAATGGGATGAGTGGGACGATGAAAACGCCAGGGCACGATTGACCATGACCAATTCAATGTCAGCATCGATGGTATTGTGTTCTTCGAGCTGATGAAAGATGATTGTATATGGAGTACGCAAGGAACGACCATCACGGATAGGTAAATTAACATAACTGATTTATTCATAAAGGTAAAAATAGGTGGCGCTGAGAACAGCGCGTCATAATAAACAAAATGGTCGATTGACCAATGGAGTCAAACACTCCATCATCCCTTCTAATTGGGACAAACACCAATTACAAATTTAAAACTAACATAAGGTTTAAGTAAATGAATCAAAGTAATTAACACTAACGGTATAACAATGTATGAAATGGAATAATAAAAACTTTACACTTAAACATGACTACAAAACGAATAAATTCAATCAAAACACACAAAACATTAATTGTTCACTGGAAAACCATAAAAGTCCGGCGGTCTCTTCTCACGCACAGGACGCGGACTTCGAGCAGGTGGCGGCGAGGCACTCGGGCCAGCAACTGCAGGCGGTGAAGGCGCGCGAACAGGCAAAGGCGGAGCATGGACCTGGGCAGCGGTTTGTGATACAACGGTTGGAGCTGGAGCTGGAAGTTGAGCAGGTAAGTTGGGTGGATTGTTCGTATTCATCGGCGGAACTGTCGGTAGTGGAATCGGGAGCAAGGATAGAAGCAAACTTCCACGATTTTCCCCCTCAATATGAGGCAATTTTGCACCAACTAATCTCGGGCGCAACTGGTCCACGTGACGGCTCCAAACAACGTCCAAAGCGACCTCGATGTCGTACGTTGTAGAAGACGTTTTGCGGCGAACAACACCTGGAATCCATCGATTGGTGCCTCGATAGTCTCGAGCAAACACCAAATCGTCCACTTCAAAACGACGTTGCGTGTTGGTTTGGGGAGTTTCGGGCCAATATTTCGGGTTAAGAAGGTGCAGTCTCGAACGCATTTCCCGATTGGTAAACGCCAACGCAGGCGAAATCTTGGTTGAGGCATGCGGCGTTGAGCGATACGACGCCAAAAAATGCGATACTGCAGCCGACAATGAAAAATTACTGGCCAACAACTTATCTACCTGGTTCTTGAAGGTTTTAACGAAGCCTTCAACTGCACCATTCGTAGCGGGGTGGTACGGCGGCGAAAGTGTGTGCCGGATCCCGTTGATTGCCAAAAATGCTCGAAATTCTTGCGACGTGAATTGCGGCCCGTTATCTGTGTGGAAATGGAGCGGCAACCCGTGGCACTCGAACCACGACTTCACGACAGCAATGGTAGCAGCAGCGGTGGTTGTCGACATGGCGCGCACTTCACACCATTTTGACTTTGCGTCGACAGCGAGCAGAAACATGGAATTATGGAAAGGGCCGGCGAAGTCCAAGTGAACACGACCCCACACCTGATCTGGGACAGGCCACTTGATGGTGTTGGTTTTGGGCGGGTCGGGCAGGCTGCGCTGGCAAACATCACAATTCTTGATCGTGCGCTCAATATCTGCATCGATTCCAGGCCACCAAACCGTGGCTCGCGCCAACGATTTAGTACGGACAATGCCGTAATGACCTGCGTGGAGTTCGATGAGAATTAAGCGCCGAACCGAAGACGGAATGACCAACCTATCGGATAAAAATAAAAAATTTTGATAAGTTGAGAACGATTCTCGCTGCTTGAAGAATAATTCCAAGTCAGTCGAGTGTGATTCCCATCCATTCCGGACGTGCTGCAGAACTGACTGAAGTTCTTTATCGGCTGCATAAGCAGCGGTCAACGAAGCGGTGGACATTGGGAAATCTGCAATTGAAGTCGAATAAATAGAATTAATGCCAATTTCTAAATCCTCCTTGCCATCAACAACTGGTTGTGGATTCCTGGACAAGCCATCAGCGACAGCATTGTCCGCAGCGGGCACGTGCTCAATGACGTAGTCGTACGCAGAGAGGAAAACTGCCCAGCGGTGTAACCGCGCTGCCACAACCTGGTTGCACCCCTTCTTATCTCCGAAAATTGAGACAAGGGGCTTGTGGTCGGTGCGCAAATAGAATCTACGGCCAAACAAATAGTGGTGGAACTTTCTAATGCCATAAATAATGGCCAAGCCCTCACGCTCTATTTGCGCGTAGTTCTTTTGCGCAGCCGACAACAACGAACTGGCAAATGCGATCGGTTTGTGGACGCCATCGGAACCTAAGTGAGAAAGAAAGGCGCCGACTCCAACTGGAGAAGCGTCAACGGTTAAATATAACTTCTTGGCCTGGTCAAAGTGTGCAAGCTCTGATTCAATTGAAACTGCCACTTTAACTGCCTTCCATGTCGATTCATGTTGCTCTGTCCATTCCCACTCGACCTCGTCGCGTGTTAAACGGTACAACGGCTCAAGTAAGGTGGACAGGCTCGGAATAAAACGACCATAATAGTTAACCAGCCCGAGAAAAGACTTCAACGATAAAACGTCGGTCGGGCGGTTAGCGTCACGCAAAGGGGCAAGTTTTGAATCAATTGGCGAAATGCCATTCTTCGAAATATTGAAACCAAGGAACTGTACAACCTGCTGGAGAAAACGACACTTCCTGCGATTCAGGGTCAAACCGGCTTTCAGGAACGTATGCAGAAACTTGTCCAAGTTTTTTAAATGAACTGCATTAGTTGCGCCAGTCAGCGCCGAATCGTCAATAAACGGTTGCGTGCTTTCGATCTTTGCCGTGAGAATGTCCATCTCCCTCTGGAAAATAGCTGGGGCGGACGAGATTCCATAAAACAGCCGGTTGACCCTGAAAAGACCTAAATGAGTGTTAATAGTGCAACATAATTGGGATTCAGGATCTAATTCGATTTGGTTGTATGCGGAGGTCATGTCCAGAATGGAATAAGTTTCCCCCCCGGACAACTTAGTGGTGATGTCGGCAAACAGCGGAAGCGGATAGGAATTTGGCAAAATCGCCTTGTTGATTGTCCTGTTATAACAACCAGCTAACTTTATCGTTCCGTCCGACTTCTTGACGTGCATCACTGGCGTCGCCCAGCGCGATGACGCGACCGGTGTTATTATGCCGAGCGACTGGAGTCTCTCCAATTCGGCCTCGACGAGCGACTTCATGGCGATGGGGACTGGGTACGCCTTCAAGAAGATGGGCTGCACGGCAGGATCGATGTCGATATGCGCTTGCGACGTGTTTAGACAGCCGATTTCGTCTCGGAACACGCGATCGTGTTTTAGCAATACAGCGTCCAATTCCCTCTGTGTGGCGGCATCGAGGACAGCGGCTCCGGGAGCGATCGCGTCCACTTTGTTTATCGTTGCGCCAACGGCCTCTGCTGTTTTTGACAGCAAACCAAACATGGCGAGCCAGCCTCGTCCCAACAGCGGTACAGGACCATCCCGTGCGATGCAAAGCGGCAGGAGGAAATTGCGCTTCTTGAAGACGACTGGAACTTCAATTATGCCTTCCATCGGAATCTTGTGTCCAGTGTACGTTGTCATGCCGCACGGAATGGTCTGTAATGGGAAACGAGAGAAATATTGTAAATAAGTGTCCCAATTAATTATTGTTGCGCTTGCACCCGTGTCCAACTCCATGTCCAAGTCTACACCGTCGATACGCACGGTGACGAAGACTGGCTGCACTCGTGGCAAATGAACAGAATTTACCACCTGAGTTTGATGAGTTTGGACGCGATAAAACGTCAAATCTTCCACAACGCCAACTGAATGGGTCGGGGCGTGGTTCTGCGTCGGTGCACGGCAAACTGGACGAATATGGCCCGTCTTGCCACAGCCGTGGCACTTGGCATCCTTGAAGCGACACGAATCTCGAGAGTGGTTGTTTTTGCCACACGCCGAACACGCATGCACATTTCCTTTTTGATTGGATGGCTGCCGCTGGTTGGTAAACGTATTGTTGCCTTTCGTGTGTTGTTTTCCACCTCTTCTCCTCCCATCGTAACGTGGTTTCGATTCGTTCATCTTGTGGACTGTAACGGCGGACGCTGGTTTGGCTGCAATATCAGAAAATTCTTTGCAATTAACTTCAGCGGATGCTGCGAACTCAACGGCTGCATCGAAAGTCAGATTTTCTTTTAACGTCAGCGCCTGCTGGATTTGCTCGTTCTTCAAGCCGCAAAGAAAGCGATTACGCAGTTCATCGGACTTGTTGGCGAATTTGCAATTTTGCGCCAATTCTTGAAGAGCAATCGCGTATTCCAGCACCGTTTCTCCTTGAGCTCGATCGCGGTGATGAAAACGTCGAATCTCGGCGAGCACGAGCGGCTTCGCGCGCGACGTCTTTTGCATCAGAGCAACCAAGTCTGCATACTTCAATTCGGCTGGTTTTTTCGGTTCTGCAAGCGCGACCATCTGCTTGAAGGTGGGCATACCGACATAGGACAAAAGCGTATGCACCTGCTCTTCATCGTCGACGATTTTGTTGCATTTGAAAATGCTATCCATTCTCAAGCAATACAATTCCCAGTCGTCCGCCGGGTCATATTCTTTTGGCGAGCCTTTGAGCGACGACATTTTGATAACAAAAGTCGCTAAAAGTAAGCACAAACACGAAGAGATCGGGGACTAGCAACTAGGCCTAACGTGACGACGCGTGGTCAGCGGCGGTCCGAAAAGTCAGCAAAAAGTTCAAAAAAGTTCAAAAAGTTCACAATTTTTCATTTGATACCGTGGATTGTTGAAGATTATCCCTTCCTCGTCGCCAATATTGTGTTCTTCGAGCTGATGAAAGTTGCTGAATGCTTGAGTACGCAAGGAACGACCATCACGGATAGGTAAATTAACATAACTGATTTATTCATAAAGGTAAAAATAGGTGGCGCTGAGAACAGCGCGTCATAATAAACAAAATGGTCGATTGACCAATGGAGTCAAACACTCCAGATGGTGCAAAGATACAGCAGATTGAGAAATGCAAAAGAGTTATGGCAAACCATCAAAAACGACATGAGTGCTGCAACAGACGAATTGGAGGTGAAAACCACAAGTGAGATGACACAACTAAAAATGGACATTAAAGAGAGTGCCGGCGATTATTTCAATCGAGTTGAAATAATATGCAACAAGTGTGCAGAATTGGGCAAGGACTTCAAAAAACATGAAATCAAGTTTTATGTCCTTAATGGATTGAGAGCCGAATTTGACATAATCAAAGGAGCGATTCAAATCCAGAAAAATATGACGTTAAGCGAAATAAGAGAAGCCATCGCAAATGAAGAAAAACGATTCAAAATGAGAAATGACGAAACAAAGCCAAGCTCAAAAGAAGGGGCATACAAGGCAAAAGAGAAACGAAGCACAGACAAACAAGTCACCTGCTTTAATTGCGGCAAAATCGGTCACGTAGCAAAAGATTGTTTTGGAAAATCCAAATGCTATAATTGCCAAGATTTTGGCCACATCAGCAAAGATTGCAAAAATGATAAGAAAGAAAGAGAACCTGAGCGCCAAAGCCAAAGAGGGCGAGGCCGTGGAAGAGGAAACCCAAGATGGCGCGGAGGAGAAAAGCGCGAAAATGCAATGATTGCGTGTAAAACCAATCAAGTGACAAAAATGATGAAATTTAAGAAGACAAAAGATGACAAAAGAAGTGACACAGATTATGAAGAAAAATCTGAAAATGTTGCCAATATGAAAAGTGCAACCTATTATGAAGACAAAAAATGCAAAAATATTTTTGATGTGAATTTTGCATATGAGAAAAAATGCAATAAGGATGACCCAAGAAGTGTACCTCACAAAAAGGAAGAACACAAAAAGAAGAAAGAAAATGAACATTCAGTGCAAATGATGAAAGAAAATGAACATTCAGTGCAAATGATGAAAGAAAATGAACATTCAGTGCAAATGACAAAAGAAAATGAACTTAGCACCAGTGAAGATGAAGATAATGACAATGAACTTGATGAAAAATGTGTGAAGTGGCTGATTGATTCGGGTTGTACCAGCCACATGTCATCAAACCGTGAGTACTTTACTGAATACAATTTTGAAAATAATAGTATTGGGATGGCCGAAAAAGGGGCAAGAATAGTGGCCAAAGGAAAGGGGATAATCCCAATAAAATTAAATGATGAAAGTGTAATAAATTTAAAAAGTGTATTACATGTACCCAAATTAGATGGGAATTTGTTGTCAGTTTCAAAAATTGTTGATAATAATTTTGTTGTTGTATTTGTTAAAAATGAGGCAATCATTTCAAAACAAGATGGCACTGTTGTTGTGAAAGCAAAAAGGGAAGGGGATAAATTTATCATAAGGGGAATGATGAATAAAGAGGAGCAAGCCTGCATAGCAGTTGATGATGAACTGTGGCACAAAAGGCTTGGACACTTGAATTTTAGGGCATTAAGAGAAATGAACAACAAGCAATTGGTTCGAGGTTTACAATTTAAAGGAAAAATTGAAGAGAAATGTGAAAAATGCATTCAAGGGAAAATGAAGAAACTGCCTCACCCCTCAGTAGGTCACAGACAGTCAAAGGCGATAATGGATTTATGGCATGTCGACTTGGTGGGTCCTGTCTCACCCCAATCAATGGGGGGTGCCCATTACATAATGACAGTGGTTGATGATTGGAGCAGGCGCATATTTGTGCACTTGCTTCAAAACAAAAGTGACACAATGAAGATGTTAAAAGAGTTAATTGAAAGAATGGAAACATCAACTGACAAAAAATTAAAAAGAATACGCTCAGATAATGGCGGAGAATTCAAATCAAGAGAATTTGACATCTGGTTGAAAGGAAAAGGGGTAAAACATGAGCTTACAACCCCTTATACACCAGAAAGTAATGGCGTCGTTGAGCGCGCGAACCGCACCCTAGTTGAAATGACTAGAACACTGTTGTTAGATGCGGAATTGCCCCAAAAATTTTGGGGGGAATGTGTTGTTACAGCAGCGTATTTGCGCTCATGCAGTCAATCGAGTGTCCATGGCAAAACACCAATGGAGGTTTGGACAGGCATTAAACCTAGTGTGAAACATTTAAAACGCTTTGGATGCGTCACATACCGATTACATAAAGGGCCAAAAGGAGGAAAATGGAACCCAAAAGCCAAGGCGGGCATATTTGTTGGTTATGCTACAAATCGAAGAGGTTATAGAATTTATGACCCTGAACTCAACAATATTATAGAAGAAAGAGATGTCGAATTTGTAGAGCAAAAATTGGGAAAACATCTATTAAATTCACAGCCTACCAATGAAAACTGTGAGAAAGAAGAGAACGCCATAATAATCACTTTTGGTTGTTCTAAAAATTCCAATGAAAATGAGACCCCAATCACTCATGAAAGTGATGACAGCAGTGCAGATGGTGAAAACTCAGCAGGCGAAACTGAGGGACCACCAGAAGGGACCCCAAACACAAGTGAAGAACATGAGACAGAAAACATACAGGGGAGAGCACGGAAACCACGGGGAAGGGCCACAGCAGCAGAAATTACACTGAAAAACGAATTACAAAAAGCCAAGCGGGAAGAAGAATTAATTGCAAAAGGAGTTAGAAGATCTAAAAGAATTCAAGATCAAAACGCAATGAAGACAACAGAGTTTGAAGTGCCAAAAAATTACAATGAGGCGACAAAATCAGGCAAACATAGAGAATGGAAACTTGCAATGGATGAAGAAATAAAATCTATGCACAAACAAGGAGTATGGGAAGTAAAAAATTTGCCAAAAGGAAAAAAGGTAATAAAATCAAGATGGGTGTACAAAGTCAAACGAAAAGCAAATGGCGAAATTGAGAAGTATAAAGCTAGACTTGTAGCAATTGGCTATTCTCAGCGTCCTGGAGTGGACTATGGTGACACTTATGCACCAGTTATTAGAGCTGAGTCAACACGCTTTTTATTAAGTTTGGCGGGCAGGAAAGGTGTAAAGGTAAAAATACATGATGTAAAAACAGCATACCTGAATGGACAATTAAAAGAAGAAATTTACATGATGCAACCTGAGGGTTACCAGGAAGGCAATATAGGAACAGTATGCAAACTAAATAAAAGCATATATGGGTTAAAACAATCTGGAAGATGTTGGAAGGAAAAATTAGATGAGATAATGATCAAGTGTGGTTTTAACCTGTGCAAAGATGATCCATGCCTATATTATGTATTACAAGAACACAATTTCTTGTATGTCGGCATTCATGTTGATGATATGCTGACAGTGCCCAGCAGTGATGAGTTTGAAGAAAAATATTTCAGAAGAATTAGAAAGGAGATTGAAATAACATCATTAGGTGAAGCAACATCAATTTTGGGAATTTAAGTTGAACAGGTAAATGGAGAAATTAAAATCCACCAAAGAAACTACGTCAAGGAGTTATTGTTACATTACAAAATGGAAGATTGTAACCCTGCCAAGTCACCCGGTGACATCAACCAGAAATTAGATGAAAATGAAAAGAGTAAAGAATATGATCGAACTAAATACCAAGAACTAATGGGAAAATTGATGTTCTTAGCAACACACACAAGACCAGACATCAGTTTCACATTGGGTGAATTGTCTCAATACAATACAAAACCCAAAGAGATGCACTACAAAGCACTTCTGAGAGTGCTAAAATATCTGAAAGGAACAATGCAATACCACATAAAATATGGACAGAATGAGGGAGACATTTATGGGTATACCGATGCAAGTTGGGACAAAACACAGGAGGCCAGATCATTTTCAGGATATGTGATCATGGATGGTGATTCATTGATACACTGGCGAAGTAAGAAGCAAAACATAGTCGCATTATCCACTACTGAAAGTGAATTAAATGCATTAACCGAAGGAGCAAAAGAGTTAATTTGGTTTATGGATTTAACAAAAGAAATGGAACCGAATAGAGATGCCAAAAATAGCGGAATGCTATACTGTGACAGTTTAAATGTAGTAAAATTGCTAGAGCCGGGAATCCAGAAATCACGAACCAAGTTTTTGAATCGTAGATTATGTTATGTAAAAGAATTAATTAGTAAGAGAGAAATTGAAGTATCCCACGTGCCGGGTTCTGAGATGATTGCTGATTTCCTTACTAAAGGGTTATCAGGCCCAAAAATTAAAGAATGTATAAAAGAAATTTTATCTTTAGAATAACCATTGCCATAGGGGAAAATTTGTGGGAATGTTGTGTTTACATTGCAGTATGGCAATGTGGTATTCTGTAGTGTGGTGTCACATGAGTGGCGCCAATGATTATTTAGCCTCAACTATGTAGTGTCATATAACCATGACCACCCGTGTACAGTTTTTAACCCCCAGTCCTAATAAAGTCACCCATAGAGCAAGACGTGCTCCGAGTCTCTCCTTCAAGTCAACCCACATCACTAACAGTTACGTATATTTTTGGTTATCAAATATGACGTAACGGTTCGAATTACGCATAAATTTTGGTTATCAATTTATGACGTAAATGCTTTATTTTCTGGCCTAATGTCGAATGTCATCTGGATTACAAGCAAGCAAATTTGGTTGTCATTTGTTTGTTGTAATGTTTACTTCCGGTTACACATCAAATGAGGCATTCATCGTGAGTAAAACTTAGTTTTACATCATGACACGCTTGGTGATTTATTCAACTTAGTTGGATAAATCTAAAACTGTGAAAGTACGTATATGAAATCCTATCGGGTCCGAACGGTAAACATCATCCATCGCTCAGCCCAATATCCTCGCGATCACACAGTCGCCGTCTGCCTCACAGGACTTGGCGGTAAACATCATTCATCGCCCAATCCCGCGGCATTACCCAACCTAGCGAGTACTAAATGCTCGTCCAAGCCTGATTCCTCGCCAGTGTGAGTGGTCATGACCACAAGTGAAGATGGAGGTTTCTCCACTCGTAGTCGTAATCACGGAACACAACATTATCCGGATCGTCAGCCTCAGGAAAAGACTGGTGATGCGCCATCGTTTCGATGGCACCCAAAGGTTGTCTTGCAACAACCTGCATTTCACTACAATCAATAGCAAGCAGCACCATTTAAGGCGGGGAATGCATATATAAATATATACGGGCTCAAGTAAGTATATGTGGTACAAATATCATGACAAGAGCGCTGCATTTCCGGTTGCACGGGAATATATGCTCTAAGAACACAATGGGGCAACTACTGCTCCAATGAGGGGAATGGTCGCCAGAATCCATCCAATCACGTAGTGAAAGGTTGGATACTGAGACCACTTGCTCAATTATGTTGCTCCCAAATGTAGAACAGGAACTGGATACCCAGGACCTAGTTCTCTCTTAGGTACGGACAGGAACTGGATAGCTAGGACACAATTTGGATTAAGTCTTTGACTCAATCCACAGGGTGTCCATAATTGGTGCAGGTGCGAGGTGAGTAACCTTTTGACGTGGTTCTTATGATAAATTCTCTGAATCTTATCATCATAACATCAAATAACTATTTTTCTACGAATAAATAATTAAAGAAGTTGTTAAGAGTATTAAACTGGCATAAAACTACGTTTTATACAGTTTAAACTCACAAGGAGACCGCAGGAGTGTGTCCCTCACAATTGTTTAATTTTTGTCAAAATAAAGTATTGTTATTATCTAAACAGTCAATATTTTCATTATTTAAATGCAACGCTCTTTCACATTGTTACAAACAGTCAAAACACACAGGATTCTTTACTGTGTGTAGAAGCATCCTTCTTTCACTTTTTTGAGTAAAAAGGTCAAGTGTAGCACTACACTTGGTGATTAGCCTGTTCAAATCTTACTCTGGAACCCAGGTAATTTGATATCTCATGACATATGACATCACAACTTTGTTCACCAACATGACTGCCTGCATGACGGCAACAATAGTGTGTATTGGTGGCCCAGTGGTTAAGGCAATGGACCAGGAATCTTTCCACACAGGTTCAAATCCTGTTGTCTCTGAAATTTTTTATTTTTTTTTTAAATTTATTTTTAGCAGTAAAGTTAATGTTATTTTATATATTTTTTTTTTTTTTAATTTTAATTAAATTAACTTTAATTTTTTAACAAATATAAAATAACAAACATTAAAATTACTGCTAAAAATAAATTTAAAAAAAAATAAAAATTTCAGAGACAACAGGATTTGAACCTGCATGGAAAGATTCCTGGTCTATTGCCTTAACCACTGGGCCACCACTACACACTATTGTTGCTGCCATGCAGGCAGTCATGTTGGTGAACAAAGTTGTGATGTCATATGTCATGAGATATCAAATTACCTGGGTTCCAGAGTAAGATTTGAACAGGCTAATCACCAAGTGTAGTGATACACTTGACCTTTTTACTCAAAAAAGTGAAAGAAGGATGCTTCTACACACAGTAAAGAATCCTGTGTGTTTTGACTGTTTGTAACAATGTGAAAGAGCGTTGCATTTAAATGATGAAAATATTGACTGCTTAGATAATAACAATACTTTATTTTGACAAAAATTAAACAATTGTGAGGGACACACTCCTGCGGTCTCCTTGTCAGATCTCGTATCTCTAGTTGGAATTGCCGATAAACGTAGCGAGCGCCATCTATTGCCAGATTTAGTCATAGTGACGTAACCGTCACAAAAATAACCCTGATAAAATATCTCCAGACTCGGACATTTTGATTGGATGAAAGAAAGCTAAAAACAAAAAAATCTCGCGAGAAAAAGAGCCAACTTCCTGCTCGAGGTTTCCATCTAGTGAAAGAAACCTATAACGTGTTAGTAAACAAAAGGTGGCTTCCTCTATTGAAGAAAAGCAAAATTTTCTTTCTTCATTAACCCTGATTCCAAAGCCAATTTTCATGGCGCCATTGACATCACCACCTATAATATAACATTTTCTATTTAGACAAATAGACAAACCTCAGACAACTCGTTAGTCGCCGTCGTCGCTGTCATCGTCGCTCTCAACGTCAATCCTATCGTGGCTGTGATCGCTGCTCTCATCGTCGCTCTCAGCTGGAAAGAATTGAAGCTGCAGGTTCAACCCGTCTTTCTCTGCCGTTTGCTGCATCATTTTAGCGTCAAAAAGCTGTCTTCTCATCTCATCAATGTGCAAACTCACATGTAACTCGACCAGAGATTCGATTTTCCAAAGATCCTCAATCGCTGACGGCCCCAACAAAACACATTTAACAAGTTGCAAACTTTAGAGTTTCTTCTTCGCCATAAACTCAGTAAACTCGCGTGCTATTTTATCGCTGAAACCGTAACAACAGCAAAGTCCAAGCGACTCGAGATTCGGACACATGTGCAACACCTGGAAAAAACGACCGGAAGAACACTAAACATCCAAAGAACCGTTCATACAAATGTCAACTAATTTCTCAAAATACAAATTCCGCAAACTGACTTCTGAGTGGATCAAACGCATCATTTCTGGAGACACACAAGAAGGTCAACTCCTTGAATTTCGTCAAACTGTGCAGCATTTTGAGAGTGAAAACGTCCGAATTGATGAAGATTGTGCAAACTTTGGGACACGTGAGCACAGCGATGTCCAGCTCATCTTGAATGGATTCATTGGGGGGCACGAAACGCAATGTTCTCACTCACTTTCAACTAGTGGCCGCTGATTTTAAGTAAAAATTCAAAATCAAAATTTGGACTGGAAAACCTCATTCTAAGTTGTGCTGCTGTGGATATATCAATGGAGCAACTCTTGAATAAAATTTTCTTTGTTCCTTCCAAGGTATTCATGAAAAAAAAATTGCTAATCGTTGAATATGTTTTGCCATACATTAAACTAAAAACCAAAAAAAAAATAAAGATGACCACCAACTCAATAATGGAATGTTTCCTATTAAAACTGTTGTTTCAGTTGATGAAAGGTGACAGTAAATTGAAAAAAAAAATATTTGGATCCAAAGTGACAACAAAAACTACACAAACACTCAAATTAGATGAGAATTGTTATAAGTCAAATAAAGATACAGTGTATCATTACAGTGGACATTGTTTATAGAAAGGATTGACAAAATTGATGAGAATAGTCATTGGAGTGTCTTACTCCATCGGTCAATCTTGACCAATCGTTATGTTTTGGCGCTTTTAAGAGCAGCGCCACCTATATTGTAATTCGACAATAAACCAGTCAGTTTAGTTTACTATGGCCGACATGTTGTCTTTCTTGACCATCATTCATCAAATCATACGAACACAATAATTGGCGACGAGGAGGATCGCAATCGACGACCCACAACCAGATGCAGCTTCGTATCTACTTTTTGTGAGTTTTTTTTGTGACTTTTGATGAACTTTTTCGCCGTTTTTGACCGTCGCTGACCACGCCGTCCCCGAAGTAGGCCTAGTCGTTCTGTGCTTCGAATTTTCGTGTTTTCTCGTGCCATATTCCGTCTCCTTGCCATCAAGATGTCGACGTTGAAAGGTACACTTCGCGAATACGATTCCAGTGATGATTGGGAACTTTATTGTTTGCGTATGGCGAGTATTTTCGCCTGCAACAAGATTGTTGACGATTTGGAGCAGGTTCACACGCTGCTCGCATACGTGGGCATGCCGACGCTGAAGTTACTGGTGTCGCTTACAGCACCCAAGAAGCCGGCTGAGCTGAAATATGCCGAATTAGTGGCGCTCATGCAGAAGAACGCGCGCCCGAAGCCGCTCGTTTTGGCCGAAATACGTCGATTTCATCGGCGCGATCGCCAGGCAGGTGAGACTGTCACCGAATACTCGTTGGCTCTCCAAGACCTTGCCCAAAATTGCGACTTTGGTGAAAATAAATCGGACGAGCTGCGGAATCGATTTTTATGTGGCCTGCAAAATGAGCAAGTCCAACACGCGTTAACCCTGAAAACTGACTTAACTTTTGACGACGCCGTTGCTTTTGCGGCTTCCGCTGAGGTGTCATCGAAGGAATTTTCAACTATTGCTGCCCAAAATATCGCTGCCACTCCGGTGCACAAACTCCACGAGTCAAAACCGCGATACGAGCCGAACAAGAGAGGCGGGAGGCGCTTCAAGAAGAAAAATGCTGCTTTTCCTGTTTCTCACCGACCATCCAGTAAAGGAAATGCGTCCGGGTGCTTAGCTTGTGGTAAATCAGACCATTCTCGCGATGCGTGTCGTTTTCGGGACGCCAAGTGCCACGGCTGTGGTAAAACTGGACATATTCGTCCGGTGTGTCGTTCTCGTGTTCCAGCATCGGATTCCACTCACGTTGTTCGTTTTAACGAGGACATGGACTTCTATCGAGTTCACACTGGTCCCGCAACTGCAGTTAATTCCGTGCATTTGCCACGTGTGAAGCCAGTTATGATCACCATTTGTATCGATGGTGTCAATCTCGATATGGAGATGGGCACGGGGGCAGGTGCTTCAATTATTGCTCTTGATTTATATCTAAAACATTTTTCTCATTTTCCATTGCAGACCATCCCGTGCAACATGTACACGTACACAGGCGACCAAATACAGATGGAGGGAGTTATTGAAGTTCCAGTCAGGTTCAAAAATCGTAATTTTCAATTGCCACTCTGTGTCGCACGGGATGGTCCAGTTCCGTTGTTGGGCAGAGGTTGGTTATGCATGTTCGGGCTCCTTTCGAAAACTGCTGAAGCGGTCGGCGCGAAAATCTACAAGGTCGATCCCATTGCAACTCAGCCCGAGGTTCTCGATTCCACTTCCGCCAAAGCTTTGGAAACGTTGTTGCTGAAGCACGAGCACACTTTCCGCGATGAAATTGGTTGCTTTAACAAGTCCACAGTCCACATTGACGTTGACCCAACGGTGCAGCCGATTTTTCTAAAAGCTTATCCAGTCCCCATAGCAGTTAAGCCATTGGTCGAGGCTGAGTTAGCGCGTTTGCAAGCGCTCGGTATTATTTCCCCAGTTGCATCATCACGTTGGGCAACGCCCGTGATGCATGTTAAAAAGTCTGATGGCACCATCAAATTGGCTGGTTGCTATAATCGGACAATTAACAAAGCTATTTTTCCCAACTCATATCCTTTGCCTTTATTTGCAGATGTGACCGCCAAATTGTCAGGGGGGGAAACTTATTCCGTATTAGATATGAATTCAGCTTTTAATCAACTGGAACTAGATGAGGAGAGTAAAATGTCCTGTACGATTAATACGCATTTGGGCCTTTTTAGAGTAAATAGGTTGTTTTATGGAATTTCATCCGCTCCCGCTCTATTCCAACAAACGATGGACCAGTTGACCGCCAAGGTGAACAGCGCTCAGCCGTTTATCGATGATTCTGCCGTGACAGGTGTGACTAACTCAGTTCACCTGCAAAACTTGGATGTGCTCCTGTCGACATTCGGCGGAGCCGGGCTTACTTTGAATCGCCGGAAGTGTCGCTTTATGCAACGGTCGATCCAGTTCCTAGGTTTGAATATTTCTAAACATGGCATTTCCCCGATAGATTCCAAACTCGCTCCTTTACGAGATGCAACGCGCCCCAGTGATGTAACCTCTTTGAAATCGTTCCTTGGTCTCATCAATTACTACGGTCGCTTTGTTGCAAATTTGTCTACTCTGCTTGAACCGTTATATCGTTTAACACGTGACGATGTCGAGTGGAAGTGGACAGAGGAGCACGAGTCCACATGGAAAAAGGTTAAGGTTGCAGTATCCACAGAGTCAGCGTTGGTTCACTTTGATCAGTCTAAAAAATTGTTTCTGACAGTCGATGCTTCCCCGGTAGGCGTGGGAGCGTTCTTGTCGCACCTCGATCCAGACGGTACTCACAGGCCAATCGCCTTTGCGAGTTCTCTTTTGTCGGCCGCGCAGAAGAACTACGCACAGATAGAGCGTGAGGGATTCGCCATTATTTATGGCATAAGAAAATTCCACCACTACCTGTTTGGGCGTCGTTTCTTTCTGCGTACGGACCACAAACCCCTTGTCTCGATATTCGGAGAGAAAAAGGGATGTAATCAGATCGTGGCTGCACGACTGCATCGTTGGGCGGTATTTTTATCCGCATATGATTTCGTAATTAAACACGTGCCTGCTGTGGACAACGCCATTGCCGATGGCTTGTCTCGTAATCCACAACCGAGTGTGGACAGCAAAGAAGATTTGGAAGTCGGCATTAACAAAATTTATTCAACTCTCATTTCAGATTTTCCCATGACTGCTACTTCTCTCAAAGCTGCATATGCAGCTGATGAAGTATTGCAAGCTGTTTTGCGACATGTTCGCACCGGATGGGAATCGCGGACGTTGGATGTTGCTGAATTTTATAAACAGCGAGACTCATTCTCAACCTTTGATGAATATTTATTTCTCTCCGACAGGTTGGTGATTCCGAAAGCTGTTCGTCGTTCGGTGTTGGTCGAGCTCCATGCGGGTCATTACGGCATTGTCCGTACCAAATCGTTGGCGCGAGCCACGGTTTGGTGGCCTGGAATCGACGCTGACATCGAGCGCACAGTTAAGAATTGCGATGTATGCCAGCGAAGCTTGCCCGATCCGCCAAAATCAAACACCGTCAGTTGGCCAGTTCCAGACCAGGTGTGGGGACGGGTACATCTCGATTTCGCCGGCCCATTCCACAACGCGATGTTCCTGCTGGCGGTTGACGCAAAAACCAAGTGGTGCGAAGTTCGCAAGATGACTACAACCACTGCTGCCGCCACCATTGAAGTAATCAAGTCTTGGTTCGAAAATCACGGTTTGCCATTGCATTTCCATACCGACAACGGGCCACAGTTCACCTCGCAGGAATTTCGCCAGTTCTTGGCGATAAATGGAATTCGTCACACTCTCTCACCGCCATACCATCCAGCTACAAATGGCGCGGTTGAGGGTTTTGTGAAGACTTTTAAAAATCAAGTTGATAAATTTCTAACCTTAAATTTCTCCTTGTCGGATGCCGTATCACGCTTTATCTCATCGTATCGCTCAACACCTCACGCCACGACGAAAGTTACACCAGCTGCCGCCTTTCTTCAACGTGAAATCCGAACTCGACTACACTTGCTGAACCCACGACTATTGCCTGATGTCGACCAGATTGACATTCCGCGCCGTTTCGACGTTGGGGATCTCGTGTTTGCTCGAGATTATCGCGGTACGCCTAAGTGGATTCCAGGAATAATAAAGAAGAAAACTTCCTCATCCACGTACGACGTAGAAGTTGCCCTTGATGTGACGTGGAATCGCCACATTGACCAGTTGCGACGTCGCGCGGATCCGAGTTTGTTGCCACAAAATGGGGGGAAAGATTGTAGAAGTTCCCTGCTCCCTTTTGCACTCACTTCACCGCCGACTGCACCGCCTGTGCCCGTGCTTGATCCACCACTCGTCATTCCACCAGCTGTCGTACCACAGAATGTTGTGCCAACACATGCACCACCGCTGCCCGTTCGTGCGCCATCGCCACCTGCAATTGCTGGCTCGAGTGCTCCAGTTCCTTCAGCGCTTAGCCCTCGACCAGTCCGAAACAGGAAACAAACGGACTTTTATGGTTTCCCACCGAATTAATGTTTGTGTTTGTGTTTTGAAATAATTGATTTCATTTTCTATTTGCTTAAATTTCAACTTTGTTCTTTATTAGCTTTTATTACATGTGTTTAATGTTTAATTTGTTTTATCCTTTCTTGATTGTATAATTGGTGTTTCTCCCAATTAAAGGGGATGTTGGAGTGTCTTACTCCATCGGTCAATCTTGACCAATCGTTATGTTTTGGCGCTTTTAAGAGCAGCGCCACCTATATTGTAATTCGACAATAAACCAGTCAGTTTAGTTTACTATGGCCGACATGTTGTCTTTCTTGACCATCATTCATCAAATCATACGAACACAATAGTCATTTTCTTGCTCGTTTCAAAACTTTTTGATTTAAGACATATTTCACCAAATATTCACAGAAATGACATATTAACTTTCTATTTTCAAATACAAAGAATATCGATTTAATGCAGACACGCAACCTCTGACAACTCGTTAGTCGCCGACGTCGCCGCCGTCACCACCGTCGCTCTCAACGTCAGTCCAATCGTCGCTATGTCATCGCTGCTCTCATCGCCGCTCTCATCATCATTAGAATAGGGAACGAATTGCAGCAGCAGGTTCACCCCGTATCGCTCAGCCGATTGCTGCATCATATGAGCGTCGAAAAGCTGTCTTCTGATCTCATCAACGTGCAAACTCACATCTAACTCGACCAGAGATTTGATTTTGCAAAAACCCTCAATCGCTGACGGTCCCAACAAAACACATTCATCAAGTTGCAAACGTTTGAGTTTCTTCTTCGCCATAAACTCGACAAACTCGCGTGCTATTTTATCGCTGAAACCGCAGCAATTGCCAAGTTCAAGCTTCTCGAGATTCGGACACATGTCCAACACCTGAAAAAAACGACCGGAAGATACCCAAACATCCAAGGGACCGTCCATATCAAATTCAACCAATTTCTCCAAACACAAATGACGCAAACTGAGTGGATTTGTGTCATCTATGGTGACACTTTCGCCCATAAGAGCATACAAGAAGGCTAACTCCTTGAATTTCGTCAAACTGTGCAGCATTTTGAGGGTGAAAACCTCCGAATGGATGTAGATTCTCCAAAGTTTGGGACACGTGAGCACGGCGATGTCCAGCACATCTTCAATGCAGTGATCGGGGGGCCAAAGCTACAATTTTCTCAGGTTGTATTGCTGTGGTGGCGAGTCAAGTGGCAACAGGCCCTTAAGCCACCTATTGCAATCAAAAATTCTCATAATTCCCACGTCTTCGATCGATGTCATCGTGTTCAATACAAAGCAGCGGCAGTCCGCTGAAATGTCCTCACCGTAAAATTCGAATACTCGCAAGGTCTTTCTGAGTATGGAATCTTCTGCGCACAGTTTTCTCACAATAACGTCTGTGGTTTCAATGATATGAAGCTCAACGAGTGGCAGTTGGGCGATGTGTATGGCCGCATCGTCTGCAAAAAGACCGCCGTCTGTAGATTTGGCATTATACGGCATATTTCTTTGCAAGCACTGGCTGTGAGGGTACTTTCCAAGGGAAGACATAAGTCTGTCAGATTCTATGTGATAAATACAATTAGAAGAATTAAAACAACAAATGTCGCACATTTTCCATTAATGTGCTCGAAAATTTTACGGTCAAAATACATTTTACAACAGAAAAATGCACGGATAAAGCATTTTTGTCTGAAAACACTATTTTTTTTCTTAGAATATTGCATTTTTTCTGCAAATCAATTTTTTTTTTACCTCAAAATGCTTTTTTCTGTTTGCAAATGCATTTTTCTATTTGTATATTTATTCTTTTATTTTTAAATACGGAGTACATTTTTCTATCTGTAAATGCATTTTTTCACCTCAAAATGCGTTTAACTGTCTGCACAAGCACTTTTATGGCTTGAAAATACACTTTTCTGCTTAATAAAGAGTCATTTCTGAATTTTTAATATTTGGTCTGTTTTTTTTTCGGATTTAATAATTTATCGTCTTGTGTGAGATTTTCCGTCAGTGTCTGTGTGAAGACAGTTCCCTTTTGATACTCACTTTCAACTTGTGGCCGCTAATTGTAAGTAAAAATTCCAAATCAAAATTTGCACTGAAAAACCTCATGCTAAGTATTCTCTGTTGCTCGTAGAGAAATGGAACGACGTCCCACGCTTCC
This sequence comes from Strigamia acuminata, assembly GCA_949358305.1. NCBI lineage: Eukaryota > Metazoa > Arthropoda > Chilopoda > Geophilomorpha > Linotaeniidae > Strigamia > Strigamia acuminata. Next base: position 52,645,139 of record OX442314.1, read on the forward strand.
GGCCTGCGAATTTCGACGTTCCAAAAATCCTCCTCCTCATTCAAACTCGTCAGCATTTGGTCGCGAACGGTATAAGCTAAATCGGACCGTGTGTTATTAATAATCACGAAATAAATTGACAAATTCAAGTGTAACTTACGTAGGGCATCGAAATAAGTGATTAATTGCACCGTATTTTTCATTTGAATGTCGTCCATTTCCTCAACGTTCCGTTGTATCATACAACCGAAAAGAATTCGAATTGCCAAGTCGCTTAATGTCTGCATTTTTGATTCTGCTCAAGAAATAGACAAATTAATAAGTGACATTGTGGATTAGTTTTATCTTTACCTGAAATTTTGTCCCCTAAACTTCTTTTTCAGTCATAATTTCCAAAAATAGTAACTCTAGCAACAAGTAAACAAAAACGTGGAAATGTTTAACAACAACAAAAGCTCATTAAAAAATAATTTGTTGTTCACTCCACGATATTGTTTATTTTAAAATTTCATACTTTGTTTGTTGCTTCATGTTTCTTTTCTTGTGGTGCCTAGGGGGCGCCGTAATAGCAGCGTGACAAAATAACAGGTATTTCAACGTTACAGAGTTATACAGGGAAGCGAACATAGAAAAATGCTTTATTAGAGCGAGAATACATTTTATACATTTTATACATGTGCAAAACGCTCCGAGTGTTCAAGTTAAGCAATCAAATTGTAATGGACTGATTCTGCACGATATTGAACACAATGAAATCGATCGACGACTGACACGTTCGATTCCAGGTGGCTCAAAGGTCAAAGCGCAGCAATACAATCTGAGAAAATTGGTCTTCCTGTACCCTTCGCGACGACATTGAGGAGGAGCTGGAGATAGGCGTGCTCACGTGTCCCAAAGTTTCCAGAATCGACATGACCCCGAATATCCTCACTCTCAAATTGCTGCAGAGTTTGACGAAATTCAAGAAGTTGCGCAAGTTGTACGTCGACGTGAAAATAACGGAGGAAAATGATGCGTTAGATCGAGTTTGTTTGCGCGATTTGCGGTTTGATAAATTGGTGGAATTTTCACTGTATGAGAGCACAGATCGTTGAGTTAGCTCTGGTTATTTGTTCGAGTTGTTAGACATGTGTCACAAACTGGAGAATCTCGTTCTACAGCAGTGATCCGGCTTCAGTAGCAAAATTTCGCACGACATGGACGACGTGTTGGACGTTGTTGAAAATCAGATTGCAGAATGGAACTTTTTCACTTTTCAGCATCATCACTTCCTTCAAATTCCATTACATTACATCGCAATTCAAACACGCAAACCACACACAAACCTCCATTAGCAATTCTTGTCTTTTCTTGAGTGAACAAAGCAGACGTTAAACCGTTAAAATTGCTATACCAATAACCATTTTTGGTTGTTATTGATAATTACGAAATAAATACACAAATTCAAGTGTAACTTACGTAGGTTATCGAAATAAGCGATTAATTGCAACATGTTTTTCATTTCGACGTCGTCCATTTTTTCAACGTTCCATTTAATCATACAGTTGAAAAGAATTTCAATTGCCATGTCGCTTAATGTGTCCATTTTCGATTCTGCTCAAGAAATGGAGAATTTAATGGTGAAATTTTGCATGAAGAGCTTATAAAATCTTGTGCCCTAATCTTCTTTTTCTGTCATAATTTCTAACAATAGTTACCCTAGCAACAAGTAAACAAAAAACGTGGAAATGTTTAACAACAATAAAAGGTTATTTTGCCTTGCCAAAAGGAAATTTAAAAAAAAATTTACCACAAACCAATACATTAAAATAAAAAGTTGTTGTTGACTCCATTGATGTGTGTTTGTTGTAAAATTCCATTCCATAGTTTCATATTGGAAAATGTTGAATTGAATGCACTTGTGAATCTTCAAGGTTTACCGCTTAATTCTTTAATTCAATCGATGTTAATTGACTTAATTCGGTCATGAAATGGTTATAAACCGAGATAATTGAATGCATTAATATTAATTTTCCAGAATATGATGAAATTGTGGCTTATGTCCAAAGTAAAAATCCAGATTTGCATGTTTAGCATAAATATGAAGTTTGAAGATTTAGCTGCAGATGGAGATGTAGAAGATGATGAAGAAAAATATGAAGACGTAGATGAAAGTGAAAATGAATATAAAATTAAATGTATAGATCCATTTTTATTATTATTATTATCAGTATTTAAAACATACACTCGCTTACTCTATTCTTGTATAAATTAGAACTAAAACACACTACTAGGTTTCCGAACACAACGATTCTCTCCTAATATTTCGCCCACAGTTTCTGTTAAAGGTTGTTGTTTTGTTTCCGGTAGTAACAAAGACAGCAAACCTGCTGCAGTTGATAACAAACCAAACAAAATTAAAGGTATGTTTGCATTATAAGATATCTAAAAATAAAAAATCACGAAATCAATCAATTTTATTTTTGCTTCGAACAAAAAATACTACCAGCAAATAAACAACGTAAGGAGCCGTAATAGATCCGATCCGACCGCAAACGGAGCCGTAACTGATGGCAATGTTCCGAATAATAGTTGGAAACAGCTCGGCCGTGTACACATAAGCCACCCCAAACGTTATAGAAATAATAAACTTGCCCGTAATCGCAAGAGTGGACGTTAACCAAGTTAATTCTGAAAACACGACCCATTTTTAGTCAATCTCCAATGAATTCGTCCCGCATTCAATCATCATACACTGATTATCACCTGATGGAGTTACGACGATGAAAAAGCACAGTGCTGCCGATATCAAGAACGAGATACTGTACGTAATCCGTCTTCCTATTTTGTTGACAACAAGAAATCCAATAATGTAAGCAGGTACTTCCAAAATTCCACTCAAAAACACGACGATGTACGGGTTGCCTCCTAGCGTGGGCGAATTAAGAGCGAGACCATAGTACACCAACGCAACTACAAACCTAGAAAAAACAAAACAAAACAAAACATTTATGTGATTTTAATCGATTTTTTAAAAGATTTATATGATTTTAATCGATTTTTAAAAATATTTATGATTTTAATCGATTTTTTAAAATTATTTATATGATTTTAATCGATTTTTTAAAATATTTATGATATTAAACGATTTTTTATAAGATTTATGATTTTAATCAATTTTTTTCCAAAATTTTACTATTTTATTCGATATTTTCCAAACTTTTACGATTTTAATCGATATTTTCCAAACTTTTACGATTTTAATCGATTTTTTCCAAACTTTTACGACTTAAATCGATTTTTTCAACAACTTTTACAATTTAAATCGATTTTTTTTAACTTTTTCCAACTATTACCAAGTAAAGTATGCCGTCACTGTTAATTTGAAAATAGCACGAGTATCGCAGAGCCTCGTTATCAATCTTAAATTCTGGCAAGTCTGTTTTCTTTCGTCTTCATCTTTCTGTCGAAAAATTCATTCATTTATTTATATTTCGAATGGAATCGAATTAGCACGTTACCTTTTTCTTAAACGACGCCATGATTGCCCGCAATTCATCGTCAGACGGTAAACTTTTAGCATTCGTAGCTGCACATTTACGTAAAATTGCTACGGCTTCTTGGTATCGTCCTTTGGTGACCAACCAACGCGGAGACTCTGGAACCAACCTGATAAGAGACGATTTATTTATTTATTTATTTATCAGTAAGGTTTATTGCTGTACCAAATTGACAAAAGCAGTAATAACGATGGTACGGAGATGGCCAGTTGAAGAGATTGCCAGTCCCTGAAAAGATAGGCCAAACCTGGAAGCGCCGCGTATCCCAAACCAAACGGGATTTGGTAAGACAAACCGACGACTGCTCTCCATCTCGTTGACACGACTTCCGTGACTAAAAGAAAAGTACCAACACCCATTCAACAACTAACTAACTACTAACAACGCAAAATTTCAAAATAAAATACCGACTTAAACAGAATCCGCAGCCCGACACTCCTGGTGCTGCAACTGCGATGAGGAAGCGGCCGAACACAAAAGCCAGGTAATGCGGGGCAAAAGCCGTCGCGATTGAAGAGAAGCAAAATATTATCTGCGCAACGATCATTGCCTTGCGTCGACCCCATCTGAACAACATACCAATATTATAATTTGCTGTTTAGTTTGTCTTGTCGTGTGTGTACCTGTCGGATGCAAATCCGAAGATGAGACATCCGACTAATACTCCGGCCATATAACTTGCTTGAACAGTGGACATGAGCCACCGAGATGAGCAAACTAAATTCCACTGTGAAAAATGGAGAAAATCAATAGAAATAAGCTTACGCTTACAAAAACACCTGCGACTAGCTGCCCCTGAAGGCTGATCACTCCCCTGCAACAGCTATGCACTTGGTGCAGCTCTCGCGTCTCTCGCGCGCCTTGTCGTAGGAAGAATAAGAAATAACTCACCTGCGAAACGATGGTAGAAGTGTAAATACTTTGATCGTAAATCCAATCCTCGCAAGGTAAAATGGGGACTGTGTCAGTTTGATTGGCAGTTAGTGAATACTGCGTTAAATCGTCGGTGTAATTATACAAATGCGCGTAATCTCTGTCGTAGTAGTAACATTTGGTGTAACCTTTCTGACCACGTCTCACTTCTTTGGGATAAACGAAATCTCTGGCTTCGTCGGTCCAATTCTGATTATCCGCCAGACCGGGGACGCGGCACCAGTGGTCCGGAGTTGCCGCCAGAAAAACCGATCCTAAATTCTGGAATCCTTGAAACATCATATTGAGGGACATGAAAACCAATAACCTCTGCTGCCATGCTCCGAAGCCTCCAACATATTCCAAGAGAGTTTCAAAGTCTGCTACCATGGCACAAGTGTTTTTATCTCGACTTGCTTGTCTACAATAGTCTACTTATATCATTTCCTACTTTGATTCGTATTAAGATTTAATGGCTGTTTCCTGCACACGTCTTACGAGCGGAGATTGGCACTTGGGTTTCTCAAAAACGGGACTTTTTGAAAAGCCGGTATTTCGGTATTCAATGTTCAAAAAACCGGTAAGCCGGTATTTTTCCGTAATGAAATAGAATAAAATAGCTACGGTGTTAAATATTTTTATTTTTATTTTCTTTTTTTTAAAAAGAAAAATATTTTAAAAATATTTTTTTTTCTGCAGATTTTTTTTCTTCACATTTTGGATACAATTTTTTTAATATATTTCACGTTCTAATTTAAAAAAAATTATTTTCTGGTTAACGTGTCTGCTGAAACCAGTCAATGAGACAGAATTCAGGGTCAAGTTAATAACACACTTCTTCAATTGGGTTTGTAATTTTGACGCAATTTTTAAAACATGCAAAAAAGTTTCAATAACTTTAAAAAAAAATTTTTTAAAAATAGGTATGGTAATAACAATAATAATAATAAATAATTATAAAGTGGAGAAATAAATTTACTTGCTCTTTTAAACCGGAGTTTCAATCAAACAAGGTCAGGTCAGGAAAAGAGAAACCTCAGCGAGTCAACCCCCTCAAGTCCGTGCCTCTCACATTCCTAAAAATATTACAAATACTATTGGACCAAATTTTTACTCAAAAAAAATATAAAATATAAAATTAATTTAAAATAAAAATAGTTAAAAATTGACCTTTCAAAGACCTACAATCCCAGGCTGTTACCACATTGTGATAATAGATGGCGTTAGTGGAAGAAATGAAAGAAATAATAATCAAAATCACTCACAAGTCAGTGCAGAAAAAAAATAGTGCAAATTAATAGCGACTTGTTACACCTGCGCTTGTGGAAAATTGCCATTTATAATTGCACATTTCTGAGATCATTTTTTTTAGAGATCGAGGAAATAGAACCAGGAGTAATAAAAAACGAACAAACAAGGTGCAAAGGTCCGATTACGACCGGCAGAGCTCATCGGAAAAATCTGGATATTGGGCCACAATTAATAAACTCGGGACGGGCCACGAGCCACAGATCACCGGAAAATTCTCGGTATCCTGCCGGGCCAGTCCTGCACTGCATCGGGATGATTCACATAGTAAGCTTTCCGTGATAGAAACAAACATTTTCCATCGGAGTGATGACATAAAGATGAGCGTCGTGTCGTGGCGTAGTCTATCGACAAAACTAAGAAACAAAATAATAATGGAAGACCGATTTTGTCCCAGTTGTAATCGTTTGTAATTTCGACAAAATCGGTCTTCCACACAAACTAAATAAAAATAACAAAAAAATTTAATTTTTAAATTTCAAATCGTCTTCTAAACGCAAACAACACATTCTCCCACGCCCACCGCCAGGCCACACATCCCACAAACCACCACTGCACATCCCACAATTCCCGCGCCATTGCTCAAACCCCACACAATAGTGTTATTCTTAGCAACATCGGCGCTGGGCCCAACGGCCAACACAACGCTGGGACCCAGAAACAATCTGGGTCCAAGCTCCCAGCAAATGGATTTCCGCCTCCACGTCCCGTCGCTGCAGCACGTATCTCTAAACAATGCCGCTATACTATTATGGAAACACAACGCGGACGTCCGCACAGACTTTATCCACCATTTGACCGACACTTGCAACAACTGCCAGTGCCACGCCCCGTCCTGCCTCTACACCGCCGCGATCCTCGCCGACAAATGGCCCTTCATCGAGGCGAAAATCTGCGAAAAAGTCGACCGACTCACGCTCCCCGAATGCCTCGACGCTCTCCTCGTCCCGACCGTCAAAGTAATCGGCCTCGAAATGTGCAACTGGCTCGCCTACCTCCTCTTCAACGTCCTCCTCCCCGAAGACGACAACAAGGACGACAACAGCGGCGAATACCACAAACTACTCAGCTGTATCCCTTACACGCACTGGACGGTCCACGGCAAGATCAACCAACCAAAAACCGTGCAAAACCTCTCCTACAAGAACCAATCTCTAACCCTAGCCGACCGGAATAAAATCGCGTGCACATTCTGCGCGCGCGACGCCGTGGCGCACACTTGGCGGCCCCAACTGCCCTATTTGGACCGAACGAGGGGCCCCAACACCTCGGAACTGCAATATCCGATCATCAACGGCTGGATCGAGGCCCGCGGAGCCGGCTCGGACGACATAAGCGACGATACCGGCGTTTTATTCGACTACGCGGTGGACAAACAGAACGAATGCGCCGTCAAGTATTTATTCGCGCTCAAGACGAAGATCCAGCGGGACAAATGCCTCGTCCAATCCGCGCTCGCCACCGCGAGGTCAAAGCGCTCCAACGTGGTCATCTTCTGCTTCCTCCTCTCGCAGATGAGCGCGAAACAAGTGCAGTTCGTGCTCTCCACGTGCTGCGTGCGCATCCTGCACTGCGTGCTCTCGGACTGGATTTTCGTGGACTTGTTCGAGCCCATCATGAAGTGCGTCGGCGACACTCTACAATACGACGAGCGCTACGACCTGCTCATCAACCTGGCGGAGCAGACGAGCTTCGCGCACGCGGAGAAGTGCAAGCGCGTTTTCCACAGCGCGTGGTGCAAGTGGAAGGCGGCCTCGCCCGGGTTTTGCGCGTACGTGGTCGAGGAGGAGATCCGCGGCCTGCCGGACGCCGAGTCGTGCTGCCAGCTGCTGTGCCGCTCCGGCGACCACCGCAACGTCAAGCTGGTCTTGGCTGACGTCGGCGTGGGAGACAGACGCAAGATGCTGGCGCGGTGCATCGTCACGTCCGACTGGCGCTTCCTGGCGACGATCGTGCGCGAGATGCTCACGTGCGAGGAGGAGCTGCGCACCTTCCGGACGGACTGCGCCATGTCCGCGCACACGTATTGGGACTTTCTCAGCCTGACCGACACGAACCAGTTCGACGAGATGGACGAATTCCTCAGCTTTTCCTCGCTGTCCGCGAAGCGAGTGGCCGAGTTTCGGCGGCTCGCCGGCCTCGACGACGGCACGCTGGAGAAGCTGCTGCGCGGACTGAGCACGGCGAAAGGCGCGGAAAAGGTGACGGAACGCCTGGATAGGTTCGTCGCGTGGTGCCACCTGTCGGAGGACGAAACCAAGAGGCTTAAACTGCATTTGTTGACCATTAGCGGCGACTATGGGTGTTTCTTCGAAGCGATCGGCGAGTTGGTGTGCAGCGAGCGGTTCGCGGAGGTCGGGGCGCTCCTGCGTTGGTGTTTGGAGTCCGCGGAGGCGGTCGGGAGGTTCAAGAAGGAGGAGATGGCCAATTACGACTCGATTGTGGATCTGATGATTCGGTCGATCGTCGGGCGTCGGTGCGAGTTTGTCGATCGGTTTTTGGCGTGGGTGTTTGGCGACGAGGCGGAGGTCCGCGTGTATAAGGCGCATTTGTTGGAGACGAAGGGCTGCGTCGATTTGTTGAGGTTTAGTCAGTCGGAGAAGAAGTGGAATTATATGGGGAAGGAGGTTTTGGATTTTTGTTTGGGTCCGGATTTGTCTCAGGAGAGGATTTACGCGCTGAAAGTGCTGGATTGTGCTGGAGATGACGATGGGGGTGGTTATGGTTGTGGTTGTGGGAATAATGAGGGTGATGATGATGGCGGGGATGATTATAGTGGGTGTGGTTGTGGGTGTGGGTGTGGGTGTTGTGAGTGCGAGTGCGAGTGTTGTGAGTGCGACTGTGAGTGTGAGGATGATGAAGAGTGTGGTGGTCGTGGTCGTGATGAGGATTATCGTTTTGAAGATATTGATGACAATGATGATGATGGTTATGAAGATATTGATGATGATGATGATGAAGAATGAAATGGTGTTTGCGATTGTTTTAAAATGAATAATGTTGTCAACAAATAATTTTTCGTTAATAAAATGTGTGATTTTTTTTTTGTTTTTGGAAATTTTTGTTTGGATAAATGGATGTGTTCTTGCGGTGAACCGGCTTTATACAGTGCAGGTCAAAACTTCGGCCGAATTGGATAAATGATAGAAAAGTAAACAATTTTCAAAATGTAACTAAACTAACGCTAGATTTGCATTTTAATCATGTCGAAATAATGTTACAATAAGTATAAGAGTGATCTCTTTCTCACAAATACAAAAATAAAGAAAAAATCAAATTTCAACCTTTGAAATCTGCGACAAAACTTTGGCCATTTTAGGATTACTCCTAAAAATAATAATAATAATATGAAAATTTTATTCAAAATTTGTTTTTCCAGACTCAAGGTGCAACCTCATTTGCATATCATTTTATTTTCCAAAATGGGTTCTGCAAAAAGGCTAACTTTGCATAAAAGAGGAAAAATTGATGCTTTTTAATAATTAGGCTTCTCTAATGTTGAAATTGCAAAGAGAATTGGAAGATCTGAGAAGGTTTTAAGAAATTATCTAAAATTAGGTGCCCAGGATGGTCTAAAAACCCCAAGAGGATGGCCCAAGGTTGCAAGTGCGTGTGCAAGGCGTCGAATAATCAGAGAAGCAAGCAATAAATGCCAATTCGATTGTAGTGTACGTATACTCGAGTTGCACTCAAGAAAGGACCTCACAATCTCTACTCCGAGCCAGTTTACTACTAACTCCAGACTACTGGGAGAAATAGTTTTGTTTTTTATTTATTGTGCGGTGGCCCGGGTGCCACCGGGGAAGGGTTATTATTTATTTCACGAGTTTTATTTGGAAAGAAGACAATTCCAAACTGATGGAGTAAATAATCCAGAAAGTTTGTCACGGTCCTGACTTTAGACAGTAATAATTTTCAAAATTTTAAGCGCATTTTGCGCCTTTCCCTTAATTTTCCCCTAATTTTATTGAGAAATTGTTCTAATTCCTTTAAATTATTTTATTTTTCCCAAATCTAAATTTATTATTTTATTTTGTATTATTTTCCTTATTTTTGATATTTATCTTTAATTTGGCCTGGTTTTAATCACCCCATCCAGACAATTCATGAGAATTCTGCAATAAGTTGATATAATCGCGCTCTAAATTTGCATATTTCACCCCTGATCGCCTGTTTTCTGCCCAGTCCCCATTGGGAATTGACTTGGCCTTTGACATGTGATCAGAGGTGACTTGTTCTGTCAAGACATTTTTGACAGACAGAATAATTTTCGCCTTCGACTAGTCAACATCTTCTGTCTCAACTAGGAGATTTCCAAGTGCGATTATGTTGCGTCTCAACGCATACGGTCACATTGCAGCCCGAATTCTCATGTTAGTCTAACTAACCACAACATTTATTATTTGCCCATTATTTGCGTACGAATTACTGGAAAAAAGGCGTATTCGACGATCTCAATTCGTCAATACATTTTATGCCACGACTGTGACTTCCTCCTCAGCCTAGACATTTTGAACTCATACTCGTCTCAATTGCGTATTCATTTCATTATCAACGGTTCGACGACGTTGTCTGCGGTTTGGTACCTGTTTGCGCGTTCACCCAACGTTTGTGCGTGTTCAGGAGAAGAAACATACTCTTCGTAAGTACGCCTAGCATATGACGACATTTTCCCTAGTGAAGAACGATATTTGGTCTTAAAATTCGAGTATCAACGTTCGCCATTTTGTACGGCGCCCGAATTGAATCCTGCACCCATAAAATACAGATTTCACGAATAGACGCTGTCTTAACCTAGCTACCACCCCCGGCAAAGTTTTAAGAGTTGCAGCGCCTGCGAACCTAAATTTTCTGGTTATTACAATCCCTGGAAATTCTTAAATTTCCGAAACCATTGTTAAAAAGTCGACTACGACGTGACAATCTTGGCGAGCTAGACAAGATTCAACTCGAAACGTGTTCTAAGAGAACACAAACCACCATTTTCTTCAGTGAAGACTACGCAAGTATAGGTCGTTATATTTATTTGATTAATTACTTATTTTTGCCGGCACACATATTATTATTTCAACATGGCTTCACGCGACGCTTTGTCGCAATCCAGTGTTTCGGACGTAGAAGCCGAACAAGCGCATACTTTGCCACTTCCAGACTCACCAACACATGAGCCGGACCAACAGCAGGAACTACTAGTACAACCAATATCCACAGACGTACCATTTTCCAATCCTTGGAGGACATACGCTCAAATGGAAGCGGATCAACTCCAACATGAACGGGAAGCGGCTACAGCACGGGATCAATGGGAGGAAAATAGACGCCATTTGCAGGACTCACTCATGGAAAGAAGACAAATTGTGGACGGGATGCGAGCGATTCGAGAAGACATTCAACGAGGACCGCCGCCTCCTTACCAACCTGCGTTTATGCAACCGGAACCACAACAACATCGAAGGAATCCACCTGCATTGACGATGGAAGCATTGATGAGAGTATTACGAGAGGATAGAAGGGAGTTACAACACGAACTTCGCCAGGAGCTGCTCGAATCGATGAGGCAAATTAGGCGCGAGCTGAACGACAGAGTGGAGGAATTTATCCATTCGCACAACGAGCGAACTCAGCCTGAACCACCAGCACCAGAAGCAGGTTCAGGGGCCACACGTCGTGGTCGAGAGGGCGCTCGGGGAGCCGACTTTTCTTTTGGAGATACTGGACGTGCATCGGGACCACGACGCACTGGCTCTTATTCTCCGAGACGACGCCAACAACATTCACAACAGGGAGACACGACTTCCAATGTTCCACGGGACCCACCACCGAATCCTGACCCGGATTCCGCTCAAGGAGGTAGTCAAGGCATACCACTCAGCGCCTCAAGACAACTGCCTCACACGAGATCTCAACTCTCGTTGGAGTCGGAAGATCAGCGTCAAGCCGCTCAGGTTGGAAGGTATAAACTTAAAGTTGAAAAAATTCCATACTTTGATCCGGATGAGGCTACTTTCGACACAGTGGACCTGTTCCTGGGTAAGCTATATGCGCACATGTTTACCATGGGAGCACCGGAAGGAATATATTTGAAAGTATACGTGGTTCTCGCGCTTCGAAATAGAGCGCAACGTTGGTGGATGGCTCTAACTCCAAAACCAAACAATTGGGAGGACTTTGAATTAGTTTTCAGGCAGGTATTTTCCATTAATTCAGCTTTAGCTAATGTTAAGTTGTCTCAGCGCAAACAAAAGCCAGGGGAATCAACTATGTCGTTCCTCAGCGAGATGATTCATTATTTAAATATTGCTGGATACAAGGACAAGGGCTTGCAGCGGGAACGAGTTCAGGGCATGATGCAAACTCAAGTCGTACAATTAATGCGCTCTTGGTGCATCAGGACGATCGACGACGCAGTCAAAATGGGCAACGATGTCGATAATCGCCTTCAGTTGGATTCGTTGCGGACTTTTGAGTACAAACAGTGCGGAGTTTCGGACCAGGAGATGCCTTTACCCGCAGGAGTGGGTCCTGCCACACATACCAGAACAGAGGAGGAGAAGTTAAATCAACAATCTACTTCGTCCAGGTCTGGTCGTTTTTCAAGATTCAACAAAGTATTTACAGCATTGCTCGAGGACATGTCGGCGTGCGCGCTCGATCCAGAAGATCCCAACAGCGAGGAAACCAATAAGGACCCGCCAAAGGAGTCTGCATCAGCGGCAGCACAAAAGTCTGATGTCCACGCCATGACTGCGACTACTGCGCCAACACCTAGAACGGATACACAGCACATATGTCCCAAGGACGTTGTCATTTTTCCAGCCGCTAAAGAAGCGCCTTCAGAGCCAAAGCTCCCGAAGAATGCTATGTGGAGAAAAACACCAACGGACAAATGGTTCATGTCTGACAGGCAATCCTGGAGGCCTGTGTGCCCCGTTTGTGGCAAGGAATGGAGTCGTCAGTCGGGAAACGCAAGCGGCCTGCTCAAAGCATGAGTCCAGAGAGTGGGTCGGATACAAACATCAAGGACTCTACTGAGAAGAAGACTGAAGAATCACCAGACGTCGATAGAAGTACAACACCGTCTACTCCGACACCAGAGGCGCCATCTGCTGTTCGAGAAGACAACAACAAATCATTAACCCCGTCTACGGACATTAAATTAACTACATTAATCAAAACAGATTCAAGTAAATCAAAAATAAAAATACCCGGTGTCGTAACACCACAACCAACAAAATCAGCGCAACTTTCGTCTGTGAAAGCCAAGGAAACCCCCAAAAAACCAACTTCGTTGACAACGCAGAGTGAGACGTTGCAAACAAACTTCGTTCTTTTGTCGCCCGAGGAATTGCAAAAATCCGAAGAGCCAAGAATCGAAATTACGAAGACTGATCGCTTCAACAGAGAAGCACCATATATCAAAATAACATGGGCTAACGTGAGTTTTGTCGCACTTTTGGATTCAGGCGCTCAGACGTGTGTAATGTCAGAGTCATTATTTAACAAACTTAAAGCCAATATGGGTTTGGAATTGCTCGAACTTCACGAAACAGTGCGTACAGCGGCCGATGACAAAATTCCAGTTAAGGGATCTGTTAAACTGTCGGTGCGCGCACCTTTGGCCGTTATTTCTTTCATTTGCTTAATTATACCCAAAACATCAGAGGACCTTCTGCTGGGAAGAGATTTCTGCAGAGCGGTTGGTCTGTGCACAGACTTTGAATTGTGCCAGTGGTATTTGAAGGGATCACAAGAGCGAAGACAATTCATGACTTTAGAACAAGCTAACAAGTCAGAATCTGTTCTTTTATTTCCCATCAGGAAACCCGATGATACAAAGGACAGCACTAAGGATGTGCCCAAGGTATCAATTAACAACATTAATTGTATTCTTCTAGAACATCGACCTTTGTCGCAAGAGATTTTCGAATATCCAAATGACGATGCTCAGCACCAAATCAAGAGGATTCGGAATCGTACGCGAGATCAATGGTCATTGGTATGGTCACCAAGGAGGAAGGATTCCATTAAAAAATCAAGAAGATTCAATTCATCATTGTTTTCGACGCTTAGCCAACGCAGACGTGCAAGACGACAGCGGAGACGCCTTTATGAATTGTCACCAACAATAAAACAACTTAACACGCAGGGAAGACAGCTTTTGCGTCGTGTGGATGAAAATACGCTCATGGCCAGAGTACACGATCATTCGACGATTTCGGAGCCGCCTCTGGATGTTAATGTACTACAATATCAACCAAGCAGTGATCCAACACAACTGGACTGGATTTACGACCAGCTGTGGTCATCATTGACGGTACCCCAAATTCGTTTATTAATTCAGACTCTTCGACCAATTTCGAAAATATTTCGTGAGGAGGTTGGATTATGTAACAACACTCAGTTTGAAGTAAATTTAAAACCGGACTTTAGACCAATTCATGTGCCTGTAAGACCCGTTAACCCAGCAAAAAAGATGGTAATTGATGCTTATTTGGACCAAAAACTAAAACAAGGCATTATTCGTCGATCAAAAAGTGATTGTGCGGTGGCGCCTGTTGTTGTTCCAAAGAAAACTGGAGATTGGCGTACAGCTATGGATTTTAGACCGATGAATGCTCAAACTTTGCCAGATGTCTACCCACTACCCGACATCGATAATATATTTTCTTATTTAGGAGGATCAAATTGGTTTTCGATCATAGATGGACGAGAAGCTTTCCACCAGATTGGAGTGCGCCCCGGTGACGAGAGATTTCTCGCATTTATTACGCACAGAGGACTTTTCGAATATGTGAGAATGCCGTTTGGACCCATTAATGGCCCAGCAACTCTGCAGAGAGCCATGAACAAAACTTTGTCGAAATATCTTTACAAGTTCGTGTTCGTTTATCTCGATGACGTCATAATTTTCAGCAAGACGTTCGAGAAGCATGTACAACATCTCAAAATAATTCTTCAAGCCTTGGATGAAGCGGGATTCACGATGAACGCCAACAAGACGGAGTTGTGCAGAACATCGCTCGAAGTTTTAGGACATATTGTAGAGGCTGGACACATTAAACCAAACCCAAATAAGGTGACGGCAATTCAATATTTTCCGGCGCCTACCAACATCAAAGAATTACAAAGATTCAAAGGAATGATTGGTTATTATCAGTCATTTTTCCCAAATTATTCAAAAACATGCGAGGTGTTTCGCCCCTTACTCAAAAAAGATTCTGAGTGGAATTGGACGATTCAACACCAAGAAGCATTTAATTCACTCAAGAGAGGATTGGCTGAACCAACTCTACACCGAAGATTCCCAGATTGGACCAAGCCATACATACTGCAAACAGACGCCAGCTATTCAGGTTTGGGCGCTGCACTCATGCAATTAAATGATCAAGGTGAACGAACACCAATCGCCTTTGCATCACGTGCATTGAATTCTGCTGAAAAGAATTACAGCGTTACTGAAATTGAGTGCTTGGCGGCGGTTTGGGCGGTCAAAAGATTTCGTGTATATCTTGAGATGATGAATTTTTATCTAGAAAGCGATCATTTGTCGTTAAAGTGGCTTTTCCAGCAGCGAGAACCAAAAGGACGCCTGGCACGATGGGTTTTGTCCCTCAGTGAGTACAAATTTACATTTCTTTACTGTTCAGGAGCACAGAATCGTGTTGCGGACGCCTTGAGCCGTGCGCCTGTGGAGCCATCGGAGCCATTGGATGCAGACGACTCGCCTCTCGTTGACGAAACATGCTACATCGCTTATTTTGACGACCCAAATGATTGGCCAAAATTACCAATAATCAACATTATTGGAGTTGGATTGGCTGCGGCACAACAACGAAATAACGCAGCTGTGATGACAAGAGCGCAAAGACGACAGCAGCAAATTAAACCAAAATTGGGCAGGCCAAAAGGTTCTAAAAACAAGAAGAGACCGCCACCAAATTATCAGGTATTAACTCAAGCCAGAGCGCGTCAACAGAAACAAGTTTCGGCGCCTCCTGGGGCTGTTGCACCA
Source organism: Strigamia acuminata (assembly GCA_949358305.1). Taxonomy (NCBI): domain Eukaryota; kingdom Metazoa; phylum Arthropoda; class Chilopoda; order Geophilomorpha; family Linotaeniidae; genus Strigamia; species Strigamia acuminata. Next base: position 52,660,889 of record OX442314.1, read on the forward strand.
TTGCCACCTTTAATGTCGCCTCTGCCATCACCAAATGTGCCGACTGCATCATTTCCAACTCCTGATGTGTTGAGCCCACCTGCAGGACCATCCGGAGCTGTTCGACCGAATTTTGACGGATATGGAGGTCCAGATTCGGATTCGTCGGACGATTCTACAACTTATCAACCGGCATGGATGGGGCGTGCAGGATTTATGCCACAGCAAGCGCGTCAAGATCGATCACAATTTCAAAGAAATGCATCAAGACGACCAATTGCTGATGAACAACAAGACGAAGAAGAAGACGAGGCCGAGCGACTCCATGAGGCGCCGCAAGACCACCAACCTTTTCGTCTAATACCAACTATTAACGAAATAATTCGTCGACAACACGAAGACACGTGGAGCGCCGAATTAATCGAATATCTTGATCAAGGACAATTGCCCAACGACCAAGTGCAAGCAGCGCGTATCAGGTATCGTGCCGTAGATTTTGCTATGTACAAGGGAATGTTATGTCGTTATCCACCGATCGACATAAATAAAATTCGCCGTAGAAGACAAATCTATTTGCCCCTAATGTTACGCGAACAATATTTCAAAGCTCTGCATTACCCGCCGAGCTGCGGACATTTAGGAGTTGAAAAAACACTTCATCGACTCCGGGCCCAAGTTTATTGGCCAAAAATGAAGGAGGACGTTTTGCTTTGGATTCAAAAATGTGAACCATGTCAGCGAGCTAAGCCGTTAAATCGCCTTCCATATGGACCAATGATCATGGCCAAACCACGACATTTGTTTCACACAATTTACATCGATTATTATGGTAAAAAACCCCGATCGATTGGAGGACATTGTTACGCATTAGTAATTGTGGATGCCGCCAGTCGGTGGTTGGATGTAAGATTGACCGAGACATCTGACTGGAAAACAACAATCAAACAATTGCAAGGATTTATTCAGCGATGGGCATTTCCAAAAGTTATTATAAGTGACAATGCGCCAGCTTTCCGTTCAATGGAATTCCAGGCTGCATGTCAGAGTTTTGGCGCCATCAATCGCTACACGGCTGTTTATCATCCACAGGGGAACTTAGCCGAAAGATTAAACCAAGCATTAAAAAACTGCATTTTGGCATATTGTTAAATTTGCATAAGATAAAAATAATACAAACTTAGCAACAAGTTTCTAAAAGTTCCTGGATACAAATGATGGATAAAGTTGAGGTTGTGTTGAAATTCAAAGATGGCGTTGGAGCAAAGTAAAAGCACAACCACACGTTTTAGAGGTAAAAAGTACACTAAAAGTTTATTCTATTTTCAACACAATGGGAAAAGGGGTAGAGGAATGTGGATGACGCGTTCAGAGCGCCAATGAGACGGCGCTCAAGAGGTAGGAAAAACCCACACCAATTAAGGGATTAACAGGGCAAGGTACTACAAATGAGGAACAGGTCAAACACTCAAATAAGAAATACAAATATATTGAAGCATTAAAATAAGAAATATTACAACAATATTAAACTATTCAATCTAATAAAATGGTAAATTATCAATAAAAATATACAATGATAAAGCAATGTAAATGAAACACAAATAACAACTAAAACCACAAGACAAATCAACACATTGAAATATAAAAGATAACAACAATTCAAAAATGAGAATAGCAATTCAAATAATAGTTTATATCACGCGTAAAATCACTCGATTTTCACACTGCCGGCGGGGAGGGGATGTCTGACCCCACTTCCAAACGCACGAGACGTTGAACTGGTCGACGTAATTTTCCCCCATCCGCGAGCACGAGTTCACATGACCTAACTTTGTCATCGCGACCTCGTCTGACTTCGACCACTCTCCCCATCTTCCATTTCAAACGGGGTTTAAATTGCTCCTCAATTATCACAACGTCGTCAATTTGCAGCTCACGTTTGTCTGATTTTCCCGTTTGCACCTTCAGGTCCTTTAAATATTCACGGGACCAGCGTGACCAAAATGTTGACAACATGCGTTGTTGATATTGCCACTGTCGAACGAATTCCTTTTGAGTCGGTTCGAGTATTTCAGTCGACCCTGAATCCGGCAAGTGCGTTTGCATGATTCCCGTCAAGAAATGTGCTGGAGTAAGTGGTTCGGCTTCGCTTGGCTTCTCGTACACGTATGTGATGGGCCTACGGTTGATGACCGCTTCCGTCTGTGCCAAGAAAGTTCCAAATTGATAAAAGTTGAGGTGTGCAGATCCGATTACTTTTTTCAAGCAACGTTTAACTGTCTGTACCATCCTCTCCCAAAACCCTCCCCACCATGGTGCATTTTCCACGATGAACTTCCACTCTATTCCCTTTTGAGCCAGATAATTTTGGAACGCCTCGTCTTTGGTGGAGCGTAAAAGAGATGAAAGTTCTAAATGAGCGCGGCGAAAGGTGGACCCGTTGTCGCTGTACATCGTCTTTGGGAGGCCTCTACGACTGATGAATCGTTCAAAAGCTCCCAAAAAGTCTGTTGTTGACAATGAGGGAACCAGTTCCAAATGGACCGCTCGAATGGTTGCACACGTGAAAAGGGCTATGTAAGCTTTGGTTGTTCGTCCCTTTATTATTATCGGTCCAGCAAAATCGACCCCAGTAACCGCGAATGGTTGGCACTTAGTCGTCCTGTCTGCTGGGAGGGGGCCTGGCACTTCTCGCATCAACCGTCCTTGAATCTTTTTGCAGACGACGCATTTGTCCAAAATCGATTTTAAGGTCCTCCTTGCGGATGGTGTCCAGTATAAGTCTCGAAATTTCGACAATGTGGCTGTCAATCCGCAATGAAGGACCTGTAAATGAGAGTGTTGTAAAATTAATTTCGTGAGTTTATGGTTTGGAGGTAAAATCAAAGGTTGCACAGCTGTGTGCAAATCTCGTGATTTTTGCAGTCGAGTTTGCAGTTCAATCAACCCCATATCGTTCAGCTGTGGATTCAGGTCTCGCAATTTCGAATCCCTCTGAATTTGTTTTCCATCCCTCAATTGGTTTATTTCCTGGCCATAAACCTCTGCTTGCGCGATTCGAATTAGGCCGAATCTCGCGCGTTTCAACTCAGTTGCGACCAATGGACCTCGACCTCGCTGGTTGGCGTCTTGTTGTCGCTTCCCAGCGTTGTCAGCGAATCTGAAAACCCATGCCAACGTTCGGATAGCCTTTGAAAGCGATCCAAACTTGGCAAACGGAAAAACATTAGTTATTGTCGTCTGTACCGCCTCGACGTGGATTTCAGTCATCTCGTCCGGTTCTTCGACCGTCTCTGTCGGTAGGTTTGGCCAATCCTGACGACTTCCGCGCAGCCAGTCTGGTCCCTTCCACCAAAGTCGCTCGACAATCATCGCCTCTGCGTCCATTCCTCTTGTCAGGCGGTCGGCAGGATTTTCGACGCCTGGCACGTGTCTCCACTCGTCTACTCTTGACTTCTCTCTTATCTCCAGTACCCGATTGTGCACGAAGGTTGGCGGTCGTTTGGACGTGTTTTTTATCCAATGCAGACAAATCTGCGAATCCGTCCAAAAAAATATCTCGTTTGGCGTCACCAGTTCCTTGATTTGATCGGCGAGGCGTACAGCAACCAGTGCTCCCATGAGTTCGAGTCGTGGCAGCGTAAGTGGTTTGACAGGAGCTACACGACACTTTGATAAAATGAAATTAGTCTCAATCAAATCACCATTAGAGTTCTGGATGTATGCCACCGCCCCATATGCCTTCGGACTCGCGTCGCAGAATATGTGTACTTCGCATTGGTCAAATTCGTCCAATCCCAACCATCGTGGAATTGCAATATTTTTCAGAGTGGGAATTTGGTCGGTCCATTTCTTCCAATCAGCGCGCAACTCGATGTCTAATTCGTCGTCCCATGGCAAATTCCTGAGCCATAGGGACTGGAAAAACATGCGTGCTGTCACGGTGAATGGTGTGGCAAATCCTAAGGGGTCGAAAATTTGCGCTGTTAATTTTATTACCTCCCTCTTTGTCGCTTTTTGGTAAGGTGAGCAAGTTTTCTCCACCGCCAGTCCCAATTCGTCCGAGTTTGGATTCCATCTGATTCCCAGCACTTTTGTATCTTCATCTGATGTCAGCAGTGTGTCAGAGGGGCATTCCTCGCGAAATTTGGCTCTGAGTTCCGGTGAGTTGGTTTGCCACTTGGCGAGTTCCATGCCGGCTTCTGTAAAAATCAGGTTAGACTGGCGAAATGTTACCAGTGCTTGAGCGACGGTTTTGAGGGATGAGATGAAGTCGTCCACGTACAGGCACTTTAACAACAGTTTTACAGTTTCTGGATATTTCTTCTCGTATTTGCGCAAGTGATGTCGAATGGTGGCGCTCAACAAAAATGGGCTTGGTGTGGCGCCAAATAACACTCGAGTTTGTCGCAATACTTTTAACAATGCCTTTCCTATACCGTCCCAGCACTCATCAATCCAGAAAAATCTCGTTGCGTCGCGGTCCTTTAGAGCGATCTCGATCATGTGAAATGCCTTTTTAATGTCACCCATCATGGCCACTCTCCCAAGACGAAATCCTAACAATACGAAAATTAGTGAAGGTAGAAAGTTTATACCTTTTGATAGGCAATCGTTCAAGGAAAGGTGGCCTTTTCGGTGTGATGATGCATCAAATACGACTCGCAACTTTGTGGTAATTCGTTCCTCTTTGATCACTGGACTATGTGGCATGTAGTAGACCGGCCCTGTCGAAGTTTGGTTCGGAATTTCTTCGACAATTCCCATTTTCAACTGCTCGTCGATAACCTTTTTATATTCTAAGTAGAGGTTTGGTTGTTTTCGGAAGCGACGAATCAGCGACATGATGCGTTGTTCTGCTCCTCGATAATTGTCGTCGAGCTCGTTGGTGTCCACGATCCACGGCAGTTCCACGGAATACTTTGAACCCGTCCATTTGATAGTTTTTTCGAACTTCTGCAGCGTTTCAGCGTCGTCGCTGTCTTCGACCGACTCGTGGCGCACTCCAATCGGTTCCAGTTCCCACATCCGGCGTAAAAGGTCATCTGTCGATGGGGTAAGCGTAATTTTGTTAATTCTTACCGGCGCAGCAATGACTCTTGTCCCATTCGTGGTCTGTCCGTGCAGTGTCCAACCGAATTTGGTCTTTACTGCAATCAAATTCTCCTCCAAAAATTCCGTTTGGCCTGTCATTACACGCCAGTAATGGTCTACTCCAATTAATAGGTCCACTTCCTTCGAATGCAATGCGACTTGTTTACAGGCCACCTCGATTTTTCTTCGATGTAGTTCGGCTTTAAGTTGCGCATTTGGCTGCTCTCCGGGCGTGGACGTGACGTGGGCAGTTTCAATGGCCTCGATTGTGACAGCTGGTGACCTCGAATTGGCGGGGCTGAGAGTTAATTCGACTCTGTTGCGTATTTCTGACTTCGGCTCTTGTCCAAACACGGCCAAGTTGATGGTTTCTGTCCCTAAAATTTTTAAGTTCAGTTTTTTTACCAATTCGGACCGTATGAATGTGCGTTGAGCTCCCCCGTCGATATAACACACTCCCGACGTCGACAGTTTTGGTCCGGCCATTTTCACCATCTGGACCATCAAAAATTCGGACTTGGGAGGACAGGTGGTGACTACTGAGTTCGAATGGGTGACTCCCTCGACGACCTCCGTAGATTTTGGCGTGTCGCACACGTGTGTGTGGTGCGCTCCCTCGCAGCTGTAGCATTTCATGCGAGTCCTGCACTCCTCAGTTTTGTGGGGTGCTTTTCCCAAGCATCGCAAGCAAATTCCCTTTTTTTGCAACTTTTTACGTCTCTCTTCCATCGAGAGTGGACATCGCTTTCGGTTGTGTTCTGTGGAATCACAAAATTGGCATTTTATTATTATTACCGAAAGTTGTGACGCTGATCCAGATCGAGGCTCCTTTTCTTTTCGTTTGAATTTTCCCTTATTGTTGTGGGCGTTATCCGTGAATGACGATTTGTTTGTTGCTGCATCAGGTTTTGTTTGAGTTTTCATCATGTCGTATTTGGCGTGTTTAGCGATGTAACTGCTCAGCCAATCCATTAGCCTCGTTACCGACCTCTCTCCGTCGCAGTCTTTGTCGTACTCCATAATCACGTTGCGTGGTATGGCGGACGACAGCACGGGGAAAATGGTACGCTGAATTTCGGCCAATGGTACCTCGATGTTCGCCAAATTCTCGATGTTGATTTCTACGTGTCTGTGCAGTTTCTGGAGCCCCATCCTATCTCGATCGCTGTTGACTAAAGGTAGGTTAATTAAATTTGACAAATATTTGTTTTCAAGCACGATCTTGTCGCCATATTTTTTTTGTAGGCGTGTGACCGCAGTATTATAATTGCCAGCTGTAATCTCCAACGCTTTGATGTCATCTAACGCGTCTCCTACCAAATATGTCCTCAAATGCAACAGTTTATGTGTTGCATCCAGTTGCTCGTCGTCGCCAACCTGAATGGAAAATGTTTTCCAAAATCCTCCCCACTCCTCAGGTTTGCGCCCGTCGAATTTGGGAATCTCCAGCGGTTTGCGTTTGATGAATGGCTGGCCGTTTGTTGGGGTCACTCGTGGCGTCGCCGCCGACACTGCTGCGGTAATGGCCGCCGCTAGTGCGTCGATGTTCGCCGTCGGTTGCGCCTCCGCGTCCGGTCGCAAGTTTTGGGGCGGTAAAGGTGGAAAATATGTTTGAATGTACCTTGCTAACTCCGCTCTTGCTGCTGCCAAACGGTCCTCCAACGCGTCGAGTGCCTGCACCGTGGTGTCGATTTCCTGATCAGATTTGGCTTGATCCAAGGTGGCGTCGAACGTTGTTTGAGCTCGTTTGTGTTTCTGCTCGAGCTGCTGCATCCACAGTTCAATCGTGGCTTGCGGTATCGCTGCTCGTCCGGTCAGCGCGGCGGTTATTGTGGTTAAGAGCGTCTCGGTGACCAATATGGCCGCTCGGAACGCCCTGTTCTTCAGCTCAAATACTCTCACCATTTTGAATAATTTGGATTAGATGGGAAATTAAGTAGCTCCCGGGTTTCGGCACCAATGTTAAATTTGCATAAGATAAAAATAATACAAACTTAGCAACAAGTTTCTAAAAGTTCCTGGATACAAATGATGGATAAAGTTGAGGTTGTGTTGAAATTCAAAGATGGCGTTGGAGCAAAGTAAAAGCACAACCACACGTTTTAGAGGTAAAAAGTACACTAAAAGTTTATTCTATTTTCAACACAATGGGAAAAGGGGTAGAGGAATGTGGATGACGCGTTCAGAGCGCCAATGAGACGGCGCTCAAGAGGTAGGAAAAACCCACACCAATTAAGGGATTAACAGGGCAAGGTACTACAAATGAGGAACAGGTCAAACACTCAAATAAGAAATACAAATATATTGAAGCATTAAAATAAGAAATATTACAACAATATTAAACTATTCAATCTAATAAAATGGTAAATTATCAATAAAAATATACAATGATAAAGCAATGTAAATGAAACACAAATAACAACTAAAACCACAAGACAAATCAACACATTGAAATATAAAAGATAACAACAATTCAAAAATGAGAATAGCAATTCAAATAATAGTTTATATCACGCGTAAAATCACTCGATTTTCACACATATATTGAAGAGCATGTGCGCTGGGACGTTCACATTGGATATTTTGTGCTAGCAATCAACTCAGCCTATCAAGCTTCGCTTCAATATTCTCCTTATCAAATGGTGACGGGACAAGAGGCGCGTTATCCAGGTGATTTCGATTCGGACACCGACGATGGACAGCCACTGCCACCAGCACGAGCGCGAGAGACGCATGAATTGATGAGAGAATTGCGAAATAATGCCACTGCAAATTTACAAAAAGCTCAAATTAGACATAAACGTTGGTTCGATCGAAAAAGAAGACCACACGATTTCAAACCAGGCGATTTTGTGTCTATTAAAAATCGACAATTGTCATCAGCGGACCGACAGTTTGCTGCAGGACTTCGACAGAGGACGGAAGGCGTTTACGTAATCCATAAATTAACTGGACCCAATACTGTCATTCTTATGGACAAGGATGGTCGTCGAATGCTGCCGTATAACGTCGTGGAATTGCGCCATTGGTTCAATAATGATGATGATCTAGACCAAACGGACGCAACAATGATCGAAAAACATGTTGCTGCGTTTACATCAGAAATTGAAACCATCATCGCTTCATTTTCGATAAAATAACTTAATTTCTTTTCATTTTATAATTTTATTTCTTTCTTTACTTTACCCAACCTTCTTTCCTTCCTGTGTTTATAATTTTCCCTGCTTTAAACCAAATATTTACGGAGGATAGACGCTGAAAATAGTAAGTAAAGATTAGTTTAGGAATTTGAAATTCATCAATTTAAAATGATGATACGAAAATTTACTAAGTCCAAACTCATGCTTCTTCGAAGTGCGTGATTAAATCTCGTTCACGCGAGAGGTCCGTGTCATATTTTATGACGAGGCGACCCCGTAGCGAGACCGCGTGTATTAAAGACATGTGAGGGCACGACTTAGCCACATTTTAATTTGCGTCTGAATAGTCGCGCCTCAAAAAACTTAACAATCACTTAAATTGGATAAATATTGTTAGAAATTGTGCGTCTATCACCCGTAAGTACTTTCTATCTCACAACAATTTAATTTTAATTGAATATTTTCGCTAAAATAACTTTTTCTTCATGGAAAATTTCCATTTCTTTTAGTTTCACTTTACAGTAATTTATTATGGCGTCCTACGATTCAAAAGTAACAATTACGATTCCAAAACCAACGCAAAAAGGTTATCCAAAATACCTGCCGATGCCACCAATTGAAGCGTCGGGCGAAGGACTGGTGCCACGCTTTCATCCGGACCACCCAAACGACCAAAGTTTTCCAAACTATGAACTGTGCCCAGTTTGTAGCGGAACGGGATTTGAAATATACCAACTGCGGGCGCCACGAGAATGCCGAGCGTGTCGGGGCGGCGGTGACTTGCGTCGTTGCAAATTTCGGAAATGGATGCGCCTTATGTTCGCTTATGTATTGGGCTACGAGTCGATAGATAAAACTTCGTTGGCTGGAGTGGATTTTCCGCCGCCGAGGATTCCATTTGGCAGTGCAAACGCCATCGCTCGTTTTCGTCATGCGCACGCGTCATATTTGGCACGCATAAAGCAATTGGCAAAGGAGAAAGGAATCCGGCCGTTGACTTGGAAATATCCAGAGGGAGCCTACATAATTGCCGGCGAGCAACCTGCCGAGCTTCCGGATCAGTTTGTGACGCCTGAAGGAAAGACCTACGATGTGGAATCGGGTATAGAACTGTGTTTGATGGCGCCCAATGTAATCGCGGATGCGAAAAAAGCGTATTCGGAGCCGGAGAGAGTTGCGGCCGACTTACCATTTCAGCATTCAAATCTGCGTCCACGACATACGTACGAGGAGCGGAGCACGCACCGTTTGAAGGAATACACGCAGAAAGTAACGAAAAGGATCGGAGCGGAGGCGAACCGGGACACTCACTTCGTGACGGGACGATCCGGACCAGCATTGGACGTCTCTTCAGTCATCGTTGAGGAAAACGGAGCGGTTGGTGGAGCGCCTATTGCGTCGCCTGTCATCGAATCGGCTGGAGAACTTTCGTTGCACGACCAGGTGGCTAAAAAGGTAGTAAAAAATGAAGAAAATAGAAGAGAAAGAGAAAAAATTAGCAATATCAACACGATGTCGACCCCGATTATTAAAACGGAATCGAGTGTGACGGCGGCGGAGGCGAAGTCAACCAACGTTACTACGGTGACCACTGCTGCGCCAATCGTCATTCCTTATTTTTACGTTGTAAAAAACAAATCGTCTTCGATTGAGATGTCCGAATCGAGCCAAGCTGCCCGACCTGTCGATGCCACCACTGTGACTCAATCGAATGTGACGCCCAAGATGATGACTTCAGTTGCTGCGACATCGGTGCCGATTACGTACTCCAAAATTGCGACTTCAAACACACAAATGGACACAATTGCTGATTTTAACAAAAAACTAATCAAAGCTGATTTTTCCCCACAGGTTGACCGAGATATTAAGGCGTTGTTAAGCTTCACACCGTCTTCATCCATCGCGAATATCGCTGCTGAGATTGCGAGAGATGCGGAGGAATGCGCAAGGATCCACGACATCAAGAAATTGGAAAGCAAGATTTCTAATCCAATTGCTAAGGCCATTTCAGCGGTCTCGAGCGGATCAACGTCGTCGGAAGGATGCGCATCTCTGAAGCCACGTTATCTCCAGGGATTCGACCGAAATGGATGTACGATGCGCCCAGACCGTATTTTCACCCAGATGTCCGAAATATTCCGGCGCCACGAGCTTGAGATACTGTACCCCATGGAGAACAGAGGTCAAGGACGAATCAACCTGAGATCGGAAGGATGGAGCAAACTTTTTAAGATGTCGATTAATTTGGATTTCAACGTCAGCGCCTCGGACTTCAAGACGGTCGTCGGAACGATTTTCGGACGCCTCGGGAACATCGCGAAGGAAATTGAAGCGAAAATGACAAAGGACTGTACCGGAGACGAACACGCGGTGCATCACCTCATTGTGCACGCCGTGCACTTTAATTTAAAAGAGATCATCACCCAAATGCATCAGAGTCGTCGCGACGCCGTTAAACGATTTCGTGAGGCCGACGCGCTCAGGGAGGCCCAGCGACTGGAGGACGAAAGAAATGCGCCCGCCAAACCACCACTGGATCCAGAATTGATCATGACGGAGGATGAAATTAAGAACTTTTCAGAAAAGATTCTCATCGAGTTGGCGCCTGAAAAATTGGTGCAACAGTTTGAGGACGCAATTGCCGAAAATCCGAAATTGGCAGATCCCCGAACCAAATATTCATTCCGATACGACCCCGTGATTGTGGCGGACACAGGAATACTCGCCTCGGAGTTGTCATCGGATGTGGATTATTCGATGTCGGATGTCGAGTCGCTTCGCGAGTCAACGGGCGACGAAGAGAACCACAAAGCATTCCTGGCGGCGCAAGGGCTGGACGTCGATCGCCATTGATGTCGAGGATGCCAAAAATGATTTTGACACCACCAAAGGAAAAGGACGACGATCCAGGCGAAGTTGTCACACGTGAGAGTTTGCGCGAACCGGTCGAACCAAAGCCTAAGGAGAAGCGTCTCGTAGAGCCAACTTGCGCATTGGCAATCATGGAGGAGATTATCCCGATTGATGATATTTTCTACTCATTGCCGTGGGAGCCTAAAATCGAATTGGTCGTAGATTGGAGTATTCTGACGCGCCTTTTCGAAACGATCATCTTTTCGGACTTGCAGCTTGATCACAGCGCGGGCGAAAAATTGTTGTCCATCATTAAACAATATTATGTTGGACATTTCCTTTACCGAGTGAACCGAATTAGCCGGAAGTGCTACGCGACTTCTAAACAACAGGTGAGAGTGATCCTCGTGAAAACAGCGCTTAGACTGGTCTATTATGCGATGGACGGTCAGGGCGCATCTGCATTTTAAGAAAATAAAACTCCTGAAATTGACTTTCAAACTTACAAGTGACTTTGCGCCTTCTAAAAACCCATATACGAACTGTTGTGTGTGTGGACTTTGTTGTGATAAATGTGATACAAACGATAAATGTTATAATTGTTTAAAATGTGATTGTTATGCGCCTCGATAAAGATTTTTTACGTAAAGTTCCGTGAAAACTCAAACGCCTACGAAAGAAGATAATATTCGTTTGCGAACTTTTTATTTTTTGATATTTATATTTTACTAATCATTTTTGCTAATTATTTTCATTAACCATTTGTGATCATTGAAATTTTACTATCTTATTATTGTGATAATTGACGCCAAATCAGCGCCTAATCAATATTTTTATTTGCTAATAATTTACATTTTTTATAGAGATTTTGCCACTCATAGGCATTGTTAATTAATCTTAAATTATTTTATTTCCTAGTCATAACAAAGAATACCATTGTTAATTTCAAGTGTTATCAAATAATTTAACAAATTTTATTATTTTGTTTAGAATTTAGTCGTAGTTAGCGCCTAAATGTCTATTGATTCTGTTAATTTTTAATCAAACGATTTTTTACAATGTTCCTCTCCTAGACCCATTTGTTTGTGTTTGTTTGTTCTTGTCTGTAATTGCGCCAAGTTGTGCGCCTGTTGCGTCTGTCCAAATAAATCCCTACCTATGTTATGTGTTTATTATGAGATTAATGTTATTGATTCATTATTTTTATTTATTTATATGTTCAAATTTTTATCAATCATGTTTGTTAACTCCATTTAGATGTTGATTATGTGATATAGTGATGTTTGGTTGTTTGTGAATGCCGCCACGAGAGGGCGTGTTTGTGTAATGAAGGTGACCGAGGCTATAAAGGTGATGAAGTTTGATTAAAGAGTCACTTTAGGAATCGAGTATGAATGACGGTGTTCGTGTACTTTATTGACATTGTTCCAGAGCTACGACATTACATTGGCGACGAGCGGGATATTGTGCGGAGAACGTTTAACGGACGATTAAAGCGTGTGAGGTGCGAATTTTATGTGAACTTTTCCGTAAGCGTGTGATTTTTTTTCCAAGATGGCGGAGGCGAAGCCAGTGGTGGGCGTGGCGTCGGGATCGGCTAGTTTCGTACAAACATTAGGTGTGCCGAGTTTTGATGTGCATGGAGAGACAGCCACGCAGAGCCAGAGATGGACCAGGTGGGTCGGGCGTTTAGAAACATATATGGTCGCCGCTGGAATTACGGATGACGCGAGGAAGGCGGCGATGTTGCTACATCATGCGGGTGAAGACGTCTATGCGATTTACGAAACATTCACGTTGGCGGACAGCAAATACGAGACGGTCAAGGACGCACTGGCGACGTATTTTACGCCGAGAAAAAATGTCGAATTTTGTTCGTATAATTTCAGGATTAGCCGCCAGAGGGCGGGAGAGTCGATAGACGAATTTCACACTCGTTTGAAACATCTAACTGTTGGTTGTGATTTTGCAGATGAGAATAGGGAAATAAAGTCCCAGATCATCATGGGTACGTCGATGGGTCATTTACGTCGACGGGGTTTGCGAGAAACAACGTGGAAATTGAAGGACTTATTGGATACGGGGCGTGGATATGAAGTCTCCGAGTGGCAGGCAAAACAAATGGAGGTCGTGAGTGGTTCGGAGGAATTGGATGTTAATTTGGTACGGTTTGGTGGTTCTAGACGAGGAATGGATAGAGGAGGTGGTGCAGGTTTATCGAGAGGAGGCGGACAATTTAGGAAATGTTTCAACTGCGGACGGAGTTGGCCGCATGCGGAAGGACAAGTGTGTCCGGCGAAGAGCGTCAAATGTCACGGATGTGGGAAACTTGGGCATTTTGTACGTTTTTGTAAATCCAAACAGGAGAGCAAGGAGGAAGTAAAGCAGAAGGTTAACATCGTGGATAAGGCGTCTTACCGAGATGACAGTTTTGAGGATGAAATGCCGATTTGGAGTATTGGCCGGGTTGGTTCGCAGAAAGGAATGCCGAGGGTGGAGTTGCTGATGGGAAAACAGAAAGTAAAAGTTTCGTTTGTAGTGGATTCGGGGACATCAGTAGACATTTTAGGCAGAGAGTTTTTCAAGCAACTGAAACCAGCACCGGAGTTGAGGAAGAGTGATGTTCGATTGCTGCCATATGGAGTGACGGAGCCATTGCCCTTATTGGGTCGGATGAGAACGAAGTTGGAGGTTAAGGAAGGTGAAGATGCGGTGGTGGATTTGTTTGTGGTTGATCGTCCGGGTGAGTCTTTATTAAGTTATCGGACAGCGCGTCGGTTGGGAGTGATCGGAGAGGTTAACAGCATCGAACAAGGGAATTTGACAGAGCAGATAGAGCACCAATACCCGGAATTGTTTTGTGGAGTAGGGAAGTTGGTTGATCGGCAAGTTCATTTGCATGTGGACGAGTCGGTGCCGCCAGTGGCTCAAAGGTATAGGCCATTACCATTCAATTTACGACGGAAGGTGGAAAAGGAGTTGAAGCGGCTAGTGGATATGGATATCATCGAACGGGTGGACGAGTCGATGGGGCCCACGTCATGGATCTCACCGATACACGTTGTTGACAAACCGAAGGATCCGGATCCAGACGCGATCCGGATTTGCATGGACGCGAGAGAGGTGAATCGGGCGATCAAGAGGGTTAGGCACACGTCCCCGCGTCTGGAGGATCTTATTTCTATGGCCGAGGGAGCAACGGTGTTCTCGAAGTTGGATTTAAACCATGGATTTCACCAGTTGGAATTAGATGAAGTATCGCGTCAATACATGGTTTTTGCGACCCATGTGGGTCTGTTTCGTTTTAAGCGGCTGGGTTTCGGTGTGAATTCGGCGCCAGAGATTTTCCAAGACTCCGTGGAAAAGGTGATTGAAGAGGTGGATAACACCATAAATATTATGGATGACATTTTCGTGGTTGGAAAGAAAGATAGCGACCACGGGGTGGCGTTGCACGGAGTGTTGCGAAAACTGAAAGAGAAGAAGCTCACTCTAAACAAGCAGAAGTGTGAGTTTGGAAAGAAGGAGTTAACATTTTTCGGACATCTGTTTTCGGAGCGAGGCATTGCTGTGGATCCAAAGAAAGTGGAAGCGGTGGTTAAGATGGAAACACCAAAGAATGCGGCGGAGGTTAAAAGTTTGCTCGAGATGATAGTTTATTGCGCGCGATTTGTGCGTAACATGGCGGACAAAACGAAGGTGTTGAGGGACTTGACGAAGAAGAGTGCCGTGTTCGCGTGGGGATCAGACCATCAGACTGCATGGGATTATGTGAAACGGGAATTGAGTAATAAGGAGATTTTGGCTTACTACGATGCGACGGCAAAGTTACATCTGACGGTCGATGCTGGTCCGTATGGGTTAGGCGCGATTTTGGCGCAGCTGCGAGAGGGAGAAGAAGAGCCGCGAGTCGTTGCGTACGCTAGTAGAGCATTAACGGAAGTGGAAACACGATATTCACAAATAGAGAAAGAAACGCTTGCGGTTGTTTGGTCGGTGGAACATTTCTATTTGTATTTATATGGTACGGTGTTTGTGATTTTTACTGATCATAAGCCGTTGGTTAGCATCTTCAGCAACCGTAGAGCAAGACCATCGGCGAGGATCGAACGTCTGTGTCTCCGCATACAACAATACGAATTCGAGGTCCGACATACAGCAGGAGCCACGAACCCGAGTGATTATTTATCACGGCATCCGGGAGCACAGGGCGGTTCGACAGAGAGAGTAGTGGAACGTTATGTGAATTTTGTGGCGGAAACACGTTTGCCGGTGACGATGACGAGAGAGGAAGTGATTCGAGAGACTGTGGCAGATGGGACTCTACAGCTGTTGAGGAAAGCTTTGTATGGAGTGGGAGAGGAGGAAGTGTGGAAAGACGAACGTTTGAGGCCGTTTACGACGATGAGAGATGAGATAACGAGTACGGAAGATGGTGTGTTGTTGCGAGGTGATCGAATTCTGATTCCGGAGTCGTTGAGGTCAAGGGTGGTGGAGCTCGCTCATAGAGGGCACCAAGGGGTGGTGAAAACTAAGAGGTTATTGAGAGAAAAGGTGTGGTTTCCAGGCATTGACAGTCGGGTGGAGAAGAGAATTGCACAATGTGTGCCGTGTCAGGCCAGTTTGGTGGTCATGAGGAGGGAACCGTTACAGATGACTGTGCTGCCAGAGAGGCCATGGCAGAGGTTGGCGATAGATTTTCTAGGACCGTTTCCAGATGGCAGAATGTTATTGGTGACGGTGGACGAATACTCACGTTTTCCATTCGTGGACGAGGTAAATTCAACAGCAGCGAGAACGATAATACCGGTTCTCGAGAAGAGATTTGCGGAGTTGGGGATCCCGGAGGAAATTAAGTCGGATAACGGTCCTCCGTTCGCGTCGGAGGAGGTACGGGGTTTTATGGAAGGTTTTGGAATCCGACATAGAAGAGTGACCCCGCTGTGGCCCGAGGCGAATGGAGAAGTGGAGCGGATGATGCGAACTTTAAATAAGGCAGTACTGACAGCTGTGACGGAGGGGAGAGTATGGAATAAAGAGATTCATGAATTCCTATTGAATTATCGAGCGACCCCACATTCGACAACAGGGGTGGCACCAGCGAATTTGCTGTACCAGCGAGCGTTACAGACTAGACTGCCGCAGAATTTTGGGAAAATGAATGATGAGGTGGTGAGACAGCGAGATGAGAGCGAGAAGGAAAGGATGAAGGTGGAGGCAGATAGACGGAGGAGAACGTGCTCGCATGGTTTGATGGTTGGAGACCAAGTGTTAGTAAAAAGGCGAAAATTGAATAAGTTAATGACCCCTTATGATCCTGAGTTGTTGACAGTGGTGAAGGTTGAAGGTTCACGAATCACGGCAAAACGAGGACAGTACCAGGTGGTGAGGAATTCCTCGTTCTTTAAAAAGATGGAACGAGATGTGGATGGTGAGTCCGATGAGCCGGGAGATGATGAAACGGAACAGTCGGTGTTGGAGGAGGAGGAGAGGTTGGATGAGAGAGTGGAAGAGCAGCATCACGTTGATGTCCAGCAGTCGGGTGCCCAGCAGGCCGGTGAACAACAACCAGTGACTCCGGAGCGAATGAGGCCAGTACGTGAGCGACGAGAACCAGATCGATACACGAATGCGAAAGCGACAAAGAAACGGAAATGAACTTGATACTTGATTTGCTAATTTTATGATGTATATAGTGATGTTGATTCCGAACTTGTTATGAAATAGCTTATGTCATTGTGAGGGGGAAGGGATGTGATATAGTGATGTTTGGTTGTTTGTGAATGCCGCCACGAGAGGGCGTGTTTGTGTAATGAAGGTGACCGAGGCTATAAAGGTGATGAAGTTTGATTAAAGAGTCACTTTAGGAATCGAGTATGAATGACGGTGTTCGTGTACTTTATTGACATTGTTCCAGAGCTACGACATTACAGATTATATAAAAACCATATAATAAACATCTAGGTGGGGGGGAATGTCACGGTCCTGACTTTAGACAGTAATAATTTTCAAAATTTTAAGCGCATTTTGCGCCTTTCCCTTAATTTTCCCCTAATTTTATTGAGAAATTGTTCTAATTCCTTTAAATTATTTTATTTTTCCCAAATCTAAATTTATTATTTTATTTTGTATTATTTTCCTTATTTTTGATATTTATCTTTAATTTGGCCTGGTTTTAATCACCCCATCCAGACAATTCATGAGAATTCTGCAATAAGTTGATATAATCGCGCTCTAAATTTGCATATTTCACCCCTGATCGCCTGTTTTCTGCCCAGTCCCCATTGGGAATTGACTTGGCCTTTGACATGTGATCAGAGGTGACTTGTTCTGTCAAGACATTTTTGACAGACAGAATAATTTTCGCCTTCGACTAGTCAACATCTTCTGTCTCAACTAGGAGATTTCCAAGTGCGATTATGTTGCGTCTCAACGCATACGGTCACATTGCAGCCCGAATTCTCATGTTAGTCTAACTAACCACAACATTTATTATTTGCCCATTATTTGCGTACGAATTACTGGAAAAAAGGCGTATTCGACGATCTCAATTCGTCAATACATTTTATGCCACGACTGTGACTTCCTCCTCAGCCTAGACATTTTGAACTCATACTCGTCTCAATTGCGTATTCATTTCATTATCAACGGTTCGACGACGTTGTCTGCGGTTTGGTACCTGTTTGCGCGTTCACCCAACGTTTGCGCGTGTTCAGGAGAAGAAACATACTCTTCGTAAGTACGCCTAGCATATGACGACATTTTCCCTAGTGAAGAACGATATTTGGTCTTAAAATTCGAGTATCAACGTTCGCCATTTTGTACGGCGCCCGAATTGAATCCTGCACCCATAAAATACAGATTTCACGAATAGACGCTGTCTTAACCTAGCTACCACCCCCGGCAAAGTTTTAAGAGTTGCAGCGCCTGCAAACCTAAATTTTCTGGTTATTACAATCCCTGGAAATTCTTAAATTTCCGAAACCATTGTTAAAAAGTCGACTACGACGTGACAAGTTCATTTGATTTTATTTGATTTTAGCAAAGTTGCTTTTTTATTTCTACATTTTGTATTTAGTAGAATAAATAATGTCCATTTGAATCAAAAACCCGATGTATTTATTTTATAATTTATGTTGCACAAATTTGCAGTTATTTTGAGTCAGCAGAGATTTTATTTGGCCAATTACCAGAGCAATTAAAGGTAATTAAAGCGATAATGAGTCTATTTGGAGCAGATTTCCTGTGTAAAGCCTCCAGGAATAAGCCGAGTGGTAGGTTGCCGGGGCAACCAACTCCTAAAAAGGAAATAGGAAAAGACTTCCTGTTTTCCTAGCTGAAAAATCAGCAGTCTTGAAATTGTATTTGTCACCTGAAAACCACTGAAAACTTGCTCCAGAAAAACCCTGAATTTTGGATCCAGTTTGTGGCTAATTTGCCAAATATCTCGACTCATTTCTTGCAACAGTAAACTTGTCGCGCTCAACTCTAACCGTCGCTAACTCGTGGGTTGATTACTTAATTCGACTAACTCACTACCGCTTTGCTCAAGCGGTTTACCCAAAGAAATGATTACACAGATATAAAAGGTAAAATATAATATAGATTTATTCTGCGGGGCAATATACAGATATATCTTATATATATATATATAAAGGGTAAGTAAAAGGTAAATCGGAATGGGTGATGGGAAATGGAAAGGTAAAGGTAAGATGAAAGCTGGCTGGAATCGGCGAGGTCGTCTGTTGTCTCGTGCGTGTCCAAGATGGCGTCCTCGTTGTAGCAACGTGATGTCGTCTTGGGCCGGCGTGGCAATATGGCGTCCTCGGCTCGTCTCTGGCTGGTCCTTCGGGCTCACGCTGGTCGGGCGCGAGTGAATGCTTAGTTAAAAGGCTTACTTCGGTCTGTTGTCTAGGTTTTTGTGTGGTGTCCGGCGATCACACAGCGGCGGACTCTTCTGGCTCCCGGCGGTCACACAGCGGCGGGAACGCTCGTCGTGGTTTTACTGCAGTTTAGGCTTGTGCGACCGTTTGTCTGCACAACTCGCTAAACTGGAGTGGTTTTTACTATTTCTAGCTGGTGTGCTAAAATAGTGTGGTAATCTTATCTCGCAGGTTACTCTGCGGAGTTTGACACTGACCAAACGTACTCACGGTAAATTGTCCTTTGTCCTCGGTCAATCCCAGTATATTTACTTGGGCCTGATCTTGTAGGACGACGGGTTTACGTGTGTTTCTCGTTTGATGGTTGTGTTGGTTCTGCCCGCTCAGTGCAAGGCACATTCCTTTGCACAAAGCGGGGTTGACAGGTGACCAGAATCACCCAATGGTGGGGTGGACGAACCATCCCCACTCCCTCAGGGCAGACGCCTGTCCATTGACTAGATGTCAATGCACTGAGGGAAGGGAGACGCGCTTGCGGCTCCCCTTACACCCGAAACGAGGTCACGAGAGAAACTCTTCGTTGACCCCGGTCCAGTCGGGTCACAACACTTCCCCCTCCGAGCTCAGACCGTGGGGCTGAGCGATCACTTCTTTCCTGGGGGACCCGACACTGAGTCCGTCACCTGGGCGTAACTCACTCCAGGGACAGGCGGTTGAGTGCCGGGTGGCGCGGGTAGATCGCCTACTAGCGCCGAGGACCGATCTCGGGGGTCCTCATGCTCCGTAATGAAGCATAATGCATGGCCGTCAACTGGCTCATGCGGGGCACGCGTCCTCTCGTGCAACCAAACGCTCGGGATGTAGGCGGAGAAGCCGGTGTTCGTATGCCGGATGGCATTGGCTTCCGTTGGCGTCACTGGCGCACGGTGGGCTCTCAGCAACCTCTGGTGGAAGATGAGGTCTTTAGTCTTCCGTATCTGGTTGTGGAGCCAGATGAAGACCGATTTGCCTTTGTCCCGCTGCGCGAGGATAAACCTCCTGGTCGCCGTCGTCATCGACAGATGGGGAAACTCGTCGATGATTCGCCCATAATAGTCTGGTGGAGGCGGTGCCGGCTTCGGCTTCTGGGTGGCCGCGGGAATCACGGCTTGCGTCGTTGTCGCCGCTCGGGCCGGTGAGGTCCCGGGCGGTGTCGGCTTCGTTTGCTCGACGGACCTGACGGGTGGCGTTCGGCACAGCAAGCGCTTTGGTTTACCCGCCACTTCGAACAGGGCGGGTCCTTGCGGGGATATCTCCGCAGGCATTGGTGGCGGAATCGGAACTCCGCTCGTCGGCGAGATCACCATTTCTACATCCTCTGCCGATTCTTCCGTCTGGATGGTCAAGGCGCGCAGTTGTTGGGTAGGCGCCGCTGTCCAGGTGGCGGAGGTGTAACGAAACGCCGTGCTTCGCAACTTGTACCCCTCAAATTCGGGGTTTACCACATCCCTGGTTAGCTCGTAGCGAGTCAACACAGGGTCGGGCAGAATGGAGCTCCACTCTGCGAGGAGTGCACGGGGAACCTGTACACCCTCTCTGTCCACGACAGACCATGCGGCCATCGCCTGACGCCCTTCTCCGAAGAGTGCTGGGGTTAGCAGCTGCATCATGACCTTGGTCAATGATAGCTGTAGGCTGCGACGATTCACTGGATTCGCTCGCTCTGAATCCGCAGTGAAGGCGCACGAGAGCTTACTCATCATCGCCGTTGCCCATTCGATGAAATATCGCTGGGCCTGATCCACACCTCGCAAGGCGGGCGCGGAGACTCTTGGGTCTTCCATCACGAAGCGAAACGCTGAGAGCTCGGAGATAGTCGGGTTGGCGGCTTCTCTCGCGAGTCGCGCTTCTTCGTCTCGCCTCTCGAAGAACAGGGCCGAGGAACCGGGTCGGGGTCGGCTCGGCCTGTAAATGTCGGTCAAATTGGCTCGACATTCCTGCATAATGCTCTGTCCAACGGGGAGAGGGACTGAGCGGTCGGTGGGTAAATCCGGCGGATCGCTCGAATTCAACAACGACGGTGGCGGCAGGTCCGGAGGCGGCTGCGTCTTGGTCGGCAGCGTCGGCGTCGGCAGCGGTGGTGGCGGCTGCGTCGGCGGTGGTGGCGTCTCCGTCGTCTGCACCCCAGTCATTGCGACTTGGGGCGCCGGGAGATGTTGTTCGGAGCTCGAAGGCTGCACGATGGCGGTTGGCATGCCATCGGGTCGCGGTCGCGAATTTATGTAGTCTGCGAGCCACCTTGCCACCTCGTGTGGGGTCACCTTTCCGTCGGTGACAACACCCATCTTCCTGGCGTGTTTCATCGCGGGATCGAAACGTGTCAGTTTCGTCCGCTTCATCTGAGTCAGAATCTCGCGAAGGTCCCGCGTATCTGCCGCTGGGACGTGTCGCTCACCTGACTGGCTACCACTTCGTCGACCCGCTCTCTTGGAGATGTAGGCGGGTTCGGGGATGGGACGGCCCCGAGCTTCGCACCTCGCGAAGTATCGCTCCTTGCGATCTTTTTTCCGCTGCTCGCGATGAGTCAGCGGACGTCTAGAAGTGCTGGGACGAGAGACTCGCTCTTCGTCACCAGACATCCAAACCTCCTTGCACTCCTTACCGTCTTTAATCTGACGGTTTACGAAAATTCGCGGTCGGGAATACTGCGAAGGGTCACGCACCGTACTAGTGGATGGCCCAGCTTCGTTGCCTTCAGTCGTGTTTTGAGTGACACGCTGCTTCTTGGCTGTCACCGGGGAACGCGACTGGCTGTTCCCGGCGCCTTTGGAGCGCTTGCGCTTCCGCGGGTAGCTGCTTTTGGGCCCCAAAATCCCCAGGTGGTGGAGCTGCCACATCTCGGCTTGGGACGTTAAAATTCCCATCCGAGGTCTCCACTGGGGCGTACTCTCTCCCAATCGCAGCCTCTCAAACCACAGATGAATATCATCCGCGGTCATCCCCTCGTTTTGGAGGATGCGCTCGGCCACTGCCGCAGCGGTATCCACCAGCTGTTGTCTATACTGCTGATAGATGGCCTCACGGGCCTCTTCTGTCTCGGCTGCTCGCCACGCATGCAGCACGTGTTCCTCCGCCGGAGTGCCAGTGTACTGACTTGACAATCCGGGGTGGAAAATTGGCGATTTCGGGTCCTCGTCACAAGCTAACTCTGTGGCGATACCTTCGCGCATCCCCTCCGGGAACGTGTCCAGGAGCGTACAGTCTCGTACCCAACGTCGGGCGATGCATCGGGAATGTAGTATTCGCAGGCGCCAAGGGTCGGCGTCTTCGCCGAAACATCGTCGGTAAAATTCGGGCAGCGCGCCTCGAAATATCCCGCCACGAGCGATGCAAGCGGGGTCTAATGGTCCCCATGTTTTACGTAGTGCCATCTGGAAGGATGGAGAAATAAACAATTAATAAAAAGTTAATATTTAAATACGTAGATAAATGGTTGGTTTCGAGGGACGTTGCCAATACGTGCAGCCGTCCGTCGAGACCGATTCCTGTCTATCGGTGCAAACGTAGGACGAATTGTCCCTCGTCGGATAGAAAAAAAAGAAGTCATCACGTAAAAAATCTGTCTCATGTCCAAAACGCACAGCGAGACGGAATCGAGCCTTTAATCCGGATTTTTATCATCAGATTTTACTTTAAATTAATTCTAACGTTAATTAGAACATTACTAATAATTAAATTAGTAATTATCAGTCATTCGTAAAAAGAATTCGTCGGGTGTAAATTATTACTAAAATTGCACAATAAATGTGCTTGTCGAAATTTTATTAAATAAATAAATCTAATAAAGAATTATTCCGAAGTCGGACTTTGTCTAATTTTAAAAAAAGTTAAAGTCAAATTAAATTTATCCAACACACCGAAAAATTCATCGTACGAATGTTAAGTTGCATCAATTCGATGCGTCAAATTACTTGTGGAGAGAAATATTCTTTTACAGAATATTCTCCCCTTGTCATAAAATTATTTATGGCTCGAGCCCATTGTCTCGCTCGTGACTCAAGTCATGAGGAATTTTCGAGACGCGAGGCGACGTGAAGTCTGCGCTCGCACCCCGAAAACAAATTAACAAGGAAAAAATACGATCGTGTGAGCGATCGCGGTTAATAATTAATTATACGCTATTGTGAGTGCAAAGCACTCATGTCAGGTATTAGTCAACAAAATTTCTTCTTCAGCAGCACGGAACTAGTTCTCATGTGCCGATGCCGACTTCTACCTGATCGGGATGGACTTGGTTTACATCGCGGTCCCAGTTTTCCTCGTCCTCGTGCTCTATGGCCAGCACGTCGTTCTCTTCCTCGTCCATGGCGAGGAGCGCGCACAAAAAGCTCAATCACGATTGAAAAAAGGATAATAAAACTATCTCAAAAAAAAACTCGATAAAAACGTTAAAAACGAGGATCACGCACGAATGCAGCGATCAGCTGTGAAAAGCGGAAGTTCGTGTGAACACGAGGTAATCGCGATGGATTCTGGGTAATATACTCCAGAACCCGGGTGTTTGAGACTAGTGCGCACCTACCCGTGCGCATGTTACGCTACGGGTCTCCTTTGTTTTCACTCCCGTGCGCGATTGCTGCTACGGGGTCTTTTGCACGCGGTATCCGACCCGTGCCGATAATTTTGCTACGGGTCCCGCGCTTCCACGCCATCTTGTGACGTGAATTCGACCGATATCCGCTTTGTTGGACTTAGCGGAATTTTCTTCGAGTCTCGCAACGTGATGGCTTGCACTATCGGTCGATTAGAATTTATTTTTAGTGCCGCCATCGACTCGTAATTTATTTTACTTCTTTCCTACGACCTTTCCGCCTTTTATAAACAGATTATCTCTTTTTGGTCGCAGGTTACGGATCGAGGCAGGTACGATATTTTTTGTTGTTTTTTGTGTCTGTACCTCCTCATTATTGTTTTCTTTTTTATCCGTGTTTTTTGTGTTTGTTTCAGGAGTTTCTCCTGTTTCCCCCCCGACCAAAATTGGATCCGGAACGGATTCAACGATCTCGTTGACCGGAGGTGAAGGGGCGTCGAAATACTCCTCGTTGTCACTTGGCGGTGCTTTTTCCGACTCGCCAGCGAACATATCGACGATTTGGCCGTCAGTTTTAGACTTGACTTGGCCCTTGGCCCACATTTCTTGCGGGAATTCCGGAATGTACGGAGTTAACTCTCGTACCTGGATCGACTTTTGCTCGGTGTTGTCCTCGAGCTTGCGTAATTTATACGCGTTACCGCCATGCTTGCCGATGATTACATACGGACCATCTCTCTTGTCGGCCAAGCTGGCGGTGATCCCTCTCGCTGCATTTGAGAGGGTGTGTGCATCTTTCCACACCAAATCATTGATCTCGAAATTCACGAATTTTCCACCGCTTTTATCTTGTAAAATGCGGTCGCGCATGTTAAAAATGTGCGCCATCATATGCTTGTATGTGTTCGAAATTGTTTGCTCCAATTTATACACATACTCATGTGGTTTCTCTGGGTCCACCACATTTACCGACTCTGCCACTCGTGGGTCCCAAGGCACTCGTAGCTCTCGGGCGAAGTTGAGGTAGGCCGGAGAAAAATCTCTCGTCCTCGAGACTGTTGTTCGTATGCTGAACGCGATCTCCCTCAAGTATTCATCCCACCTATTGTGGATGTCAGTGAATATGCTTAGTGCATATTTAATGTCCCTGTTGAGTCGCTCAACGGGATTTGTTCTGGGATTGTAGGTCGAAGTATGTGACGCCACAATCCCGAATTTCTCACAAAACTTACCCCAAATTTTCGAGATAAATTGGGGTCCGTTATCGGATATTATTTTACGTGGAAATCCGTAACGTAACGCCACGTCGTAGATACATTCAACGATTTTCTCTGCTGAAGGTCTAGCGACGGCGTACAACTCGGGCCAACGAGTTGCCACGTCCATTATAACGATAATGTACGCATTTTTATTTCCCGTAACGGGTTTTGGGCCCATCACATCGACACTTAAACAATCAAAAGGCGCGTAAGGCCCTAAGAAAATAGTTTCGAATGGTGATTTACTCCTCGGCTTGCACGCTTGACATCGCTGACATTGGTGGACAAAAAGAGCAATATCTTTTTTCATCCCTGTCCAGTGAAAAAGCTGTGTAGCACGATAGAGTGTTCTGCTTACTCCCGCATGGCTCGCAAGCGGGTGCCCGTGTAACAACCACAGCACGCGACCGATTAAGGAAGCAGGTATTACTACCTTTACTGCGGTGTCCGATTCACTCAAGTCATCTTGGTGATTTGGGTGATGTTTCACTAAAAGGCCGTCATCCAATAGGTAATCTATGGATTCGTGTGCATAACGACGCTTCTGCCTTCTGGTTAAGTTGGGCGGATATTTTCCTGTCAGTACGAATCTAGCTCTGTCCTGACATTTTTTGTCTAATTTTTGTTGCACAATTATTTCCTCCCTTGTTGGGGGATTGCTTTTCATTTGCTTGCTGACACGAGCGTGGAAGGCGCTTAGAAGCGGGTCATTTATTCTCCGCTCTAGCTTAAATTCCTTCTTTGCGTTTGGGTAATTGTCAGCAGCTGGTTGGTATAACCGCGTCCAGAATCCACAGAATTTTACATCTGCCGGAGACGCGGTAGGAATTTCATTCATCTTCCTTAAATCCCAACGGTGACAACTCGTAGGGCAATAAATGATGCGGGAGTCATCCTCGCCATCATCGTCAGCGTCGATTGGATCTGACACTGGTGCCCGTGACAGAGCGTCAGCCACGACGTTATATTTGCCGGGCTTGTATTGAATGGTCAAGTCGCATGCCATCAGTTCTAACTGCCATCTGGCTAGTCGACCGGCTGGCTCCTTTAATTTCATCAGCCATTGTAACGCTTGATGATCTGTGTGGACTACAAATTTGGTATATTCGAGATAATCTCTGAATTTCCTTATGGCCCACACAACTGCCAAACACTCCAACTCGGTGGCATTGTAATTCTTTTCAGCGCCTTGGAGTTTGCGACTTATAAACATGCACGGCAGGTCTTGTTCGACTCCGTCGCGCACGTGTGTTTGAAGCAACGCGGCTCCCAACCCAACTCTGCTGGCGTCCGTATGTAATATGAACGGCCGGTTTAGGTCGGGTAGAGGCATTACGCCGACTTCCGTCAGCATCCTCTTTATCGCATTAAATGCGATGTTGCACTCATTTGACCATACAAATTCGTTTTCATTCTTCAGGAGGTCGGTAACTGGGGCTGCCACTTCAGCTAGGCCCGGTAGCAACCTGCCGAAGAAGTTTATCATTCCCATAAACCGTTGGACACCTTTAACGTCCTCGGGTGGTGGGAAACGATTAATCGCATCGATTTTTTCGGGGCCAATAGCTAAACCATTGACTCCAATGCGATAACCCAGGAAGGCAAGCTCCTTTCGACAGAACTTGCTCTTGCCCGGGTGCACGTGTAACCCAGCTTTTGCCAGCCGGGTGAGCACTTGGTCGATATGCTCAATGTGCTCTTCAAATGTTTTAGAGGCAATAACTATGTCATCTAGGTATGCCCACACAAACTGGTGCAATATATCGCCCAATACGCTCTCGATTAGTCTCTGAAAGGTACTGGGAGCATTCACTAAACCAAATGGCATGACGTTGAACATCAACCGTCCAATTGGCGAGTAAAATGCTGTTTTTAGCTTATCCTCTGGCCTCATCTCAACTTGCCAGTATCCCTTCGACAGATCCATCGTCGTAACCCAAGAAAAGGGGCTAAGCTCTCTCAAAATGGATTCGATAGACGGCATCTGTATGGGATCTATCTCTGTCACCGCGTTTAATGGGCGGTAATCAATGCATAGGCGGGGGTCCGAGCCCGGGCGCATCACGAGCACAACTCGCGTCGCGTATTCTCCCTGGGCCTCGGAGACAATGCCACTGTCTAGCATTTCTTGGCACATTTTTTGCACTATTTCACGTTTTTGCGGGTTCATTCCCTTATACGCAACTCGTATAGGTTTATTATCCGTCAATTTAATTTCGTGAATAGCCCTATTCGTTCGGCCCGGTTTTTTCGACAGGATCCCCTCATATTTAAGTAGGACCCTTCGTAGGGCTGCCGCTTCGTTTAATTCTAAAGCGGCGTCGGCGACAAGCGTTTCCACTACATTGTCCCGTTGCAATTCTGTTACGAATGCTTTAAAATCGTAGTCTTGAACGAATTTCTTTAGGCCTTTCTCCCACTGTGTCTTGTCGGCCGCTTCTTTTACAAGAGCTGGTGGCACGACAATTGCGGGTCTTTCCTTATCATTTCTGATATAATTCCAAGATTTCGTTATTGGATTTGGTTGTATTTCCATTGACGCCATGAGGTCTAAGCCCAACAGAAAAATTCTGTCGCATGTGGGCAGGACCAGGAAAGGGTGCTGTTCTACCCCTCCGAGCCACTCCATGGTCAATAATATAACTCCTTTTGGACGCGCCATTCCGTTGGCGGTTTTTAGACGTATATTTTTATTAACGCCTTTTATCTTATCGGTGAGACCCAATGATGCTACTATGTCTTCGGAAACGAACGAGCGATCTGCTCCCGAGTCTAGCAGTCCCATAATTTTTTCACGTTCTATTGTCATGGGCAACATGCATAGGCGGTTGGTGTATTCGACCGCCACGTTGCACATGAAAACACGAAATTCTTCTGTGTCTTCGACTACTTGAGGTAATTCTTCAAGCAGTAGGTTCGGTTCTTCCGCCTCAGCCTCAGCGTTTGCGGTAATTACCTGCAAAGCGTTGTTGGCCCTGTCTTGAATTTGGGCGTTAGCTATGTCACTACCCATTTCTTTGACTGGTGGCGGCTTATCGAACCCTTTGTTAAACCCCTTCTTCTTCATGAATGGCGCAGACGGTCGAGAAGTTATTTCTTCGCCGCCTGCGCTGACTCGTTTTTTGACTCGTTTTTTGCCATGGCGAGTTTAATCTCTGCCATCTGCTTCATTATTGCGTCAAATTTAGCGTCTTCTTTCGCTGTTCTTGGGCACTCATTGGAATAGTGACCCGGTTGGTTACACTTGAAACAACGAATATTTGATTTGTCTCTTGGGGCTTCAGTCGATTTTTTCTTTTCAGGGTCTGCTTTCGACGGTGGCGTGTAATTTTTCCGAAAATACTTCGGAATTCGGCCGGCATTTGGTTTTAACCTGGCGCGAAATTCTTCTACCGCTCTATCTCGATGGATGAGATGTACTAGCGGTCCTTCCTCATCGCAACCCGTTGATAAGGTATCGCGATAGCTTCGTATTTCTTCGTCCGTCGAATAATCGTCTTTTTCTTCTTTTTCGTCTGATTTTCCGGCATCTTGTCCGGCTTCCTCCCCCTCCTTGACCTCCTCCAGTGTCGCTTGCATGGCTGACGCTGTCGGTGCCTTTTTAGGGGCGGCCAAAGGGTTGGAAGGCAGCGTGGATGTCAGTTTATTTTTTATTTGTAAACCAACGCTAGCTTCTGCCAGCTCCATTATACCGCTAAGATATTCAGTAGGGCGCATAATCTTATCTGTCGCCCCATATCTTTCCGCACTCAACTTGAGACGTTTTGCGGTCGCTGCTTTCTCCGCTTCTGGTAAAGCGGAATAATATCTCTTCTCGATATCTATCGTGTTCTCGAACAGGAAGGCGCTCATCTCCTCGTAGCTGCCTCCTGTCGGTGCCCTTTCTTCAAGTAACACCCGTTGCGAGTACTCCGACAAACCGCCGAGAAAGAAAAGGTTGAATCCCGTGGCATGAAATTCCATCGGGGCCTTTTCGAACAACAATCTGGCGCGAATGTCGTAATCCATTATGGTTTCACCAGGCATCTGGCGAAGACCTCGCATCTTTCGGCTCACCTCTTCGGGTGTCTCGCCGTAGCGTAGGTCGAATCTCATTAAAAAGTCGTCCCAATTGACGCCTTTCAATCCTTGGTACCACTCACGTGCCGAGCCTGTCATTAGCTCGACAATACCGTGGGTGAGCATGTCTCCTACGGTGGCTTTAGTGGCAGTCTTAATTCGAATTACTTCGTCAAGGAAGCGATCTCCCGCTTTCCAGGATCCGTCGAAACGGTTCTGAATATAAAATTGCCACCTAATATTCCCGGTAACACTCATGGTGTCACGTCGGGAGACAGCGTATTTTTTCTTTACGCGGTCGCCAGTGCTACGATTACGATCGTTTCGTTTGCTCAGATCGATTCCTTCGGCCTTCAACGAGCCGAGTAGGGCTCTTCCAAGCTCTCCCATCGTATACTGCCGACCCGTCGAATCGGTAAACGCGCTTTGTCGGGGAAGGTCCTGAAACTCCTCCCGTCGGTGGTCGCTATTTTCCGATCGACGTCGTTTCTCTCTATCGCGCGGAGAGTTGGATCTCTTCCGGCGATTACTTGATTTCTCCTTTCGTCTGTCGTCGTTGGATGAGGGGTCGGAGCTGGGGTCGGGAGACGGTGAGCGGCGTGGCGGGTTGCGCCGTGAAGAGTTTGACTCTTTCCGGCCCCTACGACGGTCGTCACGTTCCCTTTCCCTGCGTTCATCGCGTTCTCTTTCCCTTCGTTTTTCTCCGGAACCTCTCTCCGAATTGTGATGACTGGGTGCATTTGACTCCAGTCCATCTGACGACGAATCACTATTTCCGTAGTGAAAATATTTCGGTCTTTCATCGCGTTTGCCTTCTTCTCGCGAAGAGGTGCGATCATGCGATTGTCTCCTTGACGACTCGTCGTCTTCAAGGATGGGCACTGGTTGTTGCCACCCAGTCCCTTGCGGATTATCTTGCTGTTGGCTTGTGAGAGCTTGCTCTTCATTTCGCCTAGCATTATTAGCGTTGATTAACCGTGTTATCGCATTATTTGTGGCTGAATCGAGAGCTTGCATGCGGGGCCGAGTTTGTTGTTCTCTGGCCGACGCATCTCTCTTGCGCGGAGTAGCTGGTGTTGCCCTCTCCGGCTGGGGTTTGGGTTTGGCCTTCGGCGTGCGCTTTGGGTCTCCCTCTAGGCTCTCGTCGGACAGCTCGGATGAACTGACCTCTGGTTTGCGAACGGATTTCGGGTCATCTCGTCGCAATCTGGCCATAAATGCTCGCTCTGCTTCTTGTTGCGAGTGGAAAGCATATCGATGTGCTCTCAGGGCTCGGTCAACTATTTCTACCTCCTCGGGAGTAGTCGGATTGGGCTGGGTTCTGCCGTACTCGAGAGCTTGCGCTTCTCTTTCCGCCAGCTTCCTCCGTCTCTCGCGAATGGCTTGTCGAGCCTCATTCTCTGCATCCGCTTCAAATTGAGCGGGATCAACCAATTGTTGAGCGTGTGCACCTTCAACAATGGTGATTTGTGGGGATACACTGTGCGCTTTTAAAGCTGCACGTACGATTTGTAACGTTTCGTACACTGTAATCTTCCCCGTCGGAAGGGTGTATCTCACTCCCTCCGCTTGTGCCAATTGCATCGCATCAATCAAGGTGCCCGAGACGCTGTAAGGCTGGCTCGAAACACGCTTGACAGAGGACGAGTTGGACTTGTGCCCTTCAGACACTACCGAGGCTGGTCGACTGTGCGTAATTGGCGTGTCTAGTGCCGAATTAGCGGTCGTATTTGAGGCCGTCTTTTGTATCGGAGACGCTGCTTTCGGACTGCCCACCTCGGTGTCGTGCGTTAGACGAGGCGATTGGTTACGGGATAAAACCTCGTTTCCGCTCGTCTCGCCGTCACGGTTAGAACGCGGCAGTTTGGAGTGAGATTGCTCTTCCCCCCGCTCTGTCTCGTCCAATCGCTGCCTCGTCTCGGTGCGAGACGGGTGCGATGCCTCTGATGCGCTTCTACGATCGGGTTTAGGCTTACGCCGTTTTTGCCTCGCTTCGTGCGCTGAGGCTTTGGGTAAGGGACCTCCAGATCGCAAGTGATAGTCGGCGCCTTTACGACTGCCGGCTCTCTTGTTTGCGTCGGAGTCGGAATCTGTTACTCGGGTATTATCTGCCATTTCTTGCTTTGGGTATGATGTAATCACAGGTTAGAATCAGTTATTCAACTTGATCCCGGACAGGCCCCCACGTGTCGCGCTCAACTCTAACCGTCGCTAACTCGTGGGTTGATTACTTAATTCGACTAACTCACTACCGCTTTGCTCAAGCGGTTTACCCAAAGAAATGATTACACAGATATAAAAGGTAAAATATAATATAGATTTATTCTGCGGGGCAATATACAGATATATCTTATATATATATATATAAAGGGTAAGTAAAAGGTAAATCGGAATGGGTGATGGGAAATGGAAAGGTAAAGGTAAGATGAAAGCTGGCTGGAATCGGCGAGGTCGTCTGTTGTCTCGTGCGTGTCCAAGATGGCGTCCTCGTTGTAGCAACGTGATGTCGTCTTGGGCCGGCGTGGCAATATGGCGTCCTCGGCTCGTCTCTGGCTGGTCCTTCGGGCTCACGCTGGTCGGGCGCGAGTGAATGCTTAGTTAAAAGGCTTACTTCGGTCTGTTGTCTAGGTTTTTGTGTGGTGTCCGGCGATCACACAGCGGCGGACTCTTCTGGCTCCCGGCGGTCACACAGCGGCGGGAACGCTCGTCGTGGTTTTACTGCAGTTTAGGCTTGTGCGACCGTTTGTCTGCACAACTCGCTAAACTGGAGTGGTTTTTACTATTTCTAGCTGGTGTGCTAAAATAGTGTGGTAATCTTATCTCGCAGGTTACTCTGCGGAGTTTGACACTGACCAAACGTACTCACGGTAAATTGTCCTTTGTCCTCGGTCAATCCCAGTATATTTACTTGGGCCTGATCTTGTAGGACGACGGGTTTACGTGTGTTTCTCGTTTGATGGTTGTGTTGGTTCTGCCCGCTCAGTGCAAGGCACATTCCTTTGCACAAAGCGGGGTTGACAGGTGACCAGAATCACCCAATGGTGGGGTGGACGAACCATCCCCACTCCCTCAGGGCAGACGCCTGTCCATTGACTAGATGTCAATGCACTGAGGGAAGGGAGACGCGCTTGCGGCTCCCCTTACACCCGAAACGAGGTCACGAGAGAAACTCTTCGTTGACCCCGGTCCAGTCGGGTCACAACAAACTGCTGTTGTGAGAGCCCTTTCTTGCGTTAACCGTATTGTTAACGTGAGATTTCATTCTTGTTGTTACAGACAGTAACAACGAGAGTTCATTTTCTTGTCGCTAAAGATATTAGCGACGAGATTTCAGTATTGTTGAGCCAAGATTGGCGACCCGCCGTCAAGATTGTCACTCGCGCCGGCGTGCCGAGTGAAATCCGAGTCGTGGGTGCCGTCGAGATTGGAGGAAGTCGTGGAGTTTAGAGAAGTTGAGTTGAGACGCCATTGTTGCCGACACGGCTGCTCCTCGTACCGGCGTGTCGAGGGAGAGCCCGAGTCGTGCAAAATCGCATCTCAAAGTCGTGTAACGGAAAAGTTGCCGTTAGTGTTACGAGAGTCGGAAGTGTTTCGTCGGCGATACGTGAACATCGAGCCGGAGAGGAATCCAGTACCAAGCCGTCGCCGGATTCGAAGGAGAAAAGGACCACGTCGAGACCGGAAAATCAGCGTCTTCGTCGCCATTTTCCTTATTTTCTTCTATTTGTTAAGTATTATTTTGTTTAGTTATTTTTCCATTTATTTAACGGTAAAACGTAACCCTTAAGAAAATATGTATGTCGAAATTATTTGTATTGTTTTAGCAATTTATTCAAGTTAGAATAAATTTCCTCTGAGAATTTTAAAGTAATATAATCTAGTCTTTATTGGTTAGTCCTAAAATTCACTTGAGTTTAAATAGATTAAATATAAATTTTAGTGATAGTGAGTTTTGTAAGTCCTATAAACGGCAATCCGATAGTGAATCTCAGATCAGTCAAGATTCGGGTTCACTTCAATTGTTGTGATTGTTATGACTAATTTAGTTTATGTTATTTTGATTTTATTTAATAAAAATTTTTATTTCCATCATTAAAATGAAGTTTCACACATTAAAAAATGTCAAACTCATGTTTGTTGTGCTTATTGTTTACATCGTCTGAAAAAAAAGAAATTCTTGAATTATTTATTGGTTACTTCAGTCTGGAACGTAAACAACTTTTGAATTATTTATTATTTTTATTTTTTATTATTATTATTATATTATTATTTATTATTTTTATTATTTTTATTTATTATTTTCTTTAACTCGCCTGGTTTCCAAAATTTGGGTCTGAAAGGCAACAGATCTTGCTTCAACTTGTGGGCAGACATCTTTTTTTAGCGATTACAATGTACAAACATTGTAATCGATGTGTTTGGGTCTACTTTTGTGCATCACTACACCAGTAAACTGGCTCGACCAATGGGAGTAGAGATTGTGAGGTCCCTTCTTGAGTGCAACTCGACTATACAGTACAACATGTTTTGCAACAGGCCCTTCATCTGAAATACACAAAATTAAAGGCTAAACCAGCTTTGAAGCCTCATTCCATCAAGGCAACATTGGAATGGACAGAAAAACATGTTTAGTTCCAAATAGTCAAACCCAATGATGCTGTGGCCACTAACGCCATCTATTATCGTAATGTGGTAACAGCCTGTGGGCAGTGGGTCATTTTAGGGATGCGTGACAACCAGTACAAAGATGGCGGAGTGCGTGTGGAAGATGTGCAGTACGCTGGCGACAATTTCGTGCGATTTTCCGGCGACACCGTCGGAAGGACGGCGACACCGTTTGAGTGATGAAACCAGGCATTCCACAATATTTTAACCAAATTATACGTGGGCAGGAATTCTGCAAATATAGAAATAGTGTTGTTGCTCCAGCGAGCCGAGGTTATTAATCGCCCGACGTCCGCATTGAACGGCGACTACACCCGAGTAACCTCATGGACCTAACAAAATCATCAAAGAGTCTCCATAATATGCACAATGTTCTTTGGTGCAACGTCGCGCTTATTCGCACCAACGCACAAATTGTTTGTAAAAATTGAATCATTTATTTCTTTATTTTTGTTAGGGATATTCATAAATGCAAGGTAGTTTTTTTTAAAGTTTTTCTTAATTTTTATTTACTTAACATGTTTTGAAGGTTGTGTGTGCTTAGTTCTTTGAATGAAATTTCCTTAAACAATAAAAACATTTTCTTACAGATGTCGATATCAAATATTGCGCCAGAGCTTGGACGTAGTGAAAAAACTGTTAGGAAGTGGTCACAAAAATGGAGAGAAGAACATAATGTCGATTCCCAAGTTGGAAGTGGAAGACCCAGGAAAACAGATAAACACAAAGATGAAGCAATAGTCACCCACTCACACTGGCCAATCAATTTGATGGGTCACACGTCAGTAAATTACACCTCCAGCTGGCTGTGACTTCCAGAACGATCTGCGACGCCTGGATGACCTTTGAATGCATGGAAGAGTTTCTGTGCAGAGAGACTTGCTCACTGATAACCATCGGGCTCTGAGGATACAACTTTGCAAGCTTAATCTGCTCCGAGATTGAAGTAATGTTGTTTTTTCTGATGAGTGCCGAGTTAGCATTGGAGGAAGTGGGCAATAGGTTTGATCCAGCCTTCGTCATGCCAAAGGGAAAATTTTCTTAAATCATGAAATATTTGAAAAAATCATTAATTTTTAATCGACTTATTATTTAATTCCGGAAAAGCAGCGGTTGGTTTGGGGTTAATGTGTGGGCGTGGCTGTCTCAAAGAGGACTATGGCAGATTTGCCGGCTAACTGATTTTTGAAATCAGTTATTCAGTTCTTACACTTGGCCCGGCCTTACTGCCCAGTGCTAACATACGATTTAGTGCCCAGCCATGGGTCTTTCAGCACGACAGAACACCCACACACTCAGCCCGAAATACCCGACAATGGATGGCCAGAAACATGGGACGAAAGACCGTTGGGTATGCAATATGTGATGAAAGAAATAAGATAGATAGATATCTTCGTGGTCGCGATCTTAATCATTACAGTTGTAGTGAAATGTCGACGCATAACGATAAAGTTTCTTTTTTTATTTATTAATTTTTATGTAATTTTATTTTAATTTCTACAGATACAATTAGTGAGATGTTGCATTAACTTACTAGCTGTCTAATTTGCGTATATTCGCACTGGATTTGGTACCGCAATCTAAATTTAATACTTTTAGTATTAAATTCGAATCTGGCACATGTTTAATCAAACAGGTGGCGACCTGGTGGAATAATTAAAACAATACAGTTTTATAACCGTCACACATGTTTTTAATATCTTATCGTTTTTACTTTGTTTTTATTTTTGTCGTCTTTTTACTCCTTTTTGTGATACAGTATATCTTTTTTTTGTATCTTGTCTTTGTTACGTGAATCTTTCTTCTTTCGTCTGGGGTCGATAGTTTAGAGCTACCTCCTTCCCCGTGTTGGCATGTACGACTTCATCTTCTATTTTTTTGTCGCTTTTTTTTTCTTCAATACAGTATGATTTATTCATGCAAGGTGTCGTGATTCGACTTTGTGGTTAAAGATAATGAATAATAGTACTCGGGAAATACAATATAAGATATAATACTGCTTTATTAAATACGCTTACTAATACAGTAAAGGTTAAGGTGATTCCAATGATGGTCCTCGGATTCTTCTGCGAATACGAGTCGCCGCTAAACAATGGTAGTTCCTATTGTTTAGTCCTACGCGTGGTCTGTGTTGTTGTCTAGGGTTATTTCCACGTGTTATAACGAACACGCGAGAATTCGCTTTCTCGTGCGAATTAAACGAATATCGCTTGGATATTTATTCTAGCGTAGTTTGGCTACGCTAAATAAATGTGGCTGTTGTACAGTTGAATGGTCAGCGGGCACCGGTCCTCGATCAATCCGTGAAACGGCCTGAAAGGTGAGGTAGATGGTGCTCTTGCTGAAATGTGGTAACTGTAGTGTATATCCGGTCAAGCGTTGGCGTTATATATTAGCCGGAAATGACGTCATATGCAAATCCTTCTGATTATGCAGGTTCGCAGAAACACGAGACTAGTCAGTCTAGTCGGTATTTCTAGCGCGCTCTAGTGGCGAGGATTAATAACATGATAATCGCCGCTAATTACTTCTTCAGGTGATGCCGAATCACCACACGTCCCTCCCCGAGAATAAATCATCGGGGCCCCCCTTTAAAATAAAAGGTGGAACAATATCTAATCATAAAATAATCTTTTTATTAAAGGATGATGAATGATGAATAAAATGTTTTACATTCTCGAAATTGATACATAAATAGTTTCTTGGTTCTTTAGGGAAGACAGTCTTCTCGTCTCGAATTTGCAATCGATTATTTCTTCAAGTTATCGGCGTAACTTGGCTTATCTTCCGAACTTGGTTCGTCCAGGTTGGGAGATGTGGTCAATCTTGAAGAGTAGTCCGAGGGATCTTCGCTCTCATTTAAGTAGAAACGCAGGTGTCCCGGCGCCTCCAGCGGATTTCCCGTTCGTTCGTGGGCCCAAATCGGTGGCAGGAAGGCCGACATACCTTGATTGGTGTGGTGGATTCTTTGGGCTTCGGCGATGCTGGTTGGCGCGCGATGCGCTCGGAGGAGCCGTTGATGTTGGATGAAGCGATCGTCTCCGGCTCCGGCTTCAATAGCATCCTTCATCCAGACGTAAAGAGAATAGCCACGGTCTGGGGTCTGGAGTAATTTTGTTTCAGTGTCCTTCGTCAAGGACAACCCCGGGAAGTACATCCGGAGTCTGGCGGCGATCTGAGGTTCTGCCGTCTTGGAAGCCTTCATGTTCGATTTTGGGCGGAGCAACTTTCCTTTCGTTCCCTTCTTTTTGAGCGAGACTGGATCGGCCAGTGGCTCGGGAGGTCTATTTTCCTTCGGTGGAGGCGGAGGAGGAGGTGTCGGATCCCTGGGAGCCGGAGTTTCCACGACTGGTGTGGTCACCGAAGATGACGGAAGCGGATGTTGGATGATCGCTCGAACGTTTTGGTAAGAGGCCTCTGGATCCGGGTCCTGGGCCACCATTTGGGCTCGAATTATTGCCGCGGAGGGCACTAGGCGTGTCCAGCTGTCTACGAGAGCCGGCGGGACTTGGAAACCCTCGTGGGCCACTACGA
This sequence comes from Strigamia acuminata, assembly GCA_949358305.1. NCBI lineage: Eukaryota > Metazoa > Arthropoda > Chilopoda > Geophilomorpha > Linotaeniidae > Strigamia > Strigamia acuminata. The sequence continues at coordinate 52,697,922 of OX442314.1, forward strand.
TCCAGGCTGCTACAGCGACACGCGCGTTTCGGAAGGTGGCGGCGGCCAGTAAAATCGACATCAAGTCGGTAATGGCAACCACGATCCTCGTATTCCAATTTGGATGATCCCGATTCCTGTTCTGCGTATATTCAATCGAGATCCGCTGAAGATTCGAGATGACGTTCTGGATCACGTTTTGTTGGTACGAATCCATTTCGCACAACAGTGCTCTGGCCTGCTCCACGGTTGTGACGTCCAGAAATTGTTGCAGCGTTACCTCCGACGGGTTGACTGGAGTCGAGGCTTGGATGACTGCTGGGGCTGGCAACATTGGATTGGGTCCCGCGGATGTCGTTGGCTGAGGCACAGATCTGACCAGACGTCTTGATTTTTCCGGTTCGGGCTTGTCCCAAACAATTGGAGTTCTCGTTGAAGTTGAAGCTTCGGGGATCGTTGGGAGAGGTTCGACTTTGGCTGGTCCAAAGCGAGCTTCTCGATGTTTGAGTTGTTCTTCAGAACTCAGTGTCGGTGCGCCGATTATTACTTTCTTGCGAAAGGCGCTTGGGAGGCTGACGCTGGATGTTACGCTTCTCGTCTGCGAGAGTTCCGGCTTGATGAAAGCGCTTGGCGCCGTCTCTAGACTCGAGGCGGTCGAGGGAGTCGGGCGGTAGACTGGTTTGGGCTGCAGTTGCTGGTATTTCATAACTACCGCGAGGAGATCCGCCTGAGTATACATCTTCTTCTGCTCGGGGACCTCGTCGATAATTACCTCGTCGTCGATCTTCATTGGTTCGGGACTGTCCCGAATTGATCGTGTGTTTTCGTAGCGTTTCCTATCTCGCTGTCGTATTTCCTCTTCACGATACGCTTTCCACGAACGTGTGCGACTCTCCGATCCTCTTCTTCTTCGTTCGTCTTGTAGACGGAGGTTCTCTCGTTCACGTCGGGCTTTCTCATCACGTTCGCGTAGGAACTCTTCTCGGTGTCTGTTCCACGCTTCTCTGTTTTCCTCCCGCCGTCTGAAGTAATTTCTACGATAATCGTTCCAATCTTCTTGGTTCCTATCGCGTCGGCGTTGATCTTCTCGGCGGTCGGGGAGTTCGCGTACACTTTCTCTTCTACGGCTGGTTGACGGGGCGTCCCTCGATCGAAATCGCGATGTTTGTAGGGCCTCCGTTTTTTCTAGGCGAGAGAAAGCGCTTGGTTTGGCCAGGCGTTTCTTTGTCGCGGGTATCTTACTCTGCGCGCTGCTGGAAGTGCTTGGCTTGTCCAGGCATTGTTTCTTTGCTGAACAGCCTCCTTCGTCGTGCTCGTTGGAGAGACGTTTCTCAGCCTTCTGGCGTTTGCGACCAAAGAAACCTAAAAAGTGTAATTGGTGCATTGCTCGCTGCGAGGAAATAAAACCGTGTCTTGGCCTCCAATCTGGGCGGTCGGGTCGATCGTCTTGGATTTGTTGGAGCCAAATCTTAATTTCCTCGGTCGAGTAACCGTCCGGCTGCAAATAATCGAAAACTTCGTCATGCGCGGTTCGTCTCACTTCTTCGTAATACGCCATATGAATCTGGTGTTTTTCTTCATCTGTTTCGGCGTCGCGCCACTGTTCGTAAACATCCCATCCTCGCTGGTTGTCGGGGAAGGCGGCTCGGATTAGTGGATTCGGGATTGGCGCTGGTGGGTCCATGTTTCTTGAGATAACTGCCCGTAATGCTGCTTGGTATTGGCGTGGCATGTAGTGGATCAACGTTTGCTGGCTGGACCAGTAGCGGCTGATCGCACGAGACAATAATAGGCGAATCTTCCATGGTTCAAAGTTGACCGATTCTTCGAGCGCTTGTCGGAACAGTATGGGGATGACTTCTCGCCATAAGCTGCCTGCGGAAACTCTTTTCGGGTCGATTTGTCCCCACGTAGTGCGATATCCGTCCTAAATATAAGAATATTAATGAATATATTAGGATCGTTGATTAATTTGTCATATTTTTCTCTAGAGATTCTTTCGTCTAACACAAGATGGCGTCATGGTCGGCCATGTGCTTTTCGACCACGTGTCTTGAAGTTACTTTTTCTTTCGGTGTTTGATTAATTTTGACGATTCGTCACTTAAAGTTAAATTATTTCTTCGTTCGTGGTCAGTCCACGAACTTATTTCGTATTTTTGATTCTCGATAATTGAATTTTTTCTATTTTTTACTTACGTCGGGTTGGACATCGGGTTCATTGGGTTCGTCCCAATTTCCCTCTTCGTTGTTTACGACTATTTGTAACAACTCCACTTGTTCTTCATCGTCATCCTCGGAAGCGTTGTTTACGGCCCGTTCAATTTCTTTCTTCCAATCATTTCTTTTCATTTTTCGGAAATTAATTTGATACTTTGATTTACGGCTGCCTCGAGGTGATCGTCGCTTAGTCGGAGATGACAGTGATAAATGTGGGTCGGGTTAGAGGTTAACTATTAGTCTCGTGTCGTCTTTGATTGGTTTGGCCAATTAAGACGCATTGTGGGACGTAACAGGTGTCCCCCCTGTGGTTGTTTTTATCGATTGTTTGAGACAATGGCTGGAGTCGCTTATTGTTTTCCGACGAGTTTCCCGTCTTTTATGAACGGGTTTGGCTTGTGTCGACGCATACCGTATATTTTATCAGGTTTGAGGATTCTTGTAGTCTTATTTTTGTTTGATTGCTTTCCTTTTTTAGGAGATTCTTCGACTATTTCCTCCCTCTCCGAAATCTCATCCGGGGCGTCGGCCGCTTCGTGTAACTCATCTTGAACTAAATTGGTTGGGCCAGTTTGTTCATCTAAAAACATGTCGCGAATAATTGGATTCTGCGCTGGTTTCGTCTGATATTCCGTCCAAGCCTCTTGAGGAAACTCAGGTAAGTATGGAGTTAATTCTCGGGCGTGGATCGATCTAAAATTAACGTTGTCTGCCAATCTTTTTAGCTTGAAAGCGTTTCCGCCGTGGGCTTCGAGTATGACGTACGGGCCGTCGCGTTTGTCTGCTAGGCCTGAGTGGATCCCCTTATCGGCGCTGGACTGAATATGTGTGTCTTTCCAGACGAGGTCATTGACTTTAAAATTGCAGAAGGGCCGATCCTTTCCAGCAATGCTAATACGATCTCTCATGTCGAATATGTGAGACATCATATGTTGATAAGTGGCCGAAATAATTTGCTCCAACCTATCGACGTAAATATGAGGCTTCTCGGGATCGATTTCCAGTATTTCCTCCGGTATTCGCGGGTCCCAGGGCACTCTGAGTTCCCGAGCGAAGTTTAGAAACGCGGGAGAAAATTTGCGATTCCTCGAGATCGTCGTGCGGATGCTGAAGGCAATTTCACGAAGATATTCGTCCCAGCTGGAGTGAACATCGGTGAAAATTGCCAGCGCATATTTTATGTCGCGATTTAACCTTTCGACGGGATTGGCCCGTGGATTATAGGTTGACGTGTATGATGTCTCGATGTCGAATTTTTTACAGAAGTCTTTATACAAATTTGACGCAAATTGTGGTCCATTATCGGAAATTAATTTCCGAGGGAATCCGAAATGAAGCGCCACTTCGTACAAACATCGAATGATTTTCTGCTTAGTTGGTCTCTCCATTGGAAAGAGCTCGGGCCATCCGGTCGCGACATCCATGATTACTAAAATATATTTGTTTTTATTGGATGACGTGGGTTTTGGGCCCATTAAATCCACGCTCCAGCAGTCGAAGGGTGCGAAGGGGCCGAGTGAGATTCTTTCGTAATTCTTGGGCGTCCTAGGTTTGCACGCTTGGCATCTGGGGCAGTGGTGAATGAAACGAACAATATCTCGGGTCATTTTGGGCCAAAAATAGAGTTGGTTCGCACGGTAGATTGTTCTGGCCACTCCAGAATGTCCGGCGAGTGGGTGTCCGTGGACCATCCACAGAAACCTTGTTAGCAGACTCCTGGGTATAACGACTTTCATCGAAGTACCTGTCTCCGTCAGATCATCGCGGAAATTCGGGTGGTGTTTTAGTAGAAGTCCATCCTCGATTAAGTACGTGGAGGCCTCTCTTTCGAATTCTTCGCGTTGGATTTCGTCGAAATTCTTGTCGGGAAATTTTTTATTTGTGATGAAGTCTCGATAAGTTTTACAGAAGTCGTCTGTCATTTGGGCGGCTATTAATTCGTCCCTGGTGGGCGGTTTGCTGTTCGTCCCCTTGCTTACGTGGGCGACGAATGCTCGAACGTACTTGTCGGAGATTCGAGGTTCTATCGTTAGCTCGTAATTTGGGTGAGCGTCCTTGACAGACTGGTACGCTCGGAGCCAATAATTGTAATAATTTTGGTCTCCTGACTCGAGTTTCTCCTTGGGTAATTCGTTTAGCTTCTTAAATTCCCATTTTCGAACGGGGTTCGGACAGTAGAAGAGGCGTGAGTCGTCCTCTCCGCAGTCGGTCTCGTCTTCGGGGTCTGAAGCTGGGGCTCGTGAGAGGGCGTCTGCCACGACGTTGAATTTTCCGGGTCGGTATTCAATGATTAAGTCACAAGCCATTAATTCTAGCTGCCAGCGAGCCATTCTTCCGGACGGTTCCTTCAACGCCATTAACCATTTTAGGGCTTCGTGGTCGGTTTGTACGTTGAACTTGGTAAATTCCAGGTATGGTCTGAATTTTCGGATTGCCCAGACGACGGCTAGACATTCTAACTCTGTCGCATTATAATTCTTTTCGGCTGCTTGTAATTTCCGGCTGATGAACATCGTCGGGACCTCTAACATTACTCCGTCGACGTCATGCTTTTGAAGCAACGCAGCACCTAGGCCAATTCGACTGGCGTCGGTGTGAAGAGTGAATTCTCGATTAAGATCTGGCAGGGGAATCCGTTTTACATCGATCAGCATTTGTTTTATTTTGTTAAACGATGTTTCGCAGTGGTCAGTCCATTCGAACTCTTTATCGTTGCGTAACAGATCTGTGATGGGCGCCGCGACGTCTGCCAAATTTGGGAGTAATCGATTGAAGAAATTCACCATGCCCATGAAACGTTGGACTCCTTTTACATCTTCCGGGGCGGGGAACTGGCTAATGGCCTGGGTCTTTTTCGGGTCGATGGATAGGCCACCCGTTCCGACTGTGTAACCCAGGAATGCCAATTCTTTGCGGCAAAATTTACTTTTCCCTGGATGGATGTTTAGTCCGGCCTTTGTGAGTCGCTCCATGACGTCATTCACATGCATCAAGTGGTCTGTAAAGGTCTGAGAGACTATTACTATGTCGTCAAGATAAGCCCATGCGTATTTGTGTAAGGCGTCGCCGAGAACTTTTTCTATTAATTTTTGAAAGGTGGCGGGTGCGTTTACTAACCCGAAGGGCATTACATTAAACATCAGTCGACCCTGCGGTGCCCAAAAAGCTGTTTTCTCCTTATCCTCTTCCCGCAATTCAACCTGCCAGTAACCCTTGGACAAGTCCATGGTCGTGACCCAGTTAAATGGGGCGAGTTCTCGTAAAATTGCTTCTATTGATGGCATTTGGATGGGGTCAATGACGGTTATGGCGTTTAAAGGTCTATAATCGATGCAGAGGCGCGGTTCGGAGCCTGGTCGCATGACGAGGACAATCCTCATTCCATACTCTCCGATGGCGTGCGACACGATCCCTTTTTCGAGCAACTCGTTGCACATTGTTCTTACGATGTGTCTCTTCTGGGGATTCATAGTCTTAAAAGGCACTCGTACCGGTTTGCCCGTAACCAATTCGATCTCGTGCATTACGTAACTTGTCTTCCCTGGATCTTTATTTAAGTTCTTCGAGTGCTTCTTGAGCATTTCCTCGAGGAGTTTCGTTTGTTCTTCGCCAAGGTTGGCGTCTGCAGCCAGATTATGTATTAAATTCTCCTCCTGGAGGATAGTATTAAATGATTTAAAATTATAGTCTTGGATGAACTTTTTAATTTCGCCTCCTCCCCATTCCTCGTCGTCCTTAGCTTTGTCTAGGAGTTCCGGAGGTATTATGGGTAGTCGTGGGTCCTCGTGGTTGTCGATGTAATTCCACGAACGTGTGACTGGGTTGGGCTGGATGTTCATCCGTTCCATCAAATCCATTCCTATCAGCAGGATTGTGTCTCGGGTTGGTAACACGATGAAGAAATGCTTAATCGTGCCTCCTTCCCATACGAAATCGGTTGATAACGTCCCCACTGCTCTAACTTCTCCCGCTGCCGTAAGAACTCGAATATTCTCGTTCATCCCCCGTAATTTTCTCTGTATTTTTTCGTCGAGTGATTCGAATAAGTCGGTAGAGATAAACGACTGATCCGCTCCCGAGTCGAGTAGTCCCATTAACACCTTTTTGCCGAAAGAGACCGGTATTTTAGCCAGTACGCTCTTTGCTTCTGTTGATAGATTGCAACGAAGTATTCGCTTTTTAAGAGGATTGGCCCCTTGGTCAAGCGGTAAAGTCATGAAAGCGTTGGCTATGCCGTCTTCGTCTCTTATTTCGAATTTCCGTTTGTTGGTTGGAGTTGTGACTTCCTCGTTGGCAGCTTCCTCGAAAAATTCCAACAATTTTTTCATTTCTTTAATTTGTTTTTCCACTAGTGTAAGGTCCATCTTTTTCGAAGTTATCGCGAGCGGATGTGGAATTATTTTTGTTCCGCCCGCGAGTTCCAGTTTTTTGTCATACTGTCGAATTTGGCGGTGAGTTCCTTCAAGACTTTTTCTTGCTCCTTAGCGAGCAATTTCACTAGCTCTTCTCTCTCTGCGGCCTTGTCGTCGGCTTTTTTCTTTGCCAGTTTCGGGCAGGTCTGACGCCAGTGGCCGTCCTCGTTGCAGAAATTACAAGGGCTTTTCTTCTTTCCCTCCCGCACAAAAGGCTTTTTGGGGTAGTCTTTCTTCTCAGAAGTCGCCTCTGTTTTCGGGTTGTGATGTTCCGATTTTCTGGACTTCATCTGAGGTCGGTAGCTGGGTGCTAGTTCCTTCCCCATGTTTGCATGTACAACCTCGTTGATACCTTCGTCGACTTCATCGCTTTCCGAGAATTGCTCAGAATCTTCGCTTACTTCGTCTTCCGACTTTTCTTCGGCGGCGTTAGTTTGCGTGCGATAGGCCTTATTTGGAGGTGGTAATGGGTTGGAAGCTTGTTGGTTTTTCTTTGAGGGGAGTGGCTCTATACTTCCGTTTAGATAATTTCGCGATTGGAGCAGCTTAGTGGAGTCTATGCTGCGTTCCTGTATTCGTTGCTGTCGAGCCACTCCTAGAGCTCGTTCTTCTTTTGTCAGATTTTCGTTATACCGAGCATTTACTTCGGTGTGTTTTTTCTCGACGAAAGCGAGGATGGCTTTGAAATTATCTCCTTTAGGAGCGTTCATTTCTCGTAGGACTTTGGTTGCGGTTTCGTTTAGTCCTTGTTCGAAGAGAGCTTTCTGAGCGTGTTGGTCAAATGGTTTGTCCATTTCACGAAACAGGCTGTCGGCTCGTTGTACGTACTCCCTCAGAGTTTCCCCGGGAGCTTGCTTCATAGAGCTTACTCTTTTCTGGATTTCTTGGCTCGTCTCGCCATATTGATTGTGGAACTTTATGACGAAGTCTTCCCAGTTTCGGGGTTGGACATCAGCGTACCAGATTCGGGCCCGATTTATCAGCATTTCTGGTATTCCGCGCGCAACCATTTCGTCGGGTTCCGCTCCTAAACGGTTAATCGTCAGGGCGACTTCGTCCAAAAACAAGTTGCCAGCGTTCCAGGATCCGTCGAACTTAATTAGTCTCAGGGTCGTCCACTTGATGTTGTTATCCTTGCGAGAATACAGCCATCGGTCCGCGGAGTAGCGTTTCAACAATCCTTCGCTTCGATCGTCTTCCTCGGTCTCTTGGCCACGGCTCTGTTGAAGTTTTTGGTCCATGGCTTGAAGGAGTTCGTCTTTCATCGTCCGTAGTTGGTTGCTTAGCGAGTCAGTCTCACTAGGCAGCGGTGATGATCGTGGGTTGTCGGAAGGGAGGCTTGGGTAATGCGTACCGTTGCCTGTCAGTCCGAATTGATTGTGTTGAAACGACGTTTGTCCTGATGATCCCACGGCGTTCGGGTTATTCGTGAGGTCTTGCGCTACCGTTGAGTTATCGGGGTTCGATTTTTCCGGAGCGGCGGTTCGGCTCAACTTTGTTCCGGGCGGTACCAGGTCGTCCAGTCGGGTCCCCGTGAGGCCTTCATCCGTTTTTCTGATAAAAACATAGGAGTCTCTTCCAGCATATGCTTCGGCGGCGTGCTTCTTTTCGAGGTGATTTTTAACTGCGTTAATCTCCTCGAGCGTCGGCATGGCCAGTTTATTTTGACCTGCTTCGTTGCGTATCTGGTTCTTCTGATTTATACATCTGATTAGTTCGGCGTTAGGGTCGCCTTGGTTGGTATTACTGGTTTGGCCAGTTTTCATTGCAAATGAGTTTTTTATTGCCCATGATTGCGCGCCCTGATTATTCCTCCTATCTTGTATAAACGCCTCGTACAGTTCTCCTTTGACTTCGTCCGATTCGTTCAAGATGCTATCTAGTCCGTTGACTCGGATACTGCCGTGAGATGCTTGAGAGTCGATACTTTCACTGTCTGACGTTGCTTCGCCGCCGGTCTCGGACTGCTGTCGATCTGCTCCGACCCGACGTCGTTTCTCCCCGCGTCTGGCCGTGTTATCTGCCGATCGTTTTTCAGTCCTCTGATTTACTAGGTCGATTACCCGGCTTAGTTCTGCGTAAGGATCCTTGTCCTGATCGATCTCGATGCCGTGTGCGCAGGCCACTCGTGTCACTTCTATTGCTTTGGCTACCAGCTCCTTAGCTGTGTGAGACCGTTCTGGGGAGCTCTGTACGGAGTTTGGCTCCGAATGCTGGCTTAACCCGTTGCTTGGTGGCCGGATCTGATAGTCCTTGGCCATTTCTCGTTCGATTATTCTTTGCTTCGCGAGCAATTCTCGAGCCAGCTCGCGCTCCATTGCCGTTTGCTTTTCTTGGCTTTCACGGGCGGCCGCCATCTGCTTAGCTTGACGTTCTTGTGCCAAGCTTTGTTCCATGGCAGCTAATTTCTCGCGATGCTCTCTGGCTAAATCTTCCATCAATTCGTTTTTCTTCTTTTCCAACGCGGCTGTTCTCGCTTGGTCGGCTCGGGTAGCCTCGTTGATAATTGCGGCGCCTGTGCTTGCCGCTTTATTTAGAAGAGTCATTAGATCCATTTCACTGGGATCCTTTTCGACTGGTCTGGGGCTTTTCAATCCGAATCGAGGGTTTTCGAACGATTTATTTAACCTGTTTTCTTCGTGAGGGCTTCCTGATCCTTCGAATTCGCCTCCCGTGAACGGAAGTTGTCTTGCAAGGGGAAGGCCTTCACCTGATGATTCCGTTGAAACTTCAGTCGAGTTAGTCTCGACTTCTGGTTCCACGTGGTTCGCTTCTTCCGCTTTTTGGCGTTCGATTTCTTCGGTTTCCTTTCTCTCCTTTTCGTCGTTACGCCTTTTTCTGTCTTCTGCGGTAGTTTTCGTCATTTTCTTGCGATATAATGATCGGTCGAAAGATCCCGGTTATTATTTAAAGTTTTGTCGTAAGGTTAGCAAATTCTATCCCGGACAGGCCCCCACGTGTCGTGATTCGACTTTGTGGTTAAAGATAATGAATAATAGTACTCGGGAAATACAATATAAGATATAATACTGCTTTATTAAATACGCTTACTAATACAGTAAAGGTTAAGGTGATTCCAATGATGGTCCTCGGATTCTTCTGCGAATACGAGTCGCCGCTAAACAATGGTAGTTCCTATTGTTTAGTCCTACGCGTGGTCTGTGTTGTTGTCTAGGGTTATTTCCACGTGTTATAACGAACACGCGAGAATTCGCTTTCTCGTGCGAATTAAACGAATATCGCTTGGATATTTATTCTAGCGTAGTTTGGCTACGCTAAATAAATGTGGCTGTTGTACAGTTGAATGGTCAGCGGGCACCGGTCCTCGATCAATCCGTGAAACGGCCTGAAAGGTGAGGTAGATGGTGCTCTTGCTGAAATGTGGTAACTGTAGTGTATATCCGGTCAAGCGTTGGCGTTATATATTAGCCGGAAATGACGTCATATGCAAATCCTTCTGATTATGCAGGTTCGCAGAAACACGAGACTAGTCAGTCTAGTCGGTATTTCTAGCGCGCTCTAGTGGCGAGGATTAATAACATGATAATCGCCGCTAATTACTTCTTCAGGTGATGCCGAATCACCACAAAGGTCAAAATACACAATTTAAGTAATTGTTTTTAACTTATTTTTTCTTTTCATTTTAAATTCTAGATATTGTGGCCATGACAGTGGCGAAGAGTATCTGAGTGGTTTTCAAACGCAGTGGCAAACTTGAATGTGTCAGTTTGGATTTAGAAACAACCAGGCCAGTTCCTTCATATTTATTGTCAGGATGGTAAGCCAAGTGCAAAATTGTCTATTTTAGAAAATGCGACATTTCTTTCTTCTTTTTGCAGTCCATGTGTTATTAGGACCCTATGGGATATAACTTCTCATGCCATTGACCTTTATGTAATGAGTTTATTGACTCCAGGGTATGTCTGCCTTCCTTCCACAAATTTGGGTTCATGTACGAACTGGAAACCCCCTGGAACCACCCGGCCATGTTCGTTTCTTCATTAATGAAAGTAAGGACCCGACCGACCTGTCTTCCAAATTGACGGAGTCTCCTGCCTTGGATGAACCAAGCTCAGAGGGCTCTGGGGATACAACTTTGCGAGCTTAATCTGCTCCGAGATTGAAGTAATGTTGTTTTTTCTGATGAGTGCCGAGTTAGCTATGGAGGAAGTGGGCAAGTCCACGTGCGCAGGCCAATTGGCAATAGGTTTGATCCAGTCTTAGTCATGCCAAAGGTAAAATTTTCTTAAATCATGAAATATTTGAAAAAAATCATTAATTTTCAATCGACTTACCATTTACTGTAATTCCAGAAAAGCAGTGGTCGGTTTTGGATTAATGTGTGGGCCTGGCCGTCTCAAAGGGAACTAGAACAGATTTGCCGGCTAACTGGATTTTTGAAATCAGTTATTCAGTTGAAACACTTGGCCTGGCCTTACTGCCCAGTGCTAAAATACGATTTAGTGCTCAGCCATGGGTCTTTCAGCACGACAGAGCACCCCCCACACACAGCCCGAAATACCCGACAGCTAGAGGTGCGCCAATTATTTTTATTTGATTTTTATTCTTGTTTGATTTTTATTTTTATTCTTATTTGATTTTGATTTTGATTTTTATTTGATTTTATCTTATTTCTTAAACCCTGGCTGACTCTCCCGAGGCCCGACCGCCTTCTGCTACCCAGCTTCCGACCCCGAAGGTGTCCTTGTACCTGGTTAGTGTAAGGGTAGAAACGAGGCCGCGTGAGTTAAGGTTTAAGCAAAGATGCTTTTATTTCCGAAAGTTCTATTAATTAAATACAATGTGCCAGGTGGACGAGGGTGTCGCCAAGAAAGATCTAGCGATCCATCATGACCAAGTTTTAGTCCAAGGCAACCGGACATAGTTGGGCAGGACCGGATCAGTCACAAATAGATAAGCCAGAACGTGTGTAATTGGTTTATTGTATCAATGTCGAGCAGGTGTGCCCGATAGTATGGATTTGCCGCTTTACTTGTGACTTCAATGTCTGGTTGGCTCTTCTCGTAGTCATTTTCCGGGTATACGAACCCAACTTTTACCACCAATGTTTACTTAGCGTCTCCATTAGTAGCCTTCAGTTCCGAGCACTATCCTAGTCAACTCATGGAAGCTCGGAATGGCTTTCCCTACCACTTAATAATTTAATATCACTGCACTAGGTGTTCTTGGACTGGATTTTTGAAGATTTGTTTGAGCCAATCATGAATTGCGTCGGGCGACATGCTTCAGTACGACGGAAACTATGACCTGAACAAGAATCTGGCGGAGCAGACGAGCTACTCGCAACGCAACGAAAGAGGATCCGATACACTCCCAATCAAGTGAACCGAATTGTGATCGCATCCCTGTTCACTGGAGTAAACTCGCGATTTGCCATCGCATGGACAAACGTAGTTAAAAATACGCTTTCTCGCTACTCTTAATAACCAATTGATTATCATCTGTCGTAGATTAATTATGGCAGTTAGATTCCTGTCAGCCTATTACTTTTGAAATACTTGCCATCCGACTAGCCAATCAGATGCAGTTTATTATTATGTGCTGGCTAGAATTATATTTGTGTTAGTTATCGTAATTGGACTTATTAATCAGTAATTCTGATTATTCTGATGATTTGATAAAACATGTTTGATTGTGTGTAGCTCATTTTATATACAAGTTATTTGTTTCATATTCAATCTGTTAATTCATCAGTGCCACGTCGCATATTGTCGCACATTGCAAAAATCCGGACAATTTTGAATATTTTGATACCATGAGCTCGGAATAGTGACAACAATGCAGACAGCAGAGTTTTGCACGTTAAGCTATTATTGAAACAGCAAAAAATTGAAGATATATATGGCTGCTTTGGATAAAGAAGAAATTTGGACCGCGGTGACGTATTAGCGACGTTTTCTTTTCGGTTTTTTGGTTTTTTTTGGTTTTTTTATATGATTACTGGAATTCATCTGATTGACCAATCAGATATGTCTATTGGCATGCGCTTGTATTATACTGTATATTATATTGTTGTAAAATGGGCCTTATAGGCTTGATTATGTCTTAGTAATTAAATATAAGCTTAGTTTAACGACTTGAGAAAGAAAATCTTGTTGTGTGGTTATCTTGTTTACATATTCATCAATCAATCCATTAATTCGCTTGCGCAATGTCACATATTGTTGCAAAGTCAGATATTTTCAGTTGTTAACATTTATAAGGCCGGAAGTCACTAAGGTTCCCTGTACCGGTAGAGACGACATCCACCACGCCCATTGGGACATTCCAGAATAGGACCCGGCATATATTATTACATTATTAGATGGGAAACACCAACGAAACAAGACAATATTTTCCAAGGTTGGCGGGAAGATATGTTGTTTGTGCACAGTGCATTGTGGATGATTAATGCGCAACTTTAACACAGAGTTAAATACATGACATGACATCACATTTGTTAGAAAACTGATTCTTTGAAAGCATGCAGTTTTCTAGATAAGTAAAAATTCGCATTTTCACTTATCTAGATAACTGGCAACATGTTGTCGCGCTCAACTCTAACCGTCGCTAACTCGTGGGTTGATTACTTAATTCGACTAACTCACTACCGCTTTGTCTCAAGCGGTTTACCCAAAGAAATGATTACACAGATATAAAAGGTAAAATATAATATAGATTTATTCTGTGGGACAATATACAGATATATCTTATATATATATATGAAAGGTAGGTAAAAGGTAAATCGGAATGGGTGAAGGGAAATGGAAATGTAAAGGTATGATGAAAGCTGGCTGGAATCGGCGAGGTCGTCTGTTGTTTCGTTCGCGTCCAAGATGGCGTCGTCGTTGTGGCAACGCGATGTCGTCTTGGGCCGGCGTGGCAATATGGCGTCCTCGGCTCGTCTCTGGCTGGTCCTTCGGGCTCACGCTGGTCGGGCGCGAGTGAATGCTTAGTTAAAAGGCTTACTTCGGGCTGTTGTCTAGGTTTTTGTGTGGTGTCCGGCGATCACACAGCGGCGGACTCTTCTGGCTCCCGGCGATCACACAGCGGCGGGAACGCTCGTCGTGGTTTAACTGCAGTTTAGGCTTGTGCGACCGTTTGTCTGCACAACTCGCTAAACTGGAGTGGTTTTTACTATTTCTAGCTGGTGTGCTAAAATAGTGTGGTAATCTTATCTCGCAGGTTACTCTGCGGAGTTTGACACTGACCAAACGTACTCACGGTAAATTGTCCTTTGTCCTTGGTCAATCCCAGTATATTTTACTTGGGCCTGATCTTGTAGGACGACGGGTTTACGTGTGTTTCTCGTTTGATGGTTGTGTTGGTTCTGCCCGCTCAGTGCAAGGCACATTCCTTTGCACAAAGCGGGGTTGACAGGTGACCGGAATCACCCAATGGTGGGGTGGACGAGCCATCCCCACTCCCTCAGGGCAGACGCCTGTCCATTGACTAGATGTCAATGCACTGAGGGAAGGGAGACGCGCTTGCGGCTCCCCTTACACCCGAAACGAGGTCACGAGAGAAACTCTTCGTTGACCCCGGTCCAGTCGGGTCACAACACTTCCCCCTCCGAGCTCAGACCGTGGGGCTGAGCGATCACTTCTTTCCTGGGGGACCCGACACTGAGTCCGTCACCTGGGCGTAACTCACTCCAGGGACAGGCGGTTGAGTGCCGGGTGGCGCGGGTAGATCGCCTACTAACGCCGAGGACCGATCTCGGGGGTCCTCATGCTCCGTAATGAAGCATAATGCATGGCCGTCAACTGGCTCATGCGGGGCACGCGTCCTCTCGTGTAACCAAACGCTCGGGATGTAGGCGGAGAAGCCGGTGTTCGTATGCCGGATGGCATTGGCTTCCGCTGGCGTCACTGGCACACGGTGGGCTCTCAGCAACCTCTGGTGGAAGATGAGGTCTCTAGTCTTCCGGATCTGGTTGTGAAGCCAGATGAAGACTGATTTGCCTTTGTCCCGCTGCGCGAGGATAAACCTCCTGGTCGCCGTCGTCATCGAGAGATGGGGAAACTCTTCGATGATTCGCCCGTAATAGTCTGGCGGAGGCGGTGCCGGCTTCGGCTTCTGGGTGGCCGCGGGAATAGCGGCTTGCGTCGTTGTCGCCGCTCGGGCCGGTGAGGTCCCGGGCGGTGTCGGCTTCGTTTGCTCGACGGACCTGACGGGTGGCGTTCGGCACAGCAAGCGCTTTGGTTTACCCGCCACTTCGAACAGGGCGGGTCCTTGCGGGGATATCTCCGCAGGCATCGGTGGCGGAATCGGAACTCCGCTCGTCGGCGAGATCACCATTTCTACATCCTCTGCCGATTCTTCCGTCTGGATGGTCAAGGCGCGCAGTTGTTGGGTAGGCGCCGCTGTCCAGGTGGCGGAGGTATAACGAAACGCCGTGCTTCGCAACTTGTACCCCTCAAATTCGGGGTTTACCACATCCCTGGTTAGCTCGTACCGAGTCAACACAGGGTCGGGCAGAATGGAGCTCCACTCTGCGAGGAGTGCACGGGGAACCTGTACACCCTCTCTGTCCACGACAGACCATGCGGCCATCGCCTGACGCCCTTCTCCGAAGAGTGCTGGGGTTAGCAGCTGCATCATGACCTTGGTCAATGATAGCTGTAGGCTGCGACGATTCACTGGATTCGATCGCTCCGAATCCGCAGTGAAGGCACACGAGAGCTTACTCATCATCGCCGTTGCCCATTCGATGAAATATCGCTGGGCCTGATCCACACCTCGCAAGGCGGGCGCGGAGACTCTTGGGTCTTCCATCACGAAGCGAAACGCTGAGAGCTCGGAGATAGTCGGATTGGCGGCTTCTCTCGCGAGTCGCGCTTCTTCGTCTCGCCTCTCGAAAAACAGGGCCGAGGAACCGGATCGGGGTTGGCTCGGCCTGTAAATGCCGGTCAAATTGGCTCGACATTCCTGCGCAATGCTCTGTCCAACGGGGAGAGGGACTGAGCGGTCGGTGGGTAAATCCGGCGGATCGCTCGAATTCAACAACGACGGCGGCGGCAGGTTCGGAGGCGGCTGCGTCTTGGTCGGCAGCGTCGGCGTCGGCAGCGGTGGTGTTGGCTGCGTCGGCGGTGGTGGCGTCTCCGTCGTCTGCACTCCAGTCATTGCGACTTGGAGCGCCGGGAGATGTTGTCCGGAGCCTGAAGGCTGCACGATGGCGGTTGGCATGCCATCGGGTCGTGGTCGCGAATTAATGTAGTCTGCGAGCCACCTTGCCACCTCGTGTGGGGTCACCTTCCCGTCGGTGACAACACCCATCTTCCTGGCGTGTTTCATCGCGGGATCGAAACGTGTCAGTTTCGTCCGCTTCATCTGAGTCAGAATCTCGCGAAGGTCCCGCGTATCTGCCGCTGGGACGTGTCGCTCACCTGACTGGCTACCACTTCGTCGACCCGCTCTCTTGGAGGCGTAGGCGGGTTCGGGGATGGGACGGCCCCGAGCTTCGCACCTCGCGAAGTATCGCTCTTTGCGATCTTTTTTCCGCTGCTCGCGATGAGTCAGCGGACGTCTAGAAGTGCTGGGACGAGAGACTCGCTCTTCGTCACCAGACATCCAAACCTCCTTGCACTCCTTACCGTCTTTAATCTGACGGTTTATGAAAATTCGCGGTCGGGAATACTGCGAAGGGTCACGCACCGTACTAGTGGATGGCCCAGCTTCGTTGCCTTCAGTCGTGTTTTGAGCGACACGCTGCTTCTTGGTTGTCGCTGGGGAACGCGACTGGCTGTCCCCGGCGCCCTTGGAGCGCTTGCGCTTCCGCGGGTAGCTGCTCTTGGGCCCCAAAATCCCCAGGTAGTGGAGCTGCCACATCTCGGCTTGGGACGTCAAAATTCCCATCCGAGGTCTCCACTGGGGCGTACTCTCTCCCAATCGCAGCCTCTCAAACCACAGATGAATATCATCCGCGGTCATCCCCTCGTTTTGGAGGATGCGCTCGGCCACTGCCGTAGCGGTATCCACCAGCTGTTGTCTATACTGCTGATAGATGGCCTCACGGGCCTCTTCTGTCTCGGCTGCTCGCCACGCATGCAGCACGTGTTCCTCCGCCGGAGTGCCAGTGTACTGACTTGACAATCCGGGGTGGAAAATTGGCGATTTCGGGTCCTCGTCACGAGCTAACTCTGTGGCGATGCCTTCGCGCATCCCCTCCGGGAACGTGTCCAGGAGCGTACAGTCTCGTACCCAACGTCGGGCGATGCATCGGGAATGTAGTATTCGCAGGCGCCAAGGGTCGGCGTCCTCGCCGAAACATCGTCGGTAAAATTCGGGCAGCGCGCCTCGAAATATCCCGCCACGAGCGATGCAAGCGGGGTCTAATGGTCCCCATGTTTTACGTAGTGCCATCTGGAAGGATGGAGAAATAAACAATTAATAAAAAGTTAATATTTAAATACGTAGATAAATGGTTGGTTTCGAGGGACGTTGCCGATACGTGCAGCCGTCCGTCGAGACCGATTCCTGTCTATCGGTGCAAACGTAGGACGAATTGTCCCTCGTCGGATAGAAAAAGAGAAGTCATCACGTGAAAAATCTGTCTCATGTCCAAAACGCACAGCGAGACGGAATCGAGCCTTTAATCTGGATTCTTATCATCAGATTTTACTTCAAATTAATTCTAACATTAATTAGAACATTACTAATAATTAAATTAATAATTATCAGTCATTCGTAAAAAGAATTCGTCGGGTGTAAATTATTACTAAAATCGCACAATAAATGTGCTTGTCGAAATGTTATTAAATAAATAAACCTAATAAAGAATTATTCCGAAGTCGGACTTTGTCTAATTTTTAAAAAAGTTAAAGTCAAATTAAATTTATCCAACACACCGAAAAATTCATCGTACGAATGTTAAGTTGCATCAATTTGATGCGTCAAATTACTTGTGGAGAAAAAATATTCTTTTACAGAATATTCTCCCCTTGTCATAAAATTATCTATGGCTCGAGCCCATTGTCTCGCTCGTGACTCAAGTCATGAGGAATTTTCGAGACGCGAGGCGACGTGAAGTCTGCGCTCGCACCTCGAAAACAAATTAACAAGGAAAAAAAATACGATCGTGTGAGCGATCGCGGTTAATAATTAATTATACGCTATTTCGAGTGCAAAGCACTCATGTCAGGTATTAGTCAACAAAATTTCTTCTTCAGCAGCACGGAACTAGTTCTCATGTGCCGATGCCGACTTCTACCTGATCGGGCTGGACTTGGTTTACATCGCGGTCCCAGTTTTCCTCGTCCTCGTGCTCGATGGCCAGCACGTCGTTCTCTTCCTCGTCCATGGCGAGGAGCGCGCACAAAAATCTCAATCACGATTTAAAAAGGATGATAAAACTATCTCAAAAACTCGGTGAAAAACTCGGTAAAACGTTAAAAACGAGGATCACGCACGAATGCAGCGATCAGCTGTGAAAAGCGGAAGTCTGTGTGAACACGAGGTAATCGCGATGGATTCTGGGTAATATACTCCAGAACCCGGGTGTTTGAGACTAGTGCGCACCTACCCGTGCGCATGTTACGCTACGGGTCTCCTTTGTTCTCACTCCCGTGCGCGATTGCTGCTACGGGGTCTTTTGCACGCGGTATCCGACCCGTGCCGATAATTTTGCTACGGGTCCCGCGTTTCCACGCCATCTCGTGACGCGAATTCGACCGATATCCGCTTTGTTGGACTTAGCGAAATTTTCTGCGACGTGATGGCTTGCACTATCGGTCGATTACATTTATTTTTAGTGCCGCCATCGACTCGTAATTTATTTTACTTCTTTCCTACGACCTTTCCGCCTTTTATGAACGGATTATCTCTTTTTGGTCGCAGGTTACGGATCGAGGCAGGTACGATATTTTTTGTTGTTTTTTGTGTCTGTACCTCCTCATTATTGTTTTCTTTTTTATCCGTGTTTTTTGTGTTTGTTTCAGGAGTTTCTCCTGTTTCCCCCCCGACCAAAATTGGATCCGGAACGGATTCAACTATCTCGTTTACCGGAGGTGAAGGGGCGTCGAAATACTCCTCGTTGTCACTTGGCGGTGCTTGTTCCGACTCGCCAGCGAACATATCGACGATTTGGCCGTCAGTTTTAGACTTGACTTGGCCCTTGGCCCACATTTCTTGCGGGAATTCCGGAATGTACGGAGTTAACTCTCGTACCTGGATCGATTTTTGCTCGGTGTTGTCCTCGAGCTTGCGTAATTTATACGCGTTACCGCCATGCTTGCCGATGATCACATACGGACCATCTCTCTTGTCGGCCAAGCTGGCGGTGATTCCTCTCGCTGCATTTGAGAGGGTGTGTGCATCTTTCCACACCAAATCATTGATCTCGAAATTCACGAATTTTCCACCGCTTTTATCTTGTAAAATGCGGTCGCGCATGTTAAAAATGTGCGCCATCATATGCTTGTATGTGTTCGAAATTGTTTGCTCCAATTTATACACATACTCATGTGGTTTCTCTGGGTCCACCACATTTACCGACTCTGCCACTCGTGGGTCCCAAGGCACTCGTAGCTCTCGGGCGAAGTTGAGGTAGGCCGGAGAAAAATCTCTCGTCCTCGAGACTGTTGTTCGTATGCTGAACGCGATCTCCCTCAAGTATTCATCCCACCTATTGTGGATGTCAGTGAATATACTTAATGCATATTTAATGTCCCTGTTGAGTCGCTCAACGGGATTTGTTCTAGGATTGTAGGTCGAAGTATGTGACGCCACAATCCCGAATTTCTCACAAAACTTACCCCAAATTTTCGAGATAAATTGGGGTCCGTTATCGGATATAATTTTACGTGGAAATCCGTAACGTAACGCCACGTCGTAGATACATTCAACGATTTTCTCTGCTGAAGGTCTAGCGACGGCGTACAACTCGGGCCAACGAGTTGCCACGTCCATTATAACGATAATGTACGCATTTTTATTTCCCGTAACGGGTTTTGGGCCCATCACATCGACACTTAAACAATCAAAAGGCGCGTAAGGCCCTAAGAAAATAGTTTCGAATGGTGATTTACTCCTCGGCTTGCACGCTTGACATCGCTGACATTGGTGGACAAAAAGAGCAATATCTTTTTTCATCCCTGTCCAGTGAAAAAGCTGTGTAGCACGATAGAGTGTTCTGCTTACTCCCGCATGGCTCGCAAGCGGGTGCCCGTGTAACAACCACAGCACGCGACCGATTAAGGAAGCAGGTATTACTACCTTTACTGCGGTGTCCGATTCACTCAAGTCATCTTGGTGATTTGGGTGATGTTTCACTAAAAGGCCGTCATCCAATAGGTAATCTATGGATTCGTGTGCATAACGACGCTTCTGCCTTCTGGTTAGATTGGGCGGATATTTTCCTGTCAGTACGAATCTAGCTCTGTCCTGACATTTTTTGTCTAATTTTTGTTGCACAATTATTTCCTCCCTTGTTGGGGGATTGCTTTTCATTTGCTTGCCGACACGAGCGTGGAAGGCGCTTAGAAGCGGGTCATTTATTCTCCGCTCTAGCTTAAATTCCTTCTTTGCGTTTGGGTAATTGTCAGCAGCTGGTTGGTATAACCGCGTCCAGAATCCACAGAATTTTACGTCTGCCGGAGACGCGGTGGGAATTTCATTCATCTTCCTTAAATCCCAACGGTGACAACTCGTAGGGCAATAAATGATGCGGGAGTCATCCTCGCCATCATCGTCAGCGTCGATTGGATCTGACACTGGTGCCCGTGACAGAGCGTCAGCCACGACGTTATATTTGCCGGGCTTGTATTGAATGGTCAAGTCGCATGCCATCAGTTCTAACTGCCATCTGGCTAGTCGACCGGCTGGCTCTTTTAATTTCATCAGCCATTGTAACGCTTGATGATCTGTGTGGACCACAAATTTGGTATATTCGAGATAATCTCTGAATTTCCTTATGGCCCACACAACGGCCAAACACTCCAACTCGGTGGCATTGTAATTCTTTTCAGCGCCTTGGAGTTTGCGACTTATAAACATGCACGGCAGGTCTTGTTCGACTCCGTCGCGCACGTGTGTTTGGAGCAACGCCGCTCCTAACCCAACTCTGCTGGCGTCCGTGTGTAATATGAACGGCCGGTTTAAGTCGGGTAGAGGCATTACGCCGACTTCCGTCAGCATCCTCTTTATTGCATTAAATGCGATGTTGCACTCATTTGACCATACAAATTCGTTTTCATTCTTCAGGAGGTCGGTAACTGGGGCTGCCACTTCAGCTAGACCCGGTAGCAACCTGCCGAAGAAGTTTATCATTCCCATAAACCGTTGGACACCTTTAACGTCCTCGGGTGGTGGGAAACGATTAATCGCATCGATTTTTTCGGGGCCAATAGCTAAACCATTGACTCCAATGCGATAACCCAGGAAGGCAAGCTCCTTTCGACAGAACTTGCTTTTGCCCGGATGCACGTGTAACCCAGCTTTTGCCAGCCGGGTGAGCACTTGGTCGATGTGCTCAATGTGCTCTTCGAATGTATTAGAGGCAATAACTATGTCATCTAGGTATGCCCATACAAACTGATGCAGGATATCACCCAATACGCTTTCGATTAGTCTCTGAAAGGTACTGGGAGCGTTCACTAAACCAAATGGCATGACGTTGAACATCAACCGTCCAATTGGCGAGTAAAATGCTGTTTTTAGCTTATCCTCTGGCCTCATCTCCACTTGCCAGTATCCCTTTGACAGATCCATCGTCGTAACCCAAGAAAAGGGGCTAAGCTCTCTTAAAATGGATTCGATAGACGGCATCTGTATGGGATCTATCTCTGTCACCGCGTTTAATGGGCGGTAATCAATGCATAGGCGTGGGTCCGAGCCCGGGCGCATCACGAGCACAACTCGCGTCGCGTATTCTCCCTGGGCCTCGGAGACAATGCCACTGTCTAGCATTTCTTGGCACATTTTTTGCACTATTTCACGTTTTTGCGGGTTCATTCCCTTATACGCAACTCGTATAGGTTTATTATCCGTCAATTTAATTTCGTGAATAGCCCTATTCGTTCGGCCCGGTTTTTTCGACAGGATCCCCTCATATTTAAGTAGGACCCTTCGTAGGGCTGCCGCTTCGTTTAATTCTAAAGCGGCGTCGGCGACAAGCGTTTCCACTACATTGTCCCGTTGCAATTCTGTTACGAATGCTTTAAAATCGTACTCTTGAACGAATTTCTTTAGGCCTTTCTCCCACTGTGTCTTGTCGGCCGCTTCTTTTACAAGAGCTGGTGGCACGACAATTGCGGGTCTTTCCTTATCATTTCTGATATAATTCCAAGATTTCGTTATTGGATTTGGTTGTATTTCCATTGACGCCATGAGGTCTAAGCCCAACAGAAAAATTCTGTCGCATGTGGGCAGGACCAGGAAAGGGTGCTGTTCTACCCCTCCGAGCCACTCCATGGTCAATAATATAACTCCTTTTGGACGCGCCATTCCGTTGGCGGTTTTTAGACGTATATTTTTATTAACGCCTTTTATCTTATCGGTGAGACCCAATGATGCTACTATGTCTTCGGAAACGAACGAGCGATCTGCTCCCGAGTCTAGTAGTCCCATAATTTTTTCACGTTCTATTGTCATGGGCAACATACATAGGCGGTTGGTGTATTCGACCGCCACGTTGCACATGAAAACACGAAATTCTTCTGTGTCTTCGACTACTTGAGGTAATTCTTCAAGCAGTAGGTTCGGTTCTTCCGCCTCAGCCTCAGCGTTTGCGGTAATTACCTGCAAAGCGTTGTTGGCCCTGTCTTGAATTTGGGCGTTAGCTATGTCACTACCCATTTCTTTGACTGGTGGCGGCTTATCGAACCCTTTGTTAAACCCCTTTTTCTTCATGAATGGCGCAGACGGTCGAGAAATTATTTCTTCGCCGCCTGCGCTGACTCGTTTTTTGACTCGTTTTTTGCCATGGCGAGTTTAATCTCTGCCATCTGCTTCATTATCGCGTCAAACTTAGCGTCTTCTTTCGCTGTTCTTGGGCACTCATTGGAGTAGTGGCCCGGTTGGTTACACTTGAAACAGCGAATATTTGATTTGTCTCTTGGGGCTTCAGTCGATTTTTTCTTTTCAGGGTCTGCTTTCGACGGTGGCGTGTAATTTTTCCGAAAATACTTCGGAATTCGACCGGCATTTGGTTTTAACCTGGCGCGAAATTCTTCTACCGCTCTATCTCGATGGATGAGATGTACTAGCGGTCCTTCCTCATCGCAACCCGTTGATAAGGTATCGCGATAGCTTCGTATTTCTTCGTCCGTCGAATAATCGTCTTTTTCTTCTTTTTCGTCTGATTTTCCGACATTTTGTTCGGCTTCCTCCCCCTCCTTGACCTCCTCCAGTGTCGCTTGCATGGCTGACGCTGTCGGTGCCTTTTTAGGGGCGGCCAAAGGGTTGGAAGGCAGCGTGGATGTCAGTTTATTTTTTATTTGCAAACCAACGCTAGCTTCTGCCAGCTCCATTATACCGCTAAGATATTCAGTAGGGCGCATAATCTTATCTGTCGCCCCATATCTTTCCGCACTCAACTTGAGACGTTTTGCGGTCGCTGCTTTCTCCGCTTCTGGTAAAGCGGAATAATATCTCTTCTCGATATCTATCGTGTTCTCGAACAGGAAGGCGCTCATCTCCTCGTAGCTACCTCCTGTCGGTGCCCTTTCTTCAAGTAGCACCCTTTGCGAGTATTCCGACAAACCGCCGAGAAAGAAAAGGTTGAATCCCGTGGCATGAAATTCCATCGGGGCCTTTTCGAACAACAATCTGGCGCGAATGTCGTAATCCATTATGGTTTCACCAGGCATCTGGCGAAGACCTCGCATCTTTCGGCTCACCTCTTCGGGTGTCTCGCCGTAGCGTAGGTCGAATCTCATTAAAAAGTCGTCCCAATTGACGCCTTTCAATCCTTGGTACCACTCACGTGCCGAGCCTGTCATTAGCTCGACAATACCGTGGGTGAGCATGTCTCCTACGGTGGCTTTAGTGGCAGTCTTAATTCGAATTACTTCGTCAAGGAAGCGATCTCCCGCTTTCCATGACCCGTCGAAACGGTTCTGAATATAAAATTGCCACCTAATATTCCCGGTAACACTCATGGTGTCACGTCGGGAGACAGCGTATTTTTTCTTTACGCGGTCACCAGTGCTACGATTACGATCGTTTCGTTTGCTCAGATCGATTCCTTCGGCCTTCAACGAGCCAAGTAGTGCTCTTCCAAGCTCTCCCATCGTATACTGCCGACCCGTCGAATCGGTAAACGCGCTTTGTCGGGGAGGGTCCTGAAACTCCTCCCGTCGGTGGTCGCTATTTTCCGATCGACGTCGTTTCTCTCTATCGCGCGGAGAGTTGGATCTCTTCCGGCGATTACTTGATTTCTCCTTTCGTCTGTCGTCGTTGGATGAGGGGTCGGAGCTGGGGTCGGGAGACGGTGAGCGGCGTGGCGGGTCGCGCCGTGAAGAGTTTGACTCTTTCCGGCCCCTACGACGGTCGTCACGTTCCCTTTCCCTGCGTTCATCGCGTTCTCTTTCCCTTCGTCTTTCTCCGGAACCTCTCTCCGAATCGTGATGACTGGGTGCATTTGACTCCAGTCCATCTGACGACGAATCACTATTTCCGTAGTGAAAATATTTCGGTCTTTCATCGCGTTTGCCTTCTTCTCGCGAAGAGGTGCGATCATGCGATTGTCTCCTTGACGACTCGTCGTCTTAAAGGATGGGCACTGGTTGTTGCCACTCAGTCCCTTGTGGATTATCATGCTGTTGGCTTGTGAGAGCTTGCTCTTCATTTCGCCTAGCATTATTAGCGTTGATTAATCGCGTTATCGCATTATTTGTGGCTGAATCGAGAGCTTGCATGCGGGGCCGAGTTTGTTGTTCTCTGGCCGACGCATCTCTCTTGCGCGGAGTAGCTGGTGTTGCTCTCTCCGGCTGGGGTTTGGGTTTGGCCTTCGGCGTGCGCTTTGGGTCTCCCTCTAGGCTCTCGTCGGACAGCTCGGATGAACTGACCTCTGGTTTGCGGACGGATTTCGGGTCATCTCGTCGCAATCTGGCCATAAATGCTCGCTCTGCTTCTTGTTGCGAGTGGAAAGCATATCGATGTGCTCTCAGGGCTCGGTCAACTATTTCTACCTCCTCGGGAGTAGTCGGATTGGGCTGGGTTCTGCCGTACTCGAGAGCTTGCGCTTCTCTTTCCGCCAGCTTCCTCCGTCTCTCGCGAATGGCTTGACGAGCCTCGTTCTCTGCATCCGCTTCAAATTGAGCGGAATCAACCAATTGTTGAGCGTGTGCACCTTCAACAATGGTGATTTGTGGGGATACACTGTGCGCTTTTAAAGCTGCACGTACGATCTGTAACGTTTCGTACACGGTAATTTTCCCCGTCGGAAGGGTGTATCTCACTCCTTCCGCCTGTGCCAATTGCATCGCATCAATCAAGGTGCCCGAGACGCTGTAAGGCTGGCTCGAAACACGCTTGACAGAGGATGAGTTGGACTTGTGTCCTTCGGACCTGACCGAAGCTGGGCGGCTTTGCGTAATTGGCGTGTTTAGTGCCGAATTAGCGGTCGTATTTGAGGCCGTCTTTTGTATCGGAGACGCTGCTTTCGGACTGCCCACCTCGGTGTCGTGCGTTAGACGAGGCGATTGGTTACGGGATAAAACCTCGTTTCCGCTCGTCTCGCCGTCACGGTTAGAACGCGGCAGTTTGGAGTGAGATTGCTCTTCACCCCGCTCTGTCTCGTCCAATCGCTGCCTCGTCTCGGTGCGAGACGGGTGCGATGCCTCGGATGCGCTTCTACGATCGGGTTTAGGCTTACGCCGTTTTTGCCTCGCTTCGTGCGCTGAGGCTTTGGGTAAGGGACCTCCAGATCGCAAGTGATAGTCGGCGCCTTTACGACTGCCGGCTCTCTTGTTTGCGTCGGAGTCGGAATCTGTTACTCGGGTATTATCTGCCATTTCTTGCTTTGGGTATGATGTAATCACAGGTTAGAATCAGTTATTCGACTTGATCCCGGACAGGCCCCCACGTGTCGCGCTCAACTCTAACCGTCGCTAACTCGTGGGTTGATTACTTAATTCGACTAACTCACTACCGCTTTGTCTCAAGCGGTTTACCCAAAGAAATGATTACACAGATATAAAAGGTAAAATATAATATAGATTTATTCTGTGGGACAATATACAGATATATCTTATATATATATATGAAAGGTAGGTAAAAGGTAAATCGGAATGGGTGAAGGGAAATGGAAATGTAAAGGTATGATGAAAGCTGGCTGGAATCGGCGAGGTCGTCTGTTGTTTCGTTCGCGTCCAAGATGGCGTCGTCGTTGTGGCAACGCGATGTCGTCTTGGGCCGGCGTGGCAATATGGCGTCCTCGGCTCGTCTCTGGCTGGTCCTTCGGGCTCACGCTGGTCGGGCGCGAGTGAATGCTTAGTTAAAAGGCTTACTTCGGGCTGTTGTCTAGGTTTTTGTGTGGTGTCCGGCGATCACACAGCGGCGGACTCTTCTGGCTCCCGGCGATCACACAGCGGCGGGAACGCTCGTCGTGGTTTAACTGCAGTTTAGGCTTGTGCGACCGTTTGTCTGCACAACTCGCTAAACTGGAGTGGTTTTTACTATTTCTAGCTGGTGTGCTAAAATAGTGTGGTAATCTTATCTCGCAGGTTACTCTGCGGAGTTTGACACTGACCAAACGTACTCACGGTAAATTGTCCTTTGTCCTTGGTCAATCCCAGTATATTTTACTTGGGCCTGATCTTGTAGGACGACGGGTTTACGTGTGTTTCTCGTTTGATGGTTGTGTTGGTTCTGCCCGCTCAGTGCAAGGCACATTCCTTTGCACAAAGCGGGGTTGACAGGTGACCGGAATCACCCAATGGTGGGGTGGACGAGCCATCCCCACTCCCTCAGGGCAGACGCCTGTCCATTGACTAGATGTCAATGCACTGAGGGAAGGGAGACGCGCTTGCGGCTCCCCTTACACCCGAAACGAGGTCACGAGAGAAACTCTTCGTTGACCCCGGTCCAGTCGGGTCACAACAATGTAAACGTGGTAATTGATTTTAAAGCATTTACTTCAACGAGCGAAGGCTTTAGAAACCCATACAGAGATAGAAGACCACTCCATGTTGTAGCCATGGCGTCTCTCAAATCAAGAAACAGTTAATTGAACAGAGTTAATTTTTATTTTTTGTATATCAACCATTTTATATACTAAATAAAAAAAAATTCCAGTGTTCGTAGATTCATCGAAATACGGATCAACGAGAAGCTGCTTGATGGAACTGTGGGCTCACAATAGTCACGTAAATGCCACATTTATTGGGAAATGCGGGCTTACAGTAGTCAATGGAAACTTAATTCCACAATTGTGCCGACAACTTTGCAACACCATCAAATAATGTGAAAGAATATGGATATTAGATAAAGAAGAATGGACAGAAAATTAGCTATTGACCAGAGCTCTCGTCTGGTTTCACTGAGACTGGTCAAGTCGTCAGTTTATCCAGGGATGACCACGAGGAGGTAGAGAGTTGGATTTTACACCCCCGAAATAAAACGTCCAACCAAAATGGACGTCATCAACTGACAAATTTAAAATTAGCTATTTAAAAAAAAAATATTTCAAAGATCTAAATTATTTCATTAAAGTAACGAGACAAATTTGAATTTGAATTAGAACGGTACAACTTACCAGAATTTACAAATTTTTCTCGTTTTTATCAAAATACAGCTCGCAGAAAACAAGAAACATCGATTATTTAAATAGTCGAACTGAAATGTAGAATAAGTGAATCAAATTGCAACAAATTGATGTAAATTTATGAGAAAAAACACCTTCGGGAATGCAACCAAATCCACAACCTGCAAGCGCCATCGTGGTAATTTTGTCTACGGGGTTTACATTCGAGAAAACACGAGTTTCAGTAAAAGATAGAAGCAATCCTCAAAGTAATTAATCTTTTGGATTTTGATCTTTCAATTTTCGACTTTTTCGGCCGATAGTATATATCTTTTGTGCAAAAATTAAAATTAAAAACGTCTTTGACTAAAATAAAAATAAAAATTTTTGAACAAAAAACTAACCGTCGAATCCGAACTGGAATCACGATTTGAATGGACAGACCCACAGATTAAGCTTAGGAGCCGATTTATAGCTTTTCTGAGTTTTCTCCAAAACAAAAAAATTTGGTTCAAGAAAGTTTTTTTAAAAACTGAATTTTCACGCAAAATAATGCATTTCCGTGTCAAAAAATGAATTTTCACGCAAAACAATGCATTTCAGATTTTTTTATTCTTAAGGTGAAGTAAAAAAAAAATTATACAATGAAATGAATTAATAATTTCTGTGGATTTCGTACAATTTTCTTTCAAGTGCGCAACGGTGCCATACCGAGTTTCGCTCTCAATTCATTCGCTTCAGCAATTTCCCGATCCAATTCGCTTCCCTTCTTACGATGGTCATCTTTACTCTTCCGCCCAGTAGACCGATGACGTTTCTCCTTCTTCCGTGTTTCTCGAAATCGTTCTTTGCTCCGACCACGACTGCTTTTGCTCTTGGACGAGGGCCGCCGTTCTTTGCTCCGACCACGACTGCTTTTGCGCTTGGACGTAGACCGTCGTTCTTTGCTCCGACCACGACTGCTTTCGGCGCTTCTTCGTGTGCTTCCGGACTGGATTTAGCGTCCGATTCTAATTCCACGTCATCCAAATCGTCCTCGAGAACGCTAACTCGAAGTTCCAGTTGATTCAACTCTTCCAAAACGTGTCTTTTTTGGATTCGTGGCAAAATGACATCGCAAACACGTTCCTGGCGCAATAATTCGTCTATAAGTTCGTCCATGTGCACTATTTCGAACAGACCGCTACGATTTTGCCTTTTCAATTTACGGTAATCGTTGTATATGGGCTCTAGATACTTATAACAGTCCAACGAAGTGCCGACTAAACGCAAGTACACGACGCCCAAAGCTCGCACGTATTTGAATTCTTCGTTTTTGATGAATTCGACTATTATGTCTTTTTCCGGTTGGATTTGTAACATCCTTAAAACGATGCACAGGAAATCACAAGGTGTTATGTTGCCGCCGAACACGCCACCGATGAATTTCAACTCGATCGCTTTGTCCACTACCAGTTCGGCAGTTAGTCCGAAACAATGCTCTTTCCAGTATCTGCAGTCGTAAATTCTTGTTCTGATGATTTTTTCTATTAAATGCTGCGGATCTGAGCCCCTGATTGCGTGCGCATCTTTCACTGTACGATTCGACATTGCTGGCACCAGCAGTTACGAATTTACTGTCTGTTAGTTTCGACTATTTTCAGTTTAATATACCGGAATTGAAACGTTATAGGGACGTCAGTGGCGAAACTAGTACGGTACTTAGATGCGGGGGGGGAGGGGGGTGGCGGATTAAGGAGGCTATTCCTGCATGCCCCTAGATTCTAAAACGTATTTTTTTGTCTGAAAATGCATTTATTTTGTCTGAAGTTACTTATTTTGTCAGCGACTGGCCGGTTTTGGCGGAGTAGTCTCTAAGTGACCATTCGTTCATTAGTTTCTCCCTCTCGACTGATAATATCGGGGACCACCACCAGGGAGAGGCAGTTTACAACTGGAAGCAAACCAACTGGCCCTAATTCAAGCAGGAACTAAGTACCCAGCGAAATTCCTTGATGGATCAGCCCCTGGAGACCGAGGCTGATGTCCAAAGGGCCTGTTCGGGATTCCAAAACCTCAAACTCCGATACAATCAACTTAACAGCCCGCTGCGACAACGCCATCGTGTGTCTCGCCCTTGGTGGAACCAGGATCTTTTCTGCATTGTACTGCACACTGTTAAGGTTTAAGGTATTATTGCGTTTATTTATTATCAATCTTAATCTACAAACCTAATATTCTTATTTTCAGAGGAAAAAGAACATTACTGGTGGCATCAAACTACCAGAAGAATTTTCTGGATTATGTTAGAGTTTTAAACAACTGTAGAATTTTTTTTTATTAATTTCCATTGGAATTCATGCTTATTACAATATGCACTACACCGCTAATATGGCTTAGAAGGCTATCCAGACGTCGGTGGCTGAGGCACCAGCTAGTCGAAACAGAGAAACAACAAGGCATTGTCGTTTAGACTACCGCTAGTAGACGCTATAGAATTACTACAGCAGAAATAGCGACAAATGCGATGGCTGTTAGGAAACTCATGAACCAAACAGAACCGATGGAGACCCCAAAACTTGATTACATTAAGATTGCAGAATCGATCCCTTTCGAGATTGATTCTGCCTTCCCAATGATGAAGTTTTTTCCCTTTACAACTAGATGGGAATGAATAGGAATAGGAACTGTGGAGAATATTGTCGTGGTTCGACATAGACATCATTTTGGGCATGATTTTAACACTTTGTCTAAGGAGATTCATTGTAAGTACATTTTATTTTGTGTTTTTCTAAGTTTACGTAATTTTTTTTCTTGTTTTACAGCTGATGTTCCGCGGTATTGCTAATGACACTCTGATGCCTGTGGGATTTTTTGCCACCAAAAACCTAGCAGTCCCGACAGATTGGTTTATGATCCATTTCATGATGATCGTAATCTATCCGATAGCCTACCTGAAAGGCTGCTGGAAGTAAAATGTCCATACAGTAAAAAAAAGCTGACAGTGAGAGATTCATGTGCAGCAAAATCATTTTGCTGTTCCTGTGATCAAAATGAGACTGTTACACTCAAAAGAAATCATTCCTACTATTATCAGGTAATGTTTTTGGATTATCAACAGCTGAATCATTTTTTTTAATTTTTTTATATTAAACTTACCGGTAGGTTCAAGGACAGATGGCAATATCAGGAAGAAAATGGTGCGATTTTGACATTTTTACAGAAGTTGACCTACATGTGGAAAGGATTATTGCTGATCCTCTTTTTTGGCATAACTGCACCCAACAGTTGATGCACTTTTTCAAATTTGCATTTGTCTCAAAACTCTTACTCCAAAGAGTTAAAGTAGGACTGCATTTGTACGAAAAAAATTGTTATAAAAGACTGAAAGTGTAATCAGTAAAAATGTATTTTATTTATTTATTCATAATTTCAATAAATTATACGGAGTACTTTGTATTGTTACTTATTTTTATGCTTTATAAGAGTAGGTTTAAAGTTAGTTAAAAAAGAACATACTGCTACAATCTGCTCAGAAACATCAATATTAGTGTTAAAGGTAGAGCATGATCTAAAATATGATAAGTTTTTATCCTTCTTATTGCTCGTTCCACATGTACCCTAACTTTAGCAATTTTTCTGGTTGTTAATACATCATTTTCTGGCATTTGAATATTTTTTTTCTTCATAAATTTAGGTGGCACATTTAATTTAACTCCTGGAGGAAGCATGGATTCTATCTCAAATCCCTATCTGCCATAATGCAATGACCAGGTGTCATTAACTGTAGAAACTCAGAATCTTTTACAATATGTTTGTCAGAGGCAGATCCACCATAAAGTGGGCTCACAAAACAAATTAAGCCCCCTGGAATAAGTATCAAAAGTATTCATGCAAAGCACGTGTGGTAACCGAAGGCAATAGTGTTGTTGACGACAAACAACCGGATCATAGGCATGGTGGAATGGAAATATGGCAACGGCATTGGCTCGGCAAGCGGTTGGCCAAATGAAAGATAATATGTCTGCGTTAATGGCAACTCCGAGTTTATCACAGTTCACAGGCAACTGTATCTGCGGAACTAGATGACTATGTGTTGAGGGCTTTGCCTAAACGAGACACGTTGAAGAGATCTTTACAACGCACGAAACAAAAATTGAACGATGGACGATTTTGCCAGCATTTCCAACTGTTGTTTGCCATTCCTCTTGAATTTTTTGGATATGGTGCTATAAGACCGTATAATCCTCATGGGTTGTAACGAGTTACTGGACGGTCTCGCTTGTGCCGAGATATGGACTTTCAAAGTAGTGCCTGAGATTTTTTTCCAGTTGTATTCGATTCATTTCGACTTTGGGTCTGGAATCAATCCTGCTGCACTATACTGTCTTTTGCCCAACAAAACAGCACGAACGTATGGTCGTGTCATGCATGAATTGATGCGTCTCATTCCTCTGGCAGCACCAAATAAAATTCCGGTCGATTTCGAGAAAGCGACAATATGCTCTTTTAGCGCAAAGTTTCCTGAAGCAACGGTCATCGGTTGCTATTTTCATCTTTGTCAAAGCATAATGCGGAAGGTCAACGAAGTAGGACTAAAATCAAAATATGAAAATAATCATATTGTTCAAGAATACGTTCGATGTCTTCCAGCTTTAGCATTTGTCCAGCCGGATGATGTAGTGGAGGCTTTCACTTTGTTGTCAGATACAATGCCGGAGGATATCGATCATTTACCCGAATTAATAACGTATTTCGAGCATACGTATGTTAGGGGACAGCCACGAGGGCGTGGATATGCACCACCAGGCACCAATGTTTCGGATCGAGTTGTGGAATCAGTATGTTGGTGGTGAAAATGAAATTGCTCGGACCACAAATTCTGTGGAAGGGTGGCACCATTCCTTGCAATCATTATTTTTGAGCCATCATACGACAATATGGAGGTTTTTTTCGAGGCGGAAAAGAGACAGGCAGCTACAAAAAACTAAACTTTTGCATGGAGCAACAGGTGTTACACACCCAGAAGTCGGGTCACTTCATCGAATTCCGTTTCATCAAACTTAACCTGACCTGACCTAACCTACCCTGACCTAACCTAACCTAACCTGACCTAACCTACTCTGACCTAACCTACCCTGACCTGACCTAACCTAACCTGACCTAACCTACTCTGACCTAACCTAACCTGACCTAACACAACCTAAAACAACCTAACCTAACCACGTAGCCACGTGAATAACATCCCCGATGATGGCCGAAAATTCGATGAAACGTACCGAGCGGAATTTAAATTCGATGAAACGATCCTCGTTTTCCCACATTTCAAAAAATGGTAAAAAATTAGAATTTGATGAAACGGGATTCGATGAAGTGATCCGACCTGACACACCCATCTTCAAGAAGATATCGAACGAACGTGTGAAACTGGCTGTTGCTGCGTTTGGGCAGACTGAAATTCTGACATACCTTTGTTCAATTGCATTCTTAGCGCATCATTAATTATCATTCTTGAATCTCATTAAAAATAAAAAAATCTCATTACAAATAACATTTTTTGAAATTATTTTTAAATGTCACCCGTTTAAGTGTTGGCCTGGTTGAAAGTCCCATCGTTCAAGTGTCGGCCCGATTAAATGTCCCGCCGTTCAAGTGTCAGCCTGGTTAAATGTCCCCATTTAAGTGTCACCCGTTTAACCGACGCGCGGTTAAGATGTTAATGAATAACGTGCAGTAGGAAATGTTGGATGGATTCCCGACAGCTATGTAGGTTGAATGGAAGTGTATCGTGGAACGAGCATCTTGGTGGTGCGGATTTTGAGAAAAGATAATCCGCTCGGTCAAAGTGTCTTAAGAAGATATTGGGAAGAAAGGTGCTCACTTTCGAGGAATTGACAACAAATCTTTGTGAGGTCGAAACCATGATCAACTCTCGACCTACTTGATGCACAAATCCAGAAACACTTACAGATCATTGAGAAAGTTTGACTTTATTAGTCTTCCCTCAGAAAGAACACTACGTCGGCATGATGCGGGATTTGATAAGACAAACGACTATCAAAGAAGGCTGTAAATGAAATTTTACAAGAGATGAGTTCGGGGTCGCACATCTGCCGCGACTCGATTTACCGCGACCTCGCTTTACCGCGACCAAATTAAGTTCGCGCTCAAACATCGATTTAGCGCGAATCAATTTTGAGCCAACAAGAAATACCGCGTCTACCGCGACCACCACAAATTTTTTTTTTAAATAAATAATTCAAATGGGCACGAGAAACCACCGAAGGGAACAGGTCTATTTTTGACGACGAGTCCCGATACCTTCCGAGAGGTACAGCTCGTTTGACGTTCGTAACAGCGGAGAGCACAATGTCGAAATGCCAAATTAATTCGCAGCCATCATTGCCAAATTTTCCTCATGAATTCACGGAATTGCTCTTGGCGCAAACAGTGGATGGGAAATCGTTCTTTCGAACCACGTTGATCGTCGGAGGTGGACACTCAATATGTGTGTTTACATCTGGTGATTTACTGCCTGTCTTGTCCGACGCAAGGGAAGTGCATATTGATGGGACTTTCAAGGTCGCGCCCAGAATATTTTACCAGTTGTGTGTAGTCCATGTGATAGCTTACGATTACGTGTTCCCAGTCGTGTTCACATTAATGACCAACAAGTCCGAGGCGGCTTATCGCTTACTATTGGCATATGTTCACCGCTTAGCACCACGAATGGCCCCGAGAATCATTATGTCCGATTATGAACGCGCAATCCAGAATGCAGCAAGGAGAGAGTTTCCGCAGGCTCAAATTTCGGGGTGCTTCTTTCACTTTACACAAGCTGTATGGCGGAAAGTGCAAGAGTTAGGCTTGGTTCTTGATTTCCGTGAGGATGAGGATCTTAGGAAGGCCATAAACATGTGATGGCTCTCGCCTTGCTACCTGCGCTTCGAATTCCTGAAGGATTAGAAGCAATTCGCAGTTTTGTTATCGCCCGTGGATTCATTTTGCCGGCATTAAACCAACTATTAGCGTACATGGATCGGACGTGGGTGCACATAACTACGCCGGAAGTATTCTCCGTGTATTCGTTACTTAGACGTCTAAAATAAAAAATGAGATTGTTTTCTGGCTATGTTAGTTATACCTTGTGTATTACTGTCAGGTAGAGGACCACATTAAAAATGCCTTCAGAAGGGATCTAGATAATAACCCACGTATTTTGCACAAAATTACAGATTTGCATGTTTATTTCACTTGTGCGGGGAAGATGCGAGCAAAATTTGCCACTCAAATTTTAAGCAAATCAGTGGAAAAAACTGTTGCTAGATACTGTAGGGGGTTTCATTAAATGAGTGATTAGTTGATTACTTTGATTACTTTGATTAGTTGATTATTTGATGTATCATGTGATTGGATTCAACCAATCCTGAGAATAATCATTTCATCAAATAAGCAACTAATCAAGTAATCAAGTTATGACGGTTACGTCATAATGACTAAATTCACCGATAGATGGCGTTTTCTACTTTTAGCGGCAGATTTAACCAGAATAGAAGATTTAGTGCTAAAACTACATAAAACTGAGTTTTATGTGGAGCTAACATTATATCCTTGTATATTTATTAGTTTAAAGGCTTATTGGACCGTTTATGACATTATTCAGAGAATATATCATAAACCCAAGTTGAAAGGTTACTCACCTTTGCGCACCTGCACCAATTATGGACACCCTGTGGATTTGAGTCAAAGACTTAATCCAAATTGTGTCCCCGCTATCCAGTTCCTGTCCTGACCTAGGAGAGAGCTAAGTCCTGGGTATCCAGTTCCTGTTTAGCATCTGGAAGTCATCTAATTGAGCAAGTGGCCTCAGAATCCGACCTCTCACTCAGTGATTGGAGGGATTCCGAGGACTCATGTCCCCATTGGAGCATTGGAAGTTCCATTGTGCTCTAAGAGCATATATTCCCTTGCAACCGGAAATACAACGCTCTTGTCATGATATTTGTTGAACACTTACTTACTTGAGCCCGCATATATATTTATATGCATTCCCCGCCTTAAATGGTGCTGCTTACCATGGCCTGTGGTGAAATGCGGATTGTTGCAAGACAATCTTTGGGTGCTATCGAAACGATGGCGCATCACCAGCCTTTGACTGAGGTTGACGCTACGGATAATGTTGTGTTCCGTGAGTACGACCCTGGATGAGGAAACCTCCATCCTTGTCTGTGGTCATGACCATCCGGACTGGCGAGGAATCAGGCCTGGACGGGCATTTAGTACTCGCTAGGCTAGGTGACGCCGCGGGATTGGGCGATGGATGATGTTTGCCGCCAAATCCTGTGAGGCAGACGGCGACTGTGTGATCGCGAGGATACCGGGCTGAGCGATGGATGACGTTTACCGTTCGGATCCGGTAGGATTTCATATTTGTACTTTTACAGCTTGGATTTAGCCAACTCAGTTGTATAAATCATTTCATCGTATCATGATGTAAAACGAAGTTTTACTCACGATAAAGAACTCGATTGACACAGAACCGGAAGTAAACATTACAGCAAACAAATGATAACCAAATTTGCTTGTTGTAATCCAGATGACAACTTAATGACATTTGACTCACGACATATACTCATCGAGTTATGTGTGACGCCTGAATATCATTATTTCCCACATGATGAATTATTTACGTCATACTTGATAACAAAAGTATGCGTAATCCAAACAGCATAACAGCAATACTCTATGCAAATATCTTAGATATTTACATGAGATTGTGACAATGTGGAATAAGTCAACCGCACAGCCTCGGATACCGCCATTACAGAACCAAACCAGAGACCAGTCAGCCCGACGATAGATGACATCTTTACTCCATGCGAATACGATGTATTGACCCATCTATTTCGGAGCCCAGGACACCAATCGTATTATCACTGGCCATCTTTGTAGGCCATTTTATTTATATAACGGAGTTATACTAAATAAATGTCATATGATTTGAGAAAACCCACGACTCCATTTTATTTACACTATTGCAATAATTCACTTTCATTTATTGTTAAACTTGTTCTCGTGAGCTTTTAGTAGTTTGACATAGCTTTTCTCGACCAAGTATTGTAAAATATTTGCGCCGAAAGAACATTGTCACAAAGTAATCATCCCAAACCACGATTTTCTGCTGACTTGGGCCGATTATAAGTGCTCTCTCAACTCAAACCAACATGGCGGCGCCACACCCGCTTCAACTACACAAGGTCAAAATACAACAAAGTGTGCTCAGTTCAGGTGAAACTAAACACATTAAACAAGTTAGGGAGTTGCAATTGTTACTTGTAGCAACTTTTTTTAAACAATTGCAACGTATCTAGCTTACATTTTAAACAATTCCGCCCATCGAAACAATCTACAAGTTACGGTTGCTCGCATCAGCTTTTCAGGTTGCCCATGTGACAAACACAGAAAGTCATGTGACCTTCACATAATCACACATACCAATAATCACATAATCAGATTTTTTGTTGGGCCCTCAATAATTGAGTGATTATGATTATTGCAATAATCAAAGTAATCAACTAATCACTCATTTAATAAAACCCCTTTGTGGTGATGAATCAAGTAAAACACAACAATTCATTTCACATTTCAATAGCTGGTTTGATATGTTCAACATGCGTAATTGCTTTGAAGGCAATATACTTTCAAAAATCGAAACGGCGCTATAACTAATTGACCTGAAAATTGTCCATAAATCCGTAATGCCTTTTACCAAAGCGGCACATTATACCCTTATGCCTCCGAGGGTTAATACATATTTTTTTAGTTAAAAACCATTCCACCCGAATTCGTTAATCACCCAATCACGGCATTCTGTTGTCGGCTGCTTGATGTTGTATCAAACGACCACCAAAACAAACTATTTGCAGAAACAAGCAAAATGAATAAATTATGTGTGCAAATTGTGCGGGGAAGATGTGAGCAAAATTTGCCACTCAAATTTTAAGCAAATCAGTGGAAAAAACTGTTGCTAGATACTGAGGTGATGAATCAAGTGAAACACAACCATTCATTTCACATTTCAATAGCTGGTTTGATATGTTCAACATGCGTAATTGCTTTGAAGGCAGACCTAAAAGAAATGAAGAGCTCAATCATTACGCACCAACTAGTGACACGAGATTAATAGTAAATATTTTACTTTTTTCTCATACACCTTTTGCTTCAACTTATAATTTTTTTTCAGCATCCTGAAGATGTTTCTCTCATGTATCATCAAAGTTGAGAAGATCCAAGTTTGATAGATCACAATTATTCTAATTCTCAGACTAAAGAGAGTGGGATTTTCATTTCTAAAAGAAGTCAAACTGATTTTCTGCACTTCAGTACTGATTTACTCAGTGAATGTGAATTTTCATTTTTTACCTCTTTAACAAAGCTATTGCTTTTTGCCTTGGCAGCAAGCCTTTGCCCTTAAACTATCCACAAAAACAGTAAGCTACAGTTCCCTGATCAATAATTATTTTTGCGACCAGCTGCCCCTGCAGGCTGATCACTGCACTGCAACAACAATGCACTTGTGCAGCTCTTGCACCTCTCGTGTTTCTCTGGCACATCTGTTGAGGTCTTCCGCAACCAGATGGAGCTGCAAGCCTTTGATTGGTGGAATCGGGCCCTGGGAGTAACTTTCGAGAAATGGGTGGGCCCCTTAGCAGCCCGCAGAGTTGTTCCTTGAACCAGCACGGTTAGGTCCGTCCGATCACTCGCAATTTTAATGAGATTGGACCTCTTGTTTAAAGATTTAGGCAGTATTTGGCAGTTTAATATATCAGCAAACCAAGCTTCAGAAATTTTTAAAATTAATATAAAATTATTACGATGTGCTCTCCAAAGTGTGATTTTCTGGTTACCTAGAGAGACCATTCGTGCAAATTTGCCTGTAGCATTTAAGAAGTATTATAAAAAAACCAGCAATTTGAAGAATTAAGAAAAACAACTTACGCTGTATGTATTCATTACACTGTGGTGATCTCAAAATATTCACCAACTTAGAAGATAAAATTAATTGTCTTCTAATTAATTTGACTGTGGCACACGCCAAGTCAGATCATGTGACCGAGGGGAGAAATCCTCTCTAGGCACATATCACCCCAGGTTGTCCGGGGTGAAAACGGTTATTAGCCGTTATGGTGCAATATGGTGTAATAACCACTAGTTGCACCCATTTGAGCTAAGTGCGCAGGTTTTCTGCGCAATATTGAAGCGTGCTGGGCTCGCGCCTTGGCTCAAATCGTGACTCTGAAAAATACAACAACAACCTCAACATCACTGCTTTTGCTCCTGAAAGAAAAGTATTGATAGAGGACCGTTGTAACTCAGTTTCACCTGCTATCTTTGTGCCACCCAAAGCACAAAGCCAGCAATTCTGCTTGAATTAGCCGTAGCTAATTCCAGCAATCGAGAAGAGAAGTTTCCCGACGATCGTGAACCATCGCCGTCGCTGTTGCGCGAACGACAGCCACCGCCATCGTACGAGAGCCGGACGCCTACAGCCGTCAACCACCGCCGCCGAGCCGTCGCACGAGCCGTAGAAGAAACCCACGAGAACCATCGTCTTCGACCATCGTTCGTGAGTTTGCCGAAGACGAAGACATTTGCCTTCGCTCAACAACATCGCGTTGTTTAAGCGCCATTTCTGACGCTTTGTAGCTTGCAACAGTCGTTGCAAGCCCTTCCTTTGTTTCATTGTTTCCCGCTCATTTTATTCTTGCGACTTGTCGCATTTCGTGATATTCATAATCATTATTAATATATATTGTAATTTAAACCGAATAAATAATTGTGTGATTTTTATTACCATAATAAACTGTCTTTT
Organism: Strigamia acuminata; assembly: GCA_949358305.1. Lineage (NCBI taxonomy): Eukaryota > Metazoa > Arthropoda > Chilopoda > Geophilomorpha > Linotaeniidae > Strigamia > Strigamia acuminata. The sequence goes on from OX442314.1 coordinate 52,737,069, forward strand.
TATTCCTATTTTCGTAAACTTAACCCTAGACAAGTTTCGGCCGCGATATAAGTCTTGTTAAGCATTCACCTGCGGTTTCGTGCTTATTTATTAGAAATAAGTGCGATAATAACCCGGATCGCAGCACGTGGGGGCCCGTCCGGGATAGTCATTGTATAAATTTTGATAGTTTAAAATTTACCCGCCATTTTTATCTTGCTTATCTTTCTTCTCTATCCTTTCTAAATCCTCATTGAAAAATGGCGACTCCTTCAGAGAAGAGACCGAAAGGAAGGCCGGCGAAGAGACGAGTGGCGATCGATCTACCAGTCGTGGATCAAGAAGTGACTGAGTCACAAGAACTGTTTGAAGCCATGGATCAAACAGCTAACTGTAACTCGGCACAGTTAATCGTGAATGAATTCACGCAAGCGTTGGAGCGACAACAGCCATCCCCGCCAAGCGGCCAGTTGGACTTAAATAATCCAACTGGAAGTGGCCGTTCCAAGACGCAAAACGATGATTTGAATTTACGAATTCAATCGTCAAGTGCGGAGCACTCGCTGAATTCATCACCGGTTCAAGGTGCAGCACAGCAAGATTCTGAGAACTCCAATATGGAAGTTTCTCATTCTCCCGTGCGTGTTACCATGATGGACGCACTCCGTGAGCAAGCTAGGCTCGAGGGAGTAAAAGTCACTAGCGAAATGACTGTGGAACAAATCCACAAAGCTATGGTTCGCAAACAAAGCCAAAAAGACGTTGAAATCGTCAGAACAAGCTTGCAAGCAGAGTTCGAGCGAATGCATGCAGAAATGCAGCAGCAAAATGCCGAACTAAAACAACAACGTGCGAATGACCATGTTAAGTTGTTACAATTAGAGCAGGAAAAAGCTTCCTGGCTAATTACTGACGAAGAGCAACAACAAAGGCTCGAGCAACTAAATCAAGCACAAAAAGATTTAGAAATTGCTAATGAAAATTTGAGATTGGCCAACGCAAATTTGCGAGAAGCCAACACAAATTTAATGACTGCCGAACTAACCGCCCCAGTTCGAGCGAGGGAAGTAATTCCCTCCACTTCTCGAAATTACGAGAATTATGCTGCAGAACAAGCAGCAAGAGCTAAGAGATTAGCACAACGAGAAAACGAAGTATTTCTCGCTCGACAGCAGTCTGTAATTGATGCTGGTCAAGCCGCCAAAAGTCAAAGTACTGCAGAGCAGTTATTACGTGCCGACTTAGCTGCGCAAGCTCGTGAAAACGAAATTCTTCGCGCAGATCTATTGACGGTACAAGAGAACTTTGCAGTAGTCGTACAAAAAGTACAAGACGTTTGCGGCGAAGATAATTTTGCAAAGCCAGCCCCAGTTTTGCAAAAAGGTGCTTCCAAATCACCTGAGTTGATTGATTTAACATCAGCTAAACCAAAAGTCAGTCGACAATCAAGTTGGACTGACAGTGATGACTCACGCAGTAGTCGTGGAAGCCGTAATAGTCATCACAGTCGCAAAAAGCGAAAGCGACAACCAGACCCGACCGAATATCATTCCCCAAACGTTCCGCAAAATTCGGATCGATTCTTTAGCAATAGTGACCGATTAATCGGATTGCTAGAGAGAAAAAATAAAGAACGTGAGAAACCACACGATCGTGGACGGTCACACGATAATCCGCGAGAAGGCTCACCGAAACGAGATTGTCATAACGACATCCGTGATGGGCCGAGGTACCGTGGAAATCCACCAGGTGGTGACCCACCGGGTGGAGACAGTTCAGATGGACATGGAGGTGGCCACTCACGTGACCACAATTCGAATGGCAATCGAAATGGAAGGGGACCACCAAATGGAGACCGTCGTCCGCCAGATGGCGACGATCCTCCGGACCCTGATCCGCCGCCAAATCCGAATCATGAATCTGCGTCAGATACAGATTCCTCACGCCCCAGTGTGAGAGGGCGATCTCGTCACAGAACACGTAGTAGAACTCAAAGACCCGATTTCTACACGAAGGATGAGATTGACCAGTTGTTGAGGCAAAATGCTCAACAACAGCGAAAAAGCAGAAGGGATAAAATTATTTTGCAAAAAATAAATGAATTTACTTCTGATAAATGGACTCATCAAACAACAGATGAAAAGTTCATTAGATGGGATCGAGTTATCCCACATGCCTATAATGGAAATTGGCAAGCAGGGTCAAACCTCTTGCTGGAAATATTCGAACTAGGCAAGGTTCACAGTTTTGGCTGTGAAGGTGCATTGGCCCATCTAGTACCAAGAATACTGGTTGGCGATGTCAAGGAGTGGTTTCGCAGGAAAGACTTCACGAAGTGGGATGACTTCGTTAAACAATTTATGTTTAAATTTGGTGAATCGAGCGAAGACATCAAGACGCTCTGGAGATGTCTTAAGCAACGAAAAGGCGAAAGCTTACATTCGTACATGCTAAGAGCAGAGAATCTGCTTGGCAGAATGCCACATGCTGTTACTGATGCAACAGCAGATGATCAGTTCAGAGCTGGTCTCACAGAATATAGTAAAAATATTCTGATGATGTCGGACGCTCCCGACCCGGGGAAATTCTCCGAGCTAAACGAGTTCATGGAGGTCAATCAATTACGCATTGACGAAAAGTACAAAGCTTACCTTACAGATACCGAAAGGTCAGCGTACTTAAAGCGAGAGAAAAGACTCGCTGAGCAAAACAATGAAACCTTCAATGGTTTGAAATTGTTGCAGCCACCTAGTTACGAAGACTTTCTAGACGAGGTGGAAGGGAAGAGTTCGAAAAAAGAATCTTCCAAAAAGGACGTCAAAAATCCTCATTCAGTTCCTAAGTTACATGCAAATATAACTGGAGCTGAAACTCCGTCGTCTGAAGCTGAAGAAGCTGAAGAGGAGGAGGAAGCAGGAGATGAGACGTTGGCTTTATTAGCCAAAGCAGCGGCGTTGTTAGCAAAAAATAACCCCGTTGCAGGCAAATGGAAGCCAAGAATGAAATCAAAAAATGTTTCTTTTGACGCATCAAAGGTGAATACCGAAAGGAATTCAAAGTCACCTGCGGTGTCGCCAGAGCGCCGGTCTGACGCTCGTTCTCGTTCTGCCTCACCAGCAGCAACAAAAAAGAAATCGCCTGCCACTGATCCATGCAATTTATGCAAAAAATTAGGGCATTGGCAAAAAGACTGTCCATCCTCTAAAAAGGACAAACCAGTGTCAACAGCTGAGTTTGAAAAAGCAGTCAAGATCATAACTGACATGTTTCAAAAAAACTTGTAGACGCAGATCCATCAGGTCTAGTGGACGCTGCGTCACCTCCGAAATCGGAATCAGAGAATGAAAATCTGAAGATAATGGAAGATGTTGGAGAAGTTATTGATGAATTAATTCGTCAAACAGAACTAAAAGAAAAAGAATCTCTTGAGTTAAAAAAGGAGATTGTCGGCGAAACTCCGACTGAAGAAGACACTTCCAATATTAAAGATAAAGTCGAAGTTAAAGACGATAGACCAAGCTCAGTTCCAGAGACACCTGGAATTGAGGAGTGCATTAAGTTATTTGCAACTACAACTCTTGATACCAATGAGTTATTAGACGAACTACCTTTGGAGTCTCCAATTACAGTTCCTCATAAATTGCGCAAGTTTGAGTGCAAAGTGGCTGGAATACCAAACAGCCATGACCTTCCAACGTTGAAGTTAGAAACGTTAAAAGGTGTAATAACTGGAATGTTGGACTCAGGAGCAAATAAAAGCTTCCTAGCCACTTCAGTTATTAATCAATTAGGTCTAGAAAAATATCTACAACCTATCGGACCTGGTGTCAGAGTTACGACGGCAAGTGAAGAAGTCACTCCAGATGGAACCATCCATCTTTCATTTCGATGGACACATGGCACGTTACGTCATCCGTTCATCGTAATACCAAATAAGTATCCCATGGTACTATTGGGTTGCGATTTTATGAATAAGTTAAAAATCCAACCTAATCCGCAGACGATGTCTTGGAATTTCACGCAACCTGTGGATGCAGATTTACCCTACATTCCACAAGCGTTGCTGGAACGTTATTTGGAGAAAATAGAGGAACCCGATTCCTCATTTGTGACCTTTGCAAAAGCTTACGCTGCAAGTGTAACTCAAGGCAAAATTGATGAAGAGAATTTCATCCAAAAGTTAGTCGAAGAAGCTAACTTAAATTTGGAGCAATCCAAATTATTAGAAAAGATGTTATCCAAACATAAAAGGATTATTTCTAAAGATCCAGGTAAAACACACCTGGTTAAGCACAAAATTGAGCTTGACACGGAGAAACCCATCAGTGTCCCCTTTAAGAGCATAAACCCTCAAAAAAGGGAAATAATCAGACAACTTTGTCAAGACATGATTGACAAAGGCGTAGTCGTCAAAGCTGAAGGCGATTACGGAATGCGGCCAGTCCTAGTCATGCGACCAGGAAACGACCCACGCTTGTGCATTGATTTTCGCCCCATCAATACACATACTAAGTACAACCCACCTCAAATGCCAACAATTGAGGAAATTCTGCGAGAAATCGGAGAATTCGAGTGGGTCAGTACTATAGATCTGACCAAGGGATATTGGCAGATAGAATTGCGACCTGAAGACAGAAAAAACTGCCTTCTGGAGCCCAATGGGAAGACTAATGTTTTTAGTCATGCCTTTCGGATTAGTAAACGCACCAACTACTTTCCAAGAATTGATGGAAAAGGTTTTGGGTGACGTTTATAGAAAATTTGCATGGGCATATTTGGATGACATAATTGTTGTATCCAAATCGTTCGAAGAACACATTAAACATTTAGATATAGTGTTTAAAAAATTGGCAGAAGCTAATTTACATGCGCATCCTGGCAAGACGCATCTCTGTAGAAAGGAATTAATTTTTCTAGGCTACAAAGTAGGAGTAGAAGGACTTGCAGTAGACCCTAAAAAAGTCGCTGCAATTACGCAATTTCCGGCTCCTACCAATCTTAAGGAATTACAAAGATTTCTAGGCATGGTGAATTTCTTTCACCGCCTAATCAAGAATTTGGCCACTGTGGCAGAACCACTAAGGCCTCTCTTGAAGAAAGATGCGGAGTTCGATTGGGAACTGCATCATCAAGCAGCATTCGACGCAATAAAAGACTTGCTTACGAATGCTGAAACAATGAAGATGCCTGACTTGTACATGCCATTTATTGTTCATACTGACGCCAGTAGACAAGGGTTGGGTGCAGCCTTTACACAAAAGAAAAATGTGGATGGCCAAGAAGTCGAAATGCCATGCGTGTATGCAAGCAGAAGCTTGCAACCCGCTGAAAAGAATTATACTGTGACAGAATTGGAATGTCTCGCAGTAGTATGGGGATTACGCAAATTTCGCCCATACTTAGAGTACACTACATTCACTGTACAAACGGATCACCAAGCACTTAAGTGGTTGATGTCGTTATCTGACCCGTCGGGCAGATTAGCTCGTTGGCAAATGGAGCTAATGGCGTATTCGTTCGAAATACAGTACGTCAAAGGTCCGCTAAATGTAATAGCAGACGCATTGTCTCGTGCACCTGTCAGCGCACCTGACGAACCAGAAGACGATGGCGATAATGATGATTTATTATCGTATTGTCCATCTCCTTGCCGAAGTTGGCAAATGGGAAAATTGAATGAATTACCCAAGTCGATAATAGTTAATGAAGACGATCAAGCATTAATCAATTTTTGTATTAACATGCATGATCCGTCAGGAACCCCTGACGTCGAATTAAGAGCCATGATGGCTAAAAAATTCGAGCTGCCAACAACAAATGTTTTAATTAAAGCATTTGCAGCTAAAATTGCTAAACAATTGGAATGTGATCCTCCAACGAGAGATGACATTATTGCAGAGCAAAAAGCAGACAAATTTTGCCAATATATTCGCAATTACTTATTAAATAAGCAATATCCAAGTTACATAGTAACTCGTCTTCAAAGAAGAAATTTTGAAAGACACGCGAGTACCTATCTCATTGAAGAAGATATGTTACTCCATTATCATCCTACCTCTACCGATGAACTAGGGGAGGATGGTAGGGCACTTAAAGTTGTTGTGCCAAGAAAATTGATTTATAAAATCATATGGTTGATGCACGGACATCCACTGTCCGGCCACCCAGGCATTGCGAGGACAATGTACAGAACTCGAAGAGTTTATACCTGGAAAGGTATGAAACGTGATATTACACGTTTTATTCAGCATTGTCAAGGATGTCAAGCATGTAAGCCGAGATCAAAGACCGAAATTGAAGGCGCTCAAATTGGACCATTTGGACCATTTGACTGCCTCAGTGTGGATTTGTCTGGTCCCAAACCAAGAACCAGAAAAAACAATACCCACATTTGCGTCATCGTAGATGTCGCTACACATTGGCCCGAATTATTTCCGATGTGTAATCCAACGGCAATAAAAGTTGCCAACACAATTTATCACTTATCAATGACTTTCGGATTTCCGAGACAAATCATAAGTGATAATGGACCACAATTTCGATCACAGGTCTATAAAGAATTTTGCAAAAAATTCGACATGTCGCGAACACCGACATCGATTTATCATCCACAAAGCAATCCTGTGGAGAGAACCAATCGAGATATTAAATATTTAGTTTCGATTTATTTAGATATTCACGACCAATGGGATGAGTATCTACGCGAATTTGCATTCAGTTTAAGAACAACTGTAACAAGAGGCAGAGATTATTCTCCAGCTTTCTTAAATTTTTTCCGAGAATTAAGAATTCCTTGGGATCCAAGAATTCCGGAGGGAATTTTAGTCATTGACCCAAAAAATCCGCATTTATATGTTCAGAAATTAGAAACAATAATTGCAGAGACGTATCAGCATATGATGTCTCACGTCTTAGATTTGACACGCCGTGTCGAAGCTGAAAAATCAGATAAGAAATTCGACAACTTCAGACAGAATGATTTAGTCTGGCGAGAGTCTCATATTCTCTCAAATGCCGCTAAAGGAATAGCAGCAGGCATTTCACCGAAAAGGAATGGGCCTTATGTAATTGTCAAAAGGTTACAAGGAGGCGCCTTTCAACTTCGACGGCTAAGCGATAATAAAATTTATCCAGCTGTTCACGGCACTGAATTAATGCCGTACTTTCCCGTTTTCAACCAAGAAATTTGGCTGGAAGGGGAGGAAGTGGGTCAAAAAACAAAAAATATTGTTAATACCTTGGATGATGTTGAATTATCCAAAATTCCTGTCGAAAACAAGGAATCGAGTGAAAAATCGAAACTCAAAAATAACGAAGTCGATGAAATAAACCAGCGACTTGAAAATGTTTCTCTTGATGAAAATCTAGAAAAGGAAATGTTTTTAGAAAAAGAGAAAATTTCAAACAATGAAGAAGATAACTCATCTGACATTGGAGACGATGCTGATGACAATCTAAACAAGTTGGATTGTACTTCGCGAAAGTCAAAGTACAACTTGAGATCTCGCGTTCCGCGAGTCAAGACATAGCGTTGACTTTCACCTTTTGGGTTTACCCAAAAGATCCGAGAGGGCAATCTCGTGACGTCATTCGTAGTTCACACTCGGATGACAACGTTCACAATACGTTATAATTTGTGACGTCATTCGGTGTCACCGAAACAAGTTCGTTTCTCCAATCAACGAACTTAGCCACTTTTCCGATAAGTTTTGAAGTGGATGCATCGACTCCGATACCACACGACAGTTTTTCTTGATTCAGCAAACTCCGAAAGAATTTCTTTTTCAACGCGAAAAAGAAAACGAATGGCAGACGACGAAGTCAACCTCCATGCGGACGAGGAAACGCCGATGGAAGGAGCCGGTAACGATGTCCAATTATCGTTACAACAGAGGATCGAGAGAGATCGAGAAACGCCGTTCGCGCTTCCCGACCATGTGCCGACTCAGCACCCGCTGATTTTTCGAGCGGCGTTGCCCGAAAAAATTAGACGCCTGAAGACGGCGAACAACACGTGGTGGAAGCTGCGCCACGACTTCAGCAGATCGGCACTGCAAGGATTTGGAGCAAGAGGTCGATTCATCGAGCGCCTTCACGTGGACGGTGTCGACGAAATCGAGTGGACGCTCGACGAGAGCCCCCCAGGACCACTAGCTGCCGAGTTGCTGCACAACCAGTGGCCAGTGACGCCACGAGAGCGTCACGAGCGCAGAAGAGCGCTAAAGAGTACCGGAATTAATTACGGTGCTCTCACCCAATTGAGGAAGAACCTCAAAACGACACAACGCGAAGTCGTGCAACGGTACCGCAAGTCCGTTCGTGACGGAAACCCGCAATTTCCCGTCACACAAACCGAGCTCCACCAGTTGGCGCTCGCAGGGTGCTTCAACGATTTTCCGGGATTCTTCCCGTCGAAAGCACTCCGAGCTGCCGCAGTGCAGCTTCGCGTCGACGAAAATCGACAACTGGCTCAAGCACTCGAGGCAGAGGAGCAAGCGCGCTGCGCTCTCCCTTTTTATCGGGAAGATGAAATTCCGGCCCCAGCGGCCATCAATCCTCCGCCACAAGACGAGGATTTGAGGGTGGGGCAACTCCCTCCGCCGGTTCCAGTCCGACCGATGTTCCGCGAATCGAGCCGCGATCGAGAGGAGCGACAGAGGCGATCGCGCCCATACTCGACTGAAGCACAGCCACTACGCCCGCAGTCGCGACGAGGACGGACACCAGAGACGTTTGGCTCGTCGTCTTCGTTAAGCTTCGAATCGGACTCCACGTTTAAGTCCACATGCAGTAGTCGAACCGCCTCCACGTTCAAAGTGGACAACCCGGCTACTCCATACGCCATGAGACGTGTTGTCGGTGATACCTCTCCCGACTGTAGCGTGCCAGTACCTGGACATGCTAGCCGCTTGCCCGAACATGGATATGTTTCCCGCTTGCCGGCTGGAGTTAGCAACCTGCAACTCCGGCCATTTTTTAATGAGTCATTCGGACCACAATGGACCTGCTACGAGCAGCAACCCATTTTAGCGCAGCAGGAAGTGCTCCAAAAGCTGGACGCATACCAAAGTGCCCAGATCGCCGAGTCGCAGAAGGACTGGCAGAGACTAGCTGAAAGGCTAGAGCTCTCAGACATCAAGACCATTGATGATCCCCGTCTGATGGACTTTCAGCGTCAGCTAATTCCGGGGATGACTAGGGTGTTGTACCCTGGTGTTCTTCCTTCGCCAGGACAGGCGTTAGCGGCCATTACGTACCTTTGGACCGCGCCGATGGGCCTGTCGGAGAAGAAAGTCGAGCTGTGGTACCACCTCCGGCTCGACCCGCCTACGATCTTGGCCGAGCTAATTAAGCAAGTCGTAGCAAACGGCGAGACCGAAGAAGAGGCCGCCGTTCGGTTGCGAACCGAGTGGTCCTTTGCGAAGGCCACGGCGCAAATGGCCGGAAGAACACCGCTTTCAGTTACGAGCGCCACAGCAGCTGCGTCACTAGCTGTTTTCCAGTCGGCCCAAGAAGGCGCTGGATGCTCGTTTTGGCAAGAGAACCCGAGAAGTTCTCCAACTCCTGCCGGAGTTCAACGGGTAGTCGAAACCCGTCAGCTCCCCGGTGTGGGTCGAGCGCAGGGACGAGGCGTCACACCCTCGTCAACCTCCGCACCCGCGTTGGTTTTCTTGGGCTCGCCGAGCCATTTCGACGATGCCACGGCGGAAGACTCACGTCCACCGCCGCCGCCGCCGCCAGCCAAGCCGGAGACGAAGGTCAAGCCGCTGAAGAAGGAGTCGGCTTTCAAGACCCTGATGCGCCTGTATCCGCACTTCTATTTGACGCCGGATACAAGAACACTGCTGAGCAACAATCACAAGTTGTCGAGGCAGGTGTTTATGTGGCTCGAAGACCACATTCGGGTGTTAAGCCCACCATCGGTGCTCCATGATCGACTCCTGAGAGCACGATTAGCGCCAGAGGATCCGATAGAGTTTGCGGCGCTGGGATTTTTCAACCGAGCGAACTCGGCAAGAATCATCCAGGTTTGGCTTCATGTCAACCCTGGAATGGTCTCCGGACCAAACGCAGGTCGCGACCTGTGTACGGTTAACGAGCGGTCAAATCCGAGGGACGACGCCACGGACATGATGCGCCCGTTGACGCCTGAGCGAACTCAGAACATGGACGAATCATAAATTGGTTCGTTCATTTTCTCTCCATGTAAGATTCGTCTTAAATGGGGGGATGTGTGGTGATCTCAAAATATTCACCAACTTAGAAGATAAAATTAATTGTCTTCTAATTAATTTGACTGTGGCACACGCCAAGTCAGATCATGTGACCGAGGGGAGAAATCCTCTCTAGGCACATATCACCCCAGGTTGTCCGGGGTGAAAACGGTTATTAGCCGTTATGGTGCAATATGGTGTAATAACCACTAGTTGCACCCATTTGAGCTAAGTGCGCAGGTTTTCTGCGCAATATTGAAGCGTGCTGGGCTCGCGCCTTGGCTCAAATCGTGACTCTGAAAAATACAACAACAACCTCAACATCACTGCTTTTGCTCCTGAAAGAAAAGTATTGATAGAGGACCGTTGTAACTCAGTTTCACCTGCTATCTTTGTGCCACCCAAAGCACAAAGCCAGCAATTCTGCTTGAATTAGCCGTAGCTAATTCCAGCAATCGAGAAGAGAAGTTTCCCGACGATCGTGAACCATCGCCGTCGCTGTTGCGCGAACGACAGCCACCGCCATCGTACGAGAGCCGGACGCCTACAGCCGTCAACCACCGCCGCCGAGCCGTCGCACGAGCCGTAGAAGAAACCCACGAGAACCATCGTCTTCGACCATCGTTCGTGAGTTTGCCGAAGACGAAGACATTTGCCTTCGCTCAACAACATCGCGTTGTTTAAGCGCCATTTCTGACGCTTTGTAGCTTGCAACAGTCGTTGCAAGCCCTTCCTTTGTTTCATTGTTTCCCGCTCATTTTATTCTTGCGACTTGTCGCATTTCGTGATATTCATAATCATTATTAATATATATTGTAATTTAAACCGAATAAATAATTGTGTGATTTTTATTACCATAATAAACTGTCTTTTTATTCCTATTTTCGTAAACTTAACCCTAGACAAGTTTCGGCCGCGATATAAGTCTTGTTAAGCATTCACCTGCGGTTTCGTGCTTATTTATTAGAAGTAAGTGCGATAATAACCCGGATCGCAGCAACACTAAATTTAATTTAAGTATTTCATATTATTTAAAATTTGTTTTTTAGATTCAAAGCTCAAACAAAAAAAAAGGAAAGGAATATAACATTAGTTATCGTTTGCAATGCCACCACAGTACAGGTAGCTCAACCACAAAAACGGATAATTTCAACATAAAAAATACCAATTTCCTTTATTCAATATCAATGAAATTAAAAAGGAAAAAACCCGCTTACAACAGAACAAGACTGCCTAATTATCACTAGGCAGCACATGTGTTTAAAAACATTTTCAAATGTGATAATTTAAAAATTGAAGATTTACTAAGGTGTGCTAAAGCTGAAGTGTACCATATGAGAGAAGTGTTACAGAAATTGTGCTTTAATCTTGAGTCATTTAAAAATAATGAATTTGATGATATTAAAGTAAAGCTTTACACTGGGCTCCCAACTTTTAATATTTTAAATGCTTTATTTAAACCTATCTTACCTTTATTCACCCATCAGCATAATACTAGCGCTTCCAATTTTAAACAATTAATTTGTTTTTTTATGAAGTCAAGATTAAATTGTCCATCTTGGAAAGTGCTTTTTAGAAGAAAACTGCATACTGCTACATTTTTTGTTTAGGTCTTTTTTTTGTGGTTTTAACTTTTAAATATTCCAAAACTCATCAGGAATTGATTTCTAAGTGGGCACCAGTGACCACTTACCAAGTACTTGAGGACGAAATTGTCGAATCTAACGAACCCTCAATTAACCTGCCCACCAAAAATCGGAATCAAAAACATATTATGGAATGTTTATCGTTTCATTGCTCGTTACATATAGATTTTCATTTTGTTCACACATTTCAGCTTGAGATTTACAGCGATTCAGATTTATATGTCACTGAGCGTCAATGGTTGGTGCTTAACGGATGTAAAAATGCTTCCGAATTTGTGAACAATTCATTGATGCACTGGTTTAAAGAGCATATCCTGCTAGAAAGTAATTACAAAGGTGGTAAATCCACAACCGGTCCGAATAAGAACAAACTACGGACTGCTGTGGACACAAAGATAATGACTGCCATTGGAAGCAAGGGTGAATTATTTTAAATCTTTTAATTAATGTTAATATATTATTTTAAATTTTTATAGATGCAATGCAACTGAAATTCGATTGTGTGCACCATTAAAAATATCGAATACCAACGTTTCTTAGGAAAATAAGGATTAAACTGGTTTAAATTTATATAACCTTTTCAGCAAAAATGAAGATCCAACACAAATATTTAGAAACTTCAAAAAATGTAAACGCTACATTCATGTAGGAATGCAGTCTTACAATACGGTCATGTAAATGCCACAATCATGGAGGAATGCGGGCTAACAATACAATGAGGATTGTAAATGCCACATTTCTTTTTGAAATGTGGGCTTACAATACAACTATTCAAATGACCAGAGCTCTCTTCTGGTTTCACCGAGACAAGTAATGTGCTCAGTTTATCCAGGGGTGACCACGTGGAGGTAGAGAGTTGGATTTGACACCCCTGCGAACAAATAAATAAGTCATCCATGAATTAACACGGTGCAGCACAAGATAAGCAATTCAACAATATTAGAAAAATTTAAAATAAGCACGAGGGATCAAATTAATCAATCAGAATCACACAACAAAATAATCACTTTTGGCCGCGAAAATTGTTCATTTAAGTAGAAAATATTCACAGAAATTTCAGCCCAAAAATAACATCTGAATTATATTAATGTATTTGCGGCTACCGGGTAGTTGCATCCAAAATACATAAAAAATTAAAAGATAGTTTGTGAAATTTATCGATAAATGAATGACGGGATGAAATTAACGAAATTCGGCACACCTCAAACAATAATTTCAACTACGCACAGAAAAACAGACAGCCACTAAAGAAAAAACAAGATAACTGTGAATAATGAGAACAAAATTAAAATACGTTAATGCTGAGTTAATTGGACTTCAAAATTGTTTGATAAATGTAGTGAGAAACGTTTGGATTAATTTCAATTCTGTAGAACACGAGTTACCACAACTTGTCGTTTTTAACAAAAACGCAATTCCGAGAAAGCAAGAACTTCCGTAATAGAAGATGCTGTGATTGAAATTGAGGATAAATGAAACAAATTAAAGCCAATTAAAGAAGAAAAAAGCATCGGGAATACAACCAAAGCCAAAATGTCCGCCGTCTCTGCCTCCATCGTGCACAATTTACCGTGACTTGGACATTTCCAGTTTGTGACTAAAACGCAGCTTTGAGCATCGGTAAAACAAATTCTCGCACTGAAATTGAAGGTAAACGAAACAAATTACTACAGATGAATTAGAAAAAGACCATCGGAAATCCGCATCTGATCAAACGAGCCAGCGTGCCTCTAACGAGCGACGTTCCTTGGTGAGGAGTAAAGTCTACGGGGTTTACATTTGAAAAAGCACGAGTTTCTCTTAAAGACAGAACCAATCTTCAAAATTAATTAATTCATTGGATTTTTCGTCCTTTAAAGTTTCGGCGTTTATAAATCCGTTCGTATCTGAACAAATACTTTTGAAGATTTTATTTCAATTTTTTTTCACATTATCATTATCAATATTAAATTAAACATTTTTTTTGAAAAAAAGTTTAATCAATTAAAAATCTAAAACCGCATTACGTTAACTTGCTATTTAAAAAAAATCAAAAAAGCGTTTTCAATTTTTCTCCAAAAACACCTCAATCATTGAAGCACAGATTTAATTTCGTCATTAATTATGCTGGCGTGTTGCAAAGTACCCCAAAAAATTACCCATTACTTGCACTTCTATTACATCACAACGAAAGTTAAAAATAATCGTAATTTTAAATTTTCAAGTAAAAAAATTGAACCATTTAAATTAAAAACAAAACTAAAAAAAGAATAATTTGACAAACTGGAAATAAAAATTGATGGATTCGTCTCATCTCACGTTAGTACGGCGTAGCCCTGACATATCTGTGTCTCGGATTCCGTCTCGAACCAAACCTACCACCTCTGAATGGTCGTCGAACATTTCCCCCGGACGGGTTTGTGGCCGAATAAATTCCCGGTCGATTTGTCCGTTTCGGGCAAACTCTAATTTCCCTTTCCCGGAAAACAGTGGCATTCAGAACGACGGCAACCGACACGGAATCCACATCCTTAAACTCAACGAACGCGAATCCCTTGGGATGGCCACTCAACTTATTGGTCAAAATGGTCACTCTATTGACTACTCCGCACCCCACGAAATATTGTTCCAACTCTTCGCTCGTCGCGCCGTAATCCACATTTCCGACGTAGATGGACCGCGAATCCAATTCATTCTTGTCTATCGGTAGATATCGCTTTGTCAGATCGATTTGCTTTTGCTTCAATTTCGCACGTTCTTCTTCCAATTCGCTCTCCAAAGCTTTCATTTTTTCCGCCCGCGCTTTATCTTCAACAACAACTTTATCTTCTCCAAGAAGATCGTCTTCGTTCACCACCTCGAAATCACAGTTGTCACCCTCAAGAAGATTCTCTTCAAATTCCTCAACATTTTGGTCAAATTTCGCCATTTGTTCAAACAGTATTTCTGTTTGTTAAGAAAGCGAGTGAAATGCTGCATTAACACAATGTGTGTGTTTATATGGAAACGAACTCTGGGTACGTCGCTTATGCGCGCCGTAATCACGTGTAATGAACGTTTCTATTTCGAAATTCCTTATCCGGCTAAGTTTTTCAAACGTTATGAAAACGTTTCTAAAACGAATCAGTTTAATTACCAAAACATTTCCGAAATTTAAAAATTTGAAATTTATTCTCTACGATGTAGCCACCTGAATAATAATTTCAATGCCTACATCATGTATTCTCATTATTTCAGCAAAGTTTATGTTGCACAATATGAATTTAAAACAGGTTTTGACTGTTTTTGGTAACCATAAAAGTTACAATAATCACCACAAAATGCACTTTGGTGACGCGAAAGAGAAATGTGTTGCGGCATAAATAAATGATTGTTGATTTTCATTTTCAATTTACTTTGCATTTTGTAAGAAATACTGTGTCAATAAACTCCATTTAGAATACCAACAGGGTATTTTTCACTTTTTGACTAAAGCTATGTTTCCTCATTTGTTTGCTAGTCTAGTTGGTGCTGCCATCAAGTGGCCACTTATGTATTTAAAATATTAATAAAATCGTTCCTTTAAGCAATGGTGAAATCAATTCTAAAATAAGATCCACAGAAACAAAAAAATTCGAATTTGTTTAAAATTGAAATTTGACTGACTGCAAGCTCAAACTACACCCAAGATTTTTATTCAACTCAAAATTATTCCGTTTTGGATTGACCCCATTTTGGTCATTGAGCTTATAAGAAACTATCAGCAATTTGAGTGACTCACTCATCATCTCCTCGGTGACGATTTAACTGACACTGCTTACTACGTCCAAAGATACGAAAAAAATTGTCTACGTCAGAAAATTGATTATGAAATGCACCGGAAATAAAATTCATGAATTATTGATCATTGCAAGCATTCAAAACGCAAAACGTTTCAGTTTTCTATTATAAATATTGATTTGGAAAGTCCAGTGAAAGAAATAAACTTGTCTTTATTTCTACGTTTAAATATTTTGATGGTTTGCTTGCCAAGAAGTGATTTAACCACCTTACCATTGGTGTGGTTTTTTAACAGTGGTCCAGACAACCTTAGCCTTGACCCCTGTATCGAGAAACAAACGCCCACACGCTTTTTCGACTGAATTTTAAGAGTCTTCAAGCACCTGGTGAGCAAACTTAAAAACACTGAAATGACTGTAATTTCTTCTTCGTCGTGGGCGTACCAACAAGACAGAATGAATAATAAATAAAACGTTCTAAATGTAAATTTCAAACATAAACTGTACCAGACGCCAACTGTACTCTGTTGCAGCAGCACGCACAACCAACACACATGTCGTAGGTAAGTTAGCTTTTAAACGTAATGGTTGATACAACTTGGAAATAGATTTAGGAAAACATAGCCGTACTAACCAATTACAATTTTATTTTATTAAGTTTTAATTCATTTTGTATGTTGCTAAACTGTTTTGTCATAAATAAATCTTCGCGTCGCTGTCGTCATCGATAAATGCGGGAATTCATCGACGATACGGCCGTAATCATCTGGTGGAGGCGGCGCTGGCTTTGGTGGCCTGACGACCGACGGGATCACGGCCTGCACTTCTGTCTCTGCCCGCTTCGATGGAGTCGCGGGCGGTGCTGAGTTCGGTCGAACTTCGGACAGCACGGGAGGCGTTCGGCAGAGTAAACGCTTCGGCTTACCCGCCACTTCGAATAGGGCGGGTCCTTGCGGCATCATTGCCGAAGGCATTGGTGGCGGAGTCGGGGCTCCAATAGTCGACGAGATAGTGGTCCTCTCTACCGACTGTTCCGCTTGGATGGTCAAGGTGCGCAGTTGTTCGATCGGCGCTGTCGTCTTTGCGACGGGGACATAGCGGAAGGCCATACTCCGCAGTTTGAACCCCTCCATCTCGAGGTTTGCCATTGTGACCTCTGGTCACCCTGGCCGTCGGGTTCACGTCACCCCTTCGTCGCCACTCCGGCGCCTCACCTTCCGGGTGGCACACTTGACGGTCGGTGACCCGTTGACTCGTTGGCATGGCGTCACCTTCGGCCTATCACAACGTCGCACGCGCGTTCATTGTTCTGTATCGTATTTAAGTTTGTTTCTGTCGAATAAAAGTTAGTCAACCTGGTTTCTACCAACGCAACGCTTCGTACTGACTCACAGCCATGTTCCTGGTTAACTCAAAGGGAGTCATCGCAGGGCTGGGTAGAATGGAACTCCATTCCGCGAGGAGTGCGCGTGGGATCTGCACACCCTCTCTGTCTACGACAGACCACACGGCCATCGACTGTCGCCCGTCCCAAAAGAGCGCTGGGGTGAGCAATTGTGACATGACATCCGTTAACGACAATTGCAAGCGACGTCGATGCATGGGGTTTCCTCGTTCGGGATCCTCCGCGAAGGCCAGCGAGAGTTTGCGCATCATCGCAATTGCCCATTCTATGAAGTGGCGCTGGGCTTGGTCCACGTCCTGCAAAGCAGTCGCGGAGACTCTCGGGTCTTCCATCACAAACTGAAACGCAGCGAGCTCGGAAACAGTTGGGTTGGCTGCTTCCCTGGCGAGTCGCGCGTTCTCGTCTCGTCTTTCAAACCACAGTGCCGAGCAGCCACGTTTTGACGTTGTGGTGCTCGGGCCGTGGTCGGTCAGGTTATCCTGACACTCCTGCGCAATGCTCAATCCAACTGGGAGAAGGACAGAGCGGTCGACGGTCGAATTCGGCGGAACACTCGAATCCGGCTGCGTCGGCGGCGGCAGGGCTGGTGGCTGCTGCGTCGATGTCAGCAGCGTCGTTGGTGGCTGCGTCGGCGGCGATGGCGTCTCGGTCGTTTGCACCCCAGTCATGGCAACTTGGGGCGCCGGGAGGCGCAACACCGGGTTCGTCGGCTGAACGACGACCGTCGGCGCGTTCTCGGGGCTTGGGCGCAAATTCACATAATCCGCCAGCCACCGAGCCAACTCGTGTGGTATCACAGTTCCATCTGCGATCACGCCCATTTTTCTGGCGTGCTTCATGGCGGGGTCAAAGCGCGACAGCTTTTTGCGCTTGAGCTGTGTGAGGATTTCCCGAAGGTCCCGCGTGTCGGCCGCTGGGACGCGTCGCTCCTCTGACCGGCTGGTTTTCTGTCGATCCGCCCTTTTACTGATGTAGGCGGGTTCGGGGATCGGAATGCCCCGTGCTTCGCATTGTGCGAAGTATCGCTCTTTTCGCACTGGAATAAAAAGTAAATTTTCAAACATTTCCAAGTTGGAAATTAATTTGGAAAATTCAAATTTCCTATTATGAGAAAATTAGTTGTAAATGTGTTGCAATTCTGTAAGCGTTGGGGTTTCACAAAAATAATAATTAGCGATAATGCTCCAGCATTTCGTTCCCCTGAATTTCGCAATCAATTGCTGTATTTGATTACCAATCAAATACAGCAATTGGGTGCGATTAATCGTTACACAGCGGTCAAACTCCCCCAAGGTAACATTGCAGAAAGGCTGAATCAATCCCTTAAGAACTGTTGTGAAAACCGAGGGTTTTACGCATATTTTCATTACTTTGCATTACCTTTTATTTGTAACAAGTTCATTTTTTGTCATCTTTTAATTTTGTATTTTCTGGTGTTTACTATCTACATTTATTTCCTCTTTAAACTCCACCTATTTACTCAACAATAATCCCTGCCTTCTCACCCTATAACTTCACTTCCCAAACTTCTACTTGACCTTTCTTGGAATCAACTAATTGAAGTCAAATAATTCCACTCTCCAATCAGAAAGCTTCACATACCCTTTTCCGCCCTTTTTATTCTCTAGTCTGAAAATAAATACCAGTGTGTTCTTTTTACAACTCAAAAGAAGGTCTCCTTTATTTCACTTCCACATCTACACTTTTCAACCAAGGACTTTAAAGTATTTTTATGAGTGTGATTTCACAACTGTATTCTTGCGTATATTGACGACCACACACGGTGGGATGTCAATATTGGTTATTTCGTGTTGGCAATAAACTCTGCCTACCAAATCTCACTTAAATATTCCCCTTTTAAACTTGTTATCGGCCAAGAGGCCAGATTTCCGAGCAAAATAGATAGCGACACGGATGACAGCAAATCCCTGCCCCTGTAGAAGCGGAAAATCTACACGAACAAATGCGCACAATGAGGGAGCACGCAATGAATAATTTGCGCGAATCTCAAATTAGACACAAAAAATGGTTTGATTTAAAGCGTCCGTCCCATGATTTTCGTCCCGGAGATTGGGTTACTCTGCGCAATAGACAACCTTCCTCGGCTGACAAACAATTTCCTGCCGGTTTGCGCCAAAGAACAGAAGGGATATACATGATCCATAAATTGGTGGGTCCTAATAGGGTTATCCTTATAGACCAAGATGGTAGAAAAACTCAACCCTATAATGTAGTTGAGCATCGCCACTGGCATTTCGCTCTGACTAACTTTTTAACGTTAGAAGATGTTATTCTAATCGACAAACATGTCGAGACTTTGCCTAGGCATGGCTGTTCAGCTAGGCAATGAGCATATTTTATATTTCTTCAATCCTTGACCAGTTTCTTGCTGGATTCCTCTTTTCATGGTAGTCTGACTGGGGGCATCCATCTTAAATGACTT
Organism: Strigamia acuminata; assembly: GCA_949358305.1. Taxonomy (NCBI): domain Eukaryota; kingdom Metazoa; phylum Arthropoda; class Chilopoda; order Geophilomorpha; family Linotaeniidae; genus Strigamia; species Strigamia acuminata. Next base: position 52,756,493 of record OX442314.1, read on the forward strand.
ATACCAGTGGCCAAATATTTCATGTGCTGAGTCATGATTAGAGAATTTTACCAATCAGCCACTTATTGATTACCGTACTGCCTTGATTTAACGCCGGGCGTATCTAAACGCCGGGCGTGTAGTGCACTAAATGCCGCCGAAAGCCGACCCGCCCGGGAGGGGGTCGGCTCGGAAAAATTAATAAACGCCCCGGCGTTAAATGGAGGCAGTACGGTAGTCCTCATTGGAGTGATTTGAATTATTATTTCAGTGATGTGGCTGGTAAGATATTTCAGCCACATCAGCCAAATAATTATTTACTTTAGATGGAGTTTAGCCAAATGACTTACATGAATTATTGATAATTCAGATTATGATAATTTTAAATGCACCTACTAGCTGCATTCAAAAAGTCTAAAACATATCAACACGAAACGACAGAAACGAGTCGTTTTAAACTTTTTGAATGCAGCTACTGAAAATACTAATTGAATCATTTTTGGGTCTCGTATTTCTTTGACAGAAAAAGTAAGGTATATTTGCCCATCAGAACGCCTCTACTGAGTGACATCTGGAAAAATAAACTATGGATGCACAGAAGCCGTATCAACCATTTGGCCGGATTCAACAACTTAGAATGAAACAAATGAAACAAGTTATTTGCAGTGTTATAGCAAGTCAGAAAGAGATTCCATTATTTATCAGATCTCTAGAAAACATTTCAAAAAAGAAAAAAACTATGTTAATTCTATTTACAACACTACTTGTAATCAATTTGATGGCTTGTTCCTACCAAACTGTCGATCGAATATTGCATTACATGGACGAACCAACCACAGTTAACACATACATGATTGAAACACCACATGGTCCGTTTCCATCTATTTACGTATATCCACAAACTACACAAGAACTTAATAATTACCTCGCCAACCAGAGTGGAAACAGCATTTTTAAACATGAATGTTATGATGTAATATATCAACAGTTCAAGACGTTGTGTTGTGACCCGACTGGACCGGGGTCAACGAAGAGTTTCTCTCGTGACCTCGTTTCGGGTGTAAGGGGAGCCGCAAGCGCGTCTCCCTTCCCTCAGTGCATTGACATCTAGTCAATGGACAGGCGTCTGCCCTGAGGGAGTGGGGATGGCTCGTCCACCCCACCATTGGGTGATTCCGGTCACCTGTCAACCCCGCTTTGTGCAAAGGAATGTGCCTTGCACTGAGCGGGCAGAACCAACACAACCATCAAACGAGAAACACACGTAAACCCGTCGTCCTACAAGATCAGGCCCAAGTAAATATACTGGGATTGACCAAGGACAAAGGACAATTTACCGTGAGTACGTTTGGTCAGTGTCAAACTCCGCAGAGTAACCTGCGAGATAAGATTACCACACTATTTTAGCACACCAGCTAGAAATAGTAAAAACCACTCCAGTTTAGCGAGTTGTGCAGACAAACGGTCGCACAAGCCTAAACTGCAGTAAAACCACGACGAGCGTTCCCGCCGCTGTGTGACCGCCGGGAGCCAGAAGAGTCCGCCGCTGTGTGATCGCCGGACACCACACAAAAACCTAGACAACAGCCCGAAGTAAGCCTTTTAACTAAGCATTCACTCGCGCCCGACCAGCGTGAGCCCGAAGGACCAGCCAGAGACGAGCCGAGGACGCCATATTGCCACGCCGGCCCAAGACGACACCACGTTGCCACAACGAGGACGCCATCTTGGACACGACCGAGACAACAGACGACCTCGCCGATTCCAGCCAGCTTTCATCATACCTTTACCTTTCCATTTCCCTTCACCCATTCCGATTTACCTTTTACCTACCTTTTATATATATATATATATAAGATATATCTGTACATTGTCCCACAGAATAAATCTATATTATATTTTACCTTTTATATCTGTGTAATCATTTCTTTGGGTAAACCGCTTGAGCAAAGCGGTAGTGAGTTAGTCGAATTAAGTAATCAACCCACGAGTTAGCGACGGTTAGAGTTGAGCGCGACACGTGGGGGCCTGTCCGGGATCAAGTCGAATAACTGATTCTAACCTGTGATTACATCATACCCAAAGCAAGAAATGGCAGATAATACCCGAGTAACAGATTCCGACTCCGACGCAAACAAGAGAGCCGGCAGTCGTAAAGGCGCCGACTATCACTTGCGATCTGGAGGTCCCTTACCCAAAGCCTCAGCGCACGAAGCGAGGCAAAAACGGCGTAAGCCTAAACCCGATCGTAGAAGCGCATCCGAGGCATCGCACCCGTCTCGCACCGAGACGAGGCAGCGATTGGACGAGACAGAGCGGGGTGAAGAGCAATCTCACTCCAAACTGCCGCGTTCTAACCGTGACGGCGAGACGAGCGGAAACGAGGTTTTATCCCGTAACCAATCGCCTCGTCTAACGCACGACACCGAGGTGGGCAGTCCGAAAGCAGCGTCTCCGATACAAAAGACGGCCTCAAATACGACCGCTAATTCGGCACTAAACACGCCAATTACGCAAAGCCGCCCAGCTTCGGTCAGGTCCGAAGGACACAAGTCCAACTCATCCTCTGTCAAGCGTGTTTCGAGCCAGCCTTACAGCGTCTCGGGCACCTTGATTGATGCGATGCAATTGGCACAGGCGGAAGGAGTGAGATACACCCTTCCGACGGGGAAAATTACCGTGTACGAAACGTTACAGATCGTACGTGCAGCTTTAAAAGCGCACAGTGTATCCCCACAAATCACCATTGTTGAAGGTGCACACGCTCAACAATTGGTTGATTCCGCTCAATTTGAAGCGGATGCAGAGAACGAGGCTCGTCAAGCCATTCGCGAGAGACGGAGGAAGCTGGCGGAAAGAGAAGCGCAAGCTCTCGAGTACGGCAGAACCCAGCCCAATCCGACTACTCCCGAGGAGGTAGAAATAGTTGACCGAGCCCTGAGAGCACATCGATATGCTTTCCACTCGCAACAAGAAGCAGAGCGAGCATTTATGGCCAGATTGCGACGAGATGACCCGAAATCCGTCCGCAAACCAGAGGTCAGTTCATCCGAGCTGTCCGACGAGAGCCTAGAGGGAGACCCAAAGCGCACGCCGAAGGCCAAACCCAAACCCCAGCCGGAGAGAGCAACACCAGCTACTCCGCGCAAGAGAGATGCGTCGGCCAGAGAACAACAAACTCGGCCCCGCATGCAAGCTCTCGATTCAGCCACAAATAATGCGATAACGCGATTAATCAACGCTAATAATGCTAGGCGAAATGAAGAGCAAGCTCTCACAAGCCAACAGCATGATAATCCACAAGGGACTGAGTGGCAACAACCAGTGCCCATCCTTAAAGACGACGAGTCGTCAAGGAGACAATCGCATGATCGCACCTCTTCGCGAGAAGAAGGCAAACGCGATGAAAGACCGAAATATTTTCACTACGGAAATAGTGATTCGTCGTCAGATGGACTGGAGTCAAATGCACCCAGTCATCACGATTCGGAGAGAGGTTCCGGAGAAAGACGAAGGGAAAGAGAACGCGATGAACGCAGAGAAAGGGAACGTGACGACCGTCGTAGGGGCCGGAAAGAGTCAAACTCTTCACGGCGCAACCCGCCACGCCGCTCACCGTCTCCCGACCCCAGCTCCGACCCCTCATCCAACGACGACAGACGAAAGGAAAAATCAAGTAATCGCCGGAAGAGATCCAACTCTCCGCGCGATAGAGAGAAACGACGTCGATCGGAAAATAGCGACCACCGACGGGAGGAGTTTCAGGACCTTCCCCGACAAAGCGCGTTTACCGATTCGACGGGTCGGCAGTATACGATGGGAGAGCTTGGAAGAGCCCTACTCGGCTCGTTAAAAGCCGAGGGAATTGATCTGAGCAAACGAAACGATCGTAATCGTAGCACTGGTGACCGCGTAAAGAAAAAATACGCTGTCTCCCGACGTGACACCATGAGTGTTACCGGGAATATTAGGTGGCAATTTTATATTCAGAACCGTTTCGACGGGTCATGGAAAGCGGGAGATCGCTTCCTTGACGAAGTAATTCGAATTAAGACTGCCACTAAAGCCACCGTAGGAGACATGCTCACCCACGGTATTGTCGAGCTAATGACAGGCTCGGCACGTGAGTGGTACCAAGGATTGAAAGGCGTCAATTGGGACGACTTTTTAATGAGATTCGACCTGCGCTACGGCGAGACACCCGAAGAGGTGAGCCGAAAGATGCGAGGTCTTCGCCAGATGCCTGGTGAAACCATAATGGATTACGACATTCGCGCCAGATTGTTGTTCGAAAAGGCCCCGATGGAATTTCACGCCACGGGATTCAACCTTTTCTTTCTCGGCGGTTTGTCGGAATACTCGCAAAGGGTGCTACTTGAAGAAAGGGCACCGACAGGAGGTAGCTACGAGGAGATGAGCGCCTTCCTGTTCGAGAACACGATAGATATCGAGAAGAGATATTATTCCGCTTTACCAGAAGCGGAGAAAGCAGCGACCGCAAAACGTCTCAAGTTGAGTGCGGAAAGATATGGGGCGACAGATAAGATTATGCGCCCTACTGAATATCTTAGCGGTATAATGGAGCTGGCAGAAGCTAGCGTTGGTTTGCAAATAAAAAATAAACTGACATCCCCGCTGCCTTCCAACCCTTTGGCCGCCCCTAAAAAGGCACCGACAGCGTCAGCCATGCAAGCGACACTGGAGGAGGTCAAGGAGGGGGAGGAAGCCGGACAAGATGCCGGAAAATCAGACAAAAAAGAAGAAAAAGACGATTATTCGACGGACGAAGAAATACGAAGCTATCGCGATACCTTATCAACGGGTTGCGATGAGGAAGGACCGCTAGTACATCTCATCCATCGAGATAGAGCGGTAGAAGAATTTCGCGCCAGGTTAAAACCAAATGCCGGCCGAATTCCGAAGTATTTTCGAAAAAATTACACGCCACCGTCGAAAGCAGACCCTGAAAAGAAAAAATCGACTGAAGCCCCAAGAGACAAATCAAATATTCGCTGTTTCAAGTGTAACCAACCGGGCCACTACTCCAATGAGTGCCCAAGAACAGCGAAAGAAGACGCTAAGTTTGACGCGATAATGAAGCAGATGGCAGAGATTAAACTCGCCATGGCAAAAAACGAGTCAAAAAACGAGTCAGCGCAGGCGGCGAAGAAATAATTTCTCGACCGTCTGCGCCATTCATGAAGAAAAAGGGGTTTAACAAAGGGTTCGATAAGCCGCCACCAGTCAAAGAAATGGGTAGTGACATAGCTAACGCCCAAATTCAAGACAGGGCCAACAACGCTTTGCAGGTAATTACCGCAAACGCTGAGGCTGAGGCGGAAGAACCGAACCTACTGCTTGAAGAATTACCTCAAGTAGTCGAAGACACAGAAGAATTTCGTGTTTTCATGTGCAACGTGGCGGTCGAATACACCAACCGCCTATGTATGTTGCCCATGACAATAGAACGTGAAAAAATTATGGGACTACTAGACTCGGGAGCAGATCGCTCGTTCGTTTCCGAAGACATAGTAGCATCATTGGGTCTCACCGATAAGATAAAAGGCGTTAATAAAAATATACGTCTAAAAACCGCCAACGGAATGGCGCGTCCAAAAGGAGTTATATTATTGACCATGGAGTGGCTCGGAGGAGTAGAACAGCACCCTTTCCTGGTCCTGCCCACATGCGACAGAATTTTTCTGTTGGGCTTAGACCTCATGGCGTCAATGGAAATACAACCCAATCCAATAACGAAATCTTGGAATTATATCAGAAATGATAAGGAAAGACCCGCAATTGTCGTGCCACCAGCTCTTGTAAAAGAAGCGGCCGACAAGACACAGTGGGAGAAAGGCCTAAAGAAATTCGTTCAAGATTACGATTTTAAAGCATTCGTAACAGAATTGCAACGGGACAATGTAGTGGAAACGCTTGTCGCCGACGCCGCTTTAGAATTAAACGAAGCGGCAGCCCTACGAAGGGTCCTACTTAAATATGAGGGGATCCTGTCGAAAAAACCGGGCCGAACGAATAGGGCTATTCACGAAATTAAATTGACGGATAATAAACCTATACGAGTTGCGTATAAGGGAATGAACCCGCAAAAACGTGAAATAGTGCAAAAAATGTGCCAAGAAATGCCAGACAGTGGCATTGTCTCCGAGGCCCAGGGAGAATACGCGACGCGAGTTGTGCTCGTGATGCGCCCGGGCTCGGACCCACGCCTATGCATTGATTACCGCCCATTAAACGCGGTGACAGAAATAGATCCCATACAGATGCCGTCTATCGAATCCATTTTGAGAGAGCTTAGCCCCTTTTCTTGGGTTACGACGATGGATCTGTCGAAGGGATACTGGCAAGTTGAGATGAGGCCAGAGGATAAGTTAAAAACAGCATTTTACTCGCCAATTGGACGGTTGATGTTCAACGTCATGCCATTTGGTTTAGTGAATGCTCCCAGTACCTTTCAGAGACTAATCGAAAGCGTATTGGGTGATATCCTGCATCAGTTTGTGTGGGCATACCTAGATGACATAGTTATTGCCTCTAAAACATTCGAAGAGCACATTGAGCACATCGACCAAGTGCTCACCCGGCTGGCAAAAGCTGGGTTACACGTGCATCCGGGCAAAAGCAAGTTCTGTCGAAAGGAGCTTGCCTTCCTGGGTTATCGCATTGGAGTCAATGGTTTAGCTATTGGCCCCGAAAAAATCGATGCGATTAATCGTTTCCCACCACCCGAGGACGTTAAAGGTGTCCAACGGTTTATGGGAATGATAAACTTCTTCGGCAGGTTGCTACCGGGTCTAGCTGAAGTGGCAGCCCCAGTTACCGACCTCCTGAAGAATGAAAACGAATTTGTATGGTCAAATGAGTGCAACATCGCATTTAATGCAATAAAGAGGATGCTGACGGAAGTCGGCGTAATGCCTCTACCCGACTTAAACCGGCCGTTCATATTACACACGGACGCCAGCAGAGTTGGGTTAGGAGCGGCGTTGCTCCAAACACACGTGCGCGACGGAGTCGAACAAGACCTGCCGTGCATGTTTATAAGTCGCAAACTCCAAGGCGCTGAAAAGAATTACAATGCCACCGAGTTGGAGTGTTTGGCCGTTGTGTGGGCCATAAGGAAATTCAGAGATTATCTCGAATATACCAAATTTGTGGTCCACACAGATCATCAAGCGTTACAATGGCTGATGAAATTAAAAGAGCCAGCCGGTCGACTAGCCAGATGGCAGTTAGAACTGATGGCATGCGACTTGACCATTCAATACAAGCCCGGCAAATATAACGTCGTGGCTGACGCTCTGTCACGGGCACCAGTGTCAGATCCAATCGACGCTGACGATGATGGCGAGGATGACTCCCGCATCATTTATTGCCCTACGAGTTGTCACCGTTGGGATTTAAGGAAGATGAATGAAATTCCCACCGCGTCTCCGGCAGATGTAAAATTCTGTGGATTTTGGACGCGGTTATACCAACCAGCTGCTGACAATTACCCAAATGCAAGGAAGGAATTTAAGCTAGAGCGGAGAATAAATGACCCGCTTCTAAGCGCCTTCCACGCTCATGTCGGCGAGCAGATGCAAAGCAGTCCCCCGACAAGGGAGGAAATAATTGTGCAACAAAAATTAGACAAGAAATGTCAGGACAGAGCTAGATTCGTACTGACAGGAAAATATCCGCCCAATCTAACCAGAAGGCAGAAGCGTCGTTATGCACACGAATCCATAGATTACCTATTGGATGACGGCCTTTTAGTGAAACATCACCCAAATCACCAAGATGACTTGAGTGAATCGGACACCGCAGTAAAGGTAGTAATACCTGCTTCCTTAATCGGTCGCGTGCTGTGGTTGTTACACGGGCACCCGCTTGCGAGCCATGCGGGAGTAAGCAGAACACTCTATCGTGCTACACAGCTTTTTCACTGGACAGGGATGAAAAAAGATATTGCTCTTTTTGTCCACCAATGTCAGCGATGTCAAGCGTGCAAGCCGAGGAGTAAATCACCATTCGAAACTATTTTCTTAGGGCCTTACGCGCCTTTTGATTGTTTAAGTGTCGATGTGATGGGCCCAAAACCCGTTACGGGAAATAAAAATGCGTACATTATCGTTATAATGGACGTGGCAACTCGTTGGCCCGAGTTGTACGCCGTCGCTAGACCTTCAGCAGAGAAAATCGTTGAATGTATCTACGACGTGGCGTTACGTTACGGATTTCCACGTAAAATTATATCCGATAACGGACCCCAATTTATCTCGAAAATTTGGGGTAAGTTTTGTGAGAAATTCGGGATTGTGGCGTCACATACTTCGACCTACAATCCCAGAACAAATCCCGTTGAGCGACTCAACAGGGACATTAAATATGCACTAAGCATATTCACTGACATCCACAATAGGTGGGATGAATACTTGAGGGAGATCGCGTTCAGCATACGAACAACAGTCTCGAGGACGAGAGATTTTTCTCCGGCCTACCTCAACTTCGCCCGAGAGCTACGAGTGCCTTGGGACCCACGAGTGGCAGAGTCGGTAAATGTGGTGGACCCAGAGAAACCACATGAGTATGTATATAAATTGGAGCAAACAATTTCGAGCACATACAAACATATGATGGCGCACATTTTTAACATGCGCGACCGCATTTTACAAGATAAAAGCGGTGGAAAATTTGTGAATTTCGAGAACAATGATTTAGTGTGGAAGGACACACACATCCTCTCAAATGCAGCGAGAGGAATCACCGCCAGCTTGGCCGACAAGAGAGATGGTCCGTATGTGATCATCGGCAAGCATGGCGGTAACGCGTATAAATTACGCAAGCTCGAGGACAACACCGAGCATAAGTCGATACAAGTACGAGAGTTAACTCCGTACATTCCGGAATTCCCGCAAGAAATGTGGGCCAAAGGCCAAGTCAAGTCTAAAACTGACGGCCAAATCGTCGATATGTTCGCTGGCGAGTCGGAAAAAGCACCGCCAAGTGACAACGAGGAGTATTTCGACGCCCCTTCACCTCCGGTAAACGAGATAGTTGAATCCGTTCCGGATCCAATTTTGGTCGGGGGGGAAACAGGAGAAACTCCTGAAACAAACACAAAAAACACGGATAAAAAAGAAAACAATAATGAGGAGGTACAGACACAAAAAACAACAAAAAATATCGTACCTGCCTCGATCCGTAACCTGCGACCAAAAAGAGATAATCCGTTCATAAAAGGCGGAAAGGTCGTAGGAAAGAAGTAAAATAAATTACGAGTCGATGGCGGCACTAAAAATAAATGTAATCGACCGATAGTGCAAGCCATCACGTCGCAGAAAATTTCGCTAAGTCCAACAAAGCGGATATTGGTCGAATTCGCGTCACGAGATGGCGTGGAAACGCGGGACCCGTAGCAAAATTATCGGCACGGGTCGGATACCGCGTGCAAAAGACCCCGTAGCAGCAATCGCGCACGGGAGTGAGAACAAAGGAGACCCGTAGCGTAACATGCGCACGGGTAGGTGCGCACTAGTCTCAAACACCCGGGTTCTGGAGTATATTACCCAGAATCCATCGCGATTACCTCGTGTTCACACAGACTTCCGCTTTTCACAGCTGATCGCTGCATTCGTGCGTGATCCTCGTTTTTAACGTTTTACCGAGTTTTTCACCGAGTTTTTGAGATAGTTTTATCATCCTTTTTAAATCGTGATTGAGATTTTTGTGCGCGCTCCTCGCCATGGACGAGGAAGAGAACGACGTGCTGGCCATCGAGCACGAGGACGAGGAAAACTGGGACCGCGATGTAAACCAAGTCCAGCTCGATCAGGTAGAAGTCGGCATCGGCACATGAGAACTAGTTCCGTGCTGCTGAAGAAGAAATTTTGTTGACTAATACCTGACATGAGTGCTTTGCACTCGAAATAGCGTATAATTAATTATTAACCGCGATCGCTCACACGATCGTATTTTTTTTCCTTGTTAATTTGTTTTCGAGGTGCGAGCGCAGACTTCACGTCGCCTCGCGTCTCGAAAATTCCTCATGACTTGAGTCACGAGCGAGACAATGGGCTCGAGCCATAGATAATTTTATGACAAGGGGAGAATATTCTGTAAAAGAATATTTTTTCTCCACAAGTAATTTGACGCATCAAATTGATGCAACTTAACATTCGTACGATGAATTTTTCGGTGTGTTGGATAAATTTAATTTGACTTTAACTTTTTTAAAAATTAGACAAAGTCCGACTTCGGAATAATTCTTTATTAGGTTTATTTATTTAATAACATTTCGACAAGCACATTTATTGTGCGATTTTAGTAATAATTTACACCCGACGAATTCTTTTTACGAATGACTGATAATTATTAATTTAATTATTAGTAATGTTCTAATTAATGTTAGAATTAATTTGAAGTAAAATCTGATGATAAGAATCCAGATTAAAGGCTCGATTCCGTCTCGCTGTGCGTTTTGGACATGAGACAGATTTTTCACGTGATGACTTCTCTTTTTCTATCCGACGAGGGACAATTCGTCCTACGTTTGCACCGATAGACAGGAATCGGTCTCGACGGACGGCTGCACGTACTGGCAACGTCCCTCGAAACCAACCATTTATCTACGTATTTAAATATTAACTTTTTATTAATTGTTTATTTCTCCATCCTTCCAGATGGCACTACGTAAAACATGGGGACCATTAGACCCCGCTTGCATCACTCGTGGCGGGATATTTCGAGGCGCGCTGCCCGATTTTTACCGACGATGTTTCGGCGAAGACGCCGACCCTTGGCGCCTGCGAATACTACATTCCCGATGCATCGCCCGACGTTGGGTACGAGACTGCACGCTCCTGGATACGTTCCCGGAGGGAATGCGCGAAGGCATCGCCACAGAGTTAGCTCGTGACGATGACCCGAAATCGCCGATTTTCCACCCCGGATTGTCAAGTCAGTACACTGGCAACCCGGCGGAGGAACACGTGCTGCATGCGTGGCGAGCAGCCGAGACAGAAGAGGCCCGTGAGGCCATCTACCAGCATTATAGACAACGGCTGGTGGATACCGCTACGGCAGTGGCCGAGCGCATCCTCCAAAACGAGGGGATGACCGCGGATGATATTCATCTGTGGTTTGAGAGGCTGCGATTGGGAGAGAGTACGCCCCAGTGGAGACCTCGGATGGGAATTTTGACGTCCCAAGCCGAGATGTGGCAGCTCCACTACCTGGGGATTTTGGGGCCCAAGAGCAGCTACCCGCGGAAGCGCAAGCGCTCCAAAGGCGCCGGGGACAGCCAGTCGCGTTCCCCAGCGACAACCAAGAAGCAGCGTGTCGCTCAAAACACGACTGAAGGCAACGAAGCTGGGCCATCCACTAGTACGGTGCGTGACCCTTCGCAGTATTCCCGACCGCGAATTTTCATAAACCGTCAGATTAAAGACGGTAAGGAGTGCAAGGAGGTTTGGATGTCTGGTGACGAAGAGCGAGTCTCTCGTCCCAGCACTTCTAGACGTCCGCTGACTCATCGCGAGCAGCGGAAAAAAGATCGCAAAGAGCGATACTTCGCGAGGTGCGAAGCTCGGGGCCGTCCCATCCCCGAACCCGCCTACGCCTCCAAGAGAGCGGGTCGACGAGGTGGTAGCCAGTCAGGTGAGCGAAACGTCCCAGCGGCAGATACGCGGGACCTTCGCGAGATTCTGACTCAGATGAAGCGGACGAAACTGACACGTTTCGATCCCGCGATGAAACACGCCAGGAAGATGGGTGTTGTCACCGACGGGAAGGTGACCCCACACGAGGTGGCAAGGTGGCTCGCAGACTACATTAATTCGCGACCACGACCCGATGGCATGCCAACCGCCATCGTGCAGCCTTCAGGCTCCGGACAACATCTCCCGGCGCTCCAAGTCGCAATGACTGGAGTGCAGACGACGGAGACGCCACCACCGCCGACGCAGCCAACACCACCGCTGCCGACGCCGACGCTGCCGACCAAGACGCAGCCGCCTCCAGACCTGCCGCCACCGTCGTTGTTGAATTCGAGCGATCCGCCGGATTTACACACCGACCGCTCAGTCCCTCTCCCCGTTGGACAGAGCATTATGCAGGAATGTCGAGCCAATTTGACCGGCATTTACAGGCCGAGCCGACCCCGACCCGGTTCCTCGGCCCTGTTCTTCGAGAGGCGAGACGAAGAAGCGCGACTCGCGAGAGAAGCCGCCAACCCGACTATCTCCGAGCTCTCAGCGTTTCGCTTCGTGATGGAAGACCCAAGAGTCTCCGCACCCGCCTTGCGAGGTGTGGATCAAGCCCAGCGATATTTCATCGAATGGGCAACGGCGATGATGAGTAAGCTCTCGTGTGCCTTCACTGCGGATTCAGAGCGATCGAATCCAGTGAATCGTCGCAGCCTACAGCTATCATTGACCAAGGTCATGATGCAGCTGCTAACCCCAGCACTCTTCGGAGAAGGGCGTCAGGCGATGGCCGCATGGTCTGTCGTGGACAGAGAGGGTGTACAGGTTCCCCGTGCACTCCTCGCAGAGTGGAGCTCCATTCTGCCCGACCCTGTGTTGACTCGGTACGAGCTAACCAGGGATGTGGTAAACCCCGAATTTGAGGGGTACAAGTTGCGAAGCACGGCGTTTCGTTATACCTCCGCCACCTGGACAGCGGCGCCTACCCAACAACTGCGCGCCTTGACCATCCAGACGGAAGAATCGGCAGAGGATGTAGAAATGGTGATCTCGCCGACGAGCGGAGTTCCGATTCCGCCACCGATGCCTGCGGAGATATCCCCGCAAGGACCCGCCCTGTTCGAAGTGGCGGGTAAGCCAAAGCGCTTACTGTGCCGAACGCCACCCGTCAGGTCCGTCGAGCAAACGAAGCCGACACCGCCCGGGACCTCACCGGCCCGAGCGGCGACAACGACGCAAGCCGCTATTCCCGCGGCCACCCAGAAGCCGAAGCCGGCACCGCCTCCGCCAGACTATTACGGGCGAATCATCGAAGAGTTTCCCCATCTCTCGATGACGACGGCGACCAGGAGGTTTATCCTCGCGCAGCGGGACAAAGGCAAATCAGTCTTCATCTGGCTTCACAACCAGATCCGGAAGACTAGAGACCTCATCTTCCACCAGAGGTTGCTGAGAGCCCACCGTGTGCCAGTGACGCCAGCGGAAGCCAATGCCATCCGGCATACGAACACCGGCTTCTCCGCCTACATCCCGAGCGTTTGGTTACACGAGAGGACGCGTGCCCCGCATGAGCCAGTTGACGGCCATGCATTATGCTTCATTACGGAGCATGAGGACCCCCGAGATCGGTCCTCGGCGTTAGTAGGCGATCTACCCGCGCCACCCGGCACTCAACCGCCTGTCCCTGGAGTGAGTTACGCCCAGGTGACGGACTCAGTGTCGGGTCCCCCAGGAAAGAAGTGATCGCTCAGCCCCACGGTCTGAGCTCGGAGGGGGAAGTGTTGTGACCCGACTGGACCGGGGTCAACGAAGAGTTTCTCTCGTGACCTCGTTTCGGGTGTAAGGGGAGCCGCAAGCGCGTCTCCCTTCCCTCAGTGCATTGACATCTAGTCAATGGACAGGCGTCTGCCCTGAGGGAGTGGGGATGGCTCGTCCACCCCACCATTGGGTGATTCCGGTCACCTGTCAACCCCGCTTTGTGCAAAGGAATGTGCCTTGCACTGAGCGGGCAGAACCAACACAACCATCAAACGAGAAACACACGTAAACCCGTCGTCCTACAAGATCAGGCCCAAGTAAATATACTGGGATTGACCAAGGACAAAGGACAATTTACCGTGAGTACGTTTGGTCAGTGTCAAACTCCGCAGAGTAACCTGCGAGATAAGATTACCACACTATTTTAGCACACCAGCTAGAAATAGTAAAAACCACTCCAGTTTAGCGAGTTGTGCAGACAAACGGTCGCACAAGCCTAAACTGCAGTAAAACCACGACGAGCGTTCCCGCCGCTGTGTGACCGCCGGGAGCCAGAAGAGTCCGCCGCTGTGTGATCGCCGGACACCACACAAAAACCTAGACAACAGCCCGAAGTAAGCCTTTTAACTAAGCATTCACTCGCGCCCGACCAGCGTGAGCCCGAAGGACCAGCCAGAGACGAGCCGAGGACGCCATATTGCCACGCCGGCCCAAGACGACACCACGTTGCCACAACGAGGACGCCATCTTGGACACGACCGAGACAACAGACGACCTCGCCGATTCCAGCCAGCTTTCATCATACCTTTACCTTTCCATTTCCCTTCACCCATTCCGATTTACCTTTTACCTACCTTTTATATATATATATATATAAGATATATCTGTACATTGTCCCACAGAATAAATCTATATTATATTTTACCTTTTATATCTGTGTAATCATTTCTTTGGGTAAACCGCTTGAGCAAAGCGGTAGTGAGTTAGTCGAATTAAGTAATCAACCCACGAGTTAGCGACGGTTAGAGTTGAGCGCGACAGTTGTATCCTGAAGATGTAATGGAACTCACGAGAAAACATCGCTATATAACTGATGCACATTTTTCTGTGGTAAATTAATTTTTTTTAATAAACATTTTTACCAAAATAAATTTTTTGCAGCACAAATCAAGAATCAATGTAACCGTTAAAAATCATGAATCAATTGTATGGCCAATCGCTCAGATTTCGAGTAGTAAGTCAACCAACAATTATCGCCGTTTGATATTCTAACTTCTTTTTCACATTAGCGTTTGAATTTCCGTATGGAAATGAAAATAACAAAATGATAATAAAGTTTAATTTTCCCAAAACATGCCAAATTTATCGAGTGAGTAGTAATTCTAGGAATATATATTTTCACTTCACAATAAACACTGCAAAAAAGTTCTAACAAAATTACAATGTTTGTTACCAGATATTAATAATTCAAATTTAACATTAAAATTATTGTTTTAATTAAGCTTGTCATAGATCCATCACCAGTTATCTATCATATCTCAAATATCTTTGCGGACGGTTTTGCCAAAAGAGAAGGCCTAAAGAATCAAGTCATTACTACTGTGCAAAAAGTAAGGGATACAATAAAATAGAAGTAATAAAAATAACAGCTTTGTAAAGAAATTTTTAAAAATCAAAATTCTTAAAATTTGCAATTGTAACAACAATAAAATTTCGATCTTGTTTTAGTTCCACTTCATTAATACCACGAGACAGCGGTGCAACAATAACTTACATGACTGCTTGCAACATTGTTTAGTGAAAGCAATGAAATGCAGGTAAACAACTTTCTAGAATTCGTACAAACAGTGGCATGAACAAAAAGAATCAGTTCTCAAATTATAGCCGTCCTCGAATAATAGCCGCAGCCACAATTCGAGGGCGTCAAATCGTCACTTTCAACCGCCACTAGTATTCGTGGGTTACGACAATTTTTCAAGGGCGGCTCTTTAATACGAATTTTAATTAATCAGAAATTTGCAGAACAGATATTTTGTTATTGATAAATGTAAAAAGAGACGGTTATATACCCAAATAATGGTGTAAGGGTAACGTATGCTGGACATTGGATTGTTCGGATTATAAGATGCGCATCGGACTTTAAGATGCACCACCCATTTTTGGTTGACTTTTGAAAGTAAAAAAAATGTGCTTTATGATCCTCAAAATACGATGTTCGCGGCTTTCGCGATTACCGGATGCAACACATTAAATCACGTTATTGCACAATACAATTCATACAATCGAAAATACAAATGATTAAAACGTAATTACTCTCTTAGATTTCCGTTTTACGAGGCAAGAAGCCTTCCGAAATGCAATAAGACAAATAGCATTCTTCAACACAACATACTGTATACATTTATTTATGAGAAAGATTTAACGACACACTGCAAATGCCTCAATTTGTGTGATGTAACGCAACAAAGCCTAACGTATAACCTACAACCTGGAAGTGAGGATATCGTTGAAATATTCATTGCCAACAATTACGTTCGAACGATGCAAGAAAGCTTTTCTTACGACATAATATTGTTGTTATGCGACATTGGAGGCAACATCGGCCTCTATTTCGGCCTGTCTTGTTTAGCACTCGTCGATATATTTATTCATTGCTGCAAAATGTGTTTGACCAAATTAAGCAAAACAACAAAAGCAAACGCCGAATTGAAAGAAAAAATTCCAATTATACTCGAAAAAATGCATACATCAAAAAAGAAATCGTTTGTCAAAAACAAACTGAAAACCACTGTTTCATTAATCCTATTTTGCACTTCAGTTTATCAAACTTACAACTTGATCGACACTTATTTTCAATGCCCACTCACGAAAACTGTTAGCATCATTAGAGACAACGTGATTGAGTTTCCACTCGTTATTGCATGCGATGAAACTTCAAAAATAGTAAAAGCTAAAATAAAATTAGCTGCTAAAATGCAAACTGACTGTGGCCACTACCACCTCCTCGATTTACTCCATCCATCGGCTGAATACGCCAATGAAACAGAGAAGTTATGGAGTGACTCTTCTGGCTATAACACCTACGTCTCAAATGGAAAAGATCAAGATGTAAGCTAAGCGAGCAAAATACTAAATAGTTAGTGCTATTTGTATTAAATTACTTACTATTTTTGTAGTGGACTAAAACTGAAAATGACTTATTTTTTGCCAATTTATCAATTTTATCAACGGCATTTGGAACATGCACTGTGTTTAATAAAGGTAACTGCAAAAGTAATATTTTTACTTCTTGAACTTCAAAATGTTTGCAGGTGACAGGCCATTTTCACCAAAGAAAAATATGTTAATGTTTTTTGATGACATCACGACAGACATTTGCAACGAATATCAAACTGTGAGATTGTTGACACATTCAGATTACATGGTTGTTTACTTGACTTCATCATGCATTTCCAGCATTTTGTTCTGCCGAAAAATCAAGCGTTTCATCCAAAATATATATTTTATATTTCCACCAAACAAGAAACCACGATTGACATTTCTCGTCAAACGGTAATATCTAAAAGAAAACAAAAACCATTATTTTATGTCTTACTCTGTTTAGCTCGTTCGAGTGAACACTGCTAAAAGTCCTTGTAAACCAAATAAAGAAGTTTCTGAATGTGAACGGAAATGTTTGGCAACAAAATTGTCACAACAACTTCTCAAGTGCAGGTAAAAATAATATTACTTACACCAAAAAATAATTGGAATCCCTTGAGGAGGGCAGGTCTCTTCTAATACAAGCTTCCACCGCTATACAGTATAAATGTTCGAGAAACCTATCTGTATGAAGTCTAGCAGCTAGTTGTTGTGAAATGCTGAGTTTGACTTCAGTAAATTTTTTAAGAGACCACTGGTATGTCATAAGTTTGGCTATTTCGTAATGAGTAATGACTGATTTACATTAACAATGTGTGGCAGCAAAATTTTGTTTCCTAAAGCATCCTCTCATAACAAATGTTATATTATAATGTTCCAATGCTTCTCACACTCCTGCTGGAAGACTGATGCAGATAGGTTCCTAGAACACTCGCCTAGATGAGGAAGCTTGTACTAGAAAGAGTCTGTTCTCCAGAAGAGATTTCGGGTTATATTTGGGTATAATATATTAGAAATTAATATGAGGCGCACAATCTGGCACTAAATCTTTAATGCAAACGGAAAGAAATTTATTTGTTATCTTTCTAACTAGACTACCGTTCATGAAAAACAGTACTTTAGAATTCTGCATGACACCAGAAACAGCTAAAACAACCTACGAAACATATTTGCACACTCAATTCAAGACCAATCCCCAGAAAGACTGTTCCTGTGCAACACGCTGCCGTGAAACCGTTTACAATGTCAAAGCAAAAGCATCCATTCAGGATGAAAGTGATATGCCGACATTAGCTACATACACTATTGAAAAGAACATTCGAGAAGTTATCGAAGAACAGGAGCTCATTTCTGTAACAAAACTATTGTGTAGCGTTGGATCTATTATTGGTATTTTGACTGGTTTCTCAACATTTACTCTTGTTGACTATTTCATTTGATTTTACATTATTATCAATATAGTAAACATAAATAACAGCAATAGTTTTCACTCTCATGACTTTGTCCTTGTTAACACAGTGTGGTTTTTGTAAAAAAAAATCATAAATCATAAATCGATTATTATAAAAATAGAAGGCGCAGAAATGTGCTGCACTATGCAAAACTACCTAAAAACAGTTCCAAATTGTAGCCTTAAAACCTCACTTTTTGTCCCATATCTCTTTTATCAATAAGACAAATGTTGTTACAGATTTTAAATCTTTTCCCTATTCATTCTTCACAATTCAATTTTAGAATTTTATTAGCACAGTTATGTAACAAATTTAAAATTAAAATAAAATTTATAATTTAAAATTTAATAACTCACTTCCTCAGCTCGATTTTGACTGAATTCGAGACTCTTGGGTACCACACGCTAAACAAGCCGCACGCCGAGGTTCTGGATGTGAACCGATCCCCTAGAAAATAAATATTCAAATAAATATTTTTTGATAAAAAAAATGTAATCAGCCGACCTGTGGATAATCTCTTGAGGAGTGGGACAAAATGTTCCTCCAAATCAGCAGCGCCATGCTGCGACGAAATGTTTCGTAACGAATCGACCGCTTTATCGCGCACTACGGTGTCTTCGACGGTCGCTAAACTTTCCAAAGGCGGCTGCAACCAATTCAAATACAACTTAAATGCAATCAAACCTCGCGACAGGCTCGGTTCCACACCAAATACACCTTTTAAACACAAATTCTCGCCACAATTCACGCTTAAAACGCAAAAATTGATTGGAAATTTAAAAACATTTCATTTTTCACGTAAACCTGTTAAATTTGCATAAGATAAAAATAATACAAACTTAGCAACAAGTTTCTAAAAGTTCCTGGATACAAATGATGGATAAAGTTGAGATTGTGTTGAAATTCTAAGATGGCGTCGGAGCAATAAAGAACACGGCCACACGTTTTTGAGGTAAAAAGTACACTGGTTTATTCTAGTTCAAGCAATTAAAAAGAAGGGGTAAAACAAGGAATGCATGACGAGTTTCAGAGCACCAATGACAACGGTGCTCTTGAGCAAGAAAGTCTCACTAATTGGCCAATTAACATTTGGGGGTAAAAACCTCACACAAGTCAAACAGGTCAACACACTCAAATGAGAACAATTAAATACATTGAGTTATAAAATGGAAAACAATATCTAAATCAACTAATCAATCTAATTAGAAATGACAAATATCATCAAAAATGTATAAAGACAAAACGATATAAATGAAATGTAAACAGCAACTAAAATTAACAAGTCAAATGGCTATTCAAATATAATGTGAAAATCGAGTGATTTTACGCGTGATATAAACTATTATTTGAATTGCTATTCTCATTTTTGAATTGTTGTTATCTTTTATATTTCAATGTGTTGATTTGACTTGTGGTTTTAGTTGTTATTTGTGTTTCATTTACATTGCTTTATCATTGTATATTTTTATTGATAATTTACCATTTTATTAGATTGAATAGTTTAATATTGTTGTAATATTTCTTATTTTAATGCTTCAATATATTTGTATTTCTTATTTGAGTGTTTGACCTGTTCCTCATTTGTAGTACCTTGCCCTGTTAATCCCTTAATTGGTGTGGGTTTTTCCTACCTCTTGAGCGCCGTCTCATTGGCGCTCTGAACGCGTCATCCACATTCCTCTACCCCTTTTCCCATTGTGTTGAAAATAGAATAAACTTTTAGTGTACTTTTTACCTCTAAAACTTGTGGTCTTGTCTCTTCTTCACTCCGACGCCATTTGCAATTTTCATCAAAACCCTCAAGTAACTACATCCATTTGTATCCAGGACTTTGGAAATTTATTGCTAAGTTTGTACTACATTTATCTTGTGCAAATTTAACATATAACACAACGATTAAACAACAATTCACTTCACACGTAAAATCATCCGATTTTCACAAAACCGAGCCAATCTAACGCTTCAAAATACATTTCCCATTCGTAATAACGACAAAATCACGAGTGATATCATCTTTATCACGTTAATTCGTTTTAAATTCGTAATACCAGTAAACAGTGATCCGCCGACTAGTGGTGTGAAATTCCCAAGTTGCTCGGCCAACGCGAGCAGCACTTCGTCTTCATCGTAGATCGTATCTAAGGCGAATTAATCACAAAATATTATTCATATTTCCGTTAAACGATTCGTTAACTACGCTCGTACTCACCAGTTGGAAATGGAACTAATTCGCTTCGGGTTCTTTCCACTCCTAAAGCTAAAGCTACTGTGGAAAGTTTCTTTATGCTGTTAAGACGGAACTGGAGAAAAAGAAGAAATTCATTTTATTTCATTTTATTTTATTTTATTTATTATTATTATTCAGTGTGGGCGCATTTCCAAGTCGGATGTGAAACGATTACCGGTATTGTTAATTGATTGTACCTGTTTTGTTCGATTCCTCCTTCCATATCAAATGATATTGTACCCCGTGCCCCGTGATATACGTATTCGTGGTATGAATCCATAACCAAAACTCAACTTGTGCCAGCAAGATGGAGAATTTTACATTTTCTCATTTTGTTTCTCAGACGCCATATTGAATTTTGCCAATTGTTACATCTTGATTCAATTTTAAACTGTATTATTCTATGTTTTGTGTATTTATTAATAAGTTTTCATTATTCCGTGATATTAGTTTGTACTATTCATGTGTTTTTATGTAGTCTTAATTTTGAATTTGTTCCAATTGAAGCTGTGTGCATTCTGATTGGTTGTTCTCAATTTATATTGAGAGATTCTCATTCTTTAGTGTTTTAAACTGTTTTTCAACATGGTTACCATTGCATTTATTGTTCTCTGAATTCTAGTGATTTCATTGATGTATTTCATTTCCTTTTTAATGCTGTTAACAGCAAATCATAAAAACTTTTTTATGATTTGCCAAGCATAATGTAATTTCTGTTCCTCTGTTGCTTGGCACGATTTAGTGCTAAGTTGTTATTTTTTCAGTTTGCTTGCTTTGCTCTTGCGAGTGTATTGTTAATGCACATGTACTCCTTTTGTTAACCAGTCTCAATTCAGTTCTTCAAAAGTCATTGAAGATTAAAATTCATGTTTTTTTTATCCTCGGTTACCATCATGGATTGTTAGTATAAAAGTCCTAGTTTCCTCTGAAGTTTTACAATGCCGTCACTGTTTGGATATTTGCTCGTCGTCATCTGCTCCCTCGCATTTGTTTTTCATCATCAAGAATTTTCAAGCTATACGATCATTGAGGTGAGTCGCAAAAATTTGCCAACTCCTTCTGAGGGATGTTGTCGTGTATCCACTGCCGCCATTACTTTAAGTGTCAACAACAATCGACATATTACCATTGTATCTCGGGTTGCTAGGAAATAATTGCCTAGCAACCCAACTAATTATTGTACATTAAATAACTCACGAGTCAGTCGACTCATTGAAATTATGGCCATTTAGGCCCAACGTCAAACGTTCCATGACGGCCATGCCTTCCACATGGCCTGATTACATCAATACATCAATACATTGGTACACATGAAATGGCGCAGTCGGCTTTGGATCATCGCCTGGCGTCCTTGCGCACGTCTGCAACGAATCTGCAAACGAAAAACTCAAAAGTGAAAGTGATGAAAAATCGCGAGTCTTCTCATCGCGTTCGATCCAGGGTTTGTTCGACCGAGCCAAGTGGACCTAGTTGGTGATAAAAACATTGTCGTCTTTCATCTGTCTGCACTGCTGCAAGAATTTCAAAAAAAAAATAAAAAAAAAAAAAAAAAAAAACCAATCAAAAACGGACAATGACAAAAAACTGAGTTTTTGCAACTTTGGCCCTAGTTTGTGTTCCATTCGTTGACGGCAGTGGGCCTAGTGGTGGACAGTACGGAATCTCACCAGTTACCCGCGTGCATTGTTGCAGGAACCTCGAAAAAAACAGAACTATCTTTAAAAAGATGAAAACAAAATTCACATAATGATAAACAATCGTGAGTTTTCTCGTTTCGCTCGTTTTTGCGTTCAATCTATTCGATGCAAGTGGGCCCTGCAGACGACAAAAAGAACATCATAATTCATCAGGTTAACCAGCAAGGTTTCCCAGCGATGGCGGTTCTTCTGCTCGTCATTCAGCCCGTTCTTCCAATGGCCCCGCCTCCCGTTGTCCAAGCGCCGATCTTAGGGCAGCCAGTTCCATTCCTCGGCACTACAGTTGAGGAATGGGACATATACCTGGAGCGGGTCAAACAACTCACTGACTTGAACGCCATCACCGACGCCCAGAAGAGGACGTTCTTCCTTTCGGTTGTGGGGCCACACACCTACTCCTTGGCACACAACCTCTTTTATTAAGATAAGCTTTGCATTAAATCAGAAATACTGTGTCAATAAACTCCATTTAGAATACCAACAGGGTATTTTTCACTTTTTGACTGAAGCTATGTTCCCTCATTTGTTTGCTAGTCTAGTTGGTGCTGCCATCAAGTGGCCACTTATGTATTTAAAATATTAATAAAATTGTTCCTTTAAGCAATGGTGAAATCAATTCTAAAATAAGATCTCCAGAAAAAAAAATTTGAATTTGTTTAAAATTGAAATTTGACTGACTCAAACTACACCCAAGATTTTGATTCAACTCAAAATTATTCAGGTTTGGATTGACCCCATTTTGGCAATTGAGCTTATAAGAAACTATTAGCAATTCGAGTGACTCACTCATCATCTCCTCAATGACGATTTATTGACACTACTTACTACGTCCAAAGATACAAAAAAAATTGTCTACGTCAGAAAATTGATTATGAAATGCACCGGAAATAAAATTCATGAATTATTGATCATTGCAAGCATTCAAAACGCAAAACGTTTCAGTTTTCTATTGATTTGGAAAGTCCAGTGAAAGAAATAAACTTGTCTTTATTTCTACGTTTAAATATTTTGATGGTTTGCTTGCCAAGAAGAGATTTAACCACCTTACCATTGGTGTGGTTTTTTAACAGTGGTTCCGACAACCTTAGCCTTTACCCCTGTATCGAGAAACAAACGCCCACACGTTTTTTCCACTGAATTTTAAGAGTCTTCAAGCACCTGGTGAGCAAACTTAAAAACACTGAAATGACTGTAATTTCTTCTTGGTCGTGGGCGTACCAACAAGACAGAATGAATAATAAATAAAACGTTCTAAATGTAAATTTCAAACATAAACTGTACCAGAAGCCAACTGTACTCTATTGCAGCAGCACGGACAACCAACACACATGTCTTAGGTAAGTTAGCTTTTAAACATAATGGTTGATACAACTTGGAAATAGGTTAAGGAAGACAATAACTGAAGCTGTGAATAATCAACAAACTTCGATTCGTTTCCAATATTGAAACTTCAGCCTCTCCGTCAATGCATGTCCCTTACTGAAAGCACATTTAACACCAGCTGCATTTCAAAAGTGATTCTATTATCTTCGTCTTGAATTCAATATCAAAAACTTTAAGTATAAAATTATAAAATAAACTCATGTTGTTTCATCTCAAGTAATAGGTTTACTAAACTGTTTTAGTATCTACTTAGCCACCTTTTAAATGCACATTGCAGGCCCGGATAATGTTGACATACACAACACACACGTTCGATACAACTGTAGCCTGGTGGTGGTTTGGCACACACGCTTCGATCGGTTCTCCACTCTCCACATCGATTCATGCACAGTTGGTCAAGGCTAAATGTTAGATTGCTTTATAAAAAAAATTAAAATTAGATTACAACTATTCTGAGTTTGGGTCCTTTCCTTATGATTAACTAAACCCACAGATCGGTCGCTGTTTTTGTCTTCTGTTTGTTAAACTACCAGCTGTCATACACACGCATATATCCATTAATAATTCCGTTCATGATATATAAATTACGCAGAAATCGATGCGTTTTAATCCAGATAAGTGTTGTACATTTTATTTTTATCTCAGAAGTGTATGATTTTGTATGTCGTGGAAATTCTATTCCTGATTGAAGTAAAATCCACTTGTTTATTTTTACTTTTTAAATTAGATTTTGCGCCATAAACTAACAGCTCTCAGAATTGACAGTTATATACACGCGTATATCCATTAATAATTCAGTTCATGATAAATAAATTACGCAGAAATCAATAGGTGCATTCAATTCTAAACAGTTTTCCTTGTTTTCCTCGTTTTCGCCGTTTTCCCACACCGGATGTAGACGCATTTGACGTCACATTTCGAAAATCAATTTTTTCGAAAACCGATTTCATGAAAACAAGAAATTCGTGGTTTTCGTGGTTTTTCAAATCGTTTTCCTGGGCCGCCATTTTGTATTCGAATAGATCGCGGTGGTAGCACACACACAAAAATGTAAGTTTATTTAATTTATTTGCATTTAAGAACGATAAATGCAGTAATTTTCGAGCGCATTTGCGCGATCGAATGCGCCCAATTGTCGGCCGTATTTGTGCGATCGAATGCGCCCAATTGTCGGGTGCATTTGTGCGATCGAATGTGCAGACTGAGCATGCTCCGTGGCTGTGGAAAACTGTTAACAGCTGTTGGTAATAACGCTGCTCAATGTTGAAAACCGTTTTCATCGTTTTCGGAAAACGATGAAAAACGGTTTTGGAAAGCTATTTTA
The DNA here is from genome assembly GCA_949358305.1 of Strigamia acuminata. Taxonomy (NCBI): domain Eukaryota; kingdom Metazoa; phylum Arthropoda; class Chilopoda; order Geophilomorpha; family Linotaeniidae; genus Strigamia; species Strigamia acuminata. Next base: position 52,781,158 of record OX442314.1, read on the forward strand.
GAATTGAATGCACCTATTGTGTTTTAATCCAGATAAGTGTTTTGACAAAATAGACCCCACAGGAGATCTATTTCTCCCCTTCGCACGGCAAACATTAATCAGCCACTTATTGATTAGTCCTCATTGGAGTGATTTATCAATAGCCAATTATTGCAATTGAATTATCATTTCAGTGATGTAAATCACATCACTTCGTGTGGCTGGTAAGATATTTCAGCCACATCAGCCAAATAATTATTTACTTTAGATGGAGTTTAGCCAAATGACTTACATGAATTATTGATAATTCAGATTATGATAATTTTAAATGCACCTACTAGCTGCATTAAAAAAGTCTAAAACATATCAACATGAAACGACAGAAACGAGTTGTTTTAAACTTTTTGAATGCAGCTACTGAAAATACTAATTGAATAATTTTTGGGTCTCGTATTTCTTTGACAGAAAAAGTAAGGTATATTTGCCCATCAGAACGCCTTTACTGAGTGACATTTGGGAAAATAAACTATGGATGCACAGAAGCCGTATCAACCATTTGGCTGGATTCAACAACTTAAAATGAAACAAATGAAACAAGTTATTTGCAGTGTTATAGCAACTCAGAAAGAGATTCCATTAATTATCAGATCTCTAGAAAACATTTCAAAAAAGAAAAAAACTATGCAAATTCTATTTACAACACTACTTGTAATCAATTTGGTGGCTTGTTCCTACCAAACTGTCGATCGAATATTGCATTACATGGACGAACCAACCACAGTTAACACATACATGATTGAAACACCACATGGTCCGTTTCCATCTATTTACGTATATCCACGAACTACACAAGAACTTAATAATTACCTCGCTAACCGGAGTGGAAACAGCGATTTTAAACAGCAATGTAATGTTCGTGAAATTTATCAACTGTTCAAGGAAATGTATCCTGAAGATGTAATGGAACTCAAGAGAAAACCTAGCTATATAACTGATGCACATTTTTCTGTGGTAAATTAATTTTTTTTAATAAACATTTTTACCAAAATAAATTTTTGCAGCACAACTCAAGATTCAATGTGACCGTTAAAAATCATGAATCAATTGAATGGCCAATCGCCCAGATTTCGAGTAGTAAGTCAACCAACAATTAACGCCGTTTGATATTCTAACTTCTTTTTCACATTAGCGTTTGAATTTCCGTATGGAAATGAAAATAACAAAATGATAATAAAGTTTAATTTTCCCAAAACATGCCAAATTTATCGAGTGAGTAGTAATTCTAGGAATATATATTTTCACTTCACAATAAACACTGCAAAAAAGTTCTAACAAAATTACAATGTTTGTTACCAGATATTAATAATTCAAATTTAACATTAAAATTATTGTTTTAATTAAGCTTGTCATAGATCCATCACCAGTTATCTATCATATCTCAAATATCTTTGCGGACGGTTTTGCCAAAAGAGAAGGCCTAAAGAATCAAGTCATTACTACTGTGCAAAAAGTAAGGGATACAATAAAATAGAAGTAATAAAAATAACAGCTTTGTAAAGAAATTTTTAAAAATCAAAATTCTTAAAATTTGCAATTGTAACAACAATAAAATTTCGATCTTGTTTTAGTTCCACTTCATTAATACCACGAGACAGCGGTGCAACAATAACTTACATGACTGCTTGCAACATTGTTTAGTGAAAGCAATGAAATGCAGGTAAACAACTTTCTAGAATTCGTACAAACAGTGGCATGAACAAAAAGAATCAGTTCTCAAATTATAGCCGTCCTCGAATAATAGCCGCAGCCACAATTCGAGGGCGTCAAATCGTCACTTTCAACCGCCACTAGTATTCGTGGGTTACGACAATTTTTCAAGGGCGGCTCTTTAATACGAATTTTAATTAATCAGAAATTTGCAGAACAGATATTTTGTTATTGATAAATGTAAAAAGAGACGGTTATATACCCAAATAATGGTGTAAGGGTAACGTATGCTGGACATTGGATTGTTCGGATTATAAGATGCGCATCGGACTTTAAGATGCACCACCCATTTTTGGTTGACTTTTGAAAGTAAAAAAAATGTGCTTTATGATCCTCAAAATACGATGTTCGCGGCTTTCGCGATTACCGGATGCAACACATTAAATCACGTTATTGCACAATACAATTCATACAATCGAAAATACAAATGATTAAAACGTAATTACTCTCTTAGATTTCCGTTTTACGAGGCAAGAAGCCTTCCGAAATGCAATAAGACAAATAGCATTCTTCAACACAACATACTGTATACATTTATTTATGAGAAAGATTTAACGACACACTGCAAATGCCTCAATTTGTGTGATGTAACGCAACAAAGCCTAACGTATAACCTACAACCTGGAAGTGAGGATATCGTTGAAATATTCATTGCCAACAATTACGTTCGAACGATGCAAGAAAGCTTTTCTTACGACATAATATTGTTGTTATGCGACATTGGAGGCAACATCGGCCTCTATTTCGGCCTGTCTTGTTTAGCACTCGTCGATATATTTATTCATTGCTGCAAAATGTGTTTGACCAAATTAAGCAAAACAACAAAAGCAAACGCCGAATTGAAAGAAAAAATTCCAATTATACTCGAAAAAATGCATACATCAAAAAAGAAATCGTTTGTCAAAAACAAACTGAAAACCACTGTTTCATTAATCCTATTTTGCACTTCAGTTTATCAAACTTACAACTTGATCGACACTTATTTTCAATGCCCACTCACGAAAACTGTTAGCATCATTAGAGACAACGTGATTGAGTTTCCACTCGTTATTGCATGCGATGAAACTTCAAAAATAGTAAAAGCTAAAATAAAATTAGCTGCTAAAATGCAAACTGACTGTGGCCACTACCACCTCCTCGATTTACTCCATCCATCGGCTGAATACGCCAATGAAACAGAGAAGTTATGGAGTGACTCTTCTGGCTATAACACCTACGTCTCAAATGGAAAAGATCAAGATGTAAGCTAAGCGAGCAAAATACTAAATAGTTAGTGCTATTTGTATTAAATTACTTACTATTTTTGTAGTGGACTAAAACTGAAAATGACTTATTTTTTGCCAATTTATCAATTTTATCAACGGCATTTGGAACATGCACTGTGTTTAATAAAGGTAACTGCAAAAGTAATATTTTTACTTCTTGAACTTCAAAATGTTTGCAGGTGACAGGCCATTTTCACCAAAGAAAAATATGTTAATGTTTTTTGATGACATCACGACAGACATTTGCAACGAATATCAAACTGTGAGATTGTTGACACATTCAGATTACATGGTTGTTTACTTGACTTCATCATGCATTTCCAGCATTTTGTTCTGCCGAAAAATCAAGCGTTTCATCCAAAATATATATTTTATATTTCCACCAAACAAGAAACCACGATTGACATTTCTCGTCAAACGGTAATATCTAAAAGAAAACAAAAACCATTATTTTATGTCTTACTCTGTTTAGCTCGTTCGAGTGAACACTGCTAAAAGTCCTTGTAAACCAAATAAAGAAGTTTCTGAATGTGAACGGAAATGTTTGGCAACAAAATTGTCACAACAACTTCTCAAGTGCAGGTAAAAATAATATTACTTACACCAAAAAATAATTGGAATCCCTTGAGGAGGGCAGGTCTCTTCTAATACAAGCTTCCACCGCTATACAGTATAAATGTTCGAGAAACCTATCTGTATGAAGTCTAGCAGCTAGTTGTTGTGAAATGCTGAGTTTGACTTCAGTAAATTTTTTAAGAGACCACTGGTATGTCATAAGTTTGGCTATTTCGTAATGAGTAATGACTGATTTACATTAACAATGTGTGGCAGCAAAATTTTGTTTCCTAAAGCATCCTCTCATAACAAATGTTATATTATAATGTTCCAATGCTTCTCACACTCCTGCTGGAAGACTGATGCAGATAGGTTCCTAGAACACTCGCCTAGATGAGGAAGCTTGTACTAGAAAGAGTCTGTTCTCCAGAAGAGATTTCGGGTTATATTTGGGTATAATATATTAGAAATTAATATGAGGCGCACAATCTGGCACTAAATCTTTAATGCAAACGGAAAGAAATTTATTTGTTATCTTTCTAACTAGACTACCGTTCATGAAAAACAGTACTTTAGAATTCTGCATGACACCAGAAACAGCTAAAACAACCTACGAAACATATTTGCACACTCAATTCAAGACCAATCCCCAGAAAGACTGTTCCTGTGCAACACGCTGCCGTGAAACCGTTTACAATGTCAAAGCAAAAGCATCCATTCAGGATGAAAGTGATATGCCGACATTAGCTACATACACTATTGAAAAGAACATTCGAGAAGTTATCGAAGAACAGGAGCTCATTTCTGTAACAAAACTATTGTGTAGCGTTGGATCTATTATTGGTATTTTGACTGGTTTCTCAACATTTACTCTTGTTGACTATTTCATTTGATTTTACATTATTATCAATATAGTAAACATAAATAACAGCAATAGTTTTCACTCTCATGACTTTGTCCTTGTTAACACAGTGTGGTTTTTGTAAAAAAAAATCATAAATCATAAATCGATTATTATAAAAATAGAAGGCGCAGAAATGTGCTGCACTATGCAAAACTACCTAAAAACAGTTCCAAATTGTAGCCTTAAAACCTCACTTTTTGTCCCATATCTCTTTTATCAATAAGACAAATGTTGTTACAGATTTTAAATCTTTTCCCTATTCATTCTTCACAATTCAATTTTAGAATTTTATTAGCACAGTTATGTAACAAATTTAAAATTAAAATAAAATTTATAATTTAAAATTTAATAACTCACTTCCTCAGCTCGATTTTGACTGAATTCGAGACTCTTGGGTACCACACGCTAAACAAGCCGCACGCCGAGGTTCTGGATGTGAACCGATCCCCTAGAAAATAAATATTCAAATAAATATTTTTTGATAAAAAAAATGTAATCAGCCGACCTGTGGATAATCTCTTGAGGAGTGGGACAAAATGTTCCTCCAAATCAGCAGCGCCATGCTGCGACGAAATGTTTCGTAACGAATCGACCGCTTTATCGCGCACTACGGTGTCTTCGACGGTCGCTAAACTTTCCAAAGGCGGCTGCAACCAATTCAAATACAACTTAAATGCAATCAAACCTCGCGACAGGCTCGGTTCCACACCAAATACACCTTTTAAACACAAATTCTCGCCACAATTCACGCTTAAAACGCAAAAATTGATTGGAAATTTAAAAACATTTCATTTTTCACGTAAACCTGTTAAATTTGCATAAGATAAAAATAATACAAACTTAGCAACAAGTTTCTAAAAGTTCCTGGATACAAATGATGGATAAAGTTGAGATTGTGTTGAAATTCTAAGATGGCGTCGGAGCAATAAAGAACACGGCCACACGTTTTTGAGGTAAAAAGTACACTGGTTTATTCTAGTTCAAGCAATTAAAAAGAAGGGGTAAAACAAGGAATGCATGACGAGTTTCAGAGCACCAATGACAACGGTGCTCTTGAGCAAGAAAGTCTCACTAATTGGCCAATTAACATTTGGGGGTAAAAACCTCACACAAGTCAAACAGGTCAACACACTCAAATGAGAACAATTAAATACATTGAGTTATAAAATGGAAAACAATATCTAAATCAACTAATCAATCTAATTAGAAATGACAAATATCATCAAAAATGTATAAAGACAAAACGATATAAATGAAATGTAAACAGCAACTAAAATTAACAAGTCAAATGGCTATTCAAATATAATGTGAAAATCGAGTGATTTTACGCGTGATATAAACTATTATTTGAATTGCTATTCTCATTTTTGAATTGTTGTTATCTTTTATATTTCAATGTGTTGATTTGACTTGTGGTTTTAGTTGTTATTTGTGTTTCATTTACATTGCTTTATCATTGTATATTTTTATTGATAATTTACCATTTTATTAGATTGAATAGTTTAATATTGTTGTAATATTTCTTATTTTAATGCTTCAATATATTTGTATTTCTTATTTGAGTGTTTGACCTGTTCCTCATTTGTAGTACCTTGCCCTGTTAATCCCTTAATTGGTGTGGGTTTTTCCTACCTCTTGAGCGCCGTCTCATTGGCGCTCTGAACGCGTCATCCACATTCCTCTACCCCTTTTCCCATTGTGTTGAAAATAGAATAAACTTTTAGTGTACTTTTTACCTCTAAAACTTGTGGTCTTGTCTCTTCTTCACTCCGACGCCATTTGCAATTTTCATCAAAACCCTCAAGTAACTACATCCATTTGTATCCAGGACTTTGGAAATTTATTGCTAAGTTTGTACTACATTTATCTTGTGCAAATTTAACATATAACACAACGATTAAACAACAATTCACTTCACACGTAAAATCATCCGATTTTCACAAAACCGAGCCAATCTAACGCTTCAAAATACATTTCCCATTCGTAATAACGACAAAATCACGAGTGATATCATCTTTATCACGTTAATTCGTTTTAAATTCGTAATACCAGTAAACAGTGATCCGCCGACTAGTGGTGTGAAATTCCCAAGTTGCTCGGCCAACGCGAGCAGCACTTCGTCTTCATCGTAGATCGTATCTAAGGCGAATTAATCACAAAATATTATTCATATTTCCGTTAAACGATTCGTTAACTACGCTCGTACTCACCAGTTGGAAATGGAACTAATTCGCTTCGGGTTCTTTCCACTCCTAAAGCTAAAGCTACTGTGGAAAGTTTCTTTATGCTGTTAAGACGGAACTGGAGAAAAAGAAGAAATTCATTTTATTTCATTTTATTTTATTTTATTTATTATTATTATTCAGTGTGGGCGCATTTCCAAGTCGGATGTGAAACGATTACCGGTATTGTTAATTGATTGTACCTGTTTTGTTCGATTCCTCCTTCCATATCAAATGATATTGTACCCCGTGCCCCGTGATATACGTATTCGTGGTATGAATCCATAACCAAAACTCAACTTGTGCCAGCAAGATGGAGAATTTTACATTTTCTCATTTTGTTTCTCAGACGCCATATTGAATTTTGCCAATTGTTACATCTTGATTCAATTTTAAACTGTATTATTCTATGTTTTGTGTATTTATTAATAAGTTTTCATTATTCCGTGATATTAGTTTGTACTATTCATGTGTTTTTATGTAGTCTTAATTTTGAATTTGTTCCAATTGAAGCTGTGTGCATTCTGATTGGTTGTTCTCAATTTATATTGAGAGATTCTCATTCTTTAGTGTTTTAAACTGTTTTTCAACATGGTTACCATTGCATTTATTGTTCTCTGAATTCTAGTGATTTCATTGATGTATTTCATTTCCTTTTTAATGCTGTTAACAGCAAATCATAAAAACTTTTTTATGATTTGCCAAGCATAATGTAATTTCTGTTCCTCTGTTGCTTGGCACGATTTAGTGCTAAGTTGTTATTTTTTCAGTTTGCTTGCTTTGCTCTTGCGAGTGTATTGTTAATGCACATGTACTCCTTTTGTTAACCAGTCTCAATTCAGTTCTTCAAAAGTCATTGAAGATTAAAATTCATGTTTTTTTTATCCTCGGTTACCATCATGGATTGTTAGTATAAAAGTCCTAGTTTCCTCTGAAGTTTTACAATGCCGTCACTGTTTGGATATTTGCTCGTCGTCATCTGCTCCCTCGCATTTGTTTTTCATCATCAAGAATTTTCAAGCTATACGTGTTGGTCCTTGAAACCACTTCGGACGTTTATTTAACGCTTTTTCGATGCGTAATGACGCTACCTGAACTTTTTCACATCATTGGTTGTTATATTTTCTTTCCCCAAATGATTTAGTGTTTATTTCCTACTTAACTGGTTGTTACCAGTTTATTTCCGTATATTTACTTTATATTGTAAGGGAAATGCATGGTGCCTGCATTAACTGTGTCTTAACACACTGGGCATCATGCATCGCCTATCTGTTTATACCTGTGAGTCGCTCGCTTCTGTCACCAGAGCGCACTGCCTTTTATTCCAAGATGGCGACGCACACTGCTAAGTGTGCTCCTGTGCTTTTCAATCCTGTTTTCGTAAGTTTTAGGTTAATAAATCGTTTATTTTGTTTATAAATAATTCGTTTCTTGTGTCTGCACGTAGATAAGTGCAGACACCACGCAAATTCGACCAGAACCGGCTCGAATTCGCGTACACGACGCGCCGCACGTCTCGTGCGTGCTATATCGTACGTGTTGGCTTATTTTTAAGCGTTTCCACTGCCTAGTCTGTGCTGTTTTTGCAGCATACCACCACAATTGGTAGCAGAGGCCTGGAAAGACACCAGGGCCTCGTTTTTTCCTTAATTTTCCACAATTTTCGCGATTTTTTCGCGAATTTTGCGGAAATTTTCTATATTTTCAGATTTTTCGCCGATTTACACCGATTTTCGACATGCGACGACGTCTACACGACGTTATCACCGAGAAACGGGTGTAACCCGCTGTTTAGCACCCCGGAGTGCGACAGTATCGACGATTTTCGTTCATTTTTCGCGATTTTTCGTTTAAAATCGCACATATCCGTGTTTTTCACACGAGGATCGCGTGTTGCGACGTGCACCGCGACTGATTCGTCAATTTCGCCTTATTTTGCCTTTCAGAGTCGAATTACCTTTGTTAATTTTAAGTGGGAATTTTGGTGTGGGACAATTAGAATCCTCGGCGCCCTTCGTCCGAATCCGGGCAAGCGCCGTTGTATTTTTCGGTTGTGCTTGTCGTGGTACAAGTGAGGTTTCCCGCGGCTCCAGGAAGTCGAACGGACCCTCTCAGACTGGCAACCGAAAGCTATTTAATTCCTTCAGAAGGAATTGCCCATTCTTGGTTTCCGCTTTGACAGTGCTACGGAAAGTGCTTCGCATCGTAATTTGTGCTTCGTTTGTGCGTCGATTGTGCGTCGATTGTGCGTCAATTTCCCATTTCTACGCATTTTTCTCCGTGCAATCATGAAAAAGGCCACCGACCAGTCGTCAGGCCATGTGCCGATTCTCGTGACCGGCAATTACGAACACTGGCACCGTGCAATTAAAATGCTATTGATGTCCGACGGCGTATGGCACCACGTCACCGAAACGGAGGAACTAGTGAAAGCCAACGTCGATGAAGACGTTTGGCGAAAATGGCAACGTCGGAAAGCCCGAGCGCTGGGGACCATTTATTGCCACGTCTCGCAGGCCAAACAGTCGGCCCTCGACGGTTGCACCACTCCGAAACAGGCGTGGGACATTTTAGCGAAAATTTACGCCCCCAGCTCTCTCGCCCGCCAAGCGGCGATGCGCCGTGAGTTCCTGCAGCTCAAGTTGGAGCCCGGCGAAGAAATGGCCGATTTCCTCAGCCGCGTTGACCTTATGGTCCGCCAACTTAAAGACGTCGGTGAAGACATCCTCCCTCGACATCACGCGTACCAGTATTTAGACTTTCTTCCGGACGAATACGACCAGGCGACTTTTGCCATTTATCATTGGCCGCTGGCAGAGTTTACCCCGGCTAAAGTCTCCGATCAGTTGTTGTCGGAATATCTACGATTAAAGTCGCATTCGAACCGAAACTCCGGTAATTCCTCCGCTTATGCTACTGGGCGACAAGGACGTAACCAGTCGCGACCCCCGCGCCCGCTTGCGCAGGTGCGTTGCTTCAATTGCAACGAGCTTGGACACTACGCCAATAAGTGCCAGCATCCTCGCAAGCAAACAACTGGGCAACAGCCGGTAGCTACGCTTCAGACACGATCTCGCAGCAAGAGTCGACGCCGCAATAAAGGCTCGAATCCGAATGTGAACCCGAATCAACAGCAGCAGGGACAGTTTCGCGAGTCTTCACGCCCGCGCCGAGATGCAGCATATCTCCTGTCCGCACCACCTGCGATCCAGGTTCCTACCGTTCATTTCGTCCAATCTCACGAATGGATTGTTGACTGCGGCGCCACCGACCACGTTTCACACGTTAAATCGTGGTTCTTGGACTTTGTTGAGGTCGTCCCTTTTAATATCGAATTGGGACAAGGAAGCTCCAAAGTTACCGGAAAAGGGAATGTTCCAGTCAAGTCACTCATCGATGGCTGTGAATGCACCGTACTTCTCCGCGATGTTTTGTACGCACCTGATTTCGGCGCTAATTTAATTTCGGTTTCGCGAGTCGATAAATGTGGGCATCACATACACATTTACAATTCGGAGTTGCATACATATGGGACGGATATCAAACAAAGTGTTCTTCGGGCGAAGCAAAAGTCAGGACTTTACTTCGTAGATGGACTAATTTCGCCATTTGCGTCGCCGACTGTTGTTTCGAGTACACCGCCCATCCCAATGTCACCTCCGACTACTGCGCCGATGACTCTCATCACGAAGGAGGAAGATTTTCCCGCGATGCCCTCAAAGAAGTCGAAGAAAATATCAAACGTTGAAATGACCGACTTCCGCTTACCTATCTCTCCCAACACCCTACTCGTGCCTTCTCCTTCCCCGATCATCCCCAATCCTGTTGCCGGATCTAAACCACAACAGATCCGGATGTATTCCAACGTCCTATCATCTCCTCCGTCTCCCGTTGCCACGACTACGGCAGTCCCACCTCCTAAAAAGGTTATAACGCCGACTGCGAACGTTGCGGATGCCACGGGATTATGGCATGCCAGGTTGGGCCATCTCCACACCAAAGCCATGCGGACTTTGGCGAACAATTCCCAAGTTTATGGACTCGATCCGGCTGCGGTTCGACAAGAACTTTCCTGCAACTCATGTCGCATTGCCAAGTCCACGCGCGCCTCGCATAAACCGATTCCCACACCTTCGACAACCAAACCGTTGGAGTTGCTGCACATGGACGTCTGGGGCCCGTCAAGACTGACTTCGATTGGCGGTGCTGATTATGCCTTCTCCATTGTTGACGACGCGACCCGATATTCGTGGATTTTTCCGATTGCACGCAAATCCGACGTCTTCACAACTTTCAAAGACTTTGTCTCTCGCGTTGAACGTATTACGGATTCCCGCGTCAAATCAATTCGCACGGATCGCGGCGGGGAATTTATTTCTAAGACTTTTGACCGTTACCTCGCTGACAAGGGCATTGTCGCACAACGGACCAATCCCGGAAGCCCGCAAATGAACGGGGTCGCCGAACGCCTAAACCGGACGATGGGCGACTATCTTCGCTCCGTTACCTCCGAAACCGGTTTTCCACACACACTTTGGGCTGAACTCGCTGTGACATTTTCGTACGTTAAAAATCGCAGCCCGCATTCGAAACTTAACGACGAAGTTCCATATGTTTTATGGCGCCAGCGTGCCCTCTCTGTCAAACATTTCCGAAAAATTGGTTCTAAATGCTGGGTGCATTTCACCGCACCCGGGCGCAACAAAATGGATCCACGGGCGTGGGAAGGATTCCTCGTAGGTTACGCCTCCAACACTCGCGGTTATCGGGTTTGGAATCCGGCTACGAACACCGTCACGGAATCCGTTCACGTTCAAATCGATGAACGTCAGAATTTCAAACGCTCGCCGTTTTACGTTCCGGATCCCTACGAAAATGCTCCATTCATGGAGGAGCCTTCTCGCGTCACTACACCGTCTCGTGTCACTTTTGACGATGGCGCTTTCCCATCTGTCCCCTGGTCACGTCGACGTCGTGATTCCGACGATGAATCATCTAATGACGATGATGAATTCCGCCATCGGGCTCCATCAAGCGCTTCATCAGTCGCTTCATATCGCTCCGTCCTCGAGGAGGTCGAAGAGGACATTGCTGATGAATTGCCTCCTCCTATTCTGTTTGCGGACGATGTACCGGAGGACATCGATTTGGACGTCACGCCTGACCCACCACTTCCGCTTTACCGTCCTCGGAGGAGATTACGTCCCGATGCTTTGGCTCGTCAACCTCACACCCCTGAGGCCAGCGATAGTGAACTCGACGTTGATCACGATATCGAACAATTTTTCGAACGCTATCCCGAACGTGATTTCGAGCACGACCCCGAAGATGATCCACTTGATAATCTCCTCGATGATCTCCTCGATAAGGCAGCCGCCTTACCAGCGGCCGCTGCAACGCCTGCACCGCCCCTCGCTCCGTTACGCGCTCTTCACTGCCCCTATCGTTTTATTGGTGGAGATACGCCCTTCAGCGGATGGAGGAGGGAAGAGCATCTCCGGAAAGAACAAGCGCCTGGCAAAATCAAGGTCGACGTTTATTACTATCCGGAGCACGGTGTCCGCTTAAGGTCGAGAGGGGACATCGAAAGATATTGCGTCGCTCACCAACTTCCGTATGAGGAGGACATTTTCTTTTTCGGCAACCTCGAACATCAATTGCAGGACGAGCAACCTGTTCATCGCGTCCTTATGTGTTTTCGAGAGCCGTCCACGTACGCCGAAGCTGTTAAGCTACCCGAGGCACCGAAGTGGACCGAGGCAATCGATGAGGAGCTCACGACTTTCAAGGAACGCGAAGTTTATAAGGAAGTTCCACGACCCCCGGACAAGACAATCCTCGGGTGTAAATGGATTTTTCGGTTGAAATCGGATGCCACCGGGAAAATTCACCGCTACCGTGCTCGACTTGTCGCACAAGGTTTCCGCCAAACAATGGGCGTTGATTTCGATGAAGTTTTTAGTCCGGTGGTTAACTTCGTGCTCATCCGATTCTTTTTCTGCCTCCTAGTCGTTTTACTAGGATGGAGGGATCTCCACCTCGACGTCAAGTGTGCCTACCTTTACGGCGACCTCGACCACGAAATTTACATGCGGATTCCCGCCGGCGCCACATGCACCTCACCCGACAACGTCTGGTTGTTAACCAAGTCACTTTACGGTCTTCACCAGTCGGGGCGCATGTGGTACCAGAAGCTCAACGAGACGTTAACCGACCTCGGATTCCAGAAATTTCCCGCTTGTAATTGCGTTTACGCATTTGGACATTCGGCTGTTATGTTAGTCTACGTGGACGATATCGTCGTGTTTTACGCGTCGGAGAGTATCCGAGACCGTATTTTGGCGCTGATTTCCAGCAAATTCGACATCGTCAACCTCGGACCAATAACCAAATTACTCGGGGTAGAATTCGTGCGTCGCGATGGGAAAGTTTTCATGTCCCAACGCTCCTACATCGACAAACTTCTTAAAAAGTTCAACGTTTCGTCAGATGCACTCATTAAAGTGCCTGTCACACCGGGGACCACGCTCGTCAAAGGCTCGTTGGATAATCTCCCGGACTTTCCGTACCGATCGCTCATCGGATCGTTATTATTCCTCGCTTCTCGCACTCGTCCCGACATATTATATTCGGTCATCGCTTTATCGCAGTATAATAACTGCTACGACCACCGCCACGTCAAGTGTTTGCTCCAAGTTCTCAAATACGTGGCGAACACGAGCGATTTCTCGATCGAACTCTCGGGGTGTAATTCCAGTCAGCTGTGGGGATACACAGATGCGTCGTGGGCGAGTGACATTGCGACATCGAGAAGCTTCGGAGGATACATCATTTATATCGGTTGTGTGCCAATTGGCTGGAGCTGCAAAAAGCAGACCAGCGTCGCCTGTTCCACCATGGAAGCCGAATTTGTAGCACTAGTCGAAATCGTTAAAGAGTTATACTGGTTGGACAGTATCTATCGAGTCTTTCCACCGTTAAACCGATTATCGAAACCGATTATTTTCTCCGATGCCCTCGCCTCGATCCAATTCACGAACAACGACATCGAGAACTCGAAAACCAAACATATTCGAGTGAAGTTCCATTGGCTTCGAGAATGGCATATTGCCGGATGCTTCGAACTCCGCAAAATTCCGGGTGAAATAAATGTTTCGGATATTTTTACGAAATGGCTTAGTTCCGAACGCCTCCGAAATTTGTTGTCCCGGATCTTCATCTCGAAATAATTTCATCGAACTGTTAATATCGACATTGCACATCGAAGGAGGGAATTGTTGGTCCTTGAAACCACTTCGGACGTTTATTTAACGCTTTTTCGATGCGTAATGACGCTACCTGAACTTTTTCACATCATTGGTTGTTATATTTTCTTTCCCCAAATGATTTAGTGTTTATTTCCTACTTAACTGGTTGTTACCAGTTTATTTCCGTATATTTACTTTATATTGTAAGGGAAATGCATGGTGCCTGCATTAACTGTGTCTTAACACACTGGGCATCATGCATCGCCTATCTGTTTATACCTGTGAGTCGCTCGCTTCTGTCACCAGAGCGCACTGCCTTTTATTCCAAGATGGCGACGCACACTGCTAAGTGTGCTCCTGTGCTTTTCAATCCTGTTTTCGTAAGTTTTAGGTTAATAAATCGTTTATTTTGTTTATAAATAATTCGTTTCTTGTGTCTGCACGTAGATAAGTGCAGACACCACGCAAATTCGACCAGAACCGGCTCGAATTCGCGTACACGACGCGCCGCACGTCTCGTGCGTGCTATATCGTACGTGTTGGCTTATTTTTAAGCGTTTCCACTGCCTAGTCTGTGCTGTTTTTGCAGCATACCACCACAATACGATCATTGAGGTGAGTCGCAAAAATTTGCCAACTCCTTCTGAGGGATGTTGTCGTGTATCCACTGCCGCCATTACTTTAAGTGTCAACAACAATCGACATATTACCATTGTATCTCGGGTTGCTAGGAAATAATTGCCTAGCAACCCAACTAATTATTGTACATTAAATAACTCACGAGTCAGTCGACTCATTGAAATTATGGCCATTTAGGCCCAACGTCAAACGTTCCATGACGGCCATGCCTTCCACATGGCCTGATTACATCAATACATCAATACATTGGTACACATGAAATGGCGCAGTCGGCTTTGGATCATCGCCTGGCGTCCTTGCGCACGTCTGCAACGAATCTGCAAACGAAAAACTCAAAAGTGAAAGTGATGAAAAATCGCGAGTCTTCTCATCGCGTTCGATCCAGGGTTTGTTCGACCGAGCCAAGTGGACCTAGTTGGTGATAAAAACATTGTCGTCTTTCATCTGTCTGCACTGCTGCAAGAATTTCAAAAAAAAAATAAAAAAAAAAAAAAAAAAAAAAAACCAATCAAAAACGGACAATGACAAAAAACTGAGTTTTTGCAACTTTGGCCCTAGTTTGTGTTCCATTCGTTGACGGCAGTGGGCCTAGTGGTGGACAGTACGGAATCTCACCAGTTACCCGCGTGCATTGTTGCAGGAACCTCGAAAAAAACAGAACTATCTTTAAAAAGATGAAAACAAAATTCACATAATGATAAACAATCGTGAGTTTTCTCGTTTCGCTCGTTTTTGCGTTCAATCTATTCGATGCAAGTGGGCCCTGCAGACGACAAAAAGAACATCATAATTCATCAGGTTAACCAGCAAGGTTTCCCAGCGATGGCGGTTCTTCTGCTCGTCATTCAGCCCGTTCTTCCAATGGCCCCGCCTCCCGTTGTCCAAGCGCCGATCTTAGGGCAGCCAGTTCCATTCCTCGGCACTACAGTTGAGGAATGGGACATATACCTGGAGCGGGTCAAACAACTCACTGACTTGAACGCCATCACCGACGCCCAGAAGAGGACGTTCTTCCTTTCGGTTGTGGGGCCACACACCTACTCCTTGGCACACAACCTCTTTTATTAAGATAAGCTTTGCATTAAATCAGAAATACTGTGTCAATAAACTCCATTTAGAATACCAACAGGGTATTTTTCACTTTTTGACTGAAGCTATGTTCCCTCATTTGTTTGCTAGTCTAGTTGGTGCTGCCATCAAGTGGCCACTTATGTATTTAAAATATTAATAAAATTGTTCCTTTAAGCAATGGTGAAATCAATTCTAAAATAAGATCTCCAGAAAAAAAAATTTGAATTTGTTTAAAATTGAAATTTGACTGACTCAAACTACACCCAAGATTTTGATTCAACTCAAAATTATTCAGGTTTGGATTGACCCCATTTTGGCAATTGAGCTTATAAGAAACTATTAGCAATTCGAGTGACTCACTCATCATCTCCTCAATGACGATTTATTGACACTACTTACTACGTCCAAAGATACAAAAAAAATTGTCTACGTCAGAAAATTGATTATGAAATGCACCGGAAATAAAATTCATGAATTATTGATCATTGCAAGCATTCAAAACGCAAAACGTTTCAGTTTTCTATTGATTTGGAAAGTCCAGTGAAAGAAATAAACTTGTCTTTATTTCTACGTTTAAATATTTTGATGGTTTGCTTGCCAAGAAGAGATTTAACCACCTTACCATTGGTGTGGTTTTTTAACAGTGGTTCCGACAACCTTAGCCTTTACCCCTGTATCGAGAAACAAACGCCCACACGTTTTTTCCACTGAATTTTAAGAGTCTTCAAGCACCTGGTGAGCAAACTTAAAAACACTGAAATGACTGTAATTTCTTCTTGGTCGTGGGCGTACCAACAAGACAGAATGAATAATAAATAAAACGTTCTAAATGTAAATTTCAAACATAAACTGTACCAGAAGCCAACTGTACTCTATTGCAGCAGCACGGACAACCAACACACATGTCTTAGGTAAGTTAGCTTTTAAACATAATGGTTGATACAACTTGGAAATAGGTTAAGGAAGACAATAACTGAAGCTGTGAATAATCAACAAACTTCGATTCGTTTCCAATATTGAAACTTCAGCCTCTCCGTCAATGCATGTCCCTTACTGAAAGCACATTTAACACCAGCTGCATTTCAAAAGTGATTCTATTATCTTCGTCTTGAATTCAATATCAAAAACTTTAAGTATAAAATTATAAAATAAACTCATGTTGTTTCATCTCAAGTAATAGGTTTACTAAACTGTTTTAGTATCTACTTAGCCACCTTTTAAATGCACATTGCAGGCCCGGATAATGTTGACATACACAACACACACGTTCGATACAACTGTAGCCTGGTGGTGGTTTGGCACACACGCTTCGATCGGTTCTCCACTCTCCACATCGATTCATGCACAGTTGGTCAAGGCTAAATGTTAGATTGCTTTATAAAAAAAATTAAAATTAGATTACAACTATTCTGAGTTTGGGTCCTTTCCTTATGATTAACTAAACCCACAGATCGGTCGCTGTTTTTGTCTTCTGTTTGTTAAACTACCAGCTGTCATACACACGCATATATCCATTAATAATTCCGTTCATGATATATAAATTACGCAGAAATCGATGCGTTTTAATCCAGATAAGTGTTGTACATTTTATTTTTATCTCAGAAGTGTATGATTTTGTATGTCGTGGAAATTCTATTCCTGATTGAAGTAAAATCCACTTGTTTATTTTTACTTTTTAAATTAGATTTTGCGCCATAAACTAACAGCTCTCAGAATTGACAGTTATATACACGCGTATATCCATTAATAATTCAGTTCATGATAAATAAATTACGCAGAAATCAATAGGTGCATTCAATTCTAAACAGTTTTCCTTGTTTTCCTCGTTTTCGCCGTTTTCCCACACCGGATGTAGACGCATTTGACGTCACATTTCGAAAATCAATTTTTTCGAAAACCGATTTCATGAAAACAAGAAATTCGTGGTTTTCGTGGTTTTTCAAATCGTTTTCCTGGGCCGCCATTTTGTATTCGAATAGATCGCGGTGGTAGCACACACACAAAAATGTAAGTTTATTTAATTTATTTGCATTTAAGAACGATAAATGCAGTAATTTTCGAGCGCATTTGCGCGATCGAATGCGCCCAATTGTCGGCCGTATTTGTGCGATCGAATGCGCCCAATTGTCGGGTGCATTTGTGCGATCGAATGTGCAGACTGAGCATGCTCCGTGGCTGTGGAAAACTGTTAACAGCTGTTGGTAATAACGCTGCTCAATGTTGAAAACCGTTTTCATCGTTTTCGGAAAACGATGAAAAACGGTTTTGGAAAGCTATTTTAGAATTGAATGCACCTATTGTGTTTTAATCCAGATAAGTGTTTTGACAAAATAGACCCCACAGGAGATCTATTTCTCCCCTTCGCACGGCAAACATTAATCAGCCACTTATTGATTAGTCCTCATTGGAGTGATTTATCAATAGCCAATTATTGCAATTGAATTATCATTTCAGTGATGTAAATCACATCACTTCGTGTGGCTGGTAAGATATTTCAGCCACATCAGCCAAATAATTATTTACTTTAGATGGAGTTTAGCCAAATGACTTACATGAATTATTGATAATTCAGATTATGATAATTTTAAATGCACCTACTAGCTGCATTAAAAAAGTCTAAAACATATCAACATGAAACGACAGAAACGAGTTGTTTTAAACTTTTTGAATGCAGCTACTGAAAATACTAATTGAATAATTTTTGGGTCTCGTATTTCTTTGACAGAAAAAGTAAGGTATATTTGCCCATCAGAACGCCTTTACTGAGTGACATTTGGGAAAATAAACTATGGATGCACAGAAGCCGTATCAACCATTTGGCTGGATTCAACAACTTAAAATGAAACAAATGAAACAAGTTATTTGCAGTGTTATAGCAACTCAGAAAGAGATTCCATTAATTATCAGATCTCTAGAAAACATTTCAAAAAAGAAAAAAACTATGCAAATTCTATTTACAACACTACTTGTAATCAATTTGGTGGCTTGTTCCTACCAAACTGTCGATCGAATATTGCATTACATGGACGAACCAACCACAGTTAACACATACATGATTGAAACACCACATGGTCCGTTTCCATCTATTTACGTATATCCACGAACTACACAAGAACTTAATAATTACCTCGCTAACCGGAGTGGAAACAGCGATTTTAAACAGCAATGTAATGTTCGTGAAATTTATCAACTGTTCAAGGAAATGTATCCTGAAGATGTAATGGAACTCAAGAGAAAACCTAGCTATATAACTGATGCACATTTTTCTGTGGTAAATTAATTTTTTTTAATAAACATTTTTACCAAAATAAATTTTTGCAGCACAACTCAAGATTCAATGTGACCGTTAAAAATCATGAATCAATTGAATGGCCAATCGCCCAGATTTCGAGTAGTAAGTCAACCAACAATTAACGCCGTTTGATATTCTAACTTCTTTTTCACATTAGCGTTTGAATTTCCATATGGAAATGAAAATAACAAAATGGTAATAAAGTTTAATTTTCCCAAAACATGCACAGCTTATCACGTGAGTAGTAATTCTAGGAAAATATATTTTCACTTCACAATAAACACTGCAAAAAGTTCTAACAAAACTACAATGTTTGTTACCAGATATTAAGAATTCAAATTTAACATTAAAATTATTGTTTCAATTAAGCTTGTCATAGATCCATCACCAGTTATCTATCATATCTCACATGTCTTTTCGGACGAATTTGCCAAAAGAGAAGGCCTAAAGAATCAAGTCATTGCTACTGTGCAAAAAGTAAGGGATACAATAGAAGTAATAGCAATAACAGCTTAGTTAAGAAATTTTTAAAAATCAAAATTTTCGAAAATTTGCAATTGTAACAACAATAAAATTTCAATCTTGTTTTAGTACCACTTCATTAATACCACGAGACAGCGGTGCAACAATAACTTACATGACTGCTTGCAACATTGTTTAGTAAAAGGAATGAATTGCAGGTAAACAACTTTCTAGAATTCGTACAAACAGTGGCATGGCCAGGCATGAACAAAAAGAATCAGTTCTCAAATTATAGCCGCCCTCGAATAATAGCCGCAGCCACAATTCGAGGGCGTTAAATCGTCACTTTCAACCGCCACTAGTATTCGTCGATTAGGACAATTCTTCAAAGCCGGCTCTTTAATACAAATTTTAATTAATCAGAAATATACAGTACAGATATTTTGTATTGATAAATGTAAAAAGAAACGGTTATATACCCAAATAATGGTGTAAGGGTAACGTATGCTGGACGTTGGATTGTTCCGATTATAAGATGCGCATCGGACTGTAAGATGCACCACCCATTGTTGGTTGACTTTTGAAAGTAAAAAAATGTGCCTTATGATCCTCAAAATATGGTGTTCGCAGCTTTCGCGATTACCAGATGCAACACATTAAATCACGTTATTGCACGATACAATTCATACCATTGTATGTTAAAGGAAAATACAAATGATTAAAACGTAATTACTCTCTTAGATTTCCGTTTTATGAGGCAAGAAGCCTTCCGAAATGCAATAAGACAAATAGCATTCTTCAACACAACATACTCTATACATTTATTTATGACAAAGATTTAACGACACACTGCAAATGCCTCAATTTGTGTGATGTAACGCAACAAAGCCTAACGTATAACCTACAAGCTGGAAATGAGGATATCGTTGAAATATTCATTGCCAACAATTACGTTCGAACGATGCAAGAAAGCTTTTCTTACGACATAATATTGTTGTTATGCGACATTGGAGGCAACATCGGCCTCTATTTCGGCATGTCTTGTTTAGCACTCGTCGAAATATTTATTCATTGCTGCAAAATGTGTTTGACCAAACTAAGCAAAACAACAAAAGCAAACGCCGAATTGAAAGAAAAAATTCCAATGATACTCGAAAAAATGCAGAAATCAAAAAAGAAATCGTTTGTCAAAAACAAACTGAAAACCACTGTTTCATTAATCCTGTTTTGCACTTCAGTTTATCAAACTTACAACTTGATCGACACTTATTTTCAATGTCCACTCACGAAAACTGTTAACATCATTAGAGACAACATGATTGAGTTTCCACTCGTTATTGCATGCGATGAAACTGTGAGAATACTAAAAGCTAAGATAAGATTAGCTGCTAAAATGCATACTGACTGTGGCCACTACCAACTCCTCGATTTACTCCATCCATTGGCTGAATACGCCAATGAAACAAAGAAGTTATGGAGTGACTCTTCTGGTTATAACACCTACGATATCTTCAAAGAAAAACTTCTAAATGTAAGCTAAGCGAGGAAAATACTAAATAGTTAGTGCTATTTGTATTAAATTACTTACTATTTTTGTAGTTGAGTAAAACTCTACATGACTCACATTTTGCCAATTTATCAATTTTATCAACGGCATTTGGAACATGCACTGTGTTTAATAAAGGTAACTGCAAAAGTAATATTTTTTATCTTCTTGTACTTCGAAATGTTTGCAGGTGACAGGCAGTTTTCACCAAAAAAAAATAAATTATTTTTTGTTGATGACTTCACGAGACACATTTGCAACGAATATCAAACTGTGAGATTGTTGACACATTCAGATTACATTGTTGTTTACTTGACTTCATGAATTTCCAGCATTTTGTTGTGCCGAAAAATCAAGCGTTTCATCCAAAATATATATTTCACATTCCCACCAAACAAGAAACCACGATTGACATTTCTCGTCAAACAGTAATATATGAAAGAAAACAAAACCATTATTTTAGATCTTACTCTGTTTAGCTCGTTCGAGTGAACACTGCTAAAAGTCCTTGTCAACCAAATAAAGAAGTTTCTGAATGTGAACAGAAATGTTTTGCAACAAAATTGTCAAGACAACTTCTCAAGTGCAGGTAAAAATAATATTACTTACACCAAAAAATAATTGGAATCCCTTGCGGAGGGCAGACCTCTTCTAATACAGGCTTCCGCCGCTATACAGGGTGAACCAAAAGTCTGTTCCCCTCAAATATTTCCTGAGCAATTGCATCTAGGCCAACTTTGATGAAGCGATCTTATAGGAAGTTGGGTGAGAGCAGTCCAATGATGTCATCAAATTTGACCTTTATGACGGTTACGTCATAATGACTAAATTCACCGATAGATGGCGTTTTTCTACTTTTAGCGGCAGATTTAACCAGAATAGAAGATTTAGTGCTAAAACTACATAAAACTGAGTTTTATGTGGAGCTAACATTATATCCTTGTATATTTATTAATTTAGAGGCTTATTGGACCGTTTATGACATTATTCAGAGAATATGTCATAAACCCAAGTTGAAAGGTTACTCACCTTTGCGCACCTGCACCAATTATGGACACCCTGTGGATTTGAGTCAAAGACTTAATCCAAATTGTGTCCCCGCTATCCAGTTCCTGTCCTGACCTGGGAGAAAGCTAGGTCCTGGGTATCCAGTTCCTGTTTAGCATCTGGAAGTCATCTAATTGAGCAAGTGGCCTCAGAATCCGACCTCTCACTCAGTGATTGGAGGGATTCCGAGGACTCATGCCCCCATTGGAGCATTGGAAGTCCCATTGTGCTCTAAGAGCATATATTCCCTTGCAACCGGATATACAACGCTCTTGTCATGATATTTGTTGAACACTTACTTACTTGAGCCCGCATATATATTTATATGCATTCCCCGCCTTAAATGGTGCTGCTTACCATGACCTGTGGTGAAATGCGGATTGTTGCAAGACAATCTTTGGGTGCTATCGAAACGATGGCGCATCACCAGCCTTTGACTGAGGTTGACGCTACGGATAATGTTGTGTTCCGTGAGTACGACCCTGGATGAGGAAACCTCCATCCTTGTCTGTAGTCATGACCATCCGGACTGGCGAGGAATCAGGCCTGGACGGGCATTTAGTACTCGCTAGGCTAGGTGACGCCGCGGGATTGGGCGATGGATGATGTTTGCCGCCAAATCCTGTAGCACAGAATAGAGAAGAAAGAAACAGAAAATTCTCTAACACAAATTTTAAAAGACAAATGGTGGTCCCTCAACTGAATTTAGTTGTTAAGGTTCAAATTATTTAACGGGCCCCCAGGTGTAATGAGCCTGAATTACTCCTTAACTTAATAAAGAATAATTCCAAGCTCACTGATGCTTAGACAAGACTTATCATAAAATTATTACTACTTATATAAAAACTCACAATTATTTATTCTGGCTTAGAATAAAGATGAATTACAGTAATAAAATAAGGTTAAGGAAATTAGGAAATGAAAAGTTAAAAATGACTTTTAAAACACGGCGAAAACGTTGTCTTGACGTCTCCGACGTTTTGGCGACGATTCCTGCTCGTAATCGGCGCGTCTTCTCGAATCTTCACTCACGGCGCTCGTCTCGTCTCTCGATGCTGGTTTTCGATGAAAACGGACTTATTCCGTGACTCAAACTCCCGAAATTGTCTGGTACAAATCGACTCCCGTCGATTTGCTTGATCAACCGGACTCTTTCCGTATCGTCTCAACTCTCTCTCGGCTCGCACCTCCGTCGTCTTGGCGGCGAAACTGCGACTCTTTCGCACAACGTCTCTTCTCAACAATGTCGTTGAGACAAGATGAAATCCCACAATTGTATTCGTACAATTGCAAGAATGAACTCTAGCTGGATCCCTCTCAGCAAGAGTGTGGCTTCCCGTGTCACTAGTTGTGGTGACACAAGATGAATCTAGCTGGATTCTTCACAGCAAGATTATGAGTATAAAACTTCACTGAGGTTTCACAAAAATACTAGTGTTTTACTGGTTGGTTTTTGTGTTGTTTCTCTGGCAAAGTTTGTGATCATACTGAGGAGTTCTCACTCCTCTCAGGACTCGTTTCCTGTTTGGAGGCTTGTGGGCTGGTTACCCTGGCAACCACCCACATTTCCTCCCACTCTGTTCAGCTTTCTTGCCTGTAGACAGGAAGCATAAAAAATACAAAACTTCGACTTAAAATATAATAAATCAAAATATTATTTTACAGACTTTTTCTGTTGCTTCACTAGTGACCACTAGGGTCACTACACCTCCCTCCTTTTTAGGAAGGATTTCCGATTCTTCCTTTTACTCTTCTACTCATCATTTCTGGACTCAAAGCTTGGACCTGGAGTCTCGGACTCGGACACCGAGAATCGGGGCATGCCTTTCATGGGTCCAGATACTGCTCCATTATTTACATGAAACCATACTTCTTTAATGTGTTTCGTGCGTGGCCAAACTCGATCATAGTCCACGTCATATCTCTCCCGGTTCCCTGTAGGCGCCCTTCGAACCGCAATGAGTCTTTGATGACGCACAATTCGTTGAGGCTCTCTCGACGAGTTTTCGAGCCACTTCAAAGCATCCCGACACAAGGTAGTGCTGTAAATCAATACTGTGCGGGTGGCGTCGGAGACTCTTAGTTTCGGGTACAGGTATCGAATCCTCCCGAAGTCCATGTTTTTGCTTCGTCTCATTCCAGTTTTCAATGGCTCTTTTGCTTTGGCAAGGCCACGACGCGATCCGTCAGTTTCTTTCGATGAGGAGTCGTCGCTTCGTCTGGACACTCCCTGCTCGGTGTTAGACTCTACATCGGACCTATTACTTGATTCTGCCTTTTCTAATGCCATTCGATGAGCTGTAGGTGTGAACGTGGCTGATGGGGCCTTTTGTGTCGGAACTCGAAATTGCGGAGTTGGTTGCGACATTGCCAAAAATGTTAATGGACTTAATTCCATGGCTTCCTGAGTTTGGGGTTCGGGTGTCCAGTCAGGTAATGCCTGTTTTGAGAAATCTCGAAATCTCTGCTGGGCTGCCAGATTCGTGCGATATTGGAGCCATTCTGCTCTCAGTCTTTGTGTGCTTTGAGATGGAGTTTCCCCACTTCTCAGGATCTCTCGAACCAATTCTGCTCGTAATTTTGGCGGACTTCCCAATATACTTTTCCAATTTCTTAACATTTCTCGCGGAATCCCCATCGGTTCTGTCCACACGAAACTTACTGCAATCAAAGTTGTTTCGTCAGTTGGGAATACTCCCGGAAACAAGAGTCTTATCAGTATTCTCCGAGCGAACGGCTTACAGTGCTCCAACTATTCGTCTGTCTGTGCTTCGAGGGGCTGTTGCACAAACTCGAGCGCAAGCTGTTTCATTTCTGCCAATGTCACTTGTAGTTGGACTTGCTGAAATTCATCCAAGTTAGGGGTCAACAGTCCTTGTGAGCTCATCGGAAATTTAATATACATTCCCCATAATGGCTCATAGTTTTTGTCAAAATTCTCGTCGGGTTGTAGTGGAATGTTACCTTGCACAGTTGCAATGGCTGGTCTTGGCAAGGTAAATTCAGTGTACGGACTAATTTCCGTTTGCGGCAACAAGTGTGGGTCCCTCTCGTTCATCACTTTAGCTTCACGAGGCTTCGCCTTCCTTGGGTCTCTCATTCGATGTGCTGGCCGCAATATCCTTTTCGGGCCTTGTCGTTTCGGCACTTGATTTTTCGATTTTTCCAACGCTTCTTCCAACGTCATTTTCTCCTGAATGATGGCAAATTTTGGAGGAGAAACTCTTTTCCGCGTTCT
This sequence comes from Strigamia acuminata, assembly GCA_949358305.1. NCBI lineage: Eukaryota > Metazoa > Arthropoda > Chilopoda > Geophilomorpha > Linotaeniidae > Strigamia > Strigamia acuminata. The sequence goes on from OX442314.1 coordinate 52,806,392, forward strand.
TTCTTCACGACGCTCATGTGGCGTTTCTTCCAAAATATGTGTTGATGGTTCCACATACTCGGGAAAACTCTCAAAAGTCAGGTCTTCTGGAGACGAAGCTCTGGGCGTCGGCGTCGTTGGCACGGATGTTGGGGTCCAGGTAATTGGTGAGTTACTCCCCTTTGGTGGAGCTGTTTGAGGATGAGGAGTCTCTTGTTGTGGCGGAGTTTCTGGACGTGGTGGAGTTTCCTGACGTGGTGGAGTCTCCTGGCGTGGTGGAGTTCTAGGTCCCTTTGTCCTCTCCTCAGGCCTTTCTGCCTCACTCGACGTAGACTCTTGACATTCATCCATGACTACATAATCTTCATTCCACTTTTCATCTGCGGTGTGGAATGATGACGCCGATGACGAATCACTGTCTTGTGTGATCCGTACCTGAATCCCATCTTGTTTGCTTCTTACAACTTCCCTTTTTGGACGCATTTTAGAATATCGATGACTGCTCACTGGACGTGATTTTGAGTGCGGCCTCTTTTCTGTCGAACTATCGCTTGTCTGTCGTCGATTTTCTTTTAACTGACGTTTTTTGTTTATCGGACTTAATTCCGGACTTCGACTGTCTCTTCTACGAGAAGAGGAAACATATTTTACTTTACGCCGCTCCGACGAGTGACTTCGATGCTCCCTTGTTTCTTGTCGCATTCTTTCGTCTCGTTCAAGGGGTCTTGTTTCCCTACTTCGGTTTCTCGACGTACTTTGCTTCGGCGGAGTTTCTTTCTTCCGTCTGTCGCTTCCTCTGTACCGAAGTGCCCCTCGAGTCCTTGCTTCCCTTCCTTTTCGAGCTAACTCATGTTGTTCAGATCGGAATTCATCGTAGTTTCTATCTCTAGAATGGTGACTTCTCGATGAATGATGAGGTTTCGGACTTAATTCCGATTTTTGTTGACTTCTGGACGCTGATCGACTTCTCGGATGGCGTGTGGATGTTGTAGATCTTTCTGACCTCTTTGGCGGAGTCTTCTCTCGCTGCACCGTACTTCGTGGTCGTCTTGACGAATACTCCTCTTTTCGAGTTGTCTGGGGCGGTGTCTTTCTTCGACGCTCTGGACTTGTCTCCTGATCGGCCTGAGATCTTTTATCTCTACGCTCTTTTTCCTCCTTCTCTAGTCGTTGCCTTTTTACGTAATAGAGAGGTCCGAAGTCATCTCGCAACTCTGGTTTCTCCTTTGATACAGGAGTGATGTGGACACCAAGTACCCCTGCCATCGTCAATTGATGCATTTTATATTGAGAGTCCACGTAATAGGGTGGTACAGTTTCCAAATCTGGTTCGTCCAGCAATGCCTGCTCCGCCTGCCATTTCGCCTTCTTCTCCAAATACTCGGCTGCTACATCCGCCATGCCCTCCTGAAGTCGATTCATTACTTGCCGTGCAAATTGGATTCGATTTGTCGCCGGGTCGCAATAGATGACATAATCCTCCGCCTCCTCTGGAGTCATTGGGAAATCTTCACCTATTAATTCGTTCCAGATTGGTCCGTGTGTGTCCGTTAATATTGAAATTAAACGCAACATTTCGTGGAAACATGTTTTGAAACCCTTGAATAGTCTCTTCAGGGTTCCCCAGCGTCGTTGCATGGCTAATGAGATGAATTGTCTGACGTTGGCTGGTTTGTAGCCTCTCCGCTCGAATATTCTTCTCAACTTTCGATGGATTCTTCCCCGATAGAAGGTTCGTGGGACTCTCGCGTTTTTGGGTAATGCGTCCCATGACTCCATCGCTTTTCTTGTCTATAAATTAAATTTTCATTAATTTTTTATCTTTTTACGAAATTATTCTCAATTGTGTGTGTCATTTTCTTAATTTTACGTTTCATAAACTTCTCGCCAGATGGCGTTCTTTCGTATATCGCGACGTATTTTCATGTCGCTTTTCTCAAGTTTTTTGCCAATATTTACTAATTTTGTCACATAAAACTAATTATTTCTGATAGTTTTAACTTAGTTTTAGCCTTCTTAGCGATATTCCATGCTTATCTCGATCTTTTATCAGTTTTGTGATCGCGTCTCCGTATTTACGACTTATTTCGCTTCGTCTCTTACGATCATCGATAAATTTTTACTTTTATGACACGCACAATTGATGAATAATGATAACTATTATTTTGGATCTCTTATCCTTAGTTTTTTCGACTTAATTCGATTTTCTACTACCTCTTCGTGTACTGGTTTCTTCGGTTTTGGCGGCGGTCGAAAATCTTGATTCATCGTGGTGTTGATGATTGCTCCGTCCGGACTTCCTCGTAACTCCTGCTATTCGTTCGATTGATCGTTGTTTCGAATTCCTTCAATGTTTTTGTTGATGTTTTGGAGAAGTCTCCACACATGTGATTTTGCTCCACGTTACATCAACATGTGGTTCGTTCGACCAATCACAATCGAGCTGCGACGTCGTCCACTTCCGGACTCCCGAGTGACGTCGCTACCTTCTATTTTTAGAGGTAGTCTGGAGGTTTAATCCTCCCTCTGTCTCGAAGTGGATATTTCTTCAAGACAGCTTTCTTTTTAATTGTTTTGGGCTGATTTTCGCGCAGATCTTTATATCTTTGTTTTGCTTTCACTTTTTTCACCACTTCTCCCCCCTTTTTAGGAAACGACGCAACTTGTTCGTCTGTTTCTACAACTAAATTTTTTGGAAAAAGTGGCACATTAACTTGTGATTTTTGTTGCAAAGTTGCGCTCAAATCTTCATTAATTTCTTCACTTTGTTCGACTTGCTGATCGCTTGGAATTGTAGATTCCCTTTCCTCATTATTTTCCGTGTCTGATGAACTTGGTGTTGTTTGTAATTTTTGTTGTTCTTGCGAAATTTGCGAATCTTGCAAATTTTGTGTTTGATCCAAAATTCGTGATTCTTCTGAATTTCCTTGATTTTGCGAATCGTCTAAATTTTGCATTTGACGCAAAGTTTGAGATTCTATTGAATTACTGCCTTGAATTTGTTCATTCTGCACGTTTTGCGAACCCTCCATATTTGCAATTTCTTGCATTTCGGATGTTGATGGCTCGTCGAACAATGTGTTAATAATTTTTCCTTCCGGGTTGCTTTGTGTTTGGCCTTTTTCCCAAATTTCTTGATTAAATTCCGGGAAAAACGGCGTTAACTCGGACATGTGAATGGAACGCAAGATCTTATTATCTTTAAGTCGTCTTAACTTGACAGCTCCGCCCTGGTGGACTTTAATGATAACATATGGCCCACTCCTCTTGTCGGATAATTTCGCAGAAATTCCCTGCGACGCTTTTGACAAAATGTGATCTTCTTTCCATACGAGGTCATTTGTTCGAAAATCTTGAAATTTCCCATCTAATTTATGGTTGTCCACACGCTCACGAAGGTCCATGATGTGTGCCATCATATGATGGTACGTGTCGCGAATGACTTTCTCCAATCGTTGGATGTAAATGTGCGGCTTATTTGGGTCAATTTTCAAAATTCCATCCAAAATTCGAGGATCCCACGGTATCCTGAATTCTCTGCAACAATTCAAATATGCTGGCGAGTAATCTCGGCCTGTTGTTGCTGTTGTGCGTATACTAAACGCTATCTCTCTTAGATATTCGTCCCAGCGCTTGTGGATCGATGTGTAGATTGACAAAATATATTTCAGGTCTCTGTTGGTTCTTTCCACTGTGTTGGCTTGGGGATGATATGGTGATGTAAATCGCGGCACAATTTTGAACTTTTTACAAAATTCATGATAAAGTCGTGCTTTAAATTGCGGTCCGTTATCCGATATAATCCGGAGTGGAAATCCCCAGCCCATGCATGTGTCATACAAACAGTCAGCTATATCTTGTGCCACCGGGTCTGCCAGTGGGTAAAGTTCTGGCCAACGAGTGGCTATATCCAAAATCACCAAGATATAGTTATTTCCTGTTTCCGTTCTAGTTAACGGTCCTACCAAATCGATACTCAAACATTCAAATGGCGCATACGGGCCAATTTGAGCTGGTTCTATTCGTGTCTTTGTTCTGGGTTTGCACGCTTGGCAACGAGAACAATGCTTAATAAATCGAGCTGTATCTCGTTTCATCCCTTCCCACGTATACACTTGTCGCATACGATAAAGTGTTCGTGCGATTCCGCAGTGGCTCGCCAGAGGATGTCCGTGCATTTGCCACAGAACTCTAAATCTTAACGATCTCGGCACTACGATTTTAAGTGCTCGCGAATCTTCTGTCAAATCATCTGACATTGTTGGGTGATATTTGAGCAAACAACAATGTGTTTCGTTGCCAAGATGCGATATTTTTTCCTATGCAACGGAGTTTTCACGTATGTGGGGAATTGCTCAGTCTCAAGATAATGTCGCATGGCCTGACAGTGGCGGTCTTTGATCTGGTGATCAACGAGCTCTTCTCGCGTCGGCGGTGTGCAGTTTGCCTGTTCCGTCACTTTTGCAATAAATGCCGTGACCATCTCGTTTTCAGAAGTTGGCATGTACTGCCATTCTTTCTTTTCTTTTGGACTTGTTTCCATCTCTTCACTAGGCGCACTATACACCTGACACCAATATGATGCAACTTCTTCGTCCTCGGTCAGGGGTCGTGGTAATTGGTTCCAATTTCCTACCACCCATTTACGTGGTTCGGTTGGACAGTACCTAAGATCACCATCGGCTTCCCCTGTGTCCTCAGCGTCGCAAATTATCTGAATTGGCGCCCTGGACAATGCGTCTGCCAAAGTGTTGGTTGTCCCTTTTAAATACTGAATTTGGAAATTGTAAGACATTAATTCCATCTGCCAACGGGCAAGACGGCCTGCTGGCTCTTCCAGTCTCATCAACCATTTCAGCGCTTCATGGTCAGTTTGTACGACGAAGCTCGTAAACTCGAGGTACGGTCTAAATTTTCGTAGTGCCCATATGACGGCTAAACACTCGAGGTCGGTGGCGCTATAATTGAGTTCTGCCTGCTGCAGACATCGGCTGATATAAACACATGGTGATTCTATCATCTGGCCGTCAATTTCCTTCATTTGCATTAAAGCAGCGCCTAAACCTTTTTTGCTTGCATCTGTTCTTACGATGAAAGATTGATGTAAATTCGGCAGGTGCATTGTCTTTGCATCGGTCAATAACTTTTTTATTTCATCAAATGCAACTTGGTGCTCATTTTCCCATAGGAACTCTATTCCTTTCTTCAACAATGGGCGTAATGGTGCCGCTACAGTTGCCAAATCTTTCAGAAGACGGTGGAAAAAGTTGACCATTCCGAGGAATCTCTGGAGCTCAGTCAAATTCTTTGGCGCTGGAAATTCTGAGATTGCCGCTACTTTCGCGGGGTCTACACTTAATCCATTAATTCCTAATTTATATCCCAGGAATTTGAGTTCTTTTCTGCAGAATTTGGACTTGGTCGGATTCACATGTAATCCGGCTTGCTGTAGTTTTCCCAATACTGAGTCCAAGTGCTTCATATGCTCAGCATATGTCTTTGATACGATCACTATATCGTCCAGGTAGGCCCAAGCATATTTCCTGAATGCTTCGCCTAATACCTTTTCAATCAATCGCTGAAACGTTGTCGGCGCGTTGACCAGCCCGAAGGGCATGACATTGAACATTAAACGGCCCATGGGACTCCAGAAAGCCGTTTTCGGACGATCTTCTGGTCTCAAGTCTATCTGCCAATAGCCCTTCGTTAAGTCAATGGTCGACACCCATTGGAATTCTCCTAATTCTCTTAAGATTTCCGTAATGGTCGGCATTTGTGGTGGGTCATAAAGGGTGTGTTCGTTTAGCGCTCTGTAATCGATACAGAGGCGTGGCTCCGAACCTGGTCTCATTACCAGTACGATTCGCGTTGCGTAATCCCCTTCAGCTTCCGATACATAGCCTTTGTCGATCATCTCCTGGCAGAGGGTCCTTAAAATTTCGCGCTTCTGTGGGTTCCATGATTTGAATGGAACTCGGATCGGTTTATCCGTGTCTAAGTTTATCGTGTGTTGGAGCACGTGTGTTTTTCCAGGATTCTTGCTGAGTATCTTCTCATATTTTCTCAGCACATGCTCCAATTGTGCTGCCTCAGTTAATTGCAGTTTTGCTTCTTCGATCATGTCATGGACTCCATTTCCAACCTTCAACCTCGCCTCGAATGCACAAAAGCTACTTTCTTTTCTAAATGTCTTCAAAGACGATTCAGGCTCTTCTTTCTTTTGCTCATATTTATCAAGAAGATACTGCGGCATGTAAGGTTGCGGCACATCGATTGTCGTGATGAAATTCCATTTGCCGTTGAGTGGATTCGGCTGTATTTTCATCCTTTTCATCGCGTCGTTGCCGATTAACATGAACTTCATGTCGTGGGGTAGCACTAGAAAATATTGTTGCATCATCCCGTGAGTCCATCTGATCATCATTCTTATTGTCCCCATAGGTTGGACCTTTTTGTCCGCTGTATTTATAGTCATGTTGGCTTTGAGGGGCCAAACTTGTTTCTCCAATCCCATCGCTTGAATCAGTGGCCAAGAAATACAACTGCGGTTGGCGCCGGAATCCAACATCGCGGCGATCGAACCTTGTTCTGTCTTGATGTCAATCGTCGTCATCCCTTGTAAAACATCTTCTTCGGGGAGTAAAATGTTAAAGACTCTAATTCTTGGTCCTTCTGGCTCCAAAGTTGTTAATTCCTTTAGGAGTGGGTCCCAATCCACTGGTTCGACTGACGTATCGGTCATCCAAGCCGCTATAGATGGAGTTTCTTCATAGGTCTTTTTTACCTTCGTCCAAAAAATAGTCGCCTCATTTTCCTGCACCAACTTTACATCTTTTAAAGCTTCGGTCACTTTGACTGTGAAATATGATTTGTCAAATTCATTTGACCGGTAAGCTTCTTGTATTACAGATGGACAATCTTTTATTTCTAGAGGCGGGAACCTCATTGCGACGAGTTGTCCGCACTCCATGTCGCAAATCATTTCACCTCTTTTTGGCATCGTGCCGATTGCTTCTGGTGGCGTGAGTATTACAGGAATAGTCGTATTTTTTAGCGGTCCATTATCGTATAAATGGTTCGATTTTGATGAACACTCGGCTATTTCCGGTTTTGACGAACACCCGGCTAATTCCGGTTTTGGCTCCGCTGTCGCTTTTGGAGCTGGAAATTTCAATCCCACAACTTCGCCATCTTCGAAATCAACGACTATTGTTCCTCTTCCACCTTCCAAAGTTCCAATTACTTTGCGCGGTTTTTTAATCAATTCCGATTGCACATATTCCCCAGTTTTGTCGTCTTCGATGAATCGTGCTCCAGAAGGCGCTTCTGCTGTTGGTTGGGTCATTTGGACTTCTTCAGTCAAATTTGGTAATTCTGTCGCCGTTTTTAATATGAAAGAAGTCTCTGTTACTTTTCCATCTATTGATTGAGCCTCCGATAACCCTTTTGAATCTTGTAACGACTCAATTGGCAATTCTTGTGTTGGTTGGGCTGCTAGCAGATTTTCCGAGTTTTTTGTCAGCGCGAGCTCTACTGCTTTTCCTGAGCCCGCGCGTTCAAGTTTTTTGTTAGATTGTCAGATAAAGAATTAATGAGATGCTCCATTTCTTCTTTAGACAACATTCTCTTTGGCTGTTGACATTGCCGTACCCAGTGTCCAACTTGGCCACAATTATGGCACGGTGCATTCTCCGGTGTCAATTTTACTTGACTGGTCTTATTACCATCCGTTGCGCCGCCTGGCGTAGAAGTCTGTCCCTTATTTTCACTTAATTGCGGAGTTTGCACTTCTATTTTTGAGTTGAAGTCGACAGAGTACGGTTTGGTTGGAAAGGACGAATTTCCTTGTGTCTGCGGCTGCACGACCATTTGATGTGGCAACCTTGTTTGCATTTGCGGCTTGTATTTTGTTATCGCTGGATTGTTCCGTGTAAACAATACGCTTGCCGCATCCATCAAAGTGTTTAATTCATCTTCCGAGTAGTCTGTTAACATTATTTGTGTATTACCGACTGATTCGGTTGCTTCGGACGGGTCTTGTACCCATTTGACCGTTGGTCGCGTTGGTACTCGTGGTTGAGGATAAGGCGATGGTCCACTTTCTTGTTTTTTGGTGGGCCCTTCCTCCCGAGATACTAAAAATTGCGAGCGTGGACGCATCATTTTTGCACCGGATCTCGTATAGTCTGAGTGGTGTCGCTGCAAGTCATCCCGTGCTCTTTGCTCTTCCAGCGGAAGGTCTGATGCATATCTGTCATCAATATACATTTGATTGTTCCTTATAAACTCTTGTAATTTTTCGAAAGAGCTGGCCATTGGTGCATCCACCATTCGTAATACCTTCTCGGAAAAAGGTGTCAGACCATTTCTGAATTTCCTATCTTCGTCAAAATCGCTGATGTGATACGGGAGCTGAGCAATCAGGTCTTCAGTACGTCTTAAGTATGAGCGAATATCTTCGCCCAACATCTGTTTGTGATTGTCCCAATACTTTATCATCATAGCATTGGACTCCCCGTATTCTTTCATGAATGCCTTCACAAATTCATTCCAATGCGTGAATTTATTTTTTCGGAACCAATTTGTTGCTCCACCCACCAACATTTTTGGTATCAACTTATATAACGCCACATCGGGGTCCATTTCGTGACTTGTGACCACGTGCATTACTTCATCCAGAAACTGGGTTCCGATTTGCCATCCTCCATCGAACATGTCCGGATTAATACGGTCCCATTTGATTTGGTGAGGTGAGCTGTAGTAATGTGTCCAATTATCAGTACAATATTTCAGAATAATCTTTCTTAAAACTTCCTCCATTTCCTGAGACTTTGAAGGAATTTGTGACAATTTTGAGTCAATCTGTCTCGCGATGATTTCTTCTAATTCTCTGGAACTAGTTGGTAATGTATTTAGTGGGGGCGGATCTTTATTATCCGAACGGGATTTCCCTCTATCCCATCTCTCGCCTTGTGGCCTTGAGTAGTTAGGCTCTTCACGACGAAATTGCTCAGAATGTGAGTATTTCCTTTCATATTCGTGTTGTGATGGTGGTGGACTGGAACGTGACCTTCGTTGGTCTCGGTATGAGTCGTCTCGTCGCCTATTGGAATCTTCACGTCGTCTTTGTGAATCATCCCGTTGCTCATGTGAATCTCTATTCGTATAGGATTCGTACCAGTATGAGCCTCCGTCTCGTCGCGACTCTCTTCGATTGCCGCTTTGTTGGCGTGGGTCGCTTCTGCTCATCGACTCATTTCGATTATAACAGCTTTGTCCAGTTGGACCGTAGTCACTTTGTTGACGAGTCTCGTCTCTGAAGCGGGCGTCACTTTGCTGGCGCGGTTCGTCTTGATAACACGATATATTTCGCATGTCTGTGTCATTATGCGCTCGTGTTTCATTTGCAAATCGTACTTCACTGCGCGGACGGGCTTCTTGACGGTAATACGACTCATTTCGTAAATTTGTGTTTTCTGGTTGTTGGACATTGTAACTGGATCGAGTTTCACTCAACTGTTGAGTGCTTCTATTGTAATTTTCGCCTGAATGTTGCGAATATTTTCCTTGTAGATAGTCGTCATAATTTCTTATTTTCGTATAACTGGCTTGTCCAGTTGCTTCATCTTGCCCGGTTGCAGCATCTTGACTTCTGCTTTTATCTTGTTCCGGAACTTCTTGATCATGCTGGAATTTTTGTTTTCCACTTTCGCGACTCATTTCGCGTTGACTATCTACTTGTTGTTTTTTCTGCGCTTCCCGCAATCTTCGTCGATCCTCTCTTTCATTGGCTTCGGCTACTTGTTCAACCGCTTCCATGAACGTGTATGATCTTCGATAGGCGGGATTCTCATCGTCTCGAGCGTCTTCAAGATATTCTCCTAAAGCTTTGCCTCCAAATGCGCCTTTTGTTGCAGGATTACTGACATTTTCAGTTTCCATTGGAGTTTTGCAGTCTCTATTGTCGGAATCCATTTGTCTGTGTGCCGTCTGCCATTTTTGAAAATCTTCCGGGTCCACTCCTGTTACTGCACCTTGCTTTTTAATTGGTCCAGCAGGTTGGTCCGTTGCACGCTGACGATTTCTCTGTGCAATCACATCCAGCACGTCTGGATTTTTTGCTGGTGAAACTGATGCTCTTTTAGCATCTCTTCTTTCATCCGCATCACCTCTCCTTTTTAAAGGATTTGCGGACGAGCCTGGTGATAAATTGACCACTTCCGGCTGGCGTGGTGGAATGTTCGTTGGTCTGGCGTACTGGCATTGTGCAAGATATTTGAGCTCCTGATTCTCTTGGCGGACTCTTTCCGCTGCTTCTTGCGCTTCAAGAGCGTTCTGTCGAAGGTAGTGGATCTCCTTGCTTTCTGCCGTTTCCGCTGCCTTTTGTGCTGCAATTAATGCTAAACGTTCCGCTTCCACGCGGACTCTTTCCGCTGCAATCCTCTGTCTTTCGGCTTGCATAGCTGCTCGATCAGCCGCTATTTCCGCCAGACGTTTCTCCTGCAAGTCTCGATACTCGTTTGCTAAACGTATTTTCTCTTGCTCGATACGTTGATTTTCGGCACGTATCGCATCTCGATTCGCTAATTCCTGCGCCTTACGTCTATCACGTAATTCTTGACGTTCCGTCGCTAGGCGGATTCTTTCAGCTTCCATTCTGTCTTTTTCGGCTTGAATTTCTCTGTCCGACTGGTCCTTTTTGGCACGCATTTCGTCTTCCGTTGCCTGTTTGGCCAATTCCGCCTCGTACTTCGCTTGGCGCGCTTGGCGTTCTTCCATTTTGAGACGTCGTACCATCTCGTATTCCTCCTGGTGGAAATCCTGCAGCTGTCGGGTGCTGTCTTTCATCGCCTTTGTGATGTTTGCAACGTCCTCATCGGAAAGTGTAACGCCTTCTGCGTACTGACGTTGTCGCTCTGCCAATCGATCTGCATTTTCTTGCATGAGGTCGGCGATGCGTTGGCGCACTCGTGACAACTTGTGTCGGGTCGGGGAATTTTCGCCCGAAGTTTCCGCGTCGTCTCGCGCTCTTTGCTTGGCCGCGGTGTGATAACGTTTTATCAATTTCCCTCGTTTGTGAGCGACGGCAATCACTTGCTCCAACGACATATTCGTCAAGTCAATTTTGCTGCTTGGGGTTGATGGCACGCTGGGCGGAGTTTTGTCGACTGGTGAGTTAACACAGGGCTTTTCCCTTTGAGTTTCTTGCGACGTTTCCAACCAAAAATCTTGACTGGTTAGTCGGCGCTGGTCGGGATCTTGGTCCGATTCTCTTTCCGGGCTGGACGATGAATCGAAATATGGCTCCGCTGCTCCTCCGGTCGCTCCTCCGGCCGTACCGCCTCTAGTGCGGACTCCTCGTCTCGTTCCTCTCCCTCTCCTCGAATCTTGTGGCAAAGACATTATTTGTAGCACAGAATAGAGAAGAAAGAAACAGAAAATTCTCTAACACAAATTTTAAAAGACAAATGGTGGTCCCTCAACTGAATTTAGTTGTTAAGGTTCAAATTATTTAACGGGCCCCCAGGTGTAATGAGCCTGAATTACTCCTTAACTTAATAAAGAATAATTCCAAGCTCACTGATGCTTAGACAAGACTTATCATAAAATTATTACTACTTATATAAAAACTCACAATTATTTATTCTGGCTTAGAATAAAGATGAATTACAGTAATAAAATAAGGTTAAGGAAATTAGGAAATGAAAAGTTAAAAATGACTTTTAAAACACGGCGAAAACGTTGTCTTGACGTCTCCGACGTTTTGGCGACGATTCCTGCTCGTAATCGGCGCGTCTTCTCGAATCTTCACTCACGGCGCTCGTCTCGTCTCTCGATGCTGGTTTTCGATGAAAACGGACTTATTCCGTGACTCAAACTCCCGAAATTGTCTGGTACAAATCGACTCCCGTCGATTTGCTTGATCAACCGGACTCTTTCCGTATCGTCTCAACTCTCTCTCGGCTCGCACCTCCGTCGTCTTGGCGGCGAAACTGCGACTCTTTCGCACAACGTCTCTTCTCAACAATGTCGTTGAGACAAGATGAAATCCCACAATTGTATTCGTACAATTGCAAGAATGAACTCTAGCTGGATCCCTCTCAGCAAGAGTGTGGCTTCCCGTGTCACTAGTTGTGGTGACACAAGATGAATCTAGCTGGATTCTTCACAGCAAGATTATGAGTATAAAACTTCACTGAGGTTTCACAAAAATACTAGTGTTTTACTGGTTGGTTTTTGTGTTGTTTCTCTGGCAAAGTTTGTGATCATACTGAGGAGTTCTCACTCCTCTCAGGACTCGTTTCCTGTTTGGAGGCTTGTGGGCTGGTTACCCTGGCAACCACCCACATTTCCTCCCACTCTGTTCAGCTTTCTTGCCTGTAGACAGGAAGCATAAAAAATACAAAACTTCGACTTAAAATATAATAAATCAAAATATTATTTTACAGACTTTTTCTGTTGCTTCACTAGTGACCACTAGGGTCACTACAAGTTGTTAGTGTTAGCGTTTAGAGTTTAGAACTCGGATGAAGAACATGGATACTTGCAACTAACGCATATCCAAACAAGCGTGCCATTTCCACTGGCGGAACAATGCTGTGGACATTTGCGTCGTTTGCCAGAAGTATTTTTGTGAGGACTGCTGCCAAAAATGGGCCAAGGCAGTCAAAAAATGCAAGGAATGAGCGACGGAAGTTGGGTCGCTATCGTGGCGTGCGACTATTCATTGAGCGCATTTTGCAAGGCCAAAGCCAGACTAACCGAATACCAGTCTCTCTTTAACCGCCACAGAGAAGACTTCAAACGTTTCCAGGCCATCTACACCGACGGTTCCAAAAGTGATGACAAGGTGGGAGCAGCCGCCGTGTGTTGTAGACGAAGCATTTCCTAAGTTTTAAATGGAAATGCATCGCCATTCGGGACGGAAATTGAAGTAATTCGCCTGGCACTGCAGCAGGTCATGGACTGGAATCACGAAAAAGTAATCATTTATACAGGTTGCTTAGACGCGCTGCAGTGTCTGAGTGCGCAAAAACCTCAAGTTTCATTACTCATAGATTTACTATTTCAGGCTAGACAAGTCGGTTGTAACGTTCGTTTTTGCTGGATACCTAGCCACAAAGGCATCCTGGGAAACGAGGAAGCAGGTGAAGCCGCAAGATCTGCAGGGTAAGTTAAAATGATTAACTACACGATTTTACATTTTGTCCCATGATTGTGGACAAATGGCATTCTAAAGTGGTTGATTTATAGTTAATGGTCTATTGGGACTGGCGCCTTTAGCACCTAGTTCCTCTAGTCAAAGCCCTTCCTAGGCTTAAGAAACATTCTGATTGTCGTTTTGTTTAGTTTAAGGTTTCTTGGTTGTTAATTAAGTTATGTTTGTTTATAAATTGTCTTTTCATTTATTGAAGTCTGTTTCTGTGAAGATTTTTATGTAATACGTCTATATTTGTTTTGAAAAGTTGTATCAATCGACGCCAGAAGGTATGAATCAAATGTAAATACTCTCCGACGTCACATGAATTGTTTTTCAAGTAGCGACCATGGGAGCAAGCGGTCAAACAACGTGGCCGCGGTAGTGGTCGCAATGTCAACATTTTCCAACAGAAAGAGGAACCTATTATTATTCAATGTTCTTTCTTTTTTTTCTTTTAGTTGTGGCCATTGTCATGAAACCATCGCAGCGAATTAGCAATGCCCTTTGGTATATAACCCACATATATTATCTAATTCAGCATCAGTTGTCGAGTTTTTGTGTCCAGGATGTCGCAGGACTAGTCAATATGTAAGTTTTTTTTTTAAATTTTTAAATTTTTTTTAAATTTAAATTTTCTTTTTTTTTAGTGTGTACTGGTACTCAGCAAAGTTCTTATTGGAGCCTACTATATACCGGTAATATACCGAGCGTGACGTGTAGAATAATTGTTGGGATAATTAGGTCAGCACGAATCTTCTTGCCTGATAAGATCTTATCTAACAAGAAGATGAGTGCAATTACTCAAGCGCGAGGTGTATTTAAAACGAGAATTTATGAGATTAGTCCTAACAAGACAATCGTTCTTCCGACCAATCCCTATGCGAGTAACAAACCGCATTTGACGTTTGATGCTTGTTCGTAAAGCAAAAAGCAAAAAACACCTGGACAAGTTTTAGTCCCACAGGTGAAATAAAATCCAAGGGTGTTTTACCAATCCACCGTGAATCCATCTTTAATTAAATTAAGTTAAGTTTGAATTAGAGTTAGGTTCAGGGTCGCAACACCGTCAAGGAACTTGGTTGAGGAATCCGAAAACAATTTCGGAATAATATACAAACCAATTTAACGGTGCAGGAATCTTACTAACAAACACATCAACCATGGGAGCCACCAAAAATGGCCGATTTAGACAGCGACTCATGGATTTTGCTAGACGTTACGTAATAGACCGGAACCTGATGATTTTCGCAGAAGCAGACGAATAGCTTACGAAATTGTACGCAACACCTTAGAACCATTTATAGAAAAGCAAAATTAGCGAATTTTGTGTATTTGTTCATTCTGTGTGTATATTTTCTCCTTGACTTTATCTAAACAATATTAGTGACAAACAGCCTGATAAATGTCAAATTCATTCAGGAATGCGGGCTTACTATACACTTATGTAAATGCCACATTCATTCAGGAATGCAGGCCTACAATACACTTATGTAAATGCCACATTCATTCAGGAATGCGGGCTTACAATACAAAGAACAAGGAAATGCTGCGTAAATGTGGGAATGCAGTCGTACAGGACTGAATTCAAAACCCAGGAAATAATGTTAAGAAATAGATATTAGAGGAATTAAAAATTGACCAGAGCTCTCTTCTGGTTTCACTGTCAGACTAATTGAGTCATCAGTTTATCCAGGGGTGACCACGTGGAGGTAGAGAGTTGGATTTTACACCCCCGAATTAAGAAAACACAAAACTTGCTTGGTTGCATTTAACAAAGACCACATCATTAAATCGAAATACGAGTCATCAAATGGAACAATTAAAAATAAGCAACTTTAGGTTTAAAAAAAAATTAAATATTCCCGGAAATATTTTATAAGCTGAGATAATTGGACTTATATTTGATAAATGTGTGAAAATCGTTTGGACAAACTTAAATTCGGTAGAACACGATTTACCAGAATTTGAAAACTTCTCTCGTTTTTAACGAAAACGCAATTCCGAGAAAGCATGCATTTCGATAATAAAAAATGCTGGGATTAAAATTGAGGACAAATGAAACAAATTAAAGCCAATTAAAGAAGAAAAAAGCATCGGGAATACAACCAGATTCAATATGTCCGCCGTCTCTGCCTCCATCGTGCAACGACACGATTTACCGTGACGTGGACGTTTCTCCAGTTTGTGACTAAAACGCAACTTTGAGCATCGGTAAAACAAATTCTCGCACTGAAATTGAAGATAAACGAAACAAATTACTACAGATTAATGAGAAAAAGACCATCGGAAATACCCATCTCATCAAACAAGCCAGCGTGCTTCCAACTCGCAACGTATGTACCATCGTGAAGAATAAAGTCTACGGGGTTTACATTTGAAAAAAGCACGAGTTTCACGTAAAGATAGAACCAATCTTCAAAATAAATTGGATTTCGAGTTTCGACGTTTATAAATCCGTTCGAATCCATCCAAATTTTTTTAAAAATTTTATTTCAACTTTTTTTTCACATTATCAATATTTAAACAGCTTAATAAATTAAAAATAAATGACCGCATTACGTTAAATTGCTATTTACAAAAATCATCACAAAAAATACGTCTATCGTCACAATTTTTGTAGCGACCCTCAAAGAGTGTGGTCACTGATAAACACCCCTTTTAGGAGATGACCCCACTACGCCATCATTGAAGCATAGATTTAATTTTGCATTAATTATGCATTTACCCATCGCAACGAAAGTAAAAAAATATTGCAATGGAAAATTTTCAAGTAAAGAATTGGCAACATTTGAATAAAAAAAAAACCAACTAAATGACAACAATTTGACTTATAACTTATAAGTCAAATTGTTGTCATTTAGTTGGTTTTTTTATAAGTTATAAGCATCGTTAGAAATCAGAGAAACTTGTGCCAATAAAAATTGACGATTTCATTACACCTGTACCTCAAATTCGGATTCGGAAGATATTAGTGACGAGATGGGTGGTAAGGTGGAAGCTACAGTCGATAAAGAGGTCAAAATGGGTGTCAAAGTCGATGAAGAGCACATTCGTGTCGAAGTGGACTCTAGAGATGTGACAGGTATAATCTTGGCTAGAGTGTCCTGGGGACTGGTTATCCTGGTTTGGGACGCATTCTGACGTAATAATGACAAGAGCCTTCATATTGCTGGTTGTTGGCCTTTAATATACGTTGTCTAGGGGTTGGAGAATCCCGTCACCCACGTGCTGGGGAGCCATAAAGGCACGCTGCACCCGGCAACCAACCAATCACACACAGGGCACGAGCCCCATGTGTGACGAGGTCGGTTAAACATAACATTCGTGTCGTACTTACCCGTACGACCCATGCAGCCGCTCATGGAGGCTGTAACAGGCCCATCGCCATACTACTGAGCGTCGCAGCGGTGAATGATGAGGAGAGCAGAGTCAGCATTGGTCACGGTCGCCCACATGACTTCTCTCTGTCACGGCCAGTGACACGCTGCTGCAACTGTCTCGGTCGGTGTCCAGTGCTTAGTATTGTTTGTATTTTCTAAGAAAATGTATCTTCAAGTCATAAAATAAAGATTTATGCTGGTTTATTTCTACATTCATGTTTATTAAGTTTATTTCTTACTTTGTCAGGAAAGCAATTAATTTTCTAATTTTTTTATTGATTGTTTTGCCTGGAAAGCATTCCAAATGTCAGCCAGTGTTTTGATCCATTTTTTGGTATCACTACACCAGTGAAAAGGCTCAGCCAATGGGAAATAGGCCCAAGTTACAGTGAGCCAGAGTTTAAACTGATTAACTTTAGGTTAATCGAAGTAACCAAACAAATGAGCAATGACTGTGGGTTGCACGCCATAGCAAATGCCCATTTTGAATGCGAAGGATCAAACCCAGAAGAAGTACGACTAAACCATAGTCTGTTGCGAAGTCACTTAGTTGAATGCATAAATAATTAGTCTAACCCAACATTTCCAACAGTTATAAATTGCGAGTTAGACAAACTAGCCACAGTCTTGAAAAAAATTGTATTTTGCTTGTGCCCTAAACCATATGGAGGTCCGGAAATGGTGATAAAAGCCATCGCTTGTAAAAGTAACAAAATTCAAATCATCCAACATAATAAAAATTAAAGATTGGATTGAAGTGTGCTCAGTCCAATTAAAATCTGATAATTGGTTAGCTTCTAGAATAATTTATGCTGCAACGTGCATACTGTACTAAAGTGTGATTTTCCTGAAGCCCACCAATGTTTACACCTTGCTATAGTAAATTCATTCAAACCTGTCACGTTGGTGGCAATCATTGGAATGTTATGTCCGGACTGATTATGGACAATGTTGTAATTGTTAATTTAAGTGGCGGTCGGGTGGCCAGGAGAGGATCATTCATGGGGCGTTTGGACACCATTCACGATTACAAACAACACAGTTTGGATTAATATAATCTTTATTGGTAGTTGTCTAGGAGGTGTTATCACCTAGGTCTCTGGGTTGCCTTGCAGCAACCCTGCCCAGTGCAATCACTGACCACGTGGTCAAAGACCACATGGCCAGCGTGGTCTGATTGAATTTACCTGCCATGCAGGAGCTGCTGAGGATCCTCTAGTTGATGTTGCCAGTGCCGACTGGCGGCGGCCAGTTGGTCACAGTTTGACTAGAAATTAGCCAGGACTGTGGTCTATTTGCACTTGCAAACTGTTTGCTGTTGTGTGTCATTATATTTTTGACCAAAGACAACTTAGATCCTATTTACTATTAACCTTAACTAACTTGTAAGAACATTCTCGGCCTATATGAAATACTAGAACGTCTAGTCGACGTGTTCGCAAGAACGACTACTTAAAGATCCCCAAATGTTCTTTCGGAGCATTAGACCGTGACAGACTGAACCAAAAGTACAGAAAAGAATGCATAAACGTACCCTGTACCGTTACGTCAACTTGTGGACTGGGCTTTCGTACGAAGCGTACGACACTGCTTCTTTGATTCGTCGTAGTGACTGCTATATTTTGGATAGGCGGTTCCACCAACAGGTTCATCCGTTTCCTCGTCATTTGTTGTATTTAAGCAGAGTTTTTAACGTTAGTAGCCATGTTGGACCGAACACCAACACCTTTACGATCCCATTCGTGTTGCTCCGTCGACACGAATGGAACTTGACGACCGAGTACGACGACCAATTGATGGCCTATGAACCACGCTAGCCCTAACCAATGGCCTTTTATTTACTTGGCATTATTTGTGTAGTTGTAATAAAATTCATTATCCCATTAACATGTGAGCAAAATTAAATTAATTAGCTTGTGATTTAAGAACCTATGGAGAGCATCGCTCTTAAAAGAGGTTTATCACAAATTACTTGACTTGACCAATGCAATTAGAGTTTAAAACTATTTAACCAGTTTATGAAGCTATTAAAAAATTTTAACTTGTGGGTTTGAATTAATATTTTGTTTAGAATTTGTCTAAGTCAATGAACCACACACCTGAGAGGCCATGGATCCGGCCTCTCCGATCCATGGCACCGTTTTTCGTGCAGCCCTGCCAATTTCTTGAGGCAGCTGCACCCGGAAGATGTCAGGCCGTTGAACCTGTGATCGTCTCAAGATGACCATCAAACCAGAATGTTGTATTTACTGACTACCGGTATGCATGATTTTCTTTAGATGTCACATCTTGGCGTGGATTGTGGGAGGATTTTCCCCTCTATTCCTTTTACATTCATGTTAAATTTGTTAGTGCATTTGATTTGAATTATTGATTTCTTAAAAGTGTTTTCATATATTTTGTTGAAATTATATTTGAATTAAATAAGTGTTTTTTGAAAGTGTTTACCTTTTGTTCAATTGGATTTATGTTGTGTTTTAACGTCAATCTTTGAATTATGTTCGAGGGTCTCTCTAAAAACGCCCTCTAGTGTGAAAATTTGGTTGACCGGTCCTTGTTGACCGGAAGTTGACCCCGTTTTGGCGATCCATCGCTATCTTTTTCCATGTACGAAAACGTGTTACCACGCGTTTCTTCGTGTTAAAATACTTCTTCAGTGGTGAGTATTATTATGTAATGTAATCACCTGTAATTTTTGTTTTATTTTTTCCTATCTTCCACAATTTCTGCTTTTATTTAAAAAAATGTTAATTATGGGGCGAATGTTTGCTGTTTTTATTCTGTTTTGGTTTTTGGTAACTTGGTAACTCAATTTTTTCACGTTTTGAAATCAATACCGAAAGAACTATCGGGTTTTAAGAAACATTTTTGCTGTCCGTCTGCTCCGCGGGCTCGAAGAGTTCGGGCGGGGTAGCCGCGGCCGTCGGGGGGTCCGCCAACTCGGCCGCCAAGCCCGCGGTGTCCAAAACCCCGCCGTCGTCGTCGTCGGGCGGCGCGACGTTCGTCGGTTCTGCGGCAACGAAGACGGCTTCGGTCGCCGCGGTAAAGCAGTCGGGGGGGCAGAAGCACGGGTGCGCGGACGGCAAGAGCGCGGTTGGTGCGGGCGCGTCCGAGACGTCCGAGAGGGCGCAGAAGACGTCCGCCGACCACGAGAACAGTGAGACGAGCGCGCCGAAGTCGGAGAAGTCGGCGAGCGTGCCCAACTCGATGCCCCCGCCGCAGGACTTTGTACCTTGCGTCGTGTTTGGAAAAATATTTTTTTGATAGCTTGCCAGAACTATCTCCTTAATCCCCTGATATCTTACAACACATGTTCCCAAAGTCACCAAGAATAGAAATGATTGGATTTCGGGAATGATTAAATTTTGATTAAAATAGTAGATAATCTATCTAGTTTTTCCTCTGCTTTGCATTTCAGTCGACATTATTCCATCCGACAAGATGAAGCTCATTATTTGTAGCCTTTTGTGCTTTTTTGCTGCTTGCGAAGCAATTCCCTTTTATGCTTTGGTTGCCGATGCTGAATGGGTGGCATTCAAGGCCATGTACAGTACGTATTTTGATTTTCATTCCGTTTTCCTTGCACGTTTTGATATACATCCATTTTTAATTTACTAGATAAAACTTATTCCCCCATCGAAGAAACTTTCAGGCAAATGATTTTCATGGAAAATAAATTAAAAGTTATAGAGCACAACAAACTCTACAACTTAGGAATCAAGTCATACGCTCTCGCAATCAATGAATTCGCTGATCTGGTATGTTCATTCTATTTATAAACTCAACTGATGACTGAACTATAATTTTTTTTTTTTTAAAAAAATTTCAGTTACCTCATGAATTTTCAAGCCTCGTGTTAGGTTTAAGCAAACCATACAAAAACGAAAATAACGTGAAATTCGCGACGACTTATTTGAGCCCTGCTAACGTTTTACTTCCAAAATCTGTCGATTGGAGGGCGAAAGGTTATGTAACTCCAGTTAAGAACCAAGGCGCTTGTGGTTCGTGTTGGGCTTTCAGCACGGTAAGTTGAACTTTGTTTAATTAATTTATATTTATATTATTTTTTTTTTTTACATTTTTTTTTATTTTTTTTCTAGACCGGGTCTTTGGAGGGACAGCATTTTAGAAAATCCGGAGCTCTCGTTTCGCTGAGTGAACAAAATCTGGTCGATTGTTCCGCCGCGTACGACAACCACGGCTGCAACGGTGGGCTTATGGACAACGCTTTCCAATACATTAAGGCCAATGGCGGCATTGACACGGAAGATTCGTACAAATACGAAGCGCAAGCTGGTGCTTGCCGATTTAAAAAATCGAGCGTCGGTGCTACGGTTAGTGGTTTTGTGGACGTGAGTGAAGGTGATGAAAATGCACTCGCAGAAGCTGTTGCAACCGTCGGGCCTGTGTCAGTGGCTATTGATGCGAGTCACGAGAGTTTTCAACTGTATTCTCATGGTAAATTCGACTAATGACTTGAGTGCCGATTTGTTTTATTCGAATGATTTTATTTCAGGCGTTTATTACGAACCCGAATGCAGCGCGACAAACTTGGATCACGGTGTTCTAGTTGTTGGTTTCGGAACTGATGAAAAGGGAAATGAGCTTTGGCTCGTAAAGAATAGGTAATGAACTGATTGTTTAGGATTAATTCGAATTTATTTTTGACAAATTGTATTTATTTGCCTTAAATAGTTGGGGCGAGAGCTGGGGCGAGCAAGGATACATCAAGATGGCACGTAATCGTGACAACAGCTGCGGGATCGCTACTTCAGCTAGCTATCCATTAGTTTAGTTGCAAATTTTTATTTTTATTTTTTTATTTTTTTATTTATTTTATGTACCATTGACCAACAGATCTGTGAAATAAATTTTTTTTCTTGTATTTCTGCACTTTAATTTTTAAGCTTGGTTAGGTGGCCACTGGACACCCATTTCATTAGATCAAAATGGAAATGGTACTACTGGTAGATTGGAATGCACGTTTACAATACCGATATTATTTGTTTTACCTATGTGGGAACTGAGAAATAGTATTTCAGAAAAAACAAATGATTTGGAAATTCAGCAGAAACAGCATCGCACATGCAATTTTAAAACGTCGAAAACAAATGACAAATTGAAAGAAAATAAGTTCTTGAAAATTACAAATAAGAATTCTTTCATTTTAGGTCTGTAAATAAATAATAAGATTATTTGAGTGACGAAAATGCATTTTTTTAAAAAATGTTTATCATTTTTCCATTTCATAAAAATATTATGTCTGTCTGGGTGACCAAAATACGTTTTTTTTTTTTTTATAATTCTGCACATATCATTTTAATCAAATTGGGTAATGCTACACTCTTATATTCGAATGCAGGCTTACAACTCCAAATGATTTGTCAGTGAATGCTACACTCACACGTTCGAATGCAGGCTTACAATACTCAAACGATTTGTCAGCGTTATCCCAGAATAAATGCATAAACAGGGAGAAATCTTAACCAAAGCAAACCATCGTCTCAAAATCCTATCTTAATCCAGTTCCTAGGTTATGAGTGGATATAATTCTTAATAAAAATAATCGAAAAACAATGGTGAGTCTGAGAATAAACAAACACATAAAAATGCCTTGAATTCGAGAATAAACATGAGATGAAAATGGCGTGCGAAATGAGACTTTCGACCATGAAGAAATGTCAACTCGAATCAAACCATCGACCCGCAATCCAGCCTTAATCTAGTACCTGGGTTATTCATTGATTACATACGGCATAAATACGACGGAAAAACCACGGGAAATTGCGACAAATACCGAACCGAAAATGCTTCGATGCGAGAAGAAAACAAAGTCATCCAACGAGAAGGTGAAGTCTACGGGGTTTACATTCTAGAAAACACGAGTTTGTGATAAAGGTAGAAGCAATCTTCAAACTACTGTACTATCTTTCGGATTTCGTTCTTTAGATTTTCGACAGATAACATGTAATTCCTGCAAAAAATTAAATTAAATATATTTAATTAAAGAAACTTCATTAATAAATGTAAAGAAAGAAAACCGATTCAAACTCGAGAGCTTTAAAATGTCGTCACCAGTCTGCTCTTCCATGTGGAATGATTACTTGGATTGATTCGAATGCCCCGCCTGTCCAACCAAATTCATCGACAGTTTATCAGTCATGGATCATATTTGACCAAACACGTATTTTACAATTTCATTCCAAAATTTTTGCAATATAATTTTTAATTTCTTTTTTGTCAACAGTTTCCACAGAAATAACGATTCTGTTTCTGGTGTCAGGTTTGACAGTCATTGGCTGCAGTTAATTCTACCTTACCTCTTATTTTTCTAATGTTTTATTTATGCATGCAAAGCAGCTAAGGTATAATTAACTGCAGCCAATGACTGTCAAACCTGACACCAGAAACAGAATCGTTATTTCCGTGGAAACTGTCACAGAGAAAACATTAGACAGTAGGCATTAAGGCGCCACGAGCAATAGTTATTTTTCAATCCACAATACGTGACAGTGGACAACTATCAAGTAACAAGTATCAAGGTATCTATTGCATTTCTTGAAAAGGAAATTATACGATGGTAAGTAAATACGATTCTCTTCAGCTTTGGTTTCATTAAAAACTTTGGTTTCAACTGGTTTGAGAGTTGGATTCATTCGGATATGAAGAAAGTCTTATTCGTTTTTGTCTTCATCTCGGAACTAGGTTTTGATTCTGCCGCCTTCGTTCATAAATTTTACGTCCCGCCCTCATAAAGTCGGTAAGCTTTTGATTGTGAGTCGTATGATTTGTGTCAAATTTTCCAGGATTGGAACCTTTATCGAGACAAAAAGCTTTTCATCCAAACTCCTGAAAATACCCGACTTTTACCCACACTTTTTCACATGATTGTATACCTTTTGATCGTTTTTTATTTCGTATTTCATGATTTTATACATTTTTATCGTTTTTTATTTCGTATTTCATGATTTTATACCTTTTGATGTTTTTTTATTTTATATTTCATGATTTTATGATTTTATACCTTTTGATCCTTTTTTATTTCGTATTTCATGATTTTATACCTTTTGAGCCTTTTTTATTTCGTATTTCATGATTTTTATCCATTTTTTCATATGTACATAAAAAACGTATTAAAAAATGGAAATATGTGCACCGGCCCTGATACAGTCTGTATCATTCTCGTAAAATCCAACTCAAATCCCAAAAACAACTCAAAGACTTTGTGTTTTTTAATTCTAGCTTGTCAAAATGATGCCTAATTTTCCACGTTATTATTTTCTCCTGACAGGTTTCTTCCAAATCGAATTTATAATTTTGATTTGGAAGTGTAAACACATAAAATATTAATGTTAAATTATAAAAACTGCAACAGCAACACAGAAGCAACAGCAGTACTTGTATATCTATATTACAGTAAACTTTTTGGCAATTGGAATCTATGTTCCCACAATATAGAATATCTCATAATTCTGGTTCACAAACCAATACTCACAGCAAATACAAACAACAACAAAACTTCACTCTCAACTCACACTACCACATCTAAATAAACAAACCAAACATTCCTTTATTTCACTCCGGATGTACCCGTAGTTCTATGTTTCAGCACGGTATAGACTGTGTCCCTTTGCAATTGCTTAATCTTGTCATCGCTTGGCCACCCGAGTGTTACCATGGGTAAGACCATACCGTCACAAAATTTTATTTTTGGAATTAGGGGCCCATGAAGTTCAGAGTATTAAGGGGGCACCTCTTGTGCCAAGGTGGAAGGGAATACTACCTGGGTAGGGGAGCACAACACCAGTTTTGCTCTGCTTGCTGGCAACCCATGCTACACCGCTGCTTCTGATGGGTTTATTCAGGAACCTTTCAAAACACGTTCCTCTGCATTCGGGCAAATGTCGTAACTCGTAACTTCGGTTGTCACAGCAATCCGAAAATAATACAACTATCGTCTTTCATTAAGAAAAAAAAAAACAGAATTTAAAACCATGTGATAATTACTTTTTTTGTTGAAATACTGACTATTGATTGTATAGAGTGGCATTCACATTAATTTGAATGTTATTTTGCTAATCCACTGCCTTTTTTTACTGTGGCTTGATCCAGATTTGCAAAACTCGAATATGAATGAATATCTCTCCCATAATAACACAATGAATTGAATATAGACATGGAAAAATACATACTGTTTTAAAGTCCACTCAGGTGAAAACGGGGCACTCGATCCACTCAAAAATACCGCATTGCAGCTATATTGATGTTTTGTGAAAGTTGACCAGTAATTACTATTTTAAAAAATTCATGAGATTTCTGAGAATTCTAATGAGTGGTTCGTGACTTACCGTAGATATCACGAATGTGAAATTTCATTTTGTGAAGTAGCAAAATACTCAATTCCTCATCACATTAGATTGTACAATTCAGGGCCAGCGCGAGGGGTGAGGCAGTGAGGCGGTCGCCTCAGATGACATATTTCTAGGGGCGGCGTCTTTGGGCGCACAATCCAATTTTTTTCCAACAAAAAAAAATTTTTTTTATACTGTTCAAAAGGGCGGCATATGCCTCAGGTGGAAGTATGTGTTGCACCGGCCCTGTCACTAACAAAACAACTCTAAAATATTAATGTTGAAACTACCATTTTCACTAAAAAAAAAAAAGCCAATGGCCAATGCCCAGTGGAAATAATCACATGCTAAAAAACATGAATTTGTGTTTTAAAATGCCAGCAATTACTAACCTTGCCTTTGCCTAGGCATGGCTGTTCAGCTAAGCAATGAGCAAAGCTCTGCTCATTTCTTCAATCCTTGATCAGTTTCTTGCTAGATTCCTCTTTTCATGGTAGTCTGACTGTGGGCATCCATCTTAAATGACCAGTGGCCAAATATTTCATGTGCTGAGTCATGATTAGAGAGTTTTATCAATCAGCCACTTATTGATTACTCCTCATTGGAGCGATTTATCAATAGGCCACTTATTGCAATTGAATTATCATTTCAGTGATGTACCTAAATCACACCATTTCCTGTGGCTTGTAAGATATTTCAGCTACATCAGCCAAATAATTATTTACTTTAGATGGATTTTAGCTAAATGACTTACATGAATTATTAATAATTCAAATTATGATAATTCAAATTTGGATTTTAATTTTGAATGCACCTACTGAAAATACTAATTGAATCATTTTTGGGTCTCATATTTCTTTGACAGAAAAAGTAAGGTATATTTGCCCATCAGAACGCCTCTACTGAGTGACATCTGGGAAAATAAACTATGGATGCACAGAAGCCGTATCAACCATTTGGTTGGATTCAACAACTGAAACAAGTTATTTGCAGTGTTATAGCAAGTCAGAAAAAGATTCCATTATTTCCAAATCAAACGTTCTAAATATAAATTTCAAACATAAACTGTACCAGACGCCAACTGTACTCTGTTGCAGCAGCACGCACAACCAACACACATGTCGTAGGTAAGTTAGCTTTTAAGCGTAATGGTTGATACAACTTGGAAATAGATTTAAGAAGACATAGCCGTACTAACTAATTACAATTTTATTTTATTAAGTTTTAATTCATTTTGTATGTTGCTAAACTGTTTTGTCATGTAAGAAAGTACAAAATGTCAGAACCAATTCAATGATTTGTTTCTCAAACTTTGTTTTGAATTGACCGTCCGGCTGTTTACTGATAGTTGCTTAGTCACTTGCTTCCAACTGCTGTGACGATTTGCCAACCGTAGAGTTGTGAAGCACAAATCTCAAATTAACTGTGACCACTTGGCCACCAAAGGGTCACCTGCGTCACTGTCACACACTGCCCAATGGCTCCGACGTCATCCCGCCCTTGGGAAGCACTACGACCTAGTGTAGGGAAGGAGGGAGCTGACTGTGAGTGGTGTAGAGGCCAACAACCCAATCTGGAGTCCCTGTCTCATTATTGACGTGAGCATGCTTCCCCTCGTCCCCAAGTTGCCATTTATTTTATATTTTGTCCGAAATTTTTTGAAATTAAAATGGTGCGCCAGTATGAGGTGAAGAGAAGATCGTTCACTGCCGCCATTGCCGTCACAAATACATTAATGGCCACAATCACCACATGCCTAACCGCCACTCAAACCATCGTGGCTAAAGACACAATCACCATGTGGGAGACTCAACTCAATCGAAAATCACAACGCATAACCAAAGCATTCGACACAGTCATGGACCATTCAAAAACGGAACATGAGATTGATAAAAACACCGAAAGCATGGATGGGACCGAAGATCAAGTAACAACCACAAACGCTGCAATCACACGGTATTTAAATTGGAATTACCCAATTAACCCCATTGTGTCGCAAATAGTCAACAGAATTCCGCCAGCAACAGCAGACACTCCCACAACTTACATAAAAAGAAAGGCGTTGGAAATACCGAAATTTTACGGAAAGAAACCGGAAAACTGAAGTTGGTTTTCGAAAACCTTTTCCATCATAATCTTGAAGTCATAAACGTAGAGTTAAATAACTGAAGCTGTGAATAATCAACAAACTTTGATTCGTTTCCAATATTGAAACTTCAGCTTCTCCGTCAATGCATGTCCCTTACTGAAAGCACATTTAACACCAGCTGCATTTCAAAAGTGATTCTATTATCTTCGTCTTGAATTCAATATCAAAAACTTAAGTATACTAGTAAAATTATAAAATAAACTCGTGTTGTTTCATCTCAAGTATTAGGTTTACTTAACTGTTTTAGTATCTACTTAGCCACCTTTTAAATGCACATTACAGGCCCGGATAATGTAGACATACACAACACACACGGTCAATACAACTGTAGCCTGGTGGTGGTTTGGCACACACGCTTCGATCGGTTCTCCACTCTCCACATCGATTCATGCACAGTTGGTCAAGGCTAAATGTTAGATTGCTTTATAAAAAAATTTAAAATTTGATTACAACTATTCTGAGTTTGGGTCCTTCCCCTATGATTAACTAAACCCACAGATCGATCGCTGTTTTTGTCTTCTGTTTGTTAAACTACCAGCTGTCAGAATTGACAGTTACACACACGCATATATCCATTAATAATTCAGTTCATGATAAATAAATTACGCAGAAATCGAGTTGTTTTAATCCAGATAAGTGTTTTGGCAAAATAGACCCCACAGGAGGTTTATTATTTCTCCCCCTCATACGCCAAACAGGCCTGGAGATATGAGGTTGGTGTTGAATGCACATAAGAAAGATATTATTGTGTATTGTAAGTTGATTAGTTATTTGTCTGTTTGTTGTGACCGTCAGGCTACCTGGGGTGACCCACGTCACTGCCACACACCACTATATGGCCCCAAGATCACCCCTTCATTGGGCACGGTGATCTAGCCCGGGGAAGGAGGAGTTGAGTGGTGTGGGGAAGAGTTGCAGAGAGAGAGAGTGCGGACACCAACCAGGACGGTCGTGTGTTGAGAGAGTCTGAGGTGTTGTAGTTATCAAGGGGACAGGACGTGTCCCGGCTGTGTGGACTCTGCACTCCTTTCCTTTCACTACAGAGATGCTCAGTGCTATGGCGGATTCCATAGTGCAGCCTCCATGAGTGGCTACTGCGGGTCGTAGGTGAGTACGACATAAATGTAAAGTTAAACCGACCACGTCACCCATTGGGCTCACGCCCAGTGTGTGACGGGTCCGTTGCCGGTGCGTCGTGCCTTCGCAGCACCCCCGCAACGGATAGCGGGATTCCTCATACCCCTAGACAACATAATAAAGGCCAACCAACCAATATTTGGGAGTCTCTGTTATTTCACGTGGGTATGCGTCCCACACCAGAGTAATTAGTCCCCTAATTGCCCTGGCGAAGACCATAGCAGTCACAATTGAGGGCCCTGTCCGAGATTTGAACTTAGAGAATTTTTTTTGTGTGTCCGCCATTTTGTTTTGCTTTGTGTGTCGAATTTTGGTTGCATTTTGCTTTACTTTATGCCCCAATTTTTGCTGCTCTTCACTTTGCACCTTGGTGGGGGCTTAATTGTATTGTTTTTTATTTGCTTTGTTTTGGAATGTGGGTTAATTACTTTCTTTGAGGGACTGAAGAATTTGAAAGGTGTTTTTGCCAGTCACTTTGGGTTTTAATACCCTAGTTGTGGGGGTTGAGTGCTTTTTCATTTGAAGGTTTCTTGGATTGTATTTTGTAAAATTGGATGAGTAAAATTAGTGGAAAACCAGGAATTATTTAGTTAGAAACATAGTAAGTGGAACCTAATATTTGTTCAGTGGTAATTTCTGGGAAATTAGTGGGCCAATAAATGAGACCCATGTTATTCTAAACTACTTGTACAAACATGTCGAGACTTTGCCTAGGCAATGAGCAATGCTCCTTTCTTCAATCCTTGACCAGTTTCTTGCTGGATTCCTTTTTTCATGGTAGTCTGACTGAGGGCATCCATGTTAAATGACTTAGCACATGAAATATTTGGCCACTGGTATGAGTCATGATTAGAGAATTTTATCAATCAGCCACTTATTGATTAGTCCTCATTGGAGTGATTTATCAATAGGCCACTTATTGCAATTGAATTATCATTTCAGTGATGTAAATCACATCACTTCCTGTGGCTGGTAACATATTTCAGCCACATCAGCCAAATAATTATTTACTTTAGATGGAGTTTAACCAAATGACTTACACATGAATTATTGATAATTCAGATTATGATAAGTCAAATTTGGATTTTAATTTTGAATGCACTTACTGAAAATACTAATTGAATCATTTTTGGGTCTCGTATTTCTTTGACAGAAAAAGTAAGGTATATTTGCCCATCAGAACGCCTCTACTGAATGACATCAGGGAAAATAAACTATGGATGCACAGAAGCCGTATCAACCATTTGGTCAAATTCAACAACTGAGAAAGAAACAAATGAAACAAGTTATTTGCAGTGTTATAGCAAGTCAGAAAGAGATTCCATTATTTATCAGATCTCTAGAGAACATTTCAAAAAAGAAAAAAACTATGCTAATTCTATTTACAACACTACTTGTAATCAATTTGGTGGCTTGTTCCTACCAAACTGTCGATCGAATATTGCATTACATGGACGAACCAACTACAGTTAACACATACATGATTGAAACACCACATGGCCCGTTTCCATCTATTTACGTATATCCAAGAACTACACAAGAACTTAATAATTACCTCGCTAACCGGACTGGAAACAGCGATTTTAAACAGCAATGTAATCTTCTTACAATGTATCAACTGTTCAGGGAAATGTATCCTGAAGATGTAATGGAACTCACGAGAAAACCTAGCTATATAACTGATGCACATTTTTCTGTGGTAAATTAATTTTTTTTAATAAACATTTTTACCAAAATAAATTTTTGCAGCACAAATCAAGATTCAATGTGACAGTTAAAAATCATGAATCAATTGTATGGCCAATCGCCCAGATTTCGAGTAGTAAGTCAACCAACAATTATAGCCGTTTGATATTCTGACTTCTTTTTCACATTAGCGTTTGAATTTCCATATGGAAATGAAAATAACAAAATGGTAATAAAGTTTAATTTTCCCAAAACATGCACAGCTTATCAAGTGAGTAGTAATTCTAGGAATATATATTTTCACTTAACAATAAAGACTGCAAAAAAAGTTCTAACAAAACTACAATGTTTGTTACCAGATATTAAGAATTCAAATTTAACATTAAAATTATTTTTTCAATTAAGCTGATCATAGATCCATCACCAGTTATCTATCACATCTCAAATATCTTTGTGGACAATTTTGCCAAATTAGAAGGCCTAATGAATCAAGTCATTGCTACTATGCAAAAAGTAAGAGATACAGTGGAAGTAATAGCAATAACAGATTAGTTAAGAAATTTTTAAAAATCGAAATTTGTAACAACAATAAAATTTCGACCTTGTTTTAGTACCACTTCATTAATACTACGAGACAGCGGTGCAACAATAACTTGCATGACTGCTTGCAACATTGTTTAGTAAAAGCAATGAAATGCAGGTAAACAACTTTCTAGAATTCGTACAAACATTGGCATGGCCAGGCATGAACAAAAAGAATCAGTTCTCAAATTATAGCCGCTCACGAATAATAGCCGCAGCCACAATTCGAAAGCGTCAAATCGTCACTTTCAACCGCCACTAGTATTTGTGGGTTACGACAATTCTTCAACGACGGCTCTTTAATAAGAATATTAATTAATCAGAAATTTGCAGAACAGATATTTTGTTATTGATAAATGTAAAAAGAGACAGTTACATACCCAAATAATGGTGTAAGAGTAACGTCTGCTGGACGTTGGATTGTTCGGATTATAAGACGCACCACTCATTGTTGGTTGACTTTTGAAAGTAAAAAAATGTGTCTGATGATCCTCAAAATACGATGTTCGCAGCTTTTGCGATTACCGAATGCAACACATTAAATCACGTTATTGCACGATACAATTCATGTTAAAGCTATGTTAAAGTTATGTTAAAGGAAAATACAAATGATTAAATCGTAATTATTCTCTTAGATTTCCGTTTTACGAGGCAAGAAGCCTTCCGAAATGCAATAAGACAAATAGCATTCGTCACCACAACATACTCGGGAAATTTCTTGTTCAGAAAGATTTAACGACACACTGCAAATGCCTCAATTTGTGTGATGTAACGCAACAAAGCCTAACATATAACCTACAAGCTGGAAGTGGGGATATCGTTGAAATATTCATTGCCAACAATTACGTTCGAACAATGCAAGAAAGCTTTTCTTACGACATAATATTTTTGTTATGTGACATTGGAGGCAACATCGGCCTCTATTTCGGCATGTCTTGTTTAGCACTCGTCGAAATATTTATTCATTGCTGCAAAATGTGTTTGACGAAATTAAGCAAAACAACAAAAGCAAACGCCGAATTGAAAGAAAAAATTCCAATGATACTCGAAAAAATGCAGAAATCAAACAATAAATCGTTTGTTAAAAACAAACTGATAACCACTGTTTCATTAATCCTGTTTTGCACTTCAGTTTATCAAACTTACAACTTGATCAACACTTATTTTCAATGTCCACTCACGAAAACTGTTAACATCATTAGAGACAACATGATTGAGTTTCCACTCGTTATTGCATGCGATGAAACTGAGAGAATACTAACAGCTAAGATAAAATTAGCTGCTAAACTGCAAACTGATTGTGGCCACTACCAACTCCTCGATTTGCTCCATCCATCGGCTGAATACGCCAACAAAACAGTGAAATTATGGAGTGACTCTTCTGGTTATAACACATACGTCTCAAATAGAAAAGTTCTAGGTGTAAGCTAAGCGAGCAAAATACTCAATAGTTGGTGCTATTTGTATTAAATTACATACTATTTTTGTAGCTGACTAAAACTGTACATGACTTATATTTTGCCAATTTATCAATTTTATCAACGGCATTTGGAACATGCACTGTGTTTAATAAAGGTAACTGCAAAAGTCATATTTTTTATCTTTTTGTACTTCGAAATGTTTGCAGGTGACAGGCCATTTTCACCAAAGAAAAATAAATTATTGTTTTTTGATGAATTCATGAGAGACATTTGCAACGAATATCAAACTGTGAGAGTGTTGACACATTCAGATTACATTGTTGTTTACTTAACTTCATCGTGCATTTCCAGCATTTTGTTGTGCCGAAAAATCAAGCGTTTCATCCAAAATATATATTTCACATTCCCACCAAACACGGCACTGCGATTGACATTTCTCGTCAAACGGTAATATCTAAAAGAAAACAAAAACCATTATTTTACATCTTACTCTGTTTAGCTCGTTCGAGTGAACACTGTTAAAAGTCCTTGTAAACCAAATAAAGAAGTTTCTGAATGTGAACGGAAATGTTTTGCAACAAAATTGTCAAAACAACTTCTCAAGTGCAGGTAAAAATAATATTACTTATACCAAAAAATAATTGCAATCCCATGAAGAGGGCAGGCCTCTTCTAATACAAGCTTCCACCACTATAGAAATGTTCTAGAAACCAATCTGCATGAAGTCTAGCAGCTAGAGTTGTTGTAAAATGCTGGCAGCAAAATTTTGTTTCCTAAAGCATCCTCTCGTAACAACAGTTCTAGAAAGCCATCTGCATCAGCATACCAGCTTCTCACACTCCTGCTGGAAAACTGATGCAGGTAGGTCCCCAGAACATTCGCTTAAATGAGAAAGCTTGTACTAGAAGGAGTCTGTCTTCCAGAAGAAATTTCGGGTTATATTTGTGTATAATATATCAAAAATTAATGAGGCACACAATCTGCCACTAAATCTTTATATGCAAACCGAAATAAATTTATGTGTTATTTTTCTAACTAGATTACCGTTCATGAAAAACAGTACTTTAGAACTCTGCATGACACTAGAAACAGCTAAAACAACCTACGAAACATATTTGCACACTCAATTCAAGACCAATCCCCAGAAAGACTGTTCCTGTGCAACACGCTGCCGTGAAACCGTTTACAATGTCAAAGCAAAAGCCTCCCTTAAGGGTAAAACGGCGACAACAGCTATTTACACTATTGAAGAGAACATTCGAGAAGTTATCGAAGAACAGGAGCTCATTTCTGTAACAAAACTATTGTGTAGCATTGGATCTATTATTGGTATTTTGACTGGTTTCTCAACATTTACTCTTGTTGACTATTTCATTTAATTTTACATTATTATCAATATAGTAAACATAAATAACAGCAATAGTTTTCACTCTCCTGACTTTGTCCTTGTTAACACAGTGTGGTTTTTGTAAAAAAAAATCACTAATCAATGTTATTTACTCATGCAAAAGCATAAATCGATTACTATAAAAATAGACGATGCAGAAATGTGCTGCACTATGCAAAACTACCTAATAAACAGTTCCAAATTGTAGCCTTAAAACCTCACTTTTTTATCACTCTTTTATCAATAAGACAAATGTTGTTACAGATTTTAAATCCTTTCCCTATTCATATTAAAATAGAAAGGATTGAATAAGCGCGATGTTTGTTGATGTTGAATGAGGCATGAGCATAAACCTGTTTTAAATTTGTTACCGGTAAACAGATTCTGTACTTTATAAAAATAAATAAAATAATAATTTTCTTTATTCATTTCTATTCCGTTTTACTGAGTAAATATAATAAAAATAATAAAAAGCAAATCCATTAAAACCAAATTCTAAAACTTGGTCAAAATCCAGAAAAAATTCTCAAATTTTGTCAGAATCCATCAAAATCTCGTATACAAGTACTTATTTCCTTCAGATTTATATCAAGTGTGGGAACGAGCCCAAAAAAGTCGCTCAGACGACCAACAAGGTACGGAAATCAACTTCCACATAACCGTCTTTCTCAAACCACCACTAGAAAACCGCTCCAGCGAACCATCTTTAACCATCTTTAACCATCTTTAACCATCTTTAACCCTGACGACTCGTTTTACTGTTTGAAAAACCCTATTTATATTTCCAACAAATGATAGCAGACGGATTGTTCAACATCCCCTGAAGAAAACGACGAAATGGGATTAAAGCACGTAAAAACCATCGAGAAAAACGAAGAATCTGACGATTCAAATAAAAAATACGATGATTTTGGAACCGAAAATGCCAAACGTGATGCAAAACGAGCGGAAGTAGATTCAAGAGTGGACGAAATCAACGCAAAGTTAGCCAAACTTGACAAGAAACTTGGTGAATTCGACGGAAAAGAAGCTAGATTGGATGCTCAATTAGCTAAACTTGTAGAAACTTGTTGAAACAAAACCAAACGAATCTCATGCGGAATCTCATGCGAAACACGACGACCCATTACTCGGAAACGGGAAGGACGAACCCGTGGCCGAAAATCAAGAGGAGAACGCGACAATGGCGGAATTTGACCAACAGAGAATAAGCACCACAGAACCACCTGTTGGTCATTTTAGCACCAAAGTGGACAGGAAACAGCGCATTACCGTCCGAAATCTTTGTATTCGGGAGGACACGGCCAAATACTTGCGTAATTTGGACATAAATTCGGCGTATTACGATCCGAAATCCAGAAGGATGCGTGACAACCCGTACAAAGATGGTGGAGTGCATCCGGCGACAATTTCGTGCGAAAAGAAAGATGACTTTCAAGAAGGACGTTCGCGAGAGTATTTTGGAGAAATATGGCGGCACTGAGCATTTAAACATACCTGACGAGGAACTGCTTTTGGCGCAGTCGAAGAATACGTTGAGTATTCGAAACACGGCAAGACCAGTTTGTGCTTAATTTGTATTGCATCGGTGAGAGTAGGAAAAATGCGGTTGAATATGAAGTGATCGATGATTGTAATGATGATGAGGAAGATGTGTGGGCTAGACAAGAAGAAGGAGAGGCAAGAGAAGGAGCCGTCGCAAGAAGAGATCGAAGCTTATATTATATGAAGAAGGGCCGAGATGATGATGACCCAATGGCTAATTTTATTGATAAATGAGCGACTGAATTGGTTGGAAAATGTTGTTTATAGGAAAAAATAAAATCATCTTTTCTGGTTTTTGATGGGAGAATGTAAAATTTTGTTTGTTGTTTTTGGTTTTTGTTTGTTTCGAGTTGGGTTTTACATGTGGTTTAGTGGGTTGTGTTTGCGGAAGTTGGTGGTCATTTTTTATGGAAGACAATTGAATTTGAATAAAACTTAAAGGAAAAAGATATTCTAATTGCACCATACACTTTGGATTCTCAATTTCACCATTACGCAGTCTTTGACTAGTTGGTCAGTAGTGCCTATCTTCAGGACACTACTCACTTGACAAATGCGATATATCTACCAATTCAACATGACATTAACCTTTCTAGGAATTTTTAAAAAGATAATTCTTCTGTGCACACAACAAAATTCTATCTCTAAGTGGATTTGTTGGATGGTGTTTTAAAGGCTGTGGATTTTCTGAATTTTCTCCCAATTTAAACTCCACAGAAAATTTTTTTGAGGAATTAAAGACTGCCATTGTTGCTAAATGGAGTGCAATTGGACTAAATACGTGTATAAAGTTTGAATCACTGCCATAAAAAAGGAAGATTATTGGATCTATCATTTCTGGACTGCAAAGTTATACTTTGTTCAATTTAATTTTGTCTTTTGTTCAAATGGAGTGAGAAGAAGTTAAATTGTTGTGGACTCCCCATGGGCATGGTAAACATTATATTCGCTGTTCAATTGCTGTCTACACAATGACTTCTGTTGTAACCAAGCTACCAATTATGTCGATAGTTCAAAGTAAGCAGTGGTACGATGCTGCTAAGTTTATTTATCGAGAGGACAAGCCATCTGCTGCATGAGGTGCATCCAGCCGAACTCCCACAGTAGAGGAAAAATTAATTTAACGAGCCATAGCTTCGAATTATGTACGCCGCATGTGCATGACACTATGCCGCTGAACGTGAATATTAAGCTTTTCACGTACGAATTTGTGCAGAATTGTCGTAGGTTA
The DNA here is from genome assembly GCA_949358305.1 of Strigamia acuminata. Taxonomy (NCBI): domain Eukaryota; kingdom Metazoa; phylum Arthropoda; class Chilopoda; order Geophilomorpha; family Linotaeniidae; genus Strigamia; species Strigamia acuminata. The sequence goes on from OX442314.1 coordinate 52,842,441, forward strand.
AATCCGTCCGCACCTCGCAAACCGGAGTACAACAAATTGTGCATCAAATTTCCTGATGTGGCATTAGAACGTCCCATCAAATCGTTTAAATCAATTCTCAGCAGTCATTGCAAGAAGGACATACCGAAACTGGATTAGCTTAACAGTTTCGATGCCTTCTTTGAAGTACAGAAGGCTGTCACCATAGATGACCGACTTTCTTTTCTACACGACTGCACTTTGGTGGGTGAAAACGGATCGGTTTCCATTGTGTTTTTGAATCGAGAGTTATGCACAGAACTGTTTTCCAAAAGCACCGAATTCCATGCTGATGCAACCTGTAAGGTGGTGCCACAATTCGATAGGCGACTTCTTTGCTTACTTCCGCACGTACTGGTTGCGGGAGGTTACTGCAGCACGATTTTGTGTGCATGGACTGCCACACCATACCAATAATAGTCTTGAATCACGGCACGCAAGTCTCCCCGCTACTTTGGGTAAACATACATTACCTGTGCAGTTTGTTGTGGCGTTGTCGCAGGTTGGCCTTTCGGCAACGCTGTGTTATGCATAAGGGTGCGTTTGGATCGGTTTGGATCGTTTTTTTCAAAAATCCGATCCAATTCAAAAAATTGTGGATAGATAAATTGATTATTCAATCCTATCCGAAAAAAAATTGCGTTCTATCCAATCCTATCCGCATTCAATTCAAACCAAATGCGGATTTCACCATTTGCAGCCAGTACAATGGGTTTGGCCAGTGAAAATGAATGCGTTGCATTGGCATTAGCAATGGCGTCGGAAGCAGTAGGGGCGGTCTTGAGGCTAGTATTTCCCGACTTTTGGTCCCTTTCCATGTCCGGCGAAAAAAATAAATAAATAAATAAATAAATGAATGTTTTCCTTTATTTTTTGTAGATTTGTAGATTGACCACGGAAGCATTGTTTTGGAACATACAGTGGGTGATGCGTCATGCGCGTGGCAATGCAGGTGCTGTGTTTCCCCAGAGCTTAACGAATGATCCAACGGACAATGAGATCAACTTAATGATGCAAAAAATTAACTATGGTACCTTAGAAATATGATACATGCGGCCAGTTATGCCTGTGGATCCACCTACTTTTGATCTGGATGCAGTCATTGCCGACGCCAGCAGTCAGCAAGCTGTGCTTCCCGCACCTCTTGTGGCACGCCGAGGACGCGGTCGCCCTCGTCGCCAAACGACCGAGGTCGTTGTGCCTGCGGCAGTCGAGCCAACAGGAAACCGCTGAGGTGTTCACAGAATACGTACAGCGAGCTCAGATAAGCCAACTGCCGAGCCACTTCTACAGCATCGCCGCTCAACTAGGAACACACAGCACTTGGATGAGATTGCCCTGCCACAGGACAATGAAGAAGAGTTTGCAGTAACGCCAGATGAGTGGGAAGAGATAAGGAGACGGCAACATTTACAGTATATTGAATCCTTAACTTCTCCAGTGCAGGCGCTGGCAATTGACCTTGCAGAATTTTTCACCTGGGTTACCGAAGACTTAGTTGAGGTGGTGGAACAAAATCGCCACACTTGTCTGTTATGTAGCACTAATGAATGCAATATTGCTTGTGGCCATATGATATGTGCAGCACGTGCCAAAAAGGCTGTTGAAATTGAAGTGCAGCTGAAATGCCAAAACTGCTGAAAACTTCTGAGTTGGCTCTGCACTGTCCAGGATTTTTATTAATTTTATAAAATTAAAAAAATAAAGAAATCCAATATATTGTCAACAAGCAGTTTTGTAAAAGAATTCGTATTCTGTTTCAGTTTACTCTTTATTTTCTTTATTTTTAAATTTTCCTTCTTCCTATATAATATTCACTGATTTGTCCAAATCTGTATATTTTGTGTCAATAATTTTTATCAAAATATATTTTTCCACTGCATGTGACATTACTACTTTATTCATTTTTTTTGTAATTTCAATGGAAAAAAGTGAAATTTCAATGGTAAAAGGAAGATTTCTTCAGGAACAAAGTGCTGGAGTGTTTTCTTTTTCTTTTTAGCTTGTATTTCTCTGGTTAAAAATCCATCATTTTGTATTTATTCTGTGATCTGCCAAGTTATTATTCATTTTTTTCTCTGTTTTTTTTTTGGGCAATTCAAGTTTCTTTGAACATCGCCCAAGGAAAGTGGGTTTTTTAGCGGCTCTGTTTTTGATGTGTTTTGTCGTTATGCCGCGCGGAAGCGCTGTTTGATCAGCAACAAAGCCCGCCATTTTGTCTAACCAAATGGGTTGCTAAGGAAGATGCTGCCGTACAAACGCACACAGGAAAGAAAGCGAAATAAATATACAGGGTGTCCTGCCGAACACCTACCAGGTGAATTATTTCACAATCATGTAAATTTAAAAATACTTTTGATTATGAATTTAAGTTAATGACATGTGACGAATTCAATGAAACATGTTAAATTCCTGTGAAATTGTTGCATCACTGTTTTGCAACTCGTAACTTTTAAACCAACAACGCTACGCAAAAAATGTCAATTGCAAAGTTGTAGAGAATCATCTAATTAGTCTAGAACTGTTCTTAAAAAAATTATTTCTTACTGAAACGTTTTGAGAAAAAAAGGTTTGAAATGTCAGTCTACTCAGCTTTAGAACCTAAAACTATCATGTGAAATGTATTTCCAAAATAAATTATTTCCTTTCTTTTGTGTTTCCTTTCTTCTACTTACAAGTATGACCCAATAAAGTGTCCTAATTGAGGATTAGCTAGGTTGCCTCAATAGTTTTAAGTTACAAGGCTGAGTTACAAAGCTGAGTAGACTAACATTTCAAACCTTTTTTTCTCGAAACTTTTCAGTAAGAGATAATTTTTTTAAGAACAGCTCTAGACTAATTAGAAGGTGCTCTACAACTTTGCAATTGACATTTTTTGCGTAGCATTGTTGGTTTAAAAGTTACGAGTTGCAAAACAGTGATGCAACATGAATTTAACATAACTTATTTCATTGAATTCGTCACATGTCGTTTACTTAAATTCATAATCAATTGTTTTTTTGAATTAACATGATTATGAAATAATTCACCTGGTAGGTGTTCGGCGGGACACCCTGTATATGCTTGCAAAAAAAAACGAAAGAAATAAGATTTGCTTTTCAAAAAAACGAAATAAACAAGCTATGATTTTTACAAAAAACGTAATGAGTCGTTTTTTTTTCTTAATAAATACATTTGTGGACGTCGTGTATTTCTTACCCAACTGGCTTTCGATCTTGTGAGAGATCATGTTGAGCGGATGGAAGTCCCATAAGCTGCACTTAAAAAATAGCACCTGATGATGCCTAGGCTTAAAAATCATTCTGATTGTCATTTTGTTTAGTTGAAGGTTTCTTGGTTGCTAATTAAATTTGTTTATTTATAAATTGTCTTTTCATTTATTCAAGTCTGTATCTTGTAAAAAGTTAGTTTATTAACTCTGTGAATAAAGTTAATTGAGATTTACATTAAATTTGAGTTTTGCTTGTTTTCTCACTAAAAAACACGTAACAATACGATCTAGCAGCATGCATGTTCTGCCCCCTTTTATCTCTCGTTGTCGCCTGCAACACGTGTATTAGCACTCCGAGTGCGTACACTTGTAAGGCTATTACTGCAACACGAAGGAACGTGGGATCACATTACGAAAAAGAAACCGGAGTTACCCCCACCGGCCATTGCTTAAAAAATTGTAGAGAACGTAATACTCGCGAAAACAAAGCCCTCTCGACAATTTGCCTCAGCAGTTGCGATCCCAACAGATCATTGCGGGGAATGTTGGGATGCCTTAAAGGCTGCTCACCATCCAGCAACCAGGGCGAGGAAAGCAAGCTTAAGAAGGGAGTTCCTTCAACTACGGCAACATGACAACGAAACTGGCCAAAGAATTTCACTGGCGAGCCATTCTGCTCACCCCAGGCTAGAACGATGAGGCTACCCAAAAGTAACAAGAGAAAAGGAAATGTGGACTAAAATTCTTTCTAAGATAAAACATTCTTTTGATAATTGGGTATTTTCCTAATGTTGCTAATGCGACTATCATTTGGGAATGTGGGCATACAATACACTTATGTAAATGCACAATTCATTCAGGAATGCGGGCTTACAATACACTCAAGTAAATGCCACATGCATTTAGGAATGCTGGTTTGCAATACAAAGAATAAGCAAATGCTGCATAAATGTGGGAGTGCAGTCGTACAACACTCAATTCAAAACACAGAAAATAATGATGTTAACAGATATATGTGAGAGGAATTAAAAATTGACCAGAGCTCTCTTCTGGTTTCACTGTCTGACTAATTGAGTCATCAGTTTATCCAGGGGTGACCACGTGGAGGTAGAGAGTTGGATTTTACACCCCCTATTAATTAAGAAAACACTAAACTTACTTGGTTGCATTTACAAAGACCACATCATTAAATCGAAATGCGAGTCATCAAATGGAACAATTAAAAATAAGCAACTTTAGGTTTAAAAAAAATTAAATATTCTCGGAAATATTTCATATAACTACGTTAATGCTGAGTTAATTGGACTTCAAAAGTGTTTGATAAATGTAGTGAGAAACGGGCAGAATGACGGTTTACGGGCGACCCGAAAAAGAAGTGGTTTGCATAAAAAAACCAGCAAGGTGAGGTTCGCGGGGGTCAAGGGGGGGCGCAGCCCCCCCCTTGTTAGCCCTTCTTGGAGTTTTAATTTTTAATTTTTTCTTTAATTTGAACTGAATTTAATAAACTTGATTTTTGGGTCGCCCGTAAACCGTCATTCTACCGAGAAACGTTTGGATAAATTTCAATTCGGTAGAACACAAGTTACCAGAACTTGCGAATTTCTCTCGTTTTTAACAAAAACGCAATTCCGATAAAGCAAGAACTTAGGTAATAAAAAATGCTGAGATTGAAATTGAGGATAAATGCAACGAATTAAAAAAGAAAAAAGCATCGGGAATACAACCAGAATCAATATGTCCGCCGCCTCTGCCTCCATCGTGCAACGACACAATTTACCGTGACTTGGACATTTCCAGTTTGTGACTAAAATGCAGCTTTGAGCATCGGTAAAACAAATTCTCGCACTGAATTTGAAAATAAAGGAAAGAAATTACTACAGATTAATGGGAAAGGACCATCGGAATTACCCATCTGATCAAACAAGCCAGCCTGCCTCCAACGCGCAACGTTCCATCATGAGGAGTAAAGTCTACGAGGTTTACATTTGAAAAAACAGGAGTTTCTCCTAAAGACAGAACCAATCTTCAAAATTAATTACTTCATTGGATTTTTAAGTATCGACGTTTATAAATCCGTTCGTATCCATCCAAATATTTTTAAAGATTTTATTTCAATTTTTTTCCACATTATCAATATTAAAATAAACATTTTTTTATGGAAAAAAGTTTAATCAATTAAAAATCAAAATCCGTATTACGTTAAATTACTATTTAAAAAAATTCAAAAAGGTGTTCTAATCGGACTGTGAAGACATTCCGATGGGCTTCCGCTTGGTATTGAACACGATGAAATTAATCGAAGACTTGGATCTTCCCTATTGCAGCTGGCTTAAAGCGCTGTTGCCAATTGACTCGCCACCACAGCAATTGCTCTGGTGTCGAGTCGATTGGCAACATCAGGAAGTTGATCTTCGAGTCCGATGACGACGCCATCGAGGACTAGCTGGATACTGGTGGATAAAATGAAAAACTGAATTATGCCTTGTCGACCAAGCATCATGTTGACCAAGTTTTTGGTCAATTTATTCTTAAATCAAACAGTTTTGTGATGCAGAAATCAGTATTTATCAAATTTATTTTCAGCAAATTTTGTTTTGATTCAACAGATGGAGCCACTGTGGCAAATTTGGTGGCAGTTTAATGTTTAAGGCCCGAAACAAACCACAATTTTACGTCGGAATATCATCAACAGGATCGAAAATGCAGACATTAACGGACATGGCTATTTAAATTCTTTTTGGGTCCCTTATTATTCAACGGCAGGTTTTAGAAATGGAGGGCGTTCGAAAGAGAAACAGTGGAGTTAATCGATTACTTGGATAAACTACGTGAGTGTTACACGGGTTTGTGGATTTGTTTCGTTATTATCAATATGAAATTGTTTGATTTAGCTCGTCTAGTTCGTGGAGAAATTCTGAAGAAGTTGAATAACTCGGATTTTTGGGACGAAAGTGTTCGCTAGCCAGGCGCGTGTGTTGTTGCTTTATTTGTGCGCGAAGAGCAGAAAGAACTTTTGATGTATTTTTCCAGTCCAAATTTTGATTTTGCTTTTTTGCTGAGAGTTTGTAAAAAAAGAGAACTATCTAATGGCCTTGTTAACAGAAAAGGTGCATTTACAATAGAAATAAAATGCAATTGCAGGTAGGAAAATGCATTCTGTGGTGCAAAAATTGCATCTTGAGATGCAATAATGCATTTTCAAGTGTAAATTTTTAAGAGTAAATGCATATTCAAGCAAAAAAATGCATTTGCAGACGGCAAGATGGATCTTGAGAAGCAAAAATTGCATTTTCTAACAAAAAATGCTTTATTGGATAAAAAACATATTTTGTACATGCACGTTAATGTTAAATCCAAAAGACATGCACATTCAACATGTCATTGCCGTGTACGTTCGACATTCTTAAAAAAAATTTGTTTTAATTCTACTAATTGTCTCTATTCGCACAGAATCTGATGATGATAGAAATGTCCTCCGAATGTCCACTGACAGCCAATGCCTACAAACAAATGTGCCACTGTTTGCCAAATTTGCAGAGACTAGACATTTCTGATACCATCGTTGAAGACTACTTATACAGGTCGGCCATTTGCCACTTGTTGAGCTTGCCGCCAATGGATTCATAGAATATTTTGTGAGAAAACCGTACGGAGAGGACTCCACACTCTGGACAACTCGGTAATTAATACTACCAAAGAGGTAGGATCGTCACATATTGATCGAAGACTCGGACCTTCACTATTGCAGCTGGCTCAAAGCGCTGTTGCCAATCGACGCGACAAGTTATTGCAACACAACGCTCAATAGTCGACCACCATCTATTTAATGCGACAATTATCTTATCACGAAGTTTTCAATTACAGTTTGTCCCGCCCTTGCCACGCCCGTCAACGAAATTGTGAAAAAGCTCATCAAAACTTGTTTACATTTATGAACGCATTGCGATCAATTTTCAATTATTGTTCATAAATATAAAGAGATTTTAAAGAGCTTTTTCACAATTTCGTTGACGGGTGTAGCAAGGGCGGGACAAATGTAATTGAAACCTTCGTGAGAAGATACCGGTAATTGCTTTTCATAGATTAATCTAGACGTTAAATGAGATGCGGGGCAAATATTGAGCGTTGCATAGAAATAACTAAGTAGCCAATGATTACTTATTGGTCAAAGAAGTAAATTTTATATTGTTTAATTCGGCAATTAGTTATGACAAAACACTTTAATTTTTAGAGAAAAACCAAAAATAAGTTTTTACACGAATAACAAATGTAACCTTTTGGTGGAAATGGATGAAGAAAACAAAAATCAATTACTCGTATAAACAATTATAGAATTCATGGTGCAACATACGGATCAATTACTGTTCCATTAGCAGTTAATTTCAAATAAATCATAAAATATTTATTTTTAATCAAAACCAAAGAAGATTCAACAAAAAAGATATCAATACTTTCTTTCACTGTAATTACATTTTGTACACAGAATCCTCCAAGAATTTCGATCTGATCTGTTGTTGTTTTGTGCCACTGCGAGTTGGAGTTGTGCAGCATTTCCTTGGCCCGTGGCCCACATCCCGTTTGACCAAAGCCATGAGCACGAGGACGCTGAGTGTGCAATTTTGGACCTTTTAAACATTCATCGCTCACGTTTCTGCATCGCGATTATCCAACACGATCAGGTAAGTGCGTCTTATTAATGATTCTCTACAGTAAGTCTGTTTTGAAAAGTAAAAGTCAAACCCCAGGGGTTGTAAAATGAATGAAAATTTGAAAAAAAAATGATAATTGGATAGATAAAAATAATTTGCAACTAGCTACAAATTGTTGAAATATCACAGCTTAGATGCGAGGTATTTTATTACGTAATTTCTGCTCAGAGAGCCACAGCCAGGAGAGCCGCTTCCAACGGCAGAATCTTGTGGCGGGGCACGAGCAAAACGATTATGATTAAATTGTTGAAAGCTACCATATGTAAATTTCCAGCAAGGAAAAACACTAGCTGCATTCAAAAATTAAAATATTTGTGTTTTAACAATTGTAGTTTAAGTGTATTTTAAGTTTTAATTTTGAGTGTGAGAATTTTAACTCTATTTTATAAAATTGACAACATGTGTTGACTTTTACATGACATCATTGATCACCTGATGTGTAATAAATTCCAAAATGTAGCATATAATACTCTCCAAGTGATTAGAAAGAAGTATGCATTGTTGGAATGTTATTATTTTTAGTAAGATTTAAAAATTTTATGCTTTGCTAGTAGAAGGGAGGAAGAAATTTTAAAAGAGTATGACCAACTGACAACAGAGGTCATTGACAGCATCAATTCAGAGAGAAAGTGATTGGACACGAAAGAAGAAATTAATTAATAAAGCAACTAAATAATATTTATTAACAATCTTAGTTAGAAAAATACCAAAATTTATGGTTTGAATAAGAATGATGAAAAATTAAAGAAGCAATTTAAAAACATGTTCACATGTGAGTTACCTATTTTCATGAAAATTCTTCAGAAATTAAAATTCAAAATTTTTGTATTTATGTTTTATGAGTGTGTAGCACAAAAATTTAAAATATAACAGGAAGTGATGTGATAAGTTTTGAAGTGATGTCATATAACTACAGATAAAATATTAATTTGTGAGTGCTTGAATTTTAACTGAATTTTGCTTCAATTTTTATAAATCTTTGTATTCAAATGTAATGCATAACTACACTTAAAATTGAAGTAAAATAGAGTTTAGTGAAATTGTATTTTAGTTTGTATTTTTACCGATTTTAGTTTTATAGACAGGAAATGATGTCATTTTTGTTTTAAAATGGAACTAAAACACAAAATGTTTTAATTTTTGAATGCAGCTAGTCACATGATGATCACAAATCGGAGTTCAGAGTCTTAGGTCGAATTTTGTTAGTCTCTAATCATTTGGTCGTTTTGAGGGAAAAATGCAGCACGTCTTAACGAAGTGAACTTTATTTTTACACTAAAAAGAACCAGGGTTTTTAAGATAATTGGTTCTGGGAAAAAAGGGGGGTTTTGGGTTCAAGGGTCAATGTTCGGGGAATCGAAAAGGAGGTCACTCAGTGGTGGCCAAATACAGAATTAAATCAAAGAAATCATCAAAAATAAGCATAAGAAATAAACAAATATAAATTTCACCAAATGCGAAATTTCACACTGCGCCCCAGAGGAGGGAGAAAAAACTGTTCAATTTGTTACTAGCTCACTCATCCAATTCGAGGAGGCATAATCGTTGAATTGGTCTTGAAACGGGTTTTGCGTTATCGAGTCGTAAAGAAGCTTCAAGTCCTTTTCGGCACGCTTGAAGGTCTTGGCGTTGTCCGACCTTATTACTCGGGGGAGTCCTCGGCGACCTGCACATCTCGTGAAAGCGTCTATAAATGTTTCGCTAGTCAAATTTGACACCAGTTCGAGAAGTATTCCTCTCGTGACAGCGCACGTAGAGAGTGCAACGTAGCTCTTGCTGCCGTTCCTTAAAATCAATGGTCCCGCAAAATCCATTCCTGTTACCTCGAAGAGGTAGCTTGGTTCGACACGATCATTTGGAAGTGGGGCTTCTGCTTGCGTCATAGTTGGTTGTAGGCCCTTTCGACATGCGACGCAATGGCATAAAATCGATTTTATTGCTCTTCGAGCCTTGGACATCCAAAATCGTAATCGAAACTTGGAAAGCGTATCACCCAATCTTTTCGTAGTTTTCGGAGTGGGAACAACGTTGGCCCAATCGCAATCTCAACACGCAAATTGTCTTTGACAAAATTCCAAAGTAAACCCAAAACTGATGTTTCCTCTTTTTCGGATTCTGTATCACTGGCTGTACAGAACTCAATCAAATGTCATGCAGAACTGTCAAGCTGCCGAAGGACAACACATCGAACAACTACTTAAGTGATATTTAGAAACCAACTACCAACCATCCACCCACACTCCCTCCTACCCAATAATTATTCCGGTGATCCATAATATGCGCAATATTCATACGCGCAACATGTAAGAATAATTCTTAAATGCGATGTTGCGCATATGAATAGCACTGCCATGCGTTACTGCGATATCCCGCGTTCTGAAAAATTTAACTTAAGATAACTAAAATAAGTTGGATACTACTAATTTGATAATGCTCTACAACTTTGTAATTGGAAATTTTGCTGCATCTTAAACGGTTTAAAAGTTAGGAAATGAATGACTTTGAAAATGACCTTCAAGGTCAAATTTGATGACGTCATTGGATTGCTCTCACCCAACTTCCTACACGATTGCTTCATCAAAGTTGGCCTAGATGCAATTGCTCAGGAAATATTTGGAGGGAATCAGACTTTTAGGACACCCTATATATGTTACTTGAGCCTTTCTACTGCTTCGGTTGTCCTGTTGTTTGCGCAGACAGCAACTGTCTGATGATTGCTCAGACAGCGCTCCTACACATTCTGCGGGCCTATGACAACCTGCATACGGCGTACACTTGACGTGGGGATGGTAGTAAAGCCTCCATGTCCGGGTGCCCGATGACGGCTGTGTGGCCGTGAGGAGATTGTGTCCGGCGACGCGTAGGATACCGTCGGGCGCTTAATTCAATCAACAGTGTTCCTCAAGGCATGCCAGATTTGGTAAAACACAGCAGCCAAACTGCGTGTTGAAAACGAGTTACAGAAGTGAAACAACTACAACTCGAAATAGTTTTAGTTAAAGTAACTTCCCAACTAGTTTATGTCACAACTCACCATTGTGCAAAAACACGGATACTTCTTCAAGAATTGACCAAACTGAAGCATAGCCACTTATAGCATGTACTTGCAAGAGTAAATGTGTGGCTGTAATACCAACTTTATGTAAGCAGAATTATTACGAGTATTTACTGAATAAGTAATACTCTAATAAATACATCCATTACACGAACCGGAACCAGAAGTCATACGCAGTAACTCGCAACAGTATGTGAAACCCATTTTGACATATCACACCAACTATAATTGTCGTAAAACATTTATAAGAGGTCAATTGGTAAATGGCTCTCACTAGCCATTTAAACTTATAACCGTCCCAGGTTGTGGCGATGCAGATAAAGTCAACCGCAAATCCTCGGATACTCTAACCCTTTTACACAGATTCGAACCGGACCCAGATGCCCCTACCAGGACCAGATGAATGTCAAACTCAGATGACATCTTTTGCCACATCAGAAGCCAACTTGATATTATCTCAGCGCCTTACAGGCTACTAGATGTATAGTTCAAATCCTCAGTTTGGCCAATTGTCGGCATAGTTACTGTATAATTATTTATGCACATTGATTAATATAATCACTTTACGGTGATTATATTTCATATTAATAAACATGTTATGTCTTGATAACCACATGCCTCATTATTTTACCCACAGTTCACACTTTAGGTTTGTAAGCCTTCTCTCAACATTGAAAGATAGACTTGCTTGTTATGCTTAAATTACCCAATTTGAGCGGAGAGCGTCATCGTCACAAATGGAACAACCATGAGGAGACCCATACAGCGACTGTCATCTCAAAGTGGAAATGAAGGTCTACTCCCCCGGGGTCGGGGGGGACTGTTGAAACTGAAGTTCAAAAGGGGCGAGAATTGGGGGGAAATTGCAAGTGACGCCATGTTTGGTCACTAGAGGGTCACTTTGGTGACCCACAATGTAAAAGGATGAGTTTATGTGTTTTAAAGGGAGGAAAAGTTAGTTTTACTTGGTTTCTGTTTTTAAAATAAAGGTCACTGTTACAAATGTAATCCTAGTACATGCGTGCTTCTTTTTGCAAGAGGTGAAAATCCAGTAGAATCATTGCCATCAGCTTTCTAAAGCTATTTTTATTCGAACTCCCATCAAATATCGAGTTGCAGCCGCAACAAATCAGTTTTGATCAGTTGTTATAACAACGTTTCAATGTGTCAATTCAACATGTTGAAAAGTAAAAATATTAAACAAAATTGCACTCAAGAATAATACTTAAAAACTGCAACTAAATTAACTTTTAGATTAGCAACAAAAATCAATTAACTTTTATATTAAATTTCAACTCTAAAAGCAACACAAGTTGTGGTGACCCGACTGGGGTGGGGCACGAAGAGTTTCTCTCGTGGCCTACATACGGGTAAAGAAGGGGAGTCGCACGCGCGCCTCCCTTCCCTCAGAGCATTGACATCCAGTCAATGGACGGGCGTCTGCCCTGGGGGAGTGGGGGAGATTTGTCTTCTCCACTATTGGGTGGCTTTAGTCACCTGTCACCCCCCGCTTTGTGCAAAGGAATTTGCCTTGCACGGAGCGGGCAGAACCAACACAAAAATCAACCAAGATACACGTAAAAGCCAAACGTCCTAAAACGATCAAGCCTAAGTACAAAGACTTCAGGAGTGACCTAGGACAAGGGACTTTCAACGTGAGTACGATTGATTTGTGTTAACCTCCGCAGAGTAACCTGCGAAACAAGATTACCGCACTATTTTAGCAAGCCAGCTAGAAATAGTAAACCTACTCCAATTCAGCGAGTTGTGCAGACAAACGGTCGCACAAGCCTAAATTGCAGTAACCACGACGAGCGTTCCCGCCGCTGTGTGTATCGCCGGGAACCACCAAGCGTCCGCCGCTGTGTGATCGCCGGACACCTAAACAAAACCCTAAACCTAGACAACAGACCAGAAGTAAGACCTTTTAGGCATTCACTCGCGCCCGACCAGCGTGAGCCCGAAGGACCGAACGAGAAACGTGAGACGAGGACGCCATTCATTGCCACGCCGGCCCAAGACGACACCACGTTGCCATGCGGACGCCATCTTGGATCCAGAGCGCCAACAAAGGACGACCTCGACCAGTTTCCCGCCAACTTCACACACCCCAACCTTTTACCTTTTTATTCCCTTACATATTTTATCTCTTTTACCTGTACATTCCCGTATAATAAATACATTTATTATATTTACCATTTTACATTGTTTGCCGTTTCACATTATTTGGGTAACCGCTTGAGTAAAGCGGTATTGCGAGATTAGAGAGTGACTCAGACCACGTATCAGCGACAGACCGAGTTGAGCGCGACACGGTCAATTAATTTTTCCATCAAATTTCCAATCTAAGAGCAATGCAATTTTAATCACATCTCACATCTCTTGTAATAACGAATGCTCGCTCTCCCCAACTAGTTATCGACATCTGTAGTGCGCACTTGTTTTTACTCTGACCGTGTTTCTTGTTTTCCCTGGACACCAGGTGGACTTGCAACTTGATTCCAGTGGTTCTAAAGGTAAGAAAAAACCTTAACCCCATAGTGATATTGTGATTACAATCCACAAAGGTGGATTCGCAAATACATGATTAACTGCCTGTTAACCATATTTTGTTGTGCAAAGCCAACCAGCACTAAAACCAGGCCTGCAGGTGTGCAGGATGTGTCGCTCACAAACTAGCCTCATCAGGAAGCAGCTACGGCCCTGAACTTATAAAAAATGGCGAAAGAAAGATGCATCCTTCGATCAAAGTGCAAAAATGGCAGCGACCACTGAGGGCTTTGTACGCGCGTGCTGTACTTTTTTTCGTTCGTGGTAGTCTAAAGTGTTTGTCCTTTCTGTGTGCCACATTAAGCACAGTTCTGTTCAAAATGACATTATAAGTTAAAAAATAAACGGTCTAAATTAAAAAATAGTTATTTCATATGCGAAATAATGTATTCTATCGTAAATTATATTGTACATTTTGAATGAATAATCATCCCACTATTAGACTATAGACATCAGTTAAAGTACACAGACTCCCATGATTAAGTGTCAAACATGTCAATTTGATTAAACTTGTCATGGAGTCATGAAACAAATGTGATTCTCTTGATCAAGTTGGGTTCATTCAGAGCTGGCCGATGGCAACATTGATTTCAATTATTACACGAGTTAGGGGTGGAATCAATTGAGAAATATTGCGCAATTAGGGATGGCGTAGTAGGTGCGTTCGATAACTCATTGCAACATGTTGTAAACAAAAAGTAAATTTTGTTTTAAATTCCTAATCAATTTGTGACGATTCTACTTTTGGCTGATTTAATAGCCATTTAAGATAGATAAATAATCGGTTTAAACAAGACGTTGCTAGGAGTAGCAACAACCTAACCGAGATAAGCTTACAGAAGTCTGTGTAAAAATATGAATTCATGACTGAGCAGAAATAACTTACAGTTTTAGTGTGACATAACATATTTATTACTGAATAATAATAACATAATTTGTGGGTTCTTGACGCGTGTAAACGGGCGGCATCAACTGGTTGAGGATCCGGGCGAAGCCAGAGGGATACGGCTGACTTGCGGCATCGTCACAAATAACGCTACGGAGACGTATTTGGTCCGCAGCTCGAGTATCTAATGATGCGAAGAGTCCTTCGCACAAATAGGAATATTCGGCAGAATATTCCATATTCCAAATGAATAAATGTAAAGTGATTAATGGAATATAACAAATGAATTGTTATATAAATATTAATTGGGCGGGGACCGTCACGACAATTGAGAGAACGTCGCGGGAGTTGTTGAGACTCCATCCGCCAGCATGCCTTACGACGACAAGATCTCGTGATCAGGCGCCGAGTATTTAATTGTACGCTTTAATTCGCTATCGGTGGTACCAACCACCAGGTAAACATTTCTATGGACTTACCGGGTTTAAAAGATATTGCCAATACAGGATTACCAATGCCCGAGTAATTTGTTTAACACGATATATTTTATATATCGTTCACGGGTTACTAACCCGGAGGGTACGATGGGGCGGGGACCGTCACGACGGTCGAGAGAACCATCGCGGGAGGATTTGACTCCTCCATCCGCCAGCATGCCTTACGATGACGGGATCCATTGATCGAGCACCGGGTAAATATTACTTGGCCACTGCCGTTGGATTACCATTATCCAGGTAGTTATTTATCGCAACATCTTGAAGATATTACTCACGGGCTACCAACCCGGCGTGTTACCTGTACATTAGGCCTTTACCGACTTTTAACGAGCGGAAGGACCAATTGTAGAAAGACGGGAACCTGCGTGGGCTGTTTACAACAGCCATCCTGCAGCGGACTGAGGCCAGTTAGCTGAGGGACCTACTTTCATTTAGCAAGGTCGTACTGTATACGACCGTTATATTAAGCCACCGTACGAAATCCTACTGTCCCGTAGAACAGCTGGCTAACGTTACGGGGCCATTTCATGCGAATGCATGTCTATTACCGGAGTTAGCCTTCCCGAAATAGCCCTACAACAGCAATAACAAATAGTAATGAATACTAACTGTGGAGAGCTGAGGTGGCCTGATGTGTCGATAGAGAATAATGAAATCAAACGATAACAATTCAACTACAGACAATATACAAGTTCAGTTATCAAGCCAGGGGGATTGAGTGGGTGTGAAACTGATGCTTATATAGTTCTGTAGAACTACTAGATTGGCGACAGCCAATCAGCGTACGAATCGGCGGATTCGTGGGTCACTAGTCCGGACCTAATATATGACTATGTCCAGATGGGCCCAGTTGGGGGTGGGAAGGGTCCAATTGGCCCCCTTCGACAGGTAAGTAATGTGGATATTGATTCGATAGAATCAACTTTGTCAAGTAAATAATACTTAGTTTATATCGAATAAAATAGTTATATTTTATTCACCGTGTCTAAATAATTATTTATCACACTTTTTAGTTTTATCGAGTTTGAATTACGCGCGTTTGGTAAACAGCGCCATCTATTGTGAACATTGATAAATACGGATTTGTAATCATCACACATCCCCCGGTGACAATCATAGAGTTTACCAACTTTTTAATTGTCATTCTTAATGTATAAGAAATGTTCACCTAATTCTATCGAATTAATCCATATTGGTAAGTATTTTTTATTAAACTTAATCACGTTATTTCTTTCAGAAACTTCGTCACCCGATTAGACTAATCGGCTTCTCTGTACAGCGCAACTCCCGGTTGCTAAGCGACGGAAATGGACTCGACTGAACATGGATACGTGTTCGAGAAAATTAATTTCGATGGAAATTTTTATTTTCTCCGTCAGATAAATTCTTCAAGGCTCATTAATCAACAAGATAATCAATAAAATAAACTTATGCAAAATTTTATTTATCAAAAATCTAACTACTTAACTTTTTATTACGATTGTCATAAAAAATTAACGAATTTCAACTTGAAATTCTTCAGCGCTTCGATCAAAGCAAAAACAAACACAATTTTCCACAAATAATTATGAAAATTCGCAAAATAATCAAACAAACATATATTAATATGATTAATTCAAATAAACATCCAAATTGAATTCGGGAAAACACAAAATTAAATTGAATCCAATTTGCAAAATTAACTACATTCGTCTGAATATTTAAATGATTAGTTCTAATTTCAAACAAAACTAAACACACTACTCATGAGAATACTGGAAAAAATTGCAAACACAACAAAACACTTGGATTATTTTTAGTCAAAAATATCCACTCGGAAAATAACGAATGTTAATTTGTCCCTTTTAATCCTTCTTTTCGACGTCAGTCGAATCTTTCTCTTCCTTCTTCTCGACTTCAGCAGAAGTCAGAAAATCAGACTCTTCAGTCGCCTCTGTCGAGACGGCGGAAAACACAGCTTCTTCCGGCGCTTCGATTTCATCCGGACTCGGAGGCGGAAACGGCAGGTCCTCGAGGAGCTCGGCCACGAAATCGATGACAGAAATCATTTCCTCGGCGTCCTCGAACTGTGCCTCGTCCGAAGTTTCAGACTTAGGCGCGATAGGAGCGCTCGACACGTCGGTTACGACCGCTGGAGGATCCTCCACGGGTTTGGACGACGCTTCTACGGCCTGTTGAAGCTTACGGGCTCGCCCTCGTGCCAAGATGTTAGTACGCTGGACCTTGGCTATTTCCTTCGCTCGGTCGAGCGTCAGACAGCCTCGTCCACGCGACATTGCTCTTGGTCGAACGATTTCCTCTTGTACCTCGCTTCCGACGCTTTCGGCGGCTTGGACAGTTTCAGTAGAAACTTCGGAGTCCTCGGATGGCGGCGGCGACTGTCGAAGGAGTTCGACTCTTACACCGGCGTTGGCTTCAGCGCGGGTCCAGGTGAGGAAGCGTGGGTCGATGTACACAGCCTCGCCGCGGCTGTTCAAAAACAATCGACACTTGGGGCAGTGAGCCCAACATCGCTTCTCGTTAGGCTTAATGCCTTTAACTACGTGGGGCTGAACCTCCTTTCTCCACGGCTCCAAACGCGGTCGCGTTTTCCTTCCACGACAGTTTGGACAACGCATTAGTGAAGAACCTGCGGATGCACCGCAGCACCACCCACAGCCGACGCAAAATGGGCAGATCGTCTCCGTGGCCTGGTCGGTCACGATGTTATCGTGAGGTATTCCGGCTGCCATGTCACGCTCACACTGTTCTTTGCGCAGGCGGGCCTTCTCGTCCTTCTTTCTTGCCTTATTGGCGGCTCGGTACTCGCGGTTGCGAGAAACAGGCTCCGAAAAACGCAGGGCGCCCGGTGGCGGCTCGTTCCATCCGTATTTGGATGCTGAAGATTCAGCACCGGCAGGAAGACGTGCAACAGACGTTGATTGTCCTGCCACAGTCGGTGCAGCTGCATTCGACGTGTTGGCGACGGTAGGCGCCACGCTTGCAGTTGGCGGCCGAAATTCTGGCGAATGCGGGGCCAACGGGACGTTGATAACGTTTACAGGCGGATATGCTACCTGGGCCAACGGGGCCAATTGCGCCGACTCATAAACAGTTGGCTGCGCAGAAGTGGACGGGGCCTGCATCATCGAATTCAAATCGAGCGGAAGTCCGTCCGGATGGACGCTCAGCCAATTTAGCGTTGCGAGTTGCAGTGGCGTCAGGGCATACATTGAGGCGGGCGCCGTCGGTACTGGTTGGGCCCTCATGTAGGCACGTTCTGCCGAACGACGTTGTTCGTCACTAGACGAAGTCGATGAGCTCGAGCTTTCATGACGATGACGTCGATGACTCCGTTTTGAACGGTGTTTACCACTTCCCATCTGCACAAGCAAATAAATTATTTTATTAAAAATAATTCCACTCTAAATAGTCATTCCTTGAGTCCAAAGAATTTAAAACGTATTGTTCGCAACGAAAATACACAACTCGAGTTATTTATAACCCTTAACACGTGACACTAATGAGTCACATTCCCCTTGTGTTTATGACACGAGAATGGACTCGCCGACAGGGATTTTCATCGAAAATCGCAACTTGTTGATTTTTCAAAAGAAAAATTCTTTTAGTTTCTTTAAACTATTTAATCCAACTTTCGAGTATCAAAGATAACTTTCGTATTAATTAATTAACACTTAGTCTAATAAATATCTTACATCGAAAATTCATCGCCAAATAATTTATGCAAGCCTCGACCGCGACTTGATTTAAATAATTAGTGCCTACATACTTAAATCTTAATAATTCATTATTAATATTTAACCCAACTATTCGACTGAATAGCTAAACTTCCAGAGTGATTTAATGCCGATTCACGCTTATAACGACACGTGAATTTCTAACTTTTATCGGGACGCCGATATTTTATCAATTGTTGCGAACAATTTTTTTACAATTCTTTGGTCAAAGAATATTATTGAAAACTACTTACAGTTGAAACTAGTTTTCCTTGTTTAGGAGTCGGCTAAATGAATTAGCGGAAATCTCGAGTTGAAAAGTGAAGACGGGTTGAAGGGACGAAGTCACTAGTATCCGTGTGTTTTACGAAGTGTTTGTGTGCAATGAACCCTGGGAATTTTATTCTTTATTAATTGTCGGGTTCGAGGTTTAATCACACCTCGTAAGTCTCGTACCTTCGTAATTACGCGAGATTATCACTTTTCAAAGTAATTCTCTGTATTTTGGTTAAAATACATGTAAATACGACCAAAAAATTAAAATATTCTACCGAATATTTAATTCATCGCAACAAATTCATATTTTTAATATAAATTTCCATAAATATCGTAATATCTTGTCCCCCGGTGTTGAGATTATAAATCACTACACCTGTCAGACATGTAAATAATTACAGTCTCCAAGTTTTGAATAAAACTTATCAATTCCAACAGAACTTTGAGGCTTTTCCTCGTTGTTGGTATGGTTTTTTAAATACTGCAGTGATGTTTCGCACGAAATTTTCATCTGCATATTTAGGATTTGGTTTTCGTTCTCGTCGTGGACGAGTGCTAGTTCGAGGAACTATCGGTTGGGGTTTGCGGGGTTTTCGAGGCGGTTTCTTTGGAACTTCGCCTCTTTTCAACGCCGCTTTCCTTTCCATAGCAGTTAATCGTTGTCTGTGTCTATGCCTAGACTTTGTGGGCGCAGATTTGTCAATCTGCACTGGAGTTGAGTCGGACAATTCCATTGGAATTTCTGAAGAAGTTTCAGGAATTAATTCCATTTCCTCAGCATCCGGAAGTAGATTACTTTCGTCCATCCATTTAAGATTTTCTTGAGGCGAGTAAGAGGCGGACTTTTGTCCTACTTTCCACGTCTCAATCGGGTATGACGGAGTATAGGGATACAACGCTTTAATATTTACTGATTTTTCAATCGAACCATCAGCTAATTTGCGTAATTTATACGCTCCGCCAGGAAGTACTTTAGTAATTTCCCACGGTCCATCTCTCTTCTCGGCAAATCCCGCGGAGATATTTTTATCTGCGCACGAGAGAATGTGAGTCTGTTTCCAAACTAAATCTCCAACTTCGAACTCCGTAATTACGAACTTTTGTTCGTGTATTTTCCTATGTCGTTCAAAATTCAATTGAATTCTGCGATGCATCTCTTGATGCGATCTGCGCAATACATCCAATAGTACTCTGACATATTTTTCTGGATTTTCTTTGTCAAATGGATTGGCATGTTTAATAATCCTTGGGTCGAAAGGTAATGTTACGATTCGTCCCGTGTTCAGCAGCATCGGGCTTGAGCCGGTTGCCGCCGAAACATTATTTCGCATTGCGAATGCAAATTCGTCTAAATAACGCGGCCATTGCGTGTGCACATCTGTGTACAGGGCCAGCATCGTCTTTATGTCTCTATTGGCTCGCTCTGTCGGGTTCGCCTGGGCATGATACGTGCTTGTATGGGACGGGCGAATGTTGTACATTTCGCAATACTCATTGTAAATATCGGAAACAAATTGTTTTATGTTATCGCTCACAATCTTTTTGGGGTGTCCCCATCTGTTTGTAACAGATCTTAATTCTTGAACGCAGTTAGCGCTCGTGGCTTTTGTCAAAGCCTTAATTTCAACGAACTTGGTACAATTGTCAATAATGACAAAGATATACTGGTTTTGGGACCTTCCCGCGGGTTTCGGGCCCATCAAGTCCATGTTAATACATTCCCAAGGATTGGTCATGTTGTGTGGTGTGTAAGGAGCTGCGTGCCTTTTCTGTTGAATAGGCTTGTACTGAGCACAGTGCGTGCAGCTTTTGACGTAGTTCCTGACACTTCTACTCATACCAGGCCAGAAATATATTAAACGCGTTTTCTCAAGCGTCTTACTCATCCCAGCGTGACCGCTTAGGGGGTGGCCATGACAAGCGAAGAGTACTCGTTTTACGAGTGAACTGGGTACAACGGCTTTAAAGCCGTTTCCCGAATCGTTTAATTCCTCTTCGAACGAAGGGTTAAAATAGATGATCATTTGATCACCATCAACTTCTTTTTTGTCTAAACAATAGTTTTTGACTTTGTTTTTCCATTCTTTTATTTCAGATTGTGGTATCCCAACAACCTTGTCATTCAATAAATATTCTCGAATGCGTTTGCATTCAGTATCTAGTAGCTGAGCATCTATTATTTCTCTCCTTGTAGGAGGGACTTCTTTAAGTACTTCAGTCAACGCACTGTACAAGGTTTCTTGTACTTCCTCCCCCTCCCTTTCTTCAGAACATTCTTTAGAATTTTCTGAAAAATAGGAACGCATACTAGCCAAAAATTCTCGTTTTTCCGGGGCACGATTTAATGAAACAGAAGGATTTCCGTCCCACTCAGGCCAGTATTGTTTAATTTCTACAGGTTCCACATGATCTCGAAGAGGAATGTCTTCCTCTGTTAGTGGGGCTCTAGAAAGTGCATCTGTAACTTGATTAGCAGCACTTTTTCGAAAAACAATTTTAAAATTTCCACATTGGATTCTTAAGGCCCATCGGCCAAATTTCCCAGATGGTTCAGGCGTTCGCATCAACCATTTTAATGCTTCAGCATCTGATTCCAAAGTAAACGTACCATATTCGAGATATGGTTTAAATCGATCAATAGCCCACACGACTGCGAGACATTCGAGTTCCGGCGTTGTATAACGCTTCTCCGCTCCACGTAAAACTCTGCTTGCATAAGCTACAGGTCTGGGTACAGAAATGTTTTTCTGCTTCTTTTCGTCGAATATATCGACGTCTTGGCAAAGGACAGCTCCTAAGCCTTTGTGAGAGGCGTCAGTCATGACGACAAATGGCAGAGTCATGTCTGGTTTGTGTAGACAATTGTCGCCACAAAGTAGCTCTTTAATTTTATTAAAAGCTTCTGTCTGCTCATCTCCCCATTCAAATGGAGTTTTCTCATTCATCATACGTGTGTATGGTGCGGCAATAGTTCCGTGATTTGGAACAAACTTCCTGAAGAAGTTAGTCATGCCGTGAAAGCGCTGAATGTCTTTAGCACACGTGGGGGTGGGAAATTTCATAATCGCCGATATTTTATCGGGATCACCGAAGAGACCTTCGGGTTTAATCCAGTGGCCCAAGAATTTTAATTCTGTACGCCCAAAACGAGATTTCGCTTTATTTATTGTCATGTTGGCTTGGTTAAGCCTTTCCAAAACATCTCGAACATGTTTGAGATGATCATCCCAATTATCTGAATACACAATTACGTCATCCAAATAAACTAACGCGTAGTCTTGCAAAGCTGAGCCTAAAATGCCTTCCATCAGACGCTGGAAAGTACAAGGCGCATTGCAAAGGCCAAACGGCATTTGCACAAACTGATATGGACCATTTGGCGTGTAAAATGCCGTCTTTGGACGATCTTCTTTACACATCTCGACTTGGTAGTAACCTTTGACAAGGTCAATGGACGTAAAATACTTTGCCGGACCAGTATTATGTAATAAGAGGTCAATACTTGGCATTTGTATCACTTCGACTTCGGTGATGGCATTCAGCCACCGGTAGTCGATGCACATCCTATACGAGCCGTCAGGCTTCGCAACAATGACGGGATGACTTATAAAGGGCCCTTTGGCCTTTTCAATGAGTCCATCCTGTTCCAATTCTGCAGCTAGTTTGGTCATAATGGCTCTCTTGGCCGGGTTATACATTCTATACTGCATTTTGGGCAATGAATGCCCTTCTTTGAATTTAATACGATGCTGGGTCACGTTAGTGCACCCAACTTGATCACGAAATACATTCGGTATCGAGTTAACCACTTCGCGAAGTGCTAGTCGTTGTTCTGGAGTGCAGTCGCTCTCCTCAACTAATTTTTCATCCCAAGTCAACACAGGAGTGTCTGTTAACTCAATTGAGTTGAGAGTGGACGACAGTCCTAAATAATCGAAAGTAATTCGATTTAACGGGGCGAGGGCCAGATTGGCTTCTTCCGATTCATAAGGAGCGGACCAATTAGGTTTATCTGCACAAGAGAACTCTTGTAAATGTGGATGCGGACTAATTTTCTGTCTGCGCATGAAATTGTGACCAAGTATCAAGCCACAAACTCGTTTTGCCAAAACGATGAAATTCATTGGTGTAAATTCATCAGCCCATTGCACGCACAAAGTTATTTGTCCGACAGGCTTGTGTGCTACGCCTACAGCGTTAACCAACATGTTTCTGGGGGCTTCTTGTAAAAATTCTGGCAAAGCCTGAGTTTCAGACAAGAGTTGTTCCCCGATGTAACATTGAGATGCTCCTGTATCCATGAGCGCGTTGTAGGTGAGTCCACCAATTGTGATCTTCATTCGAGGATCATCTTTATTATTACCTAAAGTAATATTGTGCAAATTATTACCACCTATGACTCTGTTGAGTCGGCGGAGTCTACAGAATTTCTTCGTGTAGCACTTGTGTGGAAACAATGTCAGATTTTTTAATTGTTCTGTCATTTTTTGCCGATTTTCATCCACTCCGCCACTATGACTAGTGGCTATGTCTAGACAAACAGTGTCTACATCCATAAATAAAGTCTCCGATGTAGCATTAGCTACTTCTGCGGGATGGAATAAACCTTCGTCCCCCGGATCTAGTTTTTTGAACTAGTCGCACTTGAATCAGCAGATTCAAGTTTGATCAAAGTCTTGACCATTTCTGCCAACGAGTTGGTCAGCGAAGTTTGTAACTTATTTTCAAAAGTATTAAGTTTCGCATCAAGTTTAGCATCTAGTGTTGCATCCAACACTTCATGAGTTATCCATCTGTTATTAGGACGTTTAGAAGTAGGATCCACAGTCGGGGAATCCGGGGTACTTCGTTTTTGCAACTCTTCAGAGTTGAAATTTGTACGTGGTTTTAAATCTGGACATTCTCGACGCATGTGTCCTGGTTTCTTACAGTGGTAACAAACTAATTGACCACGTCTGGTCTGATCTACTACTCCATTTATTAAATAAACAGCCTCGCACTCCTCAGGTAACTCTTCCTCACAAATATTAAGTTGTTCTTGTGAATCCAAAGTTAAAGATTTAGCATTTGTCTTCGGCTGAGGACGAGTGTCAGTTTTCCGAGGTGGGAAAACAACTGGATTGGAAATATTTTCCCTTGCTCCATTAGCTGTACGACTGTACAAGCCTTTATTTTTTGTTATAACGGTATAAATCTCTGTCAGAGGTAAATCCGCTATGCCTTGCGTATGCAAAAGCAAATCATTAGCAGGAGTTACACTCCCGATAAAAAGACATCCAGCCCCTTTTGCATCAAGACTGTCTTGTAATATCCATAACTGGTAATATTTGTGCATAAAGTCGTAAAGACTTTCTGTTTCCAGTTGTTTCAACTTAGTTAGTTGGTTCGTCCGCTCTTGTCGAGTGGCTACGAACCGCTCTTTGAACGCCTGTTCAAATACTTCCCAAGATATGAAATCTTCTCTCCTTTCATGAAACCAACCATGCGCTTGCTCGGTTAGATAACCGGCTACGCCTTTAACAAGCATGTCATCGAGTGACATGTTTCGCAGGAAAGCGACATTTTTTACAATGTTGAGAAAGCGTTCGCTTTCTTCTGCTTTTCCGGAGAATACGGGAATGTCTGGGGGCTTCAAACAGTTAGTTTGAGGGACAGTGGCGGAATTTTTTCCTGCCTGCATCAACTTGTGCATGGTCGTGGCAATGGACGCGAGGTCATCAGCCGTCATTCCAAAGCTACTGGGGGGGCGCGAATTGTCATTTGACGACCCACCATTGTTTGTTTGACTCGAGTTATTTTGACTTGAGCCACCATTATTGGGGTTGAAATTATTCGACCCTCCTTGATTTGACCTACCGTGGTTACCAAAGTTCGAATGACTTTGGTTCCCATAATTCGAATGATTATTAGAATTACCCTGATTGTCAAAATTCGGACAGTTGTTCGAACTTTCTTGATTACCAAAATTCGGACGATAGTTCGAATTACCTGGCGTACCCTGATTCAAATAATTATTTGAATTTCCTGGAGTTCCAGTAGAAGGATTATTTAAATCGTTCGGATTATTTGGGTTAATCGAGTTCGGAGGAACTGAGTGACCCTTTTGCAAGTTAGGTGCGGGACTAGAATTGTTTGCAAATCTAGAATTTGTGTCAAAACGGTAGTTTGGACCTCTTGTCGCATTTAAATTTGGATTCAAATTTCCAGCGAGATTCGGACAACTAGTTGATCCGTTGGGGAAGCTTGGAGTGGGATTGGCCATATTTGGCGGACCCATATTCGCTCTGTTGAACGTATTCTCAAAATTTTCGGGATTAGTAAATCCCCTTTGTTGGTTGCGAGCGAAGTTATTCGCTCGTAATCGTTGTTGAAAAGCACGATTAAAATCTCCTGGTGTCAAATTCGGTTGAGTTTGTCTAGGAGGTTGTTGCGCAGTTTTATTTCTATATCTAGAAATAGGCGTCGAAGGAGTGGGGCTAAAATTATTTAATCTTTGGCTGGCTGGGGAATTAGGTTGCTCCGACGTAGCACGACGCGCGTGCACAAAATCTAACACTTCGGTCAAAGATCTAAATTGGTTTGGGTTCAAACCGTGATCCTGACAAAATAATAGACCGCCTCGGCCTAAATGAGAACCTTCAGGAATGCATTCCTCTTCTCCGGGCGGAGTAGGTTCACGTGGAGCCCTATTCTCTCCAGATGGTCCGGCTGTTTCAGTTGAAACGCCATTATGGACCGCGTGGTTTCCCACTTCTTCAATTCCATTAGGAACAGGTATAAACCCGGATAGATTCATTCCACCGGTCAAACAAGTTCTTTCCTTACCACGGGTGTTCATGTGATGCTGATTATTAGTCATAACTAAACTTAAAACTGAGAAAATTTCCTAAGTCTGAGAGATAACGATGAAGTTGCAAACGTTCAGGAGGGTCGCAAACGAAGCAGTGGTCACACTAGTTCGAATGGAAGTATGGGTACTTCGGTACACCTCTCTGATTGGTCAAGTATCAACGCTAGTCTCGCGAGAGTCCAATCTCGTCCGAGATTGGTGGAAATCACCAAGTTCGTGGAACCGTAATCTTGACAGATTCCAGTGTTATGACGTAGTCACCAGACAAAATGGATACTTTTCAAAGTATTTTAAAATATCACCGCATTTATTAATAAATGAATGATCACCTTTATGGAATTTTTTTTTTTTTTTTTTTTTTAAAAGTTTTAAAACTCGTAATTTCAAAAGACGCGCCGATTCGTTTGAATCGACGGCTTTTCTGCACAACACGGGTTGCTAGGCAACACAACAGCGAGAATTCTTCTTCGCTAAAATTCGAATGGTATTCCATTCGTAAAATTCGATTTCAATGGCTTGAGATCACGATTTTTAACCAACATTTTAATGTAGATCAGGTCTGTAAAAAAAGGTAAACCATTTGAAATAAAATATAAATTTTAATTCCTTCGAAAATGTCAATTTTCTTTCTAATTTATTTAGGCAAATAGATTTAGGTTTAACTTGAAGTCTCAAGCAAATACATATAAAAGAATATTCTAAAATTAAAACAACTGTTAAATTGATAAAAGGTCAACTTTTCAAAATTAGGCCCGACCGCGTGGTTTTGTCAGATTGTCGATGACAAAATGACGTTACCCGGGCGGAACCAACTTCAACAAGTTCGGGCAAGACTCCTATTCTCGGGGTTGGGCCTTTAGGCCTGACCACGCGGTAGAAATTATTAGTTTTGTTAAAACACATAATTTCTCCGACGGAAAATCGGAATAAAGTGAATTACACTTATTTTCTTGCGAGAAGTTCTAAAACAGAATAAAATATATTAAACACAAATATAAATTTCGTTTGAAATTTATTTTATACACAAAAATTTACTGCAAAATTATACTACTCGAATTCATCATAGGCACACAAAACTTCAAAATTCATTTGAATTTTGCAGCCTATCTCGGTAGAACCTCCACTTGTGACGATTCTACTTTTGGCTGATTTAATAGCCATTTAAGATAGATAAATAATCGGTTTAAACAAGATGTTGCTAGGAGTAGCAACAACCTAACCGAGATAAGCTTACAGAAGTCTGTGTAAAAATATGAATTCATGACTGAGCAGAAATAACTTACAGTTTTAGTGTGACATAACATATTTATTACTGAATAATAATAACATAATTTGTGGGTTCTTGACGCGTGTAAACGGGCGGCATCAACTGGTTGAGGATCCGGGCGAAGCCAGAGGGATACGGCTGACTTGCGGCATCGTCACAAATAACGCTACGGAGACGTATTTGGTCCGCAGCTCGAGTATCTAATGATGCGAAGAGTCCTTCGCACAAATAGGAATATTCGGCAGAATATTCCATATTCCAAATGAATAAATGTAAAGTGATTAATGGAATATAACAAATGAATTGTTATATAAATATTAATTGGGCGGGGACCGTCACGACAATTGAGAGAACGTCGCGGGAGTTGTTGAGACTCCATCCGCCAGCATGCCTTACGACGACAAGATCTCGTGATCAGGCGCCGAGTATTTAATTGTACGCTTTAATTCGCTATCGGTGGTACCAACCACCAGGTAAACATTTCTATGGACTTACCGGGTTTAAAAGATATTGCCAATACAGGATTACCAATGCCCGAGTAATTTGTTTAACACGATATATTTTATATATCGTTCACGGGTTACTAACCCGGAGGGTACGATGGGGCGGGGACCGTCACGACGGTCGAGAGAACCATCGCGGGAGGATTTGACTCCTCCATCCGCCAGCATGCCTTACGATGACGGGATCCATTGATCGAGCACCGGGTAAATATTACTTGGCCACTGCCGTTGGATTACCATTATCCAGGTAGTTATTTATCGCAACATCTTGAAGATATTACTCACGGGCTACCAACCCGGCGTGTTACCTGTACATTAGGCCTTTACCGACTTTTAACGAGCGGAAGGACCAATCGTAGAAAGACGGGAACCTGCGTGGGCCGTTTACAACAGCCATCCTGCAGCGGACTGAGGCCAGTTAGCTGAGGGACCTACTTTCATTTAGCAAGGTCGTACTGTATACGACCGTTATATTAAGCCACCGTACGAAATCCTACTGTCCCGTAGAACAGCTGGCTAACGTTACGGGGCCATTTCATGCGAATGCATGTCTATTACCGGAGTTAGCCTTCCCGAAATAGCCCTACAACAGCAATAACAAATAGTAATGAATACTAACTGTGGAGAGCTGAGGTGGCCTGATGTGTCGATAGAGAATAATGAAATCAAACGATAACAATTCAACTACAGACAATATACAAGTTCAGTTATCAAGCCAGGGGGATTGAGTGGGTGTGAAACTGATGCTTATATAGTTCTGTAGAACTACTAGATTGGCGACAGCCAATCAGCGTACGAATCGGCGGATTCGTGGGTCACTAGTCCGGACCTAATATATGACTATGTCCAGATGGGCCCAGTTGGGGGTGGGAAGGGTCCAATTGGCCCCCTTCGACAGGTAAGTAATGTGGATATTGATTCGATAGAATCAACTTTGTCAAGTAAATAATACTTAGTTTATATCGAATAAAATAGTTATATTTTATTCACCGTGTCTAAATAATTATTTATCACACTTTTTAGTTTTATCGAGTTTGAATTACGCGCGTTTGGTAAACAGCGCCATCTATTGTGAACATTGATAAATACGGATTTGTAATCATCACAAATTGCATTGACCCCGTGTACCGGCCACGCCGCACAGGTTGGGAACCGCTGATGTAAAAGCAACAAAATAATCCAATTATTTTTTCTATTACCGGTACATTTGTAATCTAAAAACAACACAAGTCAATTTCCTTTCTAATCAAAAAAGTAATGCAAGTTAATTATTTTTTAAAATAAATTTTTAATCAAAAAGCAATAAAAGTCAATTTTTGTATCAAATATATAATCTAAAAGCAACGCAAGGCAGTTAATTTTTGTTAGAAAATTGTGAGATGTTCGATTATTTAACTACTGCTAAATATGTTCCACTCTTGTGTATTTATATAGTTTGTTGTATTATTTGTGTTTTATATGTTGAGTTTCCACACACAACAGTTGATCGGAATGTATCTGTTTACGTTTTAGCGCGCTCGAAACGACGCATTGTTTCGGTACAGTGTTGTTTTTCATCAGTCCTGCGTTTAATGAGTTCCCTGATGCTGATGTGGGCAACATGTCGTTGCATTTGCAGTACTGTCGTTCTTTGGTGCATTTGAGATGTCTACATTACGGTTGTTTCAGTGTAGCACGCATTTTGTAAAGTTTCGGTGCTGTCTCAAATGTACTTCCTTAGTTTGTGTAGATTCATTCTATATTTTAGCATTATATAGCTTTGGTCACATGCAAGGCATGTTATGTGTATGAGATTTGTTCTCTCTTGTTTTTACTCACTCTTCACCTGCAAAGAGAATAAAGTGGCAGCCATTATGTTTTTGGGTTTAAGCCAAAGCTTAAACATGTCTCTTCTTCTTGTCAACACTCACCCAGCTAGCCCGGTAGCCCAACATTATATTGGCAGCTTATCATTTGCAATATAATTATATCTCACTGTGCGGTGCCGCTAGGCATGCTGAACCGGCGACCGACCCGTCACACACAGGGCGTAAACCCCATGGGTGACGTGGTCGAACGCCTCGGACGAACGCTCTGCCGTACTTACCCGTACGACCCATGTAGCCACTCACGGTACTGCAGCAGTCATCTCAACCTGCCACTGACATCACAGTGGTAAGTGGTGAGAAGAGCAGAGTCGGCAGTTGGTCTCTGCCATTGTTAGGACAGTGGCAGCTGCACCTGTCACTTCTTCACTCTCGGCTCCCTCAGCAACGTCTCTCTCTCAGCACACCACTCTGCTCTGTACCTCTCCTGCTAGGCCGGTCCACTCCTCCAAGAAGGGGACGGCTTGGGGCCGCCAGGCGGTGTGTGGAGTGACGTAGGCCACTAGGGTGGCCAAACGGTTAGATCTCCCCCCTTCCGAAGAAGTCGGGAAATTGGAGCCACACACCAAACCCAACGGGGCAACACAGATCACCAGGCAAGCACGACAGCATTGCCAGTCGTCGTAAGACAACCGTATGTCTGAGTGCACCATGCAACAACCACACAGCAGTTAAGGATCACACAGCAGTCAAGGATCACCTAGCCTAGATGGCCGAAAAATAAAATCAACTATTCTAGTACAATGTACTAGAATAGTTGATTTTGTTTTTACACATGTACTAAGTACATGTGTAAAAATAATTCACCGAGTCTGAGTGTAACAGACTCGAGACAAATCATAAACAAAAAACATATTGACCATAAAACAAGAATGGTAGAGGTTGGTCAAGCCTCTAAACGAACATTAAACAATATGCTAAACAAATGACACAAATAAATAAACGTAGTATTCACAATAACCAGCCGGGACCTGACCTAGATCCACGGGCCGGGAGGTCGCAACGAAAGCTGAAGACCTCAGATGGCTTCTTCCTCCATGTATGAATGGGCAACGGTATCAATGGGACAACGCTTCACGCGTGTCTGTCGTCCACATCAGGCTGGCATCCAACGGGATTCTGAAAAATAAGAAAATCAGGGCCGGGAGACCCTTCGTTTGTACAATTTACGCCGAGGGCGGCAACCAGAGCTTTTCAGGGCGCTTTTGCATCCTCGTGCGGTGGCTGAAACCGCGAGGTGTCTTGCGACTAATCATCGGTTATCACCACAACTTCCATGGCTACTGTTGGTGGCATGCTAAGTGTCTCATCCAACAGCTGCTGGATTAGAGGCGGGAGGGTGACTTGTGAGGTCTCCCTTACCGTCTCTTGCGTTGAAGCGCGCAACGACCCAGCAGCAATAGACGGCGGGACTTTTTTCCTTTGTCTTTTCTCCTGCGGGCATTGTGCGCATCCTCGTGGGCGTCCCTGGCCGCCGGATAACAGTGGTCGGGAAAACAACCAATCCTGAGAGGCCGTAAGACAATCGCCTTGCCGAATGTAGAAAGAGGTGGCGGCGACATAGTCGTCCTCAGAAACTCAAGCATCTCGACAGGCCGAGGTGCATGAATAGCTGGCGTGACTATCCTCTAGTGGGTAGGATTATCCACCTTTGGGAGCCCCGCAAGCGTCTCCATGTACGCACAAACTTCCGAACCTTCCAAACATGCAGGCATCGGCGCAGACGCCTACTCCCTTGATCACTTCTGGACCACGATCGGTGAAGATAAGTGCCTAAACCAGCGGTCCATCGCATCACCAAGTGTGATTTGAAAGGCCCGAACCAGCTAGCACCACCTAATTCGTCGTGAGGCAGAGACCGGAAAACTCAAAATGAGCCACATCCGTTGTCTCATGTCAGATAAAACCATGTTAAGCCGGATTGGGTTCTCAGCGGCGTCCAAGAACCGCATGTGCAGTTTCCTCCACCGCTTAACTTCATTCACCCAGAGTTGTCGTGTATCCGGATACACCGCCGCTAATCCATCATGCATCAATAACAGATTACCATTTTTGCTGGGAACAAAACGGGACATTTCAAGCGGCAAACAAAAATGCAAACAAACAGGCGAAGACGAGTGTAACGATAACCAAGACGAGTACGGCGATAACGAAGACAAGTGCGGCAATAACGAAGACGAGTACGGCGACGCTGAAGACGGTGAAGACGGTGAAGACAAGTGCGGTAATGGTGAAGACGAGACACATATATATGACAAAATTCGGCAATAAAACGTACTTAAAATACATTTCTATAAGTTTTTGGTATGTTTTTGGTGGATTTTGTCATTTTCGGTTTTTATTCGACTTTCTGTCAATTTCAGTCGTTGGCTGTTGTTCCCATTGGCGGTACTGAGGTTGGCGGCACTGGGGTTGGCGGTACTGGGGTCCCACAAACGGTGGCAGAAAGTATTTATCAAGAATGCCGCGATAACGAAACATATCGCAGCCAGAGTGTGGTTCAGACCACTCGAACCTATTCTGCGCTGTGGTTCGAACAGCGCAACGAGGATGCGCGAAATGCGAGGGAAGCCGCCAATCCCACGGTGTCCGAACTCGCCTCAGCGACTGTCCCAACAGGAGTCCAAACTCCGCCACCTTTGCCTCCGGCAGTAAAGCCGCGAGGACCCGCCTTAATGGAAATAACGGGTAAACAGAGGCGTTTGTTCTGCCGAACACCACCCGTTTTGCCGACCATTCCAACCGGTACAGCGCCGCCCGTGACGACATCTGAGCGGGCAGCCACGGCAGTACAGACGGTAGCTCCGTCGGGCACCGCATCAGCCTCGCCCGCGACGCCCCCGACAAACTACTACGCCCGCATTTGTGACGAGTTCCCTCACTTGTCGATGACAACGGCAACGAGTAGAGTTATTCTCGCGCAGAGGGACAAGGGCCGGTCGCTATTTATTTGGCTTCACAACCAAATCAGGAAGTCCACTGACCTAATGCTCCACCAGCGACTGTTAAAAGCCGATCGTGCGCCCACGACGATTGCGGAAGCAAACGCCATCCGGCATACCAACCCCGGGTTTTCCGAGTTCATTCCCAGCATCTGGCTGCAAGAGAGGACGCGTGCTACTCACGAGCCAAAAGGTGGCCACGCCGCGTTCTTAATCATGGAGCACGAGGATCCCCGTGATCAATCTTCGGCACTGGTAGGCGACCTATCCTTGCCGTCCGGGGCGCAACTGCCCATTCCTGGAGTCAGCTACGCCCAGGCTTTGGACCCCACATCGGATCACAGTGGGAAAGTTTGATCGCTCTGGCCGCGAGAGAGCTCGGAGGGGGACGTGTAGTGACCCGACTGGGGTGGGTCAAAACGGAGCAGTTCTCCCGTGACCCACTTACGGGTGTGGAGGGAGCCGCCTGTGTGCCTCCCTTCCCTCAGTGCATTGACATCTAGTCAATGGACAGGCGTCTGCCCTGAGGGGGTGGGGATGACTCGTCTTCCCCACCATTGGGTGACTTTGGTCACCTGTCACCCCCGCTTTGTGTACAGGAATGTGCCTCGGCACAGAGTGGGCAGAACCAACACGAATATCGAACAACACACACGTAAAATCTACCGTCCTAAAAGATCAAGCCTATGTACAAAGACTAGGAGTGACCAGAGACAAGGGATACTTTATAGTGAGTACATTTGATTTGTGTTAAACTCCGTAGCGTTAACTACGAGATAAAATAACCACACTGCTTTAGCACGCCAGCTAAAAGCAGTAAAACCACCTCAATTAGCGAGTTGCGAAGACAAACGGTCTCGCAAGCCTAACTGAGGTAAAAACCACGACGACCTTCCCGCCGCTGTGTGTATCGCCGGGAAACAGAAGAGTAAGCCGCTTACGCCGCTGTATGACCGCCAGACACCACACAATTACAAAACCTAGACATAGACAACAGCCGATTTAAGACCTTTTTAGGCATTCACTCGCGCGCAAGCGTGAGCCCGAGAGACCTATACAAACCGAGACGAGGACGCCATTGCCACGCCAACCCGAGACGACGCCACGCTATAAAGACGAGGACGCCATCTTAAAACCAGGACGCTCAAAGGACGACTTCGCCGATTCATACCAGCTTCCAATTTTATCCCATTCCTATTTCCATTTTATATATCTGTATTTTTCCCGTATAATAAATCCCATTTTATATTTTGACATTCATACAACTGCATATATCATTTCTTTGGGTGACCGCTTGAATAAAGCGGTAAGATAAGAGAATAAGTGACTCGCCCACGAGTTAGCGAAGGAAAGAGAAAGGTAGCCAACAACTTACCTATGACCCACGTGTCCACTCATGGAGGCTGCATTATGGAGACTGCCATAGCACTGAGTTTCTTCGTGGTGAATGGTAGAATGAAGTACAGAGTCCACAGCCCGGGACTTGTCTTGTCCCTTCAATGAATACCTCTCCTCCGCTGCTACACACACGACCGTCTCGGTCGTTGCGCAACAACTCGCACGTCCTCTCTCTTCCATGACTGGTAAGAGACTCTCTCCACTCCTCTCCTCACCACACCACTCAGCTCCCTCCTCCCCCAAGCTAGGTCAATCACCCACAGAGGGGATGACCTTTGGGGCCATACGGCGGTGTGTGGCAGTGCCGCAGGTCACCTGGGTGGCCAAGCGGTCACAGCGGCGTAATTCAAAACGCGATTCATTACAAATATATTCACTAAAAAAATAACTTACTTTAACCTAGGACGATTTACTACAGGACTTCACATCTAGCAAAATTTCATTGTTAGACCGTCAAGCGATTCTGTCTTGTGATTGTAGCACCATTCAGCAGAAACGGCACAAAATGACGTCATTTTGCGGGCAAATGGCGGACAACTGACATGACATCCCGCATTTGCATTTTAGAGGACATTTATATTTTATGTTTAAGTTAAAAATAATATCTGAAAATTCTTTATTACATTTTTAGATATTATTTTTAAATCAAACGTTAAATAAAATTGAACTATGTTATAACATCCTCCAAAAATGTAAATGTGGGATGTCAATTGTCCGCCATTTGCCCGCAAAAAGTTTTAACAATGCAACGACAGATTGCACCTTCTTCGCATTTCTACGGGAGAACTTAGATTTCAAAAAAATGGCGGATTTATAGTCCTGTAGGTAATCGTCCTAGCTTTAACATATTCACTAAAAAATTAAACTTACTTTAATATATTCACTAAAAGAATAACTATTGAAAAATATTAATGTTGAAAAAGTACCATTTTCACTAAAAAAAAAAAGCCAATGCCCAGTAAAAATAATCACATGTAAAAAACATGAACTTGTGTTTAAAAATGCCAGCAATTACTAATCTTGCCTGTGCCTAGATATGGCTGTTCAGCTAGGCAATGAGCAATGCTCATTTCTTCAATCCTTGATCACTTTCTTGCTGGATTCCTCTTTTCATGGTAGACTGACTTATACCAGTGGCCAAATATTTCATGCTGAGTCAGGATTAAAGAAATTTATCAATCATCCACTTCTTGAGAAGTCCTGATTGGAGTGATTTATCAATAAGCCACTTATTGCAATTGAATTATCATTTCAGTGATGTAAATCACACCATTTCCTGAGGCTAGTAAGATATTTCAGCTACGTCAGCCAAATAATTATTTACTTTAGATGGATTTTAGCCCGCGCGGGCCTCCAATTGTGAGCAGGGTAAAATTTTTTTTTGCAAATAGAGCAAGGGGGCGCTATTGGAAGATATACGATACATGAATTAAGATTATGATAAGTCATATTTTGATTTTAATTTTGAATGCACCTACTGAAAATATTAATTGAATCATTTTTGGGTCTCGTATTTCTTTGACAGAAAAAGTAAGGTATATTTGACCATCAGAACGCCTCTACTAAGTGACATTTGGGAAAATAAACTATGGATGCACAGAAGCCGTATCAACCATTTGGTCGGATTCAACAACTTAGAATGAAACAAATGAAACAAGTTATTTGCAGTGTTATAGCAAGTCAGAAAGAGATTCCATTATTTATCAGATCTCTAGAGAACATTTCAAAAAAAAGAAAAACTATGCTAATTCTGTTTACAATACTACTTGTAATCAATTTGGTGGCTTATTCCTACCAAACTATCGATCGAATATTGCATTACATGGACGAACCAACTACAGTTAACACATACATGATTGAAACACCACATGGTCCGTTTCCATCTATTTACGTATA
The DNA here is from genome assembly GCA_949358305.1 of Strigamia acuminata. NCBI lineage: Eukaryota > Metazoa > Arthropoda > Chilopoda > Geophilomorpha > Linotaeniidae > Strigamia > Strigamia acuminata. The sequence continues at coordinate 52,878,080 of OX442314.1, forward strand.
TCCAGAATCTACACAAGAACTTAATAATTACCTCGCTAACCGGACTGGAAACAGCAATTTTATACAGCAATGTAAAGTTCGTGTAATTTATCAACTGTTCAGCGAAATGTATCCTGAAGATATAATGGAACTCATGAGAAAACCTAGCTATATAACTGATGCACATTTTTCTGTGGTAAATTAATTTTTTTTAATAAACATTTTTACCACAATAAATTTTTGCAGCACAACTCAAGATTCAATGTGACCGTTAAAAATCATGAATCAATTGTATGGCCAATCGCTCAGATTTCGAGTAGTAAGTCAACCAACAATTATCGCCGTTTGATATTCTAACTTCTTTTTCACATTAGCGTTTGAATTTCCATATGGAAATGAAAATAACAAAATGGTAATAAAGTTTAATTTTCCCAAAACATGCACAGCTTATCCAGTGAGTAGTAATTCTAGGAATATATATTTTCACTTCACAATAAACACTGCAAAAAAGTTCTAACAAAACTACAATGTTTGTTACCAGATATTAAGAATTCAAATTTAACATTCAAATTATTGTTTCAATTAAGCTTGTCATAGATCCATCACCAGTTATCTATCACATCTCAAATGCCTTTGCGGACGTTTTTGCCAAAAGAGAAGGCCTAATGAATCAAGTCATTGCTACTGTGCAAAAAGTAAGGAATACAATAGAAGTAATAGCAATTACAGCTTAATTAAAAAAATTTTAAAAATCGAAATTTTGAAAATTTGCAATTGTAACAACAATAAAATTTCAATCTTCTTTTAGTACCACTTCATTAATACCAAGAGACAGCGGTGCAACAATAACTTACAAGACTGCTTGAAACATTGTTTAGTAAAAGCAATGAAATGCAGGTAAACAACTTTCTAGAATTCGTACAAACAGTGGCATGGCAAGGCATGAACAAAAAGAATCAGTTCTCAAATTAGAGCCACCCTCGAATAATAGCCGCAGCCACTATTTGATGGCGTCAAATCGTCACTTTCAACCGCCACTAGTATTCGTGGGCTACGACAATTCTTCAAGGGCGGCTCTGAAAAACGGATTTTAATTAATCAGAAATTTGCAGAACGAATATTTTGTTATTGATAAATGTAAAAAGACGGTTATACTAGTATACCCAAATAATGGTGTATGCTGGACGTTGGATTGTTCGGATTATAGGACTCGCTTCGGACTGTAAGATGCACCACCCATTGTTGGTTGACTTTTGAAAGTAAAAAAATGTGGCTTATGATCCTCAAAATACGGTGTTCGCGGCTTTCGCGATACCGGATGCAACACATTAAATCACGTTATTGCACGATACAATTCATACAATTGTATGTTAAAGAAAAATACAAATGATTAAAACGTAATTACTCTTTTAGATTTCCGTTTTACGAGGCAAGAAGCCTTCCGAAATGCAATAAGGAAGATAGCATTCGTCAACAAAACAAACTCGAGAGATTACTTGTTGAGAATGATTTAACGACACACTGCAAATGCCTCAATTTGTGTGATGTAACGCAACAAAGCCTAACGTACAACTTACACGCTGGAAGTGAGGATATCGTTGAAATATTCATTGCCAACAATTACGTTCGAACGATGCAAGAAAGCTTTTCTTACGACATAATATATTTGTTATGCGACATTGGAGGCAACATCGGCCTCTATTTCGGCATGTCTTGTTTAGCACTCGTCGAAATATTTATTCATTGCTGCAAAATGTGTTTGACCAAACTAAGCAAAACAACAAAAGCAAACGCCAAATTGAAAGAAAAAATTCCAATGATACTCGAAGAAATGGAGAAATCAAAAAAGAAATCGTTTGTTAAAAACAAACTGAAAACCACTGTTTCATTAATACTGTTTTGCACTTCAGTTTATCAAACTTACAACTTGATCGACACTTACTTTCAATGTCCACTCACAAAAACTGTCCAAATCATTAGAGACAACGTGATTGAGTTTCCACTCGTTATTGCATGCGATGAAACTGTGAAAATACTACAAGCTAAGATACAATTAGCTGCTAAAATGCAAACTGACTGTGGCCACTACCAACTCCTCGATTTACTCCATCCATTGGCTGAATACGCCAACGAAACAGAGAAGTTATGGAGTGACTCTTCTGGTTATAACACCTATGTCTCAAATGAAAAAGTTCTAGGTGTAAGCTAAGCGAGCAAAATACTAAATAGTTAGTGCTAATTGTATTAAATTACTTACTATTTTTGTAGTTGCCTAAAACTCTACATGACTTTTATTTTGCCAATTTATCAATTTTATCAATGGCATTTGGAACATGCACTGTGTTTAATAAAGGTAACTGCAAAAGTAATAATTTTTATCTTCTTGTACTTCGAAATGTTTGCAGGTGACAGGCCATTTTCCCCAAAAAAAAATAAATTATTTTTTGTTGATGACTTCACGGAAGACATTTGCAACGAATATCAAACTGTGAGATTGTTTGACACATTCAGATTACATTGTTGTTTACTTAAATTCATCGTGCATTTCCAGCATTTTGTTGTGCCGAAAAATCAAGCGTTTCATCCAAAATATATATTTCACATTCCCACCAAACACGGCACTGCGATTGACATTTCTCGTCAAACGGTAATATCTAAAAGAAAACAAAAACCATTATTTTACATCTTACTCTGTTTAGCTCGTTCGAGTGAACACTGTTAAAAGTCCTTGTAAACCAAATAAAGAAGTTTCTGAATGTGAACGGAAATGTTTTGCAACAAAATTGTCAAAACAACTTCTCAAGTGCAGGTAAAAATAATATTACTTATACCAAAAAATAATTGCAATCCCATGAAGAGGGCAGGCCTCTTCTAATACAAGCTTCCACCACTATAGAAATGTTCTAGAAACCAATCTGCATGAAGTCTAGCAGCTAGAGTTGTTGTAAAATGCTGGCACCAAAATTTTGTTTCCTAAAGCATCCTCTCGTAACAACAGTTCTAGAAAGCCATCTGCATCAGCATACCAGCTTCTCACACTCCTGCTGGAAAACTGATGCAGGTAGGTCCCCAGAACATTCGCTTAAATGAGAAAGCTTGTACTAGAAGGAGTCTGTCTTCCAGAAGAAATTTCGGGTTATATTTGTGTATAATATATCAAAAATTAATGAGGCACACAATCTGCCACTAAATCTTTATATGCAAACCGAAATAAATTTATGTGTTATTTTTCTAACTAGATTACCGTTCATGAAAAACAGTACTTTAGAACTCTGCATGACACTAGAAACAGCTAAAACAACCTACGAAACATATTTGCACACTCAATTCAAGACCAATCCCCAGAAAGACTGTTCCTGTGCAACACGCTGCCGTGAAACCGTTTACAATGTCAAAGCAAAAGCCTCCCTTAAGGGTAAAACGGCAACAACAGCTATTTACACTATTGAAGAGAACATTCGAGAAGTTATCGAAGAACAGGAGCTCATTTCTGTAACAAAACTATTGTGTAGCATTGGATCTATTATTGGTATTTTGACTGGTTTCTCAACATTTACTCTTGTTGACTATTTCATTTAATTTTACATTATTATCAATATAGTAAACATAAATAACAGCAATAGTTTTCACTCTCCTGACTTTGTCCTTGTTAACACAGTGTGGTTTTTGTAAAAAAAAATCACTAATCAATGTTATTTACTCATGCAAAAGCATAAATCGATTACTATAAAAATAGACGATGCAGAAATGTGCTGCACTATGCAAAACTACCTAATAAACAGTTCCAAATTGTAGCCTTAAAACCTCACTTTTTTATCACTCTTTTATCAATAAGACAAATGTTGTTACAGATTTTAAATCCTTTCCCTATTCATATTAAAATAGAAAGGATTGAATAAGCGCGATGTTTGTTGATGTTGAATGAGGCATGAGCATAAACCTGTTTTAAATTTGTTACCGGTAAACAGATTCTGTACTTTATAAAAATAAATAAAATAATAATTTTCTTTATTCATTTCTATTCCGTTTTACTGAGTAAATATAATAAAAATAATAAAAAGCAAATCCATTAAAACCAAATTCTAAAACTTGGTCAAAATCCAGAAAAAATTCTCAAATTTTGTCAGAATCCATCAAAATCTCGTATACAAGTACTTATTTCCTTCAGATTTATATCAAGTGTGGGAACGAGCCCAAAAAAGTCGCTCAGACGACCAACAAGGTACGGAAATCAACTTCCACATAACCGTCTTTCTCAAACCACCACTAGAAAACCGCTCCAGCGAACCATCTTTAACCATCTTTAACCATCTTTAACCATCTTTAACCCTGACGACTCGTTTTACTGTTTGAAAAACCCTATTTATATTTCCAACAAATGATAGCAGACGGATTGTTCAACATCCCCTGAAGAAAACGACGAAATGGGATTAAAGCACGTAAAAACCATCGAGAAAAACGAAGAATCTGACGATTCAAATAAAAAATACGATGATTTTGGAACCGAAAATGCCAAACGTGATGCAAAACGAGCGGAAGTAGATTCAAGAGTGGACGAAATCAACGCAAAGTTAGCCAAACTTGACAAGAAACTTGGTGAATTCGACGGAAAAGAAGCTAGATTGGATGCTCAATTAGCTAAACTTGTAGAAACTTGTTGAAACAAAACCAAACGAATCTCATGCGGAATCTCATGCGAAACACGACGACCCATTACTCGGAAACGGGAAGGACGAACCCGTGGCCGAAAATCAAGAGGAGAACGCGACAATGGCGGAATTTGACCAACAGAGAATAAGCACCACAGAACCACCTGTTGGTCATTTTAGCACCAAAGTGGACAGGAAACAGCGCATTACCGTCCGAAATCTTTGTATTCGGGAGGACACGGCCAAATACTTGCGTAATTTGGACATAAATTCGGCGTATTACGATCCGAAATCCAGAAGGATGCGTGACAACCCGTACAAAGATGGTGGAGTGCATCCGGCGACAATTTCGTGCGAAAAGAAAGATGACTTTCAAGAAGGACGTTCGCGAGAGTATTTTGGAGAAATATGGCGGCACTGAGCATTTAAACATACCTGACGAGGAACTGCTTTTGGCGCAGTCGAAGAATACGTTGAGTATTCGAAACACGGCAAGACCAGTTTGTGCTTAATTTGTATTGCATCGGTGAGAGTAGGAAAAATGCGGTTGAATATGAAGTGATCGATGATTGTAATGATGATGAGGAAGATGTGTGGGCTAGACAAGAAGAAGGAGAGGCAAGAGAAGGAGCCGTCGCAAGAAGAGATCGAAGCTTATATTATATGAAGAAGGGCCGAGATGATGATGACCCAATGGCTAATTTTATTGATAAATGAGCGACTGAATTGGTTGGAAAATGTTGTTTATAGGAAAAAATAAAATCATCTTTTCTGGTTTTTGATGGGAGAATGTAAAATTTTGTTTGTTGTTTTTGGTTTTTGTTTGTTTCGAGTTGGGTTTTACATGTGGTTTAGTGGGTTGTGTTTGCGGAAGTTGGTGGTCATTTTTTATGGAAGACAATTGAATTTGAATAAAACTTAAAGGAAAAAGATATTCTAATTGCACCATACACTTTGGATTCTCAATTTCACCATTACGCAGTCTTTGACTAGTTGGTCAGTAGTGCCTATCTTCAGGACACTACTCACTTGACAAATGCGATATATCTACCAATTCAACATGACATTAACCTTTCTAGGAATTTTTAAAAAGATAATTCTTCTGTGCACACAACAAAATTCTATCTCTAAGTGGATTTGTTGGATGGTGTTTTAAAGGCTGTGGATTTTCTGAATTTTCTCCCAATTTAAACTCCACAGAAAATTTTTTTGAGGAATTAAAGACTGCCATTGTTGCTAAATGGAGTGCAATTGGACTAAATACGTGTATAAAGTTTGAATCACTGCCATAAAAAAGGAAGATTATTGGATCTATCATTTCTGGACTGCAAAGTTATACTTTGTTCAATTTAATTTTGTCTTTTGTTCAAATGGAGTGAGAAGAAGTTAAATTGTTGTGGACTCCCCATGGGCATGGTAAACATTATATTCGCTGTTCAATTGCTGTCTACACAATGACTTCTGTTGTAACCAAGCTACCAATTATGTCGATAGTTCAAAGTAAGCAGTGGTACGATGCTGCTAAGTTTATTTATCGAGAGGACAAGCCATCTGCTGCATGAGGTGCATCCAGCCGAACTCCCACAGTAGAGGAAAAATTAATTTAACGAGCCATAGCTTCGAATTATGTACGCCGCATGTGCATGACACTATGCCGCTGAACGTGAATATTAAGCTTTTCACGTACGAATTTGTGCAGAATTGTCGTAGGTTAAATCCGTCCGCACCTCGCAAACCGGAGTACAACAAATTGTGCATCAAATTTCCTGATGTGGCATTAGAACGTCCCATCAAATCGTTTAAATCAATTCTCAGCAGTCATTGCAAGAAGGACATACCGAAACTGGATTAGCTTAACAGTTTCGATGCCTTCTTTGAAGTACAGAAGGCTGTCACCATAGATGACCGACTTTCTTTTCTACACGACTGCACTTTGGTGGGTGAAAACGGATCGGTTTCCATTGTGTTTTTGAATCGAGAGTTATGCACAGAACTGTTTTCCAAAAGCACCGAATTCCATGCTGATGCAACCTGTAAGGTGGTGCCACAATTCGATAGGCGACTTCTTTGCTTACTTCCGCACGTACTGGTTGCGGGAGGTTACTGCAGCACGATTTTGTGTGCATGGACTGCCACACCATACCAATAATAGTCTTGAATCACGGCACGCAAGTCTCCCCGCTACTTTGGGTAAACATACATTACCTGTGCAGTTTGTTGTGGCGTTGTCGCAGGTTGGCCTTTCGGCAACGCTGTGTTATGCATAAGGGTGCGTTTGGATCGGTTTGGATCGTTTTTTTCAAAAATCCGATCCAATTCAAAAAATTGTGGATAGATAAATTGATTATTCAATCCTATCCGAAAAAAAATTGCGTTCTATCCAATCCTATCCGCATTCAATTCAAACCAAATGCGGATTTCACCATTTGCAGCCAGTACAATGGGTTTGGCCAGTGAAAATGAATGCGTTGCATTGGCATTAGCAATGGCGTCGGAAGCAGTAGGGGCGGTCTTGAGGCTAGTATTTCCCGACTTTTGGTCCCTTTCCATGTCCGGCGAAAAAAATAAATAAATAAATAAATAAATGAATGTTTTCCTTTATTTTTTGTAGATTTGTAGATTGACCACGGAAGCATTGTTTTGGAACATACAGTGGGTGATGCGTCATGCGCGTGGCAATGCAGGTGCTGTGTTTCCCCAGAGCTTAACGAATGATCCAACGGACAATGAGATCAACTTAATGATGCAAAAAATTAACTATGGTACCTTAGAAATATGATACATGCGGCCAGTTATGCCTGTGGATCCACCTACTTTTGATCTGGATGCAGTCATTGCCGACGCCAGCAGTCAGCAAGCTGTGCTTCCCGCACCTCTTGTGGCACGCCGAGGACGCGGTCGCCCTCGTCGCCAAACGACCGAGGTCGTTGTGCCTGCGGCAGTCGAGCCAACAGGAAACCGCTGAGGTGTTCACAGAATACGTACAGCGAGCTCAGATAAGCCAACTGCCGAGCCACTTCTACAGCATCGCCGCTCAACTAGGAACACACAGCACTTGGATGAGATTGCCCTGCCACAGGACAATGAAGAAGAGTTTGCAGTAACGCCAGATGAGTGGGAAGAGATAAGGAGACGGCAACATTTACAGTATATTGAATCCTTAACTTCTCCAGTGCAGGCGCTGGCAATTGACCTTGCAGAATTTTTCACCTGGGTTACCGAAGACTTAGTTGAGGTGGTGGAACAAAATCGCCACACTTGTCTGTTATGTAGCACTAATGAATGCAATATTGCTTGTGGCCATATGATATGTGCAGCACGTGCCAAAAAGGCTGTTGAAATTGAAGTGCAGCTGAAATGCCAAAACTGCTGAAAACTTCTGAGTTGGCTCTGCACTGTCCAGGATTTTTATTAATTTTATAAAATTAAAAAAATAAAGAAATCCAATATATTGTCAACAAGCAGTTTTGTAAAAGAATTCGTATTCTGTTTCAGTTTACTCTTTATTTTCTTTATTTTTAAATTTTCCTTCTTCCTATATAATATTCACTGATTTGTCCAAATCTGTATATTTTGTGTCAATAATTTTTATCAAAATATATTTTTCCACTGCATGTGACATTACTACTTTATTCATTTTTTTTGTAATTTCAATGGAAAAAAGTGAAATTTCAATGGTAAAAGGAAGATTTCTTCAGGAACAAAGTGCTGGAGTGTTTTCTTTTTCTTTTTAGCTTGTATTTCTCTGGTTAAAAATCCATCATTTTGTATTTATTCTGTGATCTGCCAAGTTATTATTCATTTTTTTCTCTGTTTTTTTTTTGGGCAATTCAAGTTTCTTTGAACATCGCCCAAGGAAAGTGGGTTTTTTAGCGGCTCTGTTTTTGATGTGTTTTGTCGTTATGCCGCGCGGAAGCGCTGTTTGATCAGCAACAAAGCCCGCCATTTTGTCTAACCAAATGGGTTGCTAAGGAAGATGCTGCCGTACAAACGCACACAGGAAAGAAAGCGAAATAAATATACAGGGTGTCCTGCCGAACACCTACCAGGTGAATTATTTCACAATCATGTAAATTTAAAAATACTTTTGATTATGAATTTAAGTTAATGACATGTGACGAATTCAATGAAACATGTTAAATTCCTGTGAAATTGTTGCATCACTGTTTTGCAACTCGTAACTTTTAAACCAACAACGCTACGCAAAAAATGTCAATTGCAAAGTTGTAGAGAATCATCTAATTAGTCTAGAACTGTTCTTAAAAAAATTATTTCTTACTGAAACGTTTTGAGAAAAAAAGGTTTGAAATGTCAGTCTACTCAGCTTTAGAACCTAAAACTATCATGTGAAATGTATTTCCAAAATAAATTATTTCCTTTCTTTTGTGTTTCCTTTCTTCTACTTACAAGTATGACCCAATAAAGTGTCCTAATTGAGGATTAGCTAGGTTGCCTCAATAGTTTTAAGTTACAAGGCTGAGTTACAAAGCTGAGTAGACTAACATTTCAAACCTTTTTTTCTCGAAACTTTTCAGTAAGAGATAATTTTTTTAAGAACAGCTCTAGACTAATTAGAAGGTGCTCTACAACTTTGCAATTGACATTTTTTGCGTAGCATTGTTGGTTTAAAAGTTACGAGTTGCAAAACAGTGATGCAACATGAATTTAACATAACTTATTTCATTGAATTCGTCACATGTCGTTTACTTAAATTCATAATCAATTGTTTTTTTGAATTAACATGATTATGAAATAATTCACCTGGTAGGTGTTCGGCGGGACACCCTGTATATGCTTGCAAAAAAAAACGAAAGAAATAAGATTTGCTTTTCAAAAAAACGAAATAAACAAGCTATGATTTTTACAAAAAACGTAATGAGTCGTTTTTTTTTCTTAATAAATACATTTGTGGACGTCGTGTATTTCTTACCCAACTGGCTTTCGATCTTGTGAGAGATCATGTTGAGCGGATGGAAGTCCCATAAGCTGCACTTAAAAAATAGCACCTGATGATGCCTAGGCTTAAAAATCATTCTGATTGTCATTTTGTTTAGTTGAAGGTTTCTTGGTTGCTAATTAAATTTGTTTATTTATAAATTGTCTTTTCATTTATTCAAGTCTGTATCTTGTAAAAAGTTAGTTTATTAACTCTGTGAATAAAGTTAATTGAGATTTACATTAAATTTGAGTTTTGCTTGTTTTCTCACTAAAAAACACGTAACAATACGATCTAGCAGCATGCATGTTCTGCCCCCTTTTATCTCTCGTTGTCGCCTGCAACACGTGTATTAGCACTCCGAGTGCGTACACTTGTAAGGCTATTACTGCAACACGAAGGAACGTGGGATCACATTACGAAAAAGAAACCGGAGTTACCCCCACCGGCCATTGCTTAAAAAATTGTAGAGAACGTAATACTCGCGAAAACAAAGCCCTCTCGACAATTTGCCTCAGCAGTTGCGATCCCAACAGATCATTGCGGGGAATGTTGGGATGCCTTAAAGGCTGCTCACCATCCAGCAACCAGGGCGAGGAAAGCAAGCTTAAGAAGGGAGTTCCTTCAACTACGGCAACATGACAACGAAACTGGCCAAAGAATTTCACTGGCGAGCCATTCTGCTCACCCCAGGCTAGAACGATGAGGCTACCCAAAAGTAACAAGAGAAAAGGAAATGTGGACTAAAATTCTTTCTAAGATAAAACATTCTTTTGATAATTGGGTATTTTCCTAATGTTGCTAATGCGACTATCATTTGGGAATGTGGGCATACAATACACTTATGTAAATGCACAATTCATTCAGGAATGCGGGCTTACAATACACTCAAGTAAATGCCACATGCATTTAGGAATGCTGGTTTGCAATACAAAGAATAAGCAAATGCTGCATAAATGTGGGAGTGCAGTCGTACAACACTCAATTCAAAACACAGAAAATAATGATGTTAACAGATATATGTGAGAGGAATTAAAAATTGACCAGAGCTCTCTTCTGGTTTCACTGTCTGACTAATTGAGTCATCAGTTTATCCAGGGGTGACCACGTGGAGGTAGAGAGTTGGATTTTACACCCCCTATTAATTAAGAAAACACTAAACTTACTTGGTTGCATTTACAAAGACCACATCATTAAATCGAAATGCGAGTCATCAAATGGAACAATTAAAAATAAGCAACTTTAGGTTTAAAAAAAATTAAATATTCTCGGAAATATTTCATATAACTACGTTAATGCTGAGTTAATTGGACTTCAAAAGTGTTTGATAAATGTAGTGAGAAACGGGCAGAATGACGGTTTACGGGCGACCCGAAAAAGAAGTGGTTTGCATAAAAAAACCAGCAAGGTGAGGTTCGCGGGGGTCAAGGGGGGGCGCAGCCCCCCCCTTGTTAGCCCTTCTTGGAGTTTTAATTTTTAATTTTTTCTTTAATTTGAACTGAATTTAATAAACTTGATTTTTGGGTCGCCCGTAAACCGTCATTCTACCGAGAAACGTTTGGATAAATTTCAATTCGGTAGAACACAAGTTACCAGAACTTGCGAATTTCTCTCGTTTTTAACAAAAACGCAATTCCGATAAAGCAAGAACTTAGGTAATAAAAAATGCTGAGATTGAAATTGAGGATAAATGCAACGAATTAAAAAAGAAAAAAGCATCGGGAATACAACCAGAATCAATATGTCCGCCGCCTCTGCCTCCATCGTGCAACGACACAATTTACCGTGACTTGGACATTTCCAGTTTGTGACTAAAATGCAGCTTTGAGCATCGGTAAAACAAATTCTCGCACTGAATTTGAAAATAAAGGAAAGAAATTACTACAGATTAATGGGAAAGGACCATCGGAATTACCCATCTGATCAAACAAGCCAGCCTGCCTCCAACGCGCAACGTTCCATCATGAGGAGTAAAGTCTACGAGGTTTACATTTGAAAAAACAGGAGTTTCTCCTAAAGACAGAACCAATCTTCAAAATTAATTACTTCATTGGATTTTTAAGTATCGACGTTTATAAATCCGTTCGTATCCATCCAAATATTTTTAAAGATTTTATTTCAATTTTTTTCCACATTATCAATATTAAAATAAACATTTTTTTATGGAAAAAAGTTTAATCAATTAAAAATCAAAATCCGTATTACGTTAAATTACTATTTAAAAAAATTCAAAAAGGTGTTCTAATCGGACTGTGAAGACATTCCGATGGGCTTCCGCTTGGTATTGAACACGATGAAATTAATCGAAGACTTGGATCTTCCCTATTGCAGCTGGCTTAAAGCGCTGTTGCCAATTGACTCGCCACCACAGCAATTGCTCTGGTGTCGAGTCGATTGGCAACATCAGGAAGTTGATCTTCGAGTCCGATGACGACGCCATCGAGGACTAGCTGGATACTGGTGGATAAAATGAAAAACTGAATTATGCCTTGTCGACCAAGCATCATGTTGACCAAGTTTTTGGTCAATTTATTCTTAAATCAAACAGTTTTGTGATGCAGAAATCAGTATTTATCAAATTTATTTTCAGCAAATTTTGTTTTGATTCAACAGATGGAGCCACTGTGGCAAATTTGGTGGCAGTTTAATGTTTAAGGCCCGAAACAAACCACAATTTTACGTCGGAATATCATCAACAGGATCGAAAATGCAGACATTAACGGACATGGCTATTTAAATTCTTTTTGGGTCCCTTATTATTCAACGGCAGGTTTTAGAAATGGAGGGCGTTCGAAAGAGAAACAGTGGAGTTAATCGATTACTTGGATAAACTACGTGAGTGTTACACGGGTTTGTGGATTTGTTTCGTTATTATCAATATGAAATTGTTTGATTTAGCTCGTCTAGTTCGTGGAGAAATTCTGAAGAAGTTGAATAACTCGGATTTTTGGGACGAAAGTGTTCGCTAGCCAGGCGCGTGTGTTGTTGCTTTATTTGTGCGCGAAGAGCAGAAATAACTTTTGATGTATTTTTCCAGTCCAAATTTTGATTTTGCTTTTTTGCTGAGAGTTTGTAAAAAAAGAGAACTATCTAATGGCCTTGTTAACAGAAAAGGTGCATTTACAATAGAAATAAAATGCAATTGCAGGTAGGAAAATGCATTCTGTGGTGCAAAAATTGCATCTTGAGATGCAATAATGCATTTTCAAGTGTAAATTTTTAAGAGTAAATGCATATTCAAGCAAAAAAATGCATTTGCAGACGGCAAGATGGATCTTGAGAAGCAAAAATTGCATTTTCTAACAAAAAATGCTTTATTGGATAAAAAACATATTTTGTACATGCACGTTAATGTTAAATCCAAAAGACATGCACATTCAACATGTCATTGCCGTGTACGTTCGACATTCTTAAAAAAAATTTGTTTTAATTCTACTAATTGTCTCTATTCGCACAGAATCTGATGATGATAGAAATGTCCTCCGAATGTCCACTGACAGCCAATGCCTACAAACAAATGTGCCACTGTTTGCCAAATTTGCAGAGACTAGACATTTCTGATACCATCGTTGAAGACTACTTATACAGGTCGGCCATTTGCCACTTGTTGAGCTTGCCGCCAATGGATTCATAGAATATTTTGTGAGAAAACCGTACGGAGAGGACTCCACACTCTGGACAACTCGGTAATTAATACTACCAAAGAGGTAGGATCGTCACATATTGATCGAAGACTCGGACCTTCACTATTGCAGCTGGCTCAAAGCGCTGTTGCCAATCGACGCGACAAGTTATTGCAACACAACGCTCAATAGTCGACCACCATCTATTTAATGCGACAATTATCTTATCACGAAGTTTTCAATTACAGTTTGTCCCGCCCTTGCCACGCCCGTCAACGAAATTGTGAAAAAGCTCATCAAAACTTGTTTACATTTATGAACGCATTGCGATCAATTTTCAATTATTGTTCATAAATATAAAGAGATTTTAAAGAGCTTTTTCACAATTTCGTTGACGGGTGTAGCAAGGGCGGGACAAATGTAATTGAAACCTTCGTGAGAAGATACCGGTAATTGCTTTTCATAGATTAATCTAGACGTTAAATGAGATGCGGGGCAAATATTGAGCGTTGCATAGAAATAACTAAGTAGCCAATGATTACTTATTGGTCAAAGAAGTAAATTTTATATTGTTTAATTCGGCAATTAGTTATGACAAAACACTTTAATTTTTAGAGAAAAACCAAAAATAAGTTTTTACACGAATAACAAATGTAACCTTTTGGTGGAAATGGATGAAGAAAACAAAAATCAATTACTCGTATAAACAATTATAGAATTCATGGTGCAACATACGGATCAATTACTGTTCCATTAGCAGTTAATTTCAAATAAATCATAAAATATTTATTTTTAATCAAAACCAAAGAAGATTCAACAAAAAAGATATCAATACTTTCTTTCACTGTAATTACATTTTGTACACAGAATCCTCCAAGAATTTCGATCTGATCTGTTGTTGTTTTGTGCCACTGCGAGTTGGAGTTGTGCAGCATTTCCTTGGCCCGTGGCCCACATCCCGTTTGACCAAAGCCATGAGCACGAGGACGCTGAGTGTGCAATTTTGGACCTTTTAAACATTCATCGCTCACGTTTCTGCATCGCGATTATCCAACACGATCAGGTAAGTGCGTCTTATTAATGATTCTCTACAGTAAGTCTGTTTTGAAAAGTAAAAGTCAAACCCCAGGGGTTGTAAAATGAATGAAAATTTGAAAAAAAAATGATAATTGGATAGATAAAAATAATTTGCAACTAGCTACAAATTGTTGAAATATCACAGCTTAGATGCGAGGTATTTTATTACGTAATTTCTGCTCAGAGAGCCACAGCCAGGAGAGCCGCTTCCAACGGCAGAATCTTGTGGCGGGGCACGAGCAAAACGATTATGATTAAATTGTTGAAAGCTACCATATGTAAATTTCCAGCAAGGAAAAACACTAGCTGCATTCAAAAATTAAAATATTTGTGTTTTAACAATTGTAGTTTAAGTGTATTTTAAGTTTTAATTTTGAGTGTGAGAATTTTAACTCTATTTTATAAAATTGACAACATGTGTTGACTTTTACATGACATCATTGATCACCTGATGTGTAATAAATTCCAAAATGTAGCATATAATACTCTCCAAGTGATTAGAAAGAAGTATGCATTGTTGGAATGTTATTATTTTTAGTAAGATTTAAAAATTTTATGCTTTGCTAGTAGAAGGGAGGAAGAAATTTTAAAAGAGTATGACCAACTGACAACAGAGGTCATTGACAGCATCAATTCAGAGAGAAAGTGATTGGACACGAAAGAAGAAATTAATTAATAAAGCAACTAAATAATATTTATTAACAATCTTAGTTAGAAAAATACCAAAATTTATGGTTTGAATAAGAATGATGAAAAATTAAAGAAGCAATTTAAAAACATGTTCACATGTGAGTTACCTATTTTCATGAAAATTCTTCAGAAATTAAAATTCAAAATTTTTGTATTTATGTTTTATGAGTGTGTAGCACAAAAATTTAAAATATAACAGGAAGTGATGTGATAAGTTTTGAAGTGATGTCATATAACTACAGATAAAATATTAATTTGTGAGTGCTTGAATTTTAACTGAATTTTGCTTCAATTTTTATAAATCTTTGTATTCAAATGTAATGCATAACTACACTTAAAATTGAAGTAAAATAGAGTTTAGTGAAATTGTATTTTAGTTTGTATTTTTACCGATTTTAGTTTTATAGACAGGAAATGATGTCATTTTTGTTTTAAAATGGAACTAAAACACAAAATGTTTTAATTTTTGAATGCAGCTAGTCACATGATGATCACAAATCGGAGTTCAGAGTCTTAGGTCGAATTTTGTTAGTCTCTAATCATTTGGTCGTTTTGAGGGAAAAATGCAGCACGTCTTAACGAAGTGAACTTTATTTTTACACTAAAAAGAACCAGGGTTTTTAAGATAATTGGTTCTGGGAAAAAAGGGGGGTTTTGGGTTCAAGGGTCAATGTTCGGGGAATCGAAAAGGAGGTCACTCAGTGGTGGCCAAATACAGAATTAAATCAAAGAAATCATCAAAAATAAGCATAAGAAATAAACAAATATAAATTTCACCAAATGCGAAATTTCACACTGCGCCCCAGAGGAGGGAGAAAAAACTGTTCAATTTGTTACTAGCTCACTCATCCAATTCGAGGAGGCATAATCGTTGAATTGGTCTTGAAACGGGTTTTGCGTTATCGAGTCGTAAAGAAGCTTCAAGTCCTTTTCGGCACGCTTGAAGGTCTTGGCGTTGTCCGACCTTATTACTCGGGGGAGTCCTCGGCGACCTGCACATCTCGTGAAAGCGTCTATAAATGTTTCGCTAGTCAAATTTGACACCAGTTCGAGAAGTATTCCTCTCGTGACAGCGCACGTAGAGAGTGCAACGTAGCTCTTGCTGCCGTTCCTTAAAATCAATGGTCCCGCAAAATCCATTCCTGTTACCTCGAAGAGGTAGCTTGGTTCGACACGATCATTTGGAAGTGGGGCTTCTGCTTGCGTCATAGTTGGTTGTAGGCCCTTTCGACATGCGACGCAATGGCATAAAATCGATTTTATTGCTCTTCGAGCCTTGGACATCCAAAATCGTAATCGAAACTTGGAAAGCGTATCACCCAATCTTTTCGTAGTTTTCGGAGTGGGAACAACGTTGGCCCAATCGCAATCTCAACACGCAAATTGTCTTTGACAAAATTCCAAAGTAAACCCAAAACTGATGTTTCCTCTTTTTCGGATTCTGTATCACTGGCTGTACAGAACTCAATCAAATGTCATGCAGAACTGTCAAGCTGCCGAAGGACAACACATCGAACAACTACTTAAGTGATATTTAGAAACCAACTACCAACCATCCACCCACACTCCCTCCTACCCAATAATTATTCCGGTGATCCATAATATGCGCAATATTCATACGCGCAACATGTAAGAATAATTCTTAAATGCGATGTTGCGCATATGAATAGCACTGCCATGCGTTACTGCGATATCCCGCGTTCTGAAAAATTTAACTTAAGATAACTAAAATAAGTTGGATACTACTAATTTGATAATGCTCTACAACTTTGTAATTGGAAATTTTGCTGCATCTTAAACGGTTTAAAAGTTAGGAAATGAATGACTTTGAAAATGACCTTCAAGGTCAAATTTGATGACGTCATTGGATTGCTCTCACCCAACTTCCTACACGATTGCTTCATCAAAGTTGGCCTAGATGCAATTGCTCAGGAAATATTTGGAGGGAATCAGACTTTTAGGACACCCTATATATGTTACTTGAGCCTTTCTACTGCTTCGGTTGTCCTGTTGTTTGCGCAGACAGCAACTGTCTGATGATTGCTCAGACAGCGCTCCTACACATTCTGCGGGCCTATGACAACCTGCATACGGCGTACACTTGACGTGGGGATGGTAGTAAAGCCTCCATGTCCGGGTGCCCGATGACGGCTGTGTGGCCGTGAGGAGATTGTGTCCGGCGACGCGTAGGATACCGTCGGGCGCTTAATTCAATCAACAGTGTTCCTCAAGGCATGCCAGATTTGGTAAAACACAGCAGCCAAACTGCGTGTTGAAAACGAGTTACAGAAGTGAAACAACTACAACTCGAAATAGTTTTAGTTAAAGTAACTTCCCAACTAGTTTATGTCACAACTCACCATTGTGCAAAAACACGGATACTTCTTCAAGAATTGACCAAACTGAAGCATAGCCACTTATAGCATGTACTTGCAAGAGTAAATGTGTGGCTGTAATACCAACTTTATGTAAGCAGAATTATTACGAGTATTTACTGAATAAGTAATACTCTAATAAATACATCCATTACACGAACCGGAACCAGAAGTCATACGCAGTAACTCGCAACAGTATGTGAAACCCATTTTGACATATCACACCAACTATAATTGTCGTAAAACATTTATAAGAGGTCAATTGGTAAATGGCTCTCACTAGCCATTTAAACTTATAACCGTCCCAGGTTGTGGCGATGCAGATAAAGTCAACCGCAAATCCTCGGATACTCTAACCCTTTTACACAGATTCGAACCGGACCCAGATGCCCCTACCAGGACCAGATGAATGTCAAACTCAGATGACATCTTTTGCCACATCAGAAGCCAACTTGATATTATCTCAGCGCCTTACAGGCTACTAGATGTATAGTTCAAATCCTCAGTTTGGCCAATTGTCGGCATAGTTACTGTATAATTATTTATGCACATTGATTAATATAATCACTTTACGGTGATTATATTTCATATTAATAAACATGTTATGTCTTGATAACCACATGCCTCATTATTTTACCCACAGTTCACACTTTAGGTTTGTAAGCCTTCTCTCAACATTGAAAGATAGACTTGCTTGTTATGCTTAAATTACCCAATTTGAGCGGAGAGCGTCATCGTCACAAATGGAACAACCATGAGGAGACCCATACAGCGACTGTCATCTCAAAGTGGAAATGAAGGTCTACTCCCCCGGGGTCGGGGGGGACTGTTGAAACTGAAGTTCAAAAGGGGCGAGAATTGGGGGGAAATTGCAAGTGACGCCATGTTTGGTCACTAGAGGGTCACTTTGGTGACCCACAATGTAAAAGGATGAGTTTATGTGTTTTAAAGGGAGGAAAAGTTAGTTTTACTTGGTTTCTGTTTTTAAAATAAAGGTCACTGTTACAAATGTAATCCTAGTACATGCGTGCTTCTTTTTGCAAGAGGTGAAAATCCAGTAGAATCATTGCCATCAGCTTTCTAAAGCTATTTTTATTCGAACTCCCATCAAATATCGAGTTGCAGCCGCAACAAATCAGTTTTGATCAGTTGTTATAACAACGTTTCAATGTGTCAATTCAACATGTTGAAAAGTAAAAATATTAAACAAAATTGCACTCAAGAATAATACTTAAAAACTGCAACTAAATTAACTTTTAGATTAGCAACAAAAATCAATTAACTTTTATATTAAATTTCAACTCTAAAAGCAACACAAGTTGTGGTGACCCGACTGGGGTGGGGCACGAAGAGTTTCTCTCGTGGCCTACATACGGGTAAAGAAGGGGAGTCGCACGCGCGCCTCCCTTCCCTCAGAGCATTGACATCCAGTCAATGGACGGGCGTCTGCCCTGGGGGAGTGGGGGAGATTTGTCTTCTCCACTATTGGGTGGCTTTAGTCACCTGTCACCCCCCGCTTTGTGCAAAGGAATTTGCCTTGCACGGAGCGGGCAGAACCAACACAAAAATCAACCAAGATACACGTAAAAGCCAAACGTCCTAAAACGATCAAGCCTAAGTACAAAGACTTCAGGAGTGACCTAGGACAAGGGACTTTCAACGTGAGTACGATTGATTTGTGTTAACCTCCGCAGAGTAACCTGCGAAACAAGATTACCGCACTATTTTAGCAAGCCAGCTAGAAATAGTAAACCTACTCCAATTCAGCGAGTTGTGCAGACAAACGGTCGCACAAGCCTAAATTGCAGTAACCACGACGAGCGTTCCCGCCGCTGTGTGTATCGCCGGGAACCACCAAGCGTCCGCCGCTGTGTGATCGCCGGACACCTAAACAAAACCCTAAACCTAGACAACAGACCAGAAGTAAGACCTTTTAGGCATTCACTCGCGCCCGACCAGCGTGAGCCCGAAGGACCGAACGAGAAACGTGAGACGAGGACGCCATTCATTGCCACGCCGGCCCAAGACGACACCACGTTGCCATGCGGACGCCATCTTGGATCCAGAGCGCCAACAAAGGACGACCTCGACCAGTTTCCCGCCAACTTCACACACCCCAACCTTTTACCTTTTTATTCCCTTACATATTTTATCTCTTTTACCTGTACATTCCCGTATAATAAATACATTTATTATATTTACCATTTTACATTGTTTGCCGTTTCACATTATTTGGGTAACCGCTTGAGTAAAGCGGTATTGCGAGATTAGAGAGTGACTCAGACCACGTATCAGCGACAGACCGAGTTGAGCGCGACACGGTCAATTAATTTTTCCATCAAATTTCCAATCTAAGAGCAATGCAATTTTAATCACATCTCACATCTCTTGTAATAACGAATGCTCGCTCTCCCCAACTAGTTATCGACATCTGTAGTGCGCACTTGTTTTTACTCTGACCGTGTTTCTTGTTTTCCCTGGACACCAGGTGGACTTGCAACTTGATTCCAGTGGTTCTAAAGGTAAGAAAAAACCTTAACCCCATAGTGATATTGTGATTACAATCCACAAAGGTGGATTCGCAAATACATGATTAACTGCCTGTTAACCATATTTTGTTGTGCAAAGCCAACCAGCACTAAAACCAGGCCTGCAGGTGTGCAGGATGTGTCGCTCACAAACTAGCCTCATCAGGAAGCAGCTACGGCCCTGAACTTATAAAAAATGGCGAAAGAAAGATGCATCCTTCGATCAAAGTGCAAAAATGGCAGCGACCACTGAGGGCTTTGTACGCGCGTGCTGTACTTTTTTTCGTTCGTGGTAGTCTAAAGTGTTTGTCCTTTCTGTGTGCCACATTAAGCACAGTTCTGTTCAAAATGACATTATAAGTTAAAAAATAAACGGTCTAAATTAAAAAATAGTTATTTCATATGCGAAATAATGTATTCTATCGTAAATTATATTGTACATTTTGAATGAATAATCATCCCACTATTAGACTATAGACATCAGTTAAAGTACACAGACTCCCATGATTAAGTGTCAAACATGTCAATTTGATTAAACTTGTCATGGAGTCATGAAACAAATGTGATTCTCTTGATCAAGTTGGGTTCATTCAGAGCTGGCCGATGGCAACATTGATTTCAATTATTACACGAGTTAGGGGTGGAATCAATTGAGAAATATTGCGCAATTAGGGATGGCGTAGTAGGTGCGTTCGATAACTCATTGCAACATGTTGTAAACAAAAAGTAAATTTTGTTTTAAATTCCTAATCAATTTGTGACGATTCTACTTTTGGCTGATTTAATAGCCATTTAAGATAGATAAATAATCGGTTTAAACAAGACGTTGCTAGGAGTAGCAACAACCTAACCGAGATAAGCTTACAGAAGTCTGTGTAAAAATATGAATTCATGACTGAGCAGAAATAACTTACAGTTTTAGTGTGACATAACATATTTATTACTGAATAATAATAACATAATTTGTGGGTTCTTGACGCGTGTAAACGGGCGGCATCAACTGGTTGAGGATCCGGGCGAAGCCAGAGGGATACGGCTGACTTGCGGCATCGTCACAAATAACGCTACGGAGACGTATTTGGTCCGCAGCTCGAGTATCTAATGATGCGAAGAGTCCTTCGCACAAATAGGAATATTCGGCAGAATATTCCATATTCCAAATGAATAAATGTAAAGTGATTAATGGAATATAACAAATGAATTGTTATATAAATATTAATTGGGCGGGGACCGTCACGACAATTGAGAGAACGTCGCGGGAGTTGTTGAGACTCCATCCGCCAGCATGCCTTACGACGACAAGATCTCGTGATCAGGCGCCGAGTATTTAATTGTACGCTTTAATTCGCTATCGGTGGTACCAACCACCAGGTAAACATTTCTATGGACTTACCGGGTTTAAAAGATATTGCCAATACAGGATTACCAATGCCCGAGTAATTTGTTTAACACGATATATTTTATATATCGTTCACGGGTTACTAACCCGGAGGGTACGATGGGGCGGGGACCGTCACGACGGTCGAGAGAACCATCGCGGGAGGATTTGACTCCTCCATCCGCCAGCATGCCTTACGATGACGGGATCCATTGATCGAGCACCGGGTAAATATTACTTGGCCACTGCCGTTGGATTACCATTATCCAGGTAGTTATTTATCGCAACATCTTGAAGATATTACTCACGGGCTACCAACCCGGCGTGTTACCTGTACATTAGGCCTTTACCGACTTTTAACGAGCGGAAGGACCAATTGTAGAAAGACGGGAACCTGCGTGGGCTGTTTACAACAGCCATCCTGCAGCGGACTGAGGCCAGTTAGCTGAGGGACCTACTTTCATTTAGCAAGGTCGTACTGTATACGACCGTTATATTAAGCCACCGTACGAAATCCTACTGTCCCGTAGAACAGCTGGCTAACGTTACGGGGCCATTTCATGCGAATGCATGTCTATTACCGGAGTTAGCCTTCCCGAAATAGCCCTACAACAGCAATAACAAATAGTAATGAATACTAACTGTGGAGAGCTGAGGTGGCCTGATGTGTCGATAGAGAATAATGAAATCAAACGATAACAATTCAACTACAGACAATATACAAGTTCAGTTATCAAGCCAGGGGGATTGAGTGGGTGTGAAACTGATGCTTATATAGTTCTGTAGAACTACTAGATTGGCGACAGCCAATCAGCGTACGAATCGGCGGATTCGTGGGTCACTAGTCCGGACCTAATATATGACTATGTCCAGATGGGCCCAGTTGGGGGTGGGAAGGGTCCAATTGGCCCCCTTCGACAGGTAAGTAATGTGGATATTGATTCGATAGAATCAACTTTGTCAAGTAAATAATACTTAGTTTATATCGAATAAAATAGTTATATTTTATTCACCGTGTCTAAATAATTATTTATCACACTTTTTAGTTTTATCGAGTTTGAATTACGCGCGTTTGGTAAACAGCGCCATCTATTGTGAACATTGATAAATACGGATTTGTAATCATCACACATCCCCCGGTGACAATCATAGAGTTTACCAACTTTTTAATTGTCATTCTTAATGTATAAGAAATGTTCACCTAATTCTATCGAATTAATCCATATTGGTAAGTATTTTTTATTAAACTTAATCACGTTATTTCTTTCAGAAACTTCGTCACCCGATTAGACTAATCGGCTTCTCTGTACAGCGCAACTCCCGGTTGCTAAGCGACGGAAATGGACTCGACTGAACATGGATACGTGTTCGAGAAAATTAATTTCGATGGAAATTTTTATTTTCTCCGTCAGATAAATTCTTCAAGGCTCATTAATCAACAAGATAATCAATAAAATAAACTTATGCAAAATTTTATTTATCAAAAATCTAACTACTTAACTTTTTATTACGATTGTCATAAAAAATTAACGAATTTCAACTTGAAATTCTTCAGCGCTTCGATCAAAGCAAAAACAAACACAATTTTCCACAAATAATTATGAAAATTCGCAAAATAATCAAACAAACATATATTAATATGATTAATTCAAATAAACATCCAAATTGAATTCGGGAAAACACAAAATTAAATTGAATCCAATTTGCAAAATTAACTACATTCGTCTGAATATTTAAATGATTAGTTCTAATTTCAAACAAAACTAAACACACTACTCATGAGAATACTGGAAAAAATTGCAAACACAACAAAACACTTGGATTATTTTTAGTCAAAAATATCCACTCGGAAAATAACGAATGTTAATTTGTCCCTTTTAATCCTTCTTTTCGACGTCAGTCGAATCTTTCTCTTCCTTCTTCTCGACTTCAGCAGAAGTCAGAAAATCAGACTCTTCAGTCGCCTCTGTCGAGACGGCGGAAAACACAGCTTCTTCCGGCGCTTCGATTTCATCCGGACTCGGAGGCGGAAACGGCAGGTCCTCGAGGAGCTCGGCCACGAAATCGATGACAGAAATCATTTCCTCGGCGTCCTCGAACTGTGCCTCGTCCGAAGTTTCAGACTTAGGCGCGATAGGAGCGCTCGACACGTCGGTTACGACCGCTGGAGGATCCTCCACGGGTTTGGACGACGCTTCTACGGCCTGTTGAAGCTTACGGGCTCGCCCTCGTGCCAAGATGTTAGTACGCTGGACCTTGGCTATTTCCTTCGCTCGGTCGAGCGTCAGACAGCCTCGTCCACGCGACATTGCTCTTGGTCGAACGATTTCCTCTTGTACCTCGCTTCCGACGCTTTCGGCGGCTTGGACAGTTTCAGTAGAAACTTCGGAGTCCTCGGATGGCGGCGGCGACTGTCGAAGGAGTTCGACTCTTACACCGGCGTTGGCTTCAGCGCGGGTCCAGGTGAGGAAGCGTGGGTCGATGTACACAGCCTCGCCGCGGCTGTTCAAAAACAATCGACACTTGGGGCAGTGAGCCCAACATCGCTTCTCGTTAGGCTTAATGCCTTTAACTACGTGGGGCTGAACCTCCTTTCTCCACGGCTCCAAACGCGGTCGCGTTTTCCTTCCACGACAGTTTGGACAACGCATTAGTGAAGAACCTGCGGATGCACCGCAGCACCACCCACAGCCGACGCAAAATGGGCAGATCGTCTCCGTGGCCTGGTCGGTCACGATGTTATCGTGAGGTATTCCGGCTGCCATGTCACGCTCACACTGTTCTTTGCGCAGGCGGGCCTTCTCGTCCTTCTTTCTTGCCTTATTGGCGGCTCGGTACTCGCGGTTGCGAGAAACAGGCTCCGAAAAACGCAGGGCGCCCGGTGGCGGCTCGTTCCATCCGTATTTGGATGCTGAAGATTCAGCACCGGCAGGAAGACGTGCAACAGACGTTGATTGTCCTGCCACAGTCGGTGCAGCTGCATTCGACGTGTTGGCGACGGTAGGCGCCACGCTTGCAGTTGGCGGCCGAAATTCTGGCGAATGCGGGGCCAACGGGACGTTGATAACGTTTACAGGCGGATATGCTACCTGGGCCAACGGGGCCAATTGCGCCGACTCATAAACAGTTGGCTGCGCAGAAGTGGACGGGGCCTGCATCATCGAATTCAAATCGAGCGGAAGTCCGTCCGGATGGACGCTCAGCCAATTTAGCGTTGCGAGTTGCAGTGGCGTCAGGGCATACATTGAGGCGGGCGCCGTCGGTACTGGTTGGGCCCTCATGTAGGCACGTTCTGCCGAACGACGTTGTTCGTCACTAGACGAAGTCGATGAGCTCGAGCTTTCATGACGATGACGTCGATGACTCCGTTTTGAACGGTGTTTACCACTTCCCATCTGCACAAGCAAATAAATTATTTTATTAAAAATAATTCCACTCTAAATAGTCATTCCTTGAGTCCAAAGAATTTAAAACGTATTGTTCGCAACGAAAATACACAACTCGAGTTATTTATAACCCTTAACACGTGACACTAATGAGTCACATTCCCCTTGTGTTTATGACACGAGAATGGACTCGCCGACAGGGATTTTCATCGAAAATCGCAACTTGTTGATTTTTCAAAAGAAAAATTCTTTTAGTTTCTTTAAACTATTTAATCCAACTTTCGAGTATCAAAGATAACTTTCGTATTAATTAATTAACACTTAGTCTAATAAATATCTTACATCGAAAATTCATCGCCAAATAATTTATGCAAGCCTCGACCGCGACTTGATTTAAATAATTAGTGCCTACATACTTAAATCTTAATAATTCATTATTAATATTTAACCCAACTATTCGACTGAATAGCTAAACTTCCAGAGTGATTTAATGCCGATTCACGCTTATAACGACACGTGAATTTCTAACTTTTATCGGGACGCCGATATTTTATCAATTGTTGCGAACAATTTTTTTACAATTCTTTGGTCAAAGAATATTATTGAAAACTACTTACAGTTGAAACTAGTTTTCCTTGTTTAGGAGTCGGCTAAATGAATTAGCGGAAATCTCGAGTTGAAAAGTGAAGACGGGTTGAAGGGACGAAGTCACTAGTATCCGTGTGTTTTACGAAGTGTTTGTGTGCAATGAACCCTGGGAATTTTATTCTTTATTAATTGTCGGGTTCGAGGTTTAATCACACCTCGTAAGTCTCGTACCTTCGTAATTACGCGAGATTATCACTTTTCAAAGTAATTCTCTGTATTTTGGTTAAAATACATGTAAATACGACCAAAAAATTAAAATATTCTACCGAATATTTAATTCATCGCAACAAATTCATATTTTTAATATAAATTTCCATAAATATCGTAATATCTTGTCCCCCGGTGTTGAGATTATAAATCACTACACCTGTCAGACATGTAAATAATTACAGTCTCCAAGTTTTGAATAAAACTTATCAATTCCAACAGAACTTTGAGGCTTTTCCTCGTTGTTGGTATGGTTTTTTAAATACTGCAGTGATGTTTCGCACGAAATTTTCATCTGCATATTTAGGATTTGGTTTTCGTTCTCGTCGTGGACGAGTGCTAGTTCGAGGAACTATCGGTTGGGGTTTGCGGGGTTTTCGAGGCGGTTTCTTTGGAACTTCGCCTCTTTTCAACGCCGCTTTCCTTTCCATAGCAGTTAATCGTTGTCTGTGTCTATGCCTAGACTTTGTGGGCGCAGATTTGTCAATCTGCACTGGAGTTGAGTCGGACAATTCCATTGGAATTTCTGAAGAAGTTTCAGGAATTAATTCCATTTCCTCAGCATCCGGAAGTAGATTACTTTCGTCCATCCATTTAAGATTTTCTTGAGGCGAGTAAGAGGCGGACTTTTGTCCTACTTTCCACGTCTCAATCGGGTATGACGGAGTATAGGGATACAACGCTTTAATATTTACTGATTTTTCAATCGAACCATCAGCTAATTTGCGTAATTTATACGCTCCGCCAGGAAGTACTTTAGTAATTTCCCACGGTCCATCTCTCTTCTCGGCAAATCCCGCGGAGATATTTTTATCTGCGCACGAGAGAATGTGAGTCTGTTTCCAAACTAAATCTCCAACTTCGAACTCCGTAATTACGAACTTTTGTTCGTGTATTTTCCTATGTCGTTCAAAATTCAATTGAATTCTGCGATGCATCTCTTGATGCGATCTGCGCAATACATCCAATAGTACTCTGACATATTTTTCTGGATTTTCTTTGTCAAATGGATTGGCATGTTTAATAATCCTTGGGTCGAAAGGTAATGTTACG
Organism: Strigamia acuminata; assembly: GCA_949358305.1. Lineage (NCBI taxonomy): Eukaryota > Metazoa > Arthropoda > Chilopoda > Geophilomorpha > Linotaeniidae > Strigamia > Strigamia acuminata. The sequence continues at coordinate 52,904,609 of OX442314.1, forward strand.
ATTCGTCCCGTGTTCAGCAGCATCGGGCTTGAGCCGGTTGCCGCCGAAACATTATTTCGCATTGCGAATGCAAATTCGTCTAAATAACGCGGCCATTGCGTGTGCACATCTGTGTACAGGGCCAGCATCGTCTTTATGTCTCTATTGGCTCGCTCTGTCGGGTTCGCCTGGGCATGATACGTGCTTGTATGGGACGGGCGAATGTTGTACATTTCGCAATACTCATTGTAAATATCGGAAACAAATTGTTTTATGTTATCGCTCACAATCTTTTTGGGGTGTCCCCATCTGTTTGTAACAGATCTTAATTCTTGAACGCAGTTAGCGCTCGTGGCTTTTGTCAAAGCCTTAATTTCAACGAACTTGGTACAATTGTCAATAATGACAAAGATATACTGGTTTTGGGACCTTCCCGCGGGTTTCGGGCCCATCAAGTCCATGTTAATACATTCCCAAGGATTGGTCATGTTGTGTGGTGTGTAAGGAGCTGCGTGCCTTTTCTGTTGAATAGGCTTGTACTGAGCACAGTGCGTGCAGCTTTTGACGTAGTTCCTGACACTTCTACTCATACCAGGCCAGAAATATATTAAACGCGTTTTCTCAAGCGTCTTACTCATCCCAGCGTGACCGCTTAGGGGGTGGCCATGACAAGCGAAGAGTACTCGTTTTACGAGTGAACTGGGTACAACGGCTTTAAAGCCGTTTCCCGAATCGTTTAATTCCTCTTCGAACGAAGGGTTAAAATAGATGATCATTTGATCACCATCAACTTCTTTTTTGTCTAAACAATAGTTTTTGACTTTGTTTTTCCATTCTTTTATTTCAGATTGTGGTATCCCAACAACCTTGTCATTCAATAAATATTCTCGAATGCGTTTGCATTCAGTATCTAGTAGCTGAGCATCTATTATTTCTCTCCTTGTAGGAGGGACTTCTTTAAGTACTTCAGTCAACGCACTGTACAAGGTTTCTTGTACTTCCTCCCCCTCCCTTTCTTCAGAACATTCTTTAGAATTTTCTGAAAAATAGGAACGCATACTAGCCAAAAATTCTCGTTTTTCCGGGGCACGATTTAATGAAACAGAAGGATTTCCGTCCCACTCAGGCCAGTATTGTTTAATTTCTACAGGTTCCACATGATCTCGAAGAGGAATGTCTTCCTCTGTTAGTGGGGCTCTAGAAAGTGCATCTGTAACTTGATTAGCAGCACTTTTTCGAAAAACAATTTTAAAATTTCCACATTGGATTCTTAAGGCCCATCGGCCAAATTTCCCAGATGGTTCAGGCGTTCGCATCAACCATTTTAATGCTTCAGCATCTGATTCCAAAGTAAACGTACCATATTCGAGATATGGTTTAAATCGATCAATAGCCCACACGACTGCGAGACATTCGAGTTCCGGCGTTGTATAACGCTTCTCCGCTCCACGTAAAACTCTGCTTGCATAAGCTACAGGTCTGGGTACAGAAATGTTTTTCTGCTTCTTTTCGTCGAATATATCGACGTCTTGGCAAAGGACAGCTCCTAAGCCTTTGTGAGAGGCGTCAGTCATGACGACAAATGGCAGAGTCATGTCTGGTTTGTGTAGACAATTGTCGCCACAAAGTAGCTCTTTAATTTTATTAAAAGCTTCTGTCTGCTCATCTCCCCATTCAAATGGAGTTTTCTCATTCATCATACGTGTGTATGGTGCGGCAATAGTTCCGTGATTTGGAACAAACTTCCTGAAGAAGTTAGTCATGCCGTGAAAGCGCTGAATGTCTTTAGCACACGTGGGGGTGGGAAATTTCATAATCGCCGATATTTTATCGGGATCACCGAAGAGACCTTCGGGTTTAATCCAGTGGCCCAAGAATTTTAATTCTGTACGCCCAAAACGAGATTTCGCTTTATTTATTGTCATGTTGGCTTGGTTAAGCCTTTCCAAAACATCTCGAACATGTTTGAGATGATCATCCCAATTATCTGAATACACAATTACGTCATCCAAATAAACTAACGCGTAGTCTTGCAAAGCTGAGCCTAAAATGCCTTCCATCAGACGCTGGAAAGTACAAGGCGCATTGCAAAGGCCAAACGGCATTTGCACAAACTGATATGGACCATTTGGCGTGTAAAATGCCGTCTTTGGACGATCTTCTTTACACATCTCGACTTGGTAGTAACCTTTGACAAGGTCAATGGACGTAAAATACTTTGCCGGACCAGTATTATGTAATAAGAGGTCAATACTTGGCATTTGTATCACTTCGACTTCGGTGATGGCATTCAGCCACCGGTAGTCGATGCACATCCTATACGAGCCGTCAGGCTTCGCAACAATGACGGGATGACTTATAAAGGGCCCTTTGGCCTTTTCAATGAGTCCATCCTGTTCCAATTCTGCAGCTAGTTTGGTCATAATGGCTCTCTTGGCCGGGTTATACATTCTATACTGCATTTTGGGCAATGAATGCCCTTCTTTGAATTTAATACGATGCTGGGTCACGTTAGTGCACCCAACTTGATCACGAAATACATTCGGTATCGAGTTAACCACTTCGCGAAGTGCTAGTCGTTGTTCTGGAGTGCAGTCGCTCTCCTCAACTAATTTTTCATCCCAAGTCAACACAGGAGTGTCTGTTAACTCAATTGAGTTGAGAGTGGACGACAGTCCTAAATAATCGAAAGTAATTCGATTTAACGGGGCGAGGGCCAGATTGGCTTCTTCCGATTCATAAGGAGCGGACCAATTAGGTTTATCTGCACAAGAGAACTCTTGTAAATGTGGATGCGGACTAATTTTCTGTCTGCGCATGAAATTGTGACCAAGTATCAAGCCACAAACTCGTTTTGCCAAAACGATGAAATTCATTGGTGTAAATTCATCAGCCCATTGCACGCACAAAGTTATTTGTCCGACAGGCTTGTGTGCTACGCCTACAGCGTTAACCAACATGTTTCTGGGGGCTTCTTGTAAAAATTCTGGCAAAGCCTGAGTTTCAGACAAGAGTTGTTCCCCGATGTAACATTGAGATGCTCCTGTATCCATGAGCGCGTTGTAGGTGAGTCCACCAATTGTGATCTTCATTCGAGGATCATCTTTATTATTACCTAAAGTAATATTGTGCAAATTATTACCACCTATGACTCTGTTGAGTCGGCGGAGTCTACAGAATTTCTTCGTGTAGCACTTGTGTGGAAACAATGTCAGATTTTTTAATTGTTCTGTCATTTTTTGCCGATTTTCATCCACTCCGCCACTATGACTAGTGGCTATGTCTAGACAAACAGTGTCTACATCCATAAATAAAGTCTCCGATGTAGCATTAGCTACTTCTGCGGGATGGAATAAACCTTCGTCCCCCGGATCTAGTTTTTTGAACTAGTCGCACTTGAATCAGCAGATTCAAGTTTGATCAAAGTCTTGACCATTTCTGCCAACGAGTTGGTCAGCGAAGTTTGTAACTTATTTTCAAAAGTATTAAGTTTCGCATCAAGTTTAGCATCTAGTGTTGCATCCAACACTTCATGAGTTATCCATCTGTTATTAGGACGTTTAGAAGTAGGATCCACAGTCGGGGAATCCGGGGTACTTCGTTTTTGCAACTCTTCAGAGTTGAAATTTGTACGTGGTTTTAAATCTGGACATTCTCGACGCATGTGTCCTGGTTTCTTACAGTGGTAACAAACTAATTGACCACGTCTGGTCTGATCTACTACTCCATTTATTAAATAAACAGCCTCGCACTCCTCAGGTAACTCTTCCTCACAAATATTAAGTTGTTCTTGTGAATCCAAAGTTAAAGATTTAGCATTTGTCTTCGGCTGAGGACGAGTGTCAGTTTTCCGAGGTGGGAAAACAACTGGATTGGAAATATTTTCCCTTGCTCCATTAGCTGTACGACTGTACAAGCCTTTATTTTTTGTTATAACGGTATAAATCTCTGTCAGAGGTAAATCCGCTATGCCTTGCGTATGCAAAAGCAAATCATTAGCAGGAGTTACACTCCCGATAAAAAGACATCCAGCCCCTTTTGCATCAAGACTGTCTTGTAATATCCATAACTGGTAATATTTGTGCATAAAGTCGTAAAGACTTTCTGTTTCCAGTTGTTTCAACTTAGTTAGTTGGTTCGTCCGCTCTTGTCGAGTGGCTACGAACCGCTCTTTGAACGCCTGTTCAAATACTTCCCAAGATATGAAATCTTCTCTCCTTTCATGAAACCAACCATGCGCTTGCTCGGTTAGATAACCGGCTACGCCTTTAACAAGCATGTCATCGAGTGACATGTTTCGCAGGAAAGCGACATTTTTTACAATGTTGAGAAAGCGTTCGCTTTCTTCTGCTTTTCCGGAGAATACGGGAATGTCTGGGGGCTTCAAACAGTTAGTTTGAGGGACAGTGGCGGAATTTTTTCCTGCCTGCATCAACTTGTGCATGGTCGTGGCAATGGACGCGAGGTCATCAGCCGTCATTCCAAAGCTACTGGGGGGGCGCGAATTGTCATTTGACGACCCACCATTGTTTGTTTGACTCGAGTTATTTTGACTTGAGCCACCATTATTGGGGTTGAAATTATTCGACCCTCCTTGATTTGACCTACCGTGGTTACCAAAGTTCGAATGACTTTGGTTCCCATAATTCGAATGATTATTAGAATTACCCTGATTGTCAAAATTCGGACAGTTGTTCGAACTTTCTTGATTACCAAAATTCGGACGATAGTTCGAATTACCTGGCGTACCCTGATTCAAATAATTATTTGAATTTCCTGGAGTTCCAGTAGAAGGATTATTTAAATCGTTCGGATTATTTGGGTTAATCGAGTTCGGAGGAACTGAGTGACCCTTTTGCAAGTTAGGTGCGGGACTAGAATTGTTTGCAAATCTAGAATTTGTGTCAAAACGGTAGTTTGGACCTCTTGTCGCATTTAAATTTGGATTCAAATTTCCAGCGAGATTCGGACAACTAGTTGATCCGTTGGGGAAGCTTGGAGTGGGATTGGCCATATTTGGCGGACCCATATTCGCTCTGTTGAACGTATTCTCAAAATTTTCGGGATTAGTAAATCCCCTTTGTTGGTTGCGAGCGAAGTTATTCGCTCGTAATCGTTGTTGAAAAGCACGATTAAAATCTCCTGGTGTCAAATTCGGTTGAGTTTGTCTAGGAGGTTGTTGCGCAGTTTTATTTCTATATCTAGAAATAGGCGTCGAAGGAGTGGGGCTAAAATTATTTAATCTTTGGCTGGCTGGGGAATTAGGTTGCTCCGACGTAGCACGACGCGCGTGCACAAAATCTAACACTTCGGTCAAAGATCTAAATTGGTTTGGGTTCAAACCGTGATCCTGACAAAATAATAGACCGCCTCGGCCTAAATGAGAACCTTCAGGAATGCATTCCTCTTCTCCGGGCGGAGTAGGTTCACGTGGAGCCCTATTCTCTCCAGATGGTCCGGCTGTTTCAGTTGAAACGCCATTATGGACCGCGTGGTTTCCCACTTCTTCAATTCCATTAGGAACAGGTATAAACCCGGATAGATTCATTCCACCGGTCAAACAAGTTCTTTCCTTACCACGGGTGTTCATGTGATGCTGATTATTAGTCATAACTAAACTTAAAACTGAGAAAATTTCCTAAGTCTGAGAGATAACGATGAAGTTGCAAACGTTCAGGAGGGTCGCAAACGAAGCAGTGGTCACACTAGTTCGAATGGAAGTATGGGTACTTCGGTACACCTCTCTGATTGGTCAAGTATCAACGCTAGTCTCGCGAGAGTCCAATCTCGTCCGAGATTGGTGGAAATCACCAAGTTCGTGGAACCGTAATCTTGACAGATTCCAGTGTTATGACGTAGTCACCAGACAAAATGGATACTTTTCAAAGTATTTTAAAATATCACCGCATTTATTAATAAATGAATGATCACCTTTATGGAATTTTTTTTTTTTTTTTTTTTTTAAAAGTTTTAAAACTCGTAATTTCAAAAGACGCGCCGATTCGTTTGAATCGACGGCTTTTCTGCACAACACGGGTTGCTAGGCAACACAACAGCGAGAATTCTTCTTCGCTAAAATTCGAATGGTATTCCATTCGTAAAATTCGATTTCAATGGCTTGAGATCACGATTTTTAACCAACATTTTAATGTAGATCAGGTCTGTAAAAAAAGGTAAACCATTTGAAATAAAATATAAATTTTAATTCCTTCGAAAATGTCAATTTTCTTTCTAATTTATTTAGGCAAATAGATTTAGGTTTAACTTGAAGTCTCAAGCAAATACATATAAAAGAATATTCTAAAATTAAAACAACTGTTAAATTGATAAAAGGTCAACTTTTCAAAATTAGGCCCGACCGCGTGGTTTTGTCAGATTGTCGATGACAAAATGACGTTACCCGGGCGGAACCAACTTCAACAAGTTCGGGCAAGACTCCTATTCTCGGGGTTGGGCCTTTAGGCCTGACCACGCGGTAGAAATTATTAGTTTTGTTAAAACACATAATTTCTCCGACGGAAAATCGGAATAAAGTGAATTACACTTATTTTCTTGCGAGAAGTTCTAAAACAGAATAAAATATATTAAACACAAATATAAATTTCGTTTGAAATTTATTTTATACACAAAAATTTACTGCAAAATTATACTACTCGAATTCATCATAGGCACACAAAACTTCAAAATTCATTTGAATTTTGCAGCCTATCTCGGTAGAACCTCCACTTGTGACGATTCTACTTTTGGCTGATTTAATAGCCATTTAAGATAGATAAATAATCGGTTTAAACAAGACGTTGCTAGGAGTAGCAACAACCTAACCGAGATAAGCTTACAGAAGTCTGTGTAAAAATATGAATTCATGACTGAGCAGAAATAACTTACAGTTTTAGTGTGACATAACATATTTATTACTGAATAATAATAACATAATTTGTGGGTTCTTGACGCGTGTAAACGGGCGGCATCAACTGGTTGAGGATCCGGGCGAAGCCAGAGGGATACGGCTGACTTGCGGCATCGTCACAAATAACGCTACGGAGACGTATTTGGTCCGCAGCTCGAGTATCTAATGATGCGAAGAGTCCTTCGCACAAATAGGAATATTCGGCAGAATATTCCATATTCCAAATGAATAAATGTAAAGTGATTAATGGAATATAACAAATGAATTGTTATATAAATATTAATTGGGCGGGGACCGTCACGACAATTGAGAGAACGTCGCGGGAGTTGTTGAGACTCCATCCGCCAGCATGCCTTACGACGACAAGATCTCGTGATCAGGCGCCGAGTATTTAATTGTACGCTTTAATTCGCTATCGGTGGTACCAACCACCAGGTAAACATTTCTATGGACTTACCGGGTTTAAAAGATATTGCCAATACAGGATTACCAATGCCCGAGTAATTTGTTTAACACGATATATTTTATATATCGTTCACGGGTTACTAACCCGGAGGGTACGATGGGGCGGGGACCGTCACGACGGTCGAGAGAACCATCGCGGGAGGATTTGACTCCTCCATCCGCCAGCATGCCTTACGATGACGGGATCCATTGATCGAGCACCGGGTAAATATTACTTGGCCACTGCCGTTGGATTACCATTATCCAGGTAGTTATTTATCGCAACATCTTGAAGATATTACTCACGGGCTACCAACCCGGCGTGTTACCTGTACATTAGGCCTTTACCGACTTTTAACGAGCGGAAGGACCAATCGTAGAAAGACGGGAACCTGCGTGGGCCGTTTACAACAGCCATCCTGCAGCGGACTGAGGCCAGTTAGCTGAGGGACCTACTTTCATTTAGCAAGGTCGTACTGTATACGACCGTTATATTAAGCCACCGTACGAAATCCTACTGTCCCGTAGAACAGCTGGCTAACGTTACGGGGCCATTTCATGCGAATGCATGTCTATTACCGGAGTTAGCCTTCCCGAAATAGCCCTACAACAGCAATAACAAATAGTAATGAATACTAACTGTGGAGAGCTGAGGTGGCCTGATGTGTCGATAGAGAATAATGAAATCAAACGATAACAATTCAACTACAGACAATATACAAGTTCAGTTATCAAGCCAGGGGGATTGAGTGGGTGTGAAACTGATGCTTATATAGTTCTGTAGAACTACTAGATTGGCGACAGCCAATCAGCGTACGAATCGGCGGATTCGTGGGTCACTAGTCCGGACCTAATATATGACTATGTCCAGATGGGCCCAGTTGGGGGTGGGAAGGGTCCAATTGGCCCCCTTCGACAGGTAAGTAATGTGGATATTGATTCGATAGAATCAACTTTGTCAAGTAAATAATACTTAGTTTATATCGAATAAAATAGTTATATTTTATTCACCGTGTCTAAATAATTATTTATCACACTTTTTAGTTTTATCGAGTTTGAATTACGCGCGTTTGGTAAACAGCGCCATCTATTGTGAACATTGATAAATACGGATTTGTAATCATCACAAATTGCATTGACCCCGTGTACCGGCCACGCCGCACAGGTTGGGAACCGCTGATGTAAAAGCAACAAAATAATCCAATTATTTTTTCTATTACCGGTACATTTGTAATCTAAAAACAACACAAGTCAATTTCCTTTCTAATCAAAAAAGTAATGCAAGTTAATTATTTTTTAAAATAAATTTTTAATCAAAAAGCAATAAAAGTCAATTTTTGTATCAAATATATAATCTAAAAGCAACGCAAGGCAGTTAATTTTTGTTAGAAAATTGTGAGATGTTCGATTATTTAACTACTGCTAAATATGTTCCACTCTTGTGTATTTATATAGTTTGTTGTATTATTTGTGTTTTATATGTTGAGTTTCCACACACAACAGTTGATCGGAATGTATCTGTTTACGTTTTAGCGCGCTCGAAACGACGCATTGTTTCGGTACAGTGTTGTTTTTCATCAGTCCTGCGTTTAATGAGTTCCCTGATGCTGATGTGGGCAACATGTCGTTGCATTTGCAGTACTGTCGTTCTTTGGTGCATTTGAGATGTCTACATTACGGTTGTTTCAGTGTAGCACGCATTTTGTAAAGTTTCGGTGCTGTCTCAAATGTACTTCCTTAGTTTGTGTAGATTCATTCTATATTTTAGCATTATATAGCTTTGGTCACATGCAAGGCATGTTATGTGTATGAGATTTGTTCTCTCTTGTTTTTACTCACTCTTCACCTGCAAAGAGAATAAAGTGGCAGCCATTATGTTTTTGGGTTTAAGCCAAAGCTTAAACATGTCTCTTCTTCTTGTCAACACTCACCCAGCTAGCCCGGTAGCCCAACATTATATTGGCAGCTTATCATTTGCAATATAATTATATCTCACTGTGCGGTGCCGCTAGGCATGCTGAACCGGCGACCGACCCGTCACACACAGGGCGTAAACCCCATGGGTGACGTGGTCGAACGCCTCGGACGAACGCTCTGCCGTACTTACCCGTACGACCCATGTAGCCACTCACGGTACTGCAGCAGTCATCTCAACCTGCCACTGACATCACAGTGGTAAGTGGTGAGAAGAGCAGAGTCGGCAGTTGGTCTCTGCCATTGTTAGGACAGTGGCAGCTGCACCTGTCACTTCTTCACTCTCGGCTCCCTCAGCAACGTCTCTCTCTCAGCACACCACTCTGCTCTGTACCTCCCCTGCTAGGCCGGTCCACTCCTCCAAGAAGGGGACGGCTTGGGGCCGCCAGGCGGTGTGTGGAGTGACGTAGGCCACTAGGGTGGCCAAACGGTTAGATCTCCCCCCTTCCGAAGAAGTCGGGAAATTGGAGCCACACACCAAACCCAACGGGGCAACACAGATCACCAGGCAAGCACGACAGCATTGCCAGTCGTCGTAAGACAACCGTATGTCTGAGTGCACCATGCAACAACCACACAGCAGTTAAGGATCACACAGCAGTCAAGGATCACCTAGCCTAGATGGCCGAAAAATAAAATCAACTATTCTAGTACAATGTACTAGAATAGTTGATTTTGTTTTTACACATGTACTAAGTACATGTGTAAAAATAATTCACCGAGTCTGAGTGTAACAGACTCGAGACAAATCATAAACAAAAAACATATTGACCATAAAACAAGAATGGTAGAGGTTGGTCAAGCCTCTAAACGAACATTAAACAATATGCTAAACAAATGACACAAATAAATAAACGTAGTATTCACAATAACCAGCCGGGACCTGACCTAGATCCACGGGCCGGGAGGTCGCAACGAAAGCTGAAGACCTCAGATGGCTTCTTCCTCCATGTATGAATGGGCAACGGTATCAATGGGACAACGCTTCACGCGTGTCTGTCGTCCACATCAGGCTGGCATCCAACGGGATTCTGAAAAATAAGAAAATCAGGGCCGGGAGACCCTTCGTTTGTACAATTTACGCCGAGGGCGGCAACCAGAGCTTTTCAGGGCGCTTTTGCATCCTCGTGCGGTGGCTGAAACCGCGAGGTGTCTTGCGACTAATCATCGGTTATCACCACAACTTCCATGGCTACTGTTGGTGGCATGCTAAGTGTCTCATCCAACAGCTGCTGGATTAGAGGCGGGAGGGTGACTTGTGAGGTCTCCCTTACCGTCTCTTGCGTTGAAGCGCGCAACGACCCAGCAGCAATAGACGGCGGGACTTTTTTCCTTTGTCTTTTCTCCTGCGGGCATTGTGCGCATCCTCGTGGGCGTCCCTGGCCGCCGGATAACAGTGGTCGGGAAAACAACCAATCCTGAGAGGCCGTAAGACAATCGCCTTGCCGAATGTAGAAAGAGGTGGCGGCGACATAGTCGTCCTCAGAAACTCAAGCATCTCGACAGGCCGAGGTGCATGAATAGCTGGCGTGACTATCCTCTAGTGGGTAGGATTATCCACCTTTGGGAGCCCCGCAAGCGTCTCCATGTACGCACAAACTTCCGAACCTTCCAAACATGCAGGCATCGGCGCAGACGCCTACTCCCTTGATCACTTCTGGACCACGATCGGTGAAGATAAGTGCCTAAACCAGCGGTCCATCGCATCACCAAGTGTGATTTGAAAGGCCCGAACCAGCTAGCACCACCTAATTCGTCGTGAGGCAGAGACCGGAAAACTCAAAATGAGCCACATCCGTTGTCTCATGTCAGATAAAACCATGTTAAGCCGGATTGGGTTCTCAGCGGCGTCCAAGAACCGCATGTGCAGTTTCCTCCACCGCTTAACTTCATTCACCCAGAGTTGTCGTGTATCCGGATACACCGCCGCTAATCCATCATGCATCAATAACAGATTACCATTTTTGCTGGGAACAAAACGGGACATTTCAAGCGGCAAACAAAAATGCAAACAAACAGGCGAAGACGAGTGTAACGATAACCAAGACGAGTACGGCGATAACGAAGACAAGTGCGGCAATAACGAAGACGAGTACGGCGACGCTGAAGACGGTGAAGACGGTGAAGACAAGTGCGGTAATGGTGAAGACGAGACACATATATATGACAAAATTCGGCAATAAAACGTACTTAAAATACATTTCTATAAGTTTTTGGTATGTTTTTGGTGGATTTTGTCATTTTCGGTTTTTATTCGACTTTCTGTCAATTTCAGTCGTTGGCTGTTGTTCCCATTGGCGGTACTGAGGTTGGCGGCACTGGGGTTGGCGGTACTGGGGTCCCACAAACGGTGGCAGAAAGTATTTATCAAGAATGCCGCGATAACGAAACATATCGCAGCCAGAGTGTGGTTCAGACCACTCGAACCTATTCTGCGCTGTGGTTCGAACAGCGCAACGAGGATGCGCGAAATGCGAGGGAAGCCGCCAATCCCACGGTGTCCGAACTCGCCTCAGCGACTGTCCCAACAGGAGTCCAAACTCCGCCACCTTTGCCTCCGGCAGTAAAGCCGCGAGGACCCGCCTTAATGGAAATAACGGGTAAACAGAGGCGTTTGTTCTGCCGAACACCACCCGTTTTGCCGACCATTCCAACCGGTACAGCGCCGCCCGTGACGACATCTGAGCGGGCAGCCACGGCAGTACAGACGGTAGCTCCGTCGGGCACCGCATCAGCCTCGCCCGCGACGCCCCCGACAAACTACTACGCCCGCATTTGTGACGAGTTCCCTCACTTGTCGATGACAACGGCAACGAGTAGAGTTATTCTCGCGCAGAGGGACAAGGGCCGGTCGCTATTTATTTGGCTTCACAACCAAATCAGGAAGTCCACTGACCTAATGCTCCACCAGCGACTGTTAAAAGCCGATCGTGCGCCCACGACGATTGCGGAAGCAAACGCCATCCGGCATACCAACCCCGGGTTTTCCGAGTTCATTCCCAGCATCTGGCTGCAAGAGAGGACGCGTGCTACTCACGAGCCAAAAGGTGGCCACGCCGCGTTCTTAATCATGGAGCACGAGGATCCCCGTGATCAATCTTCGGCACTGGTAGGCGACCTATCCTTGCCGTCCGGGGCGCAACTGCCCATTCCTGGAGTCAGCTACGCCCAGGCTTTGGACCCCACATCGGATCACAGTGGGAAAGTTTGATCGCTCTGGCCGCGAGAGAGCTCGGAGGGGGACGTGTAGTGACCCGACTGGGGTGGGTCAAAACGGAGCAGTTCTCCCGTGACCCACTTACGGGTGTGGAGGGAGCCGCCTGTGTGCCTCCCTTCCCTCAGTGCATTGACATCTAGTCAATGGACAGGCGTCTGCCCTGAGGGGGTGGGGATGACTCGTCTTCCCCACCATTGGGTGACTTTGGTCACCTGTCACCCCCGCTTTGTGTACAGGAATGTGCCTCGGCACAGAGTGGGCAGAACCAACACGAATATCGAACAACACACACGTAAAATCTACCGTCCTAAAAGATCAAGCCTATGTACAAAGACTAGGAGTGACCAGAGACAAGGGATACTTTATAGTGAGTACATTTGATTTGTGTTAAACTCCGTAGCGTTAACTACGAGATAAAATAACCACACTGCTTTAGCACGCCAGCTAAAAGCAGTAAAACCACCTCAATTAGCGAGTTGCGAAGACAAACGGTCTCGCAAGCCTAACTGAGGTAAAAACCACGACGACCTTCCCGCCGCTGTGTGTATCGCCGGGAAACAGAAGAGTAAGCCGCTTACGCCGCTGTATGACCGCCAGACACCACACAATTACAAAACCTAGACATAGACAACAGCCGATTTAAGACCTTTTTAGGCATTCACTCGCGCGCAAGCGTGAGCCCGAGAGACCTATACAAACCGAGACGAGGACGCCATTGCCACGCCAACCCGAGACGACGCCACGCTATAAAGACGAGGACGCCATCTTAAAACCAGGACGCTCAAAGGACGACTTCGCCGATTCATACCAGCTTCCAATTTTATCCCATTCCTATTTCCATTTTATATATCTGTATTTTTCCCGTATAATAAATCCCATTTTATATTTTGACATTCATACAACTGCATATATCATTTCTTTGGGTGACCGCTTGAATAAAGCGGTAAGATAAGAGAATAAGTGACTCGCCCACGAGTTAGCGAAGGAAAGAGAAAGGTAGCCAACAACTTACCTATGACCCACGTGTCCACTCATGGAGGCTGCATTATGGAGACTGCCATAGCACTGAGTTTCTTCGTGGTGAATGGTAGAATGAAGTACAGAGTCCACAGCCCGGGACTTGTCTTGTCCCTTCAATGAATACCTCTCCTCCGCTGCTACACACACGACCGTCTCGGTCGTTGCGCAACAACTCGCACGTCCTCTCTCTTCCATGACTGGTAAGAGACTCTCTCCACTCCTCTCCTCACCACACCACTCAGCTCCCTCCTCCCCCAAGCTAGGTCAATCACCCACAGAGGGGATGACCTTTGGGGCCATACGGCGGTGTGTGGCAGTGCCGCAGGTCACCTGGGTGGCCAAGCGGTCACAGCGGCGTAATTCAAAACGCGATTCATTACAAATATATTCACTAAAAAAATAACTTACTTTAACCTAGGACGATTTACTACAGGACTTCACATCTAGCAAAATTTCATTGTTAGACCGTCAAGCGATTCTGTCTTGTGATTGTAGCACCATTCAGCAGAAACGGCACAAAATGACGTCATTTTGCGGGCAAATGGCGGACAACTGACATGACATCCCGCATTTGCATTTTAGAGGACATTTATATTTTATGTTTAAGTTAAAAATAATATCTGAAAATTCTTTATTACATTTTTAGATATTATTTTTAAATCAAACGTTAAATAAAATTGAACTATGTTATAACATCCTCCAAAAATGTAAATGTGGGATGTCAATTGTCCGCCATTTGCCCGCAAAAAGTTTTAACAATGCAACGACAGATTGCACCTTCTTCGCATTTCTACGGGAGAACTTAGATTTCAAAAAAATGGCGGATTTATAGTCCTGTAGGTAATCGTCCTAGCTTTAACATATTCACTAAAAAATTAAACTTACTTTAATATATTCACTAAAAGAATAACTATTGAAAAATATTAATGTTGAAAAAGTACCATTTTCACTAAAAAAAAAAAGCCAATGCCCAGTAAAAATAATCACATGTAAAAAACATGAACTTGTGTTTAAAAATGCCAGCAATTACTAATCTTGCCTGTGCCTAGATATGGCTGTTCAGCTAGGCAATGAGCAATGCTCATTTCTTCAATCCTTGATCACTTTCTTGCTGGATTCCTCTTTTCATGGTAGACTGACTTATACCAGTGGCCAAATATTTCATGCTGAGTCAGGATTAAAGAAATTTATCAATCATCCACTTCTTGAGAAGTCCTGATTGGAGTGATTTATCAATAAGCCACTTATTGCAATTGAATTATCATTTCAGTGATGTAAATCACACCATTTCCTGAGGCTAGTAAGATATTTCAGCTACGTCAGCCAAATAATTATTTACTTTAGATGGATTTTAGCCCGCGCGGGCCTCCAATTGTGAGCAGGGTAAAATTTTTTTTTGCAAATAGAGCAAGGGGGCGCTATTGGAAGATATACGATACATGAATTAAGATTATGATAAGTCATATTTTGATTTTAATTTTGAATGCACCTACTGAAAATATTAATTGAATCATTTTTGGGTCTCGTATTTCTTTGACAGAAAAAGTAAGGTATATTTGACCATCAGAACGCCTCTACTAAGTGACATTTGGGAAAATAAACTATGGATGCACAGAAGCCGTATCAACCATTTGGTCGGATTCAACAACTTAGAATGAAACAAATGAAACAAGTTATTTGCAGTGTTATAGCAAGTCAGAAAGAGATTCCATTATTTATCAGATCTCTAGAGAACATTTCAAAAAAAAGAAAAACTATGCTAATTCTGTTTACAATACTACTTGTAATCAATTTGGTGGCTTATTCCTACCAAACTATCGATCGAATATTGCATTACATGGACGAACCAACTACAGTTAACACATACATGATTGAAACACCACATGGTCCGTTTCCATCTATTTACGTATATCCAGAATCTACACAAGAACTTAATAATTACCTCGCTAACCGGACTGGAAACAGCAATTTTATACAGCAATGTAAAGTTCGTGTAATTTATCAACTGTTCAGCGAAATGTATCCTGAAGATATAATGGAACTCATGAGAAAACCTAGCTATATAACTGATGCACATTTTTCTGTGGTAAATTAATTTTTTTTAATAAACATTTTTACCACAATAAATTTTTGCAGCACAACTCAAGATTCAATGTGACCGTTAAAAATCATGAATCAATTGTATGGCCAATCGCTCAGATTTCGAGTAGTAAGTCAACCAACAATTATCGCCGTTTGATATTCTAACTTCTTTTTCACATTAGCGTTTGAATTTCCATATGGAAATGAAAATAACAAAATGGTAATAAAGTTTAATTTTCCCAAAACATGCACAGCTTATCCAGTGAGTAGTAATTCTAGGAATATATATTTTCACTTCACAATAAACACTGCAAAAAAGTTCTAACAAAACTACAATGTTTGTTACCAGATATTAAGAATTCAAATTTAACATTCAAATTATTGTTTCAATTAAGCTTGTCATAGATCCATCACCAGTTATCTATCACATCTCAAATGCCTTTGCGGACGTTTTTGCCAAAAGAGAAGGCCTAATGAATCAAGTCATTGCTACTGTGCAAAAAGTAAGGAATACAATAGAAGTAATAGCAATTACAGCTTAATTAAAAAAATTTTAAAAATCGAAATTTTGAAAATTTGCAATTGTAACAACAATAAAATTTCAATCTTCTTTTAGTACCACTTCATTAATACCAAGAGACAGCGGTGCAACAATAACTTACAAGACTGCTTGAAACATTGTTTAGTAAAAGCAATGAAATGCAGGTAAACAACTTTCTAGAATTCGTACAAACAGTGGCATGGCAAGGCATGAACAAAAAGAATCAGTTCTCAAATTAGAGCCACCCTCGAATAATAGCCGCAGCCACTATTTGATGGCGTCAAATCGTCACTTTCAACCGCCACTAGTATTCGTGGGCTACGACAATTCTTCAAGGGCGGCTCTGAAAAACGGATTTTAATTAATCAGAAATTTGCAGAACGAATATTTTGTTATTGATAAATGTAAAAAGACGGTTATACTAGTATACCCAAATAATGGTGTATGCTGGACGTTGGATTGTTCGGATTATAGGACTCGCTTCGGACTGTAAGATGCACCACCCATTGTTGGTTGACTTTTGAAAGTAAAAAAATGTGGCTTATGATCCTCAAAATACGGTGTTCGCGGCTTTCGCGATACCGGATGCAACACATTAAATCACGTTATTGCACGATACAATTCATACAATTGTATGTTAAAGAAAAATACAAATGATTAAAACGTAATTACTCTTTTAGATTTCCGTTTTACGAGGCAAGAAGCCTTCCGAAATGCAATAAGGAAGATAGCATTCGTCAACAAAACAAACTCGAGAGATTACTTGTTGAGAATGATTTAACGACACACTGCAAATGCCTCAATTTGTGTGATGTAACGCAACAAAGCCTAACGTACAACTTACACGCTGGAAGTGAGGATATCGTTGAAATATTCATTGCCAACAATTACGTTCGAACGATGCAAGAAAGCTTTTCTTACGACATAATATATTTGTTATGCGACATTGGAGGCAACATCGGCCTCTATTTCGGCATGTCTTGTTTAGCACTCGTCGAAATATTTATTCATTGCTGCAAAATGTGTTTGACCAAACTAAGCAAAACAACAAAAGCAAACGCCAAATTGAAAGAAAAAATTCCAATGATACTCGAAGAAATGGAGAAATCAAAAAAGAAATCGTTTGTTAAAAACAAACTGAAAACCACTGTTTCATTAATACTGTTTTGCACTTCAGTTTATCAAACTTACAACTTGATCGACACTTACTTTCAATGTCCACTCACAAAAACTGTCCAAATCATTAGAGACAACGTGATTGAGTTTCCACTCGTTATTGCATGCGATGAAACTGTGAAAATACTACAAGCTAAGATACAATTAGCTGCTAAAATGCAAACTGACTGTGGCCACTACCAACTCCTCGATTTACTCCATCCATTGGCTGAATACGCCAACGAAACAGAGAAGTTATGGAGTGACTCTTCTGGTTATAACACCTATGTCTCAAATGAAAAAGTTCTAGGTGTAAGCTAAGCGAGCAAAATACTAAATAGTTAGTGCTAATTGTATTAAATTACTTACTATTTTTGTAGTTGCCTAAAACTCTACATGACTTTTATTTTGCCAATTTATCAATTTTATCAATGGCATTTGGAACATGCACTGTGTTTAATAAAGGTAACTGCAAAAGTAATAATTTTTATCTTCTTGTACTTCGAAATGTTTGCAGGTGACAGGCCATTTTCCCCAAAAAAAAATAAATTATTTTTTGTTGATGACTTCACGGAAGACATTTGCAACGAATATCAAACTGTGAGATTGTTTGACACATTCAGATTACATTGTTGTTTACTTAAATTCATCGTGCATTTCCAGCATTTTGTTGTGCCGAAAAATCAAGCGTTTCATCCAAAATATATATTTCACATTCCCACCAAACAAAGCACCACGATTGACATTTCTCGTCAGACGGTAATATCTAAAAGAAAACAAAAACCATTATTTTACATCTTACTCTGTTTAGCTCGTTCGAGTGAACACGGCTAAAAGTCCTTGTAAACCAAATAAAGAAGTTTCTGAATGTGAACGGAAATGTTTTGCAACAAAATTGTCAAAACAACTTCTCAAGTGCAGGTTAAAATAATATTACTTACACCAAAAAATAATTGGAATCCCTTGAGGAGGGCAGGCCTCTTCTAATGCAAGCTTCCACCACTATAGAAATGTTCTACGTAGAAACCAATCTGCATGAAGTCTAGCAGCTAGAGTTGTTGTAAAATGCTGCGTTCGACTTCAGTAAATTTTTTTAAGAGACTATTTTGTAATGACTTATTTACATTAACAATGTGTGGCAACGAAATTTTGTGTCCTAAAGCATCTTCTCAGAACAACTGTTCCAGGAAGCCATCTGCATCAGCATACCAGCTTCTCACACTCCTGCTGGAAGACTGATGCAGTTAGGTCCCGAGAACACTCGCCTAGATGCGGAAGCTTGTACTAGAAGGAGTCTGTCCTCCAGAAGAGATTTCGGGTTATATTTGGGTATAATAAGTTATATCGAAAATTAATATGAGGCGCACAATCTGCCACTAAATCTTTATATGCAAATCGAAATAAATTTATTTTTTATCTTTCTAACTAGACTACCGTTCATTGAAAACAGTACTTTAGAACTCTGCATGACATCAGACACAGCTAAAACAACCTACGAAACATATTTGCAAACTCAATTCAAAACCAACCCTCAGAAAGACTGTTCCTGTGCAACACGCTGCCGTGAAACCGTTTACAATGTCAAAGCAAAAGCATCCATTAAGACTGGAACGGCGACAATAGCTATATACACTATTGAAGAGAACATTCGAGAAGTTATCGAAGAACAGGAGCTCATTTCTGTAACAAAACTATTGTGTAGCATTGGATCTATTATTGGTATTTTGACTGGTTTCTCAACATTTACTCTTATTGACTATTTCATTTGATTTTACATTATTATCAATATAGTAAACATAAATAATAGCAATAGTTTTCACTCTCCTGACTTTTTCCTTGTTAACACAGTGTGGTTTTTGTAAAAAAAATCACTAATTAATGTTATTTACCCATGCAAAAGCATAAATCAGTTATTATAAAAATAGAAGATGCAGAAATGTGCTGCACTATGCAAAACTACCTAAAAACAGTTCCAAATTGTAGCCTTAAAACCTCACTTTTGTCCCATATCTCTTTTATCAATAAAACAAATGTTGTTATAGATTTTAAATCCTTTTCCTATTCATTCTTCACAATTCAATTTTAGAATTTTATTAGCACAGTTAAGTAACTACAGGAAATTCAAATCCATAATGTGGAAACTGACGGTTCCCAAAGCGACTAATGTAGTTTATGTTTGACCACTGGGGTGCAGGTGAGAACTCAGACCTGTGACCTGTATTATGCTAATTCCTAGAATAAAGACTTAATCCCTCCTTTGTATTGTTCTGCACAAGAATAAAAATGTAGTATGTTTTGTAAATGTAACCAGCAAGGTTTGCTTTTCATGCATCTTCCAACATCAAGATAATTCTGACTCCATCTGCTGTTTTTAAAGATAAGTTTTGAAAATTTTAATATTTTAAGTCTCCGCTGCAACTATATGGTGCGGAAACCTGGAAAATTCGAGAGAAACGGACCAGTACAACGAAATAATGAGCGATTTAACAAGAAACAGAAAACAAAGAGCATTTAATTTGTATTTGGCCTGTGATACCTTTTGATGAGTCATCTCATCATTATTCACCATTGCATCCTTTTGGCTACTCTAACTGTCTCTGATGGTGCTGTTTCTACACAACTCTCGCTCTCGGACAAGAAGTTGGGCCTTTCATAGTACACGTATACTCTACGTATTTAGTCACCTTTGCTTCATTTCTGCGCTCTAAAGTAGTCGATTTATAGTTAATGTTCCGGTTAAGACATTATTTTAAACTTCAGAGCTTGTGTGGATATCAAACCTTACAACAGCAGACAAAAAAAAATTCAGAAAACTCTGGGATTGTTATTGAAACAACAACATCCAGAAATATCCAGTCTAGTGAACTTATACCGAGAACGCAAACCACCCATTAGATGTCCCGTATATCCGTGACATTTTACCTAATGAATGCATTTTCGTTCAAATGCTAAACATTGGGAATCACTTTATCACGGTCGCAGGATTTTTTTTCCAAAGGAGCCATGAATTTAGATGTGTACAATAGCCTAAATATTCTCTCAAAAAGTACCAAAAAGCTACATCAAAGCGACACCTAAAAGAAATTGAAGATGCTTATCTGTTGTATTGTATTAAGTTGTTAGTGTTAGCGTTTAGAGTTTAGAACTCGGATGAAGAACATGGATACTTGCAACAAACGCATATCCAAACAAGTGTGCCATTTCCACTGGCGGAACAATGCTGTGGACATTTGCGTCGTTTGTGAGAACTGCTGCCAAATATGGGACAAGGCAGTCAAAACATGCAAGGAATGAGCGACGGAAGTTGGGTTGCTTGTGGCGTGCGACTATTCCTTGAGCGCATTTTGCAAGGCCAAAGCCGGACTAACCGAATACCAGTCTCTCTGTAACCGCCACAGAGAAGACACTTCAATGATTTCCAGGCCATCTACACCGACGGATCCAAAAGTGATCAGAAGGTGGGAGCGGCCGCCGTGTGTTGTGGACAAAGCATTTCTAAAGTTTTAAATGGAAATGCATCGCCATTTGAGGCGGAACTCGAAGGAATCCGCCTGGCACTGCAGCACGTCATGGACTGGAATCACGAAAAAGTAATCATTTATACAGGTTACTTAGACGTGCTGCAGTATCTGATGAGTGCGCACAAACCTGAAGTGTCATCACTCATAGATTTACTATTTCAGGTTAGACAAGTCGGGTGTAACGTTCCACCACAAAGGTATACTGGGAAACGAGGAGGCAGACGAGGCTGCAAGATCTGCACGGTAAGTAAGGACGATTAACTATACGATTTTACATTTTTTTGTTTTATTCAGGAACAAACAGGTGGTTAAGGGCTTTTCTACCATTTTTCTCCTGTGATGGTTAGGACCTTGTCGTGGTACAGGAGCTTATTAATACTAACACCAACCAAATTCTTCATGGTTTTTTTGTTGGATAATGTTGATTCAATATTGAGATAAAAACCGATATTTTTCTTTGTTCGGTTTTGCGTCCCGTTGAAAAACTGTATTCCCACCCAGTGGAGCCACTAACTGTTTTCGTGAGTGAGACCCGGTGGTCACTCATTGTGATTAACGTGGCTCTGCACATCAACCAGCAGACTATGTGCTCTTTACACTTTCCGTGCAGAGCATCAACCATTCATTTCCCTCGCTCATTTTTTTTTAACTCTTCGGCCGCCCATTATGCCACTCCTTGGCTGTCCGTTCTGAAACTTCTTGGCCACCCTTGTTGCCACCTTTCATTAGCTTTTTATTATTATTATTATGTATTATAATTTTTGTTGCCACTTTTTGGCCCCCCCTTTTCCTAGTCTTTAGCAGCCCTTTTTGTCTATCTTTGGCTACCCTTTGCCCACTCTTGCTTGGCCGTTATTTTTTCCCCTTTATTTTAGCAGTTTTTACCCTGCCCTCCGTACCGCTCTATATCCACAATTCTTGACACTCACTTTGGCTGCCCATTTCGCCAATCTTTGGCTGCCCATTTCACCAATCTTTGGCTGCCTTTTTTATTAATTTATTTATTTATGTCCAACACCCTTTATTTTAAACTTAAATGCAAATGTACCCCTCTAGAATGTCCACCGTGCGAGATGTCAGTTGTCTGCCACTTGCCCGCAAAACTACGACATTGTGTTTCTTAGTCATAAGTTAGGTGGCACCCAATCACAAGACAAGTTGGTATAACTTTTTTTTTTCAGGAACAAACAGGGGCTTTTCTACCATTTTCTACCATTTTTCTCCTGTGATGGTTGGGACCTTGTTCCTGTAGTACAGGGGCTAATTAATACTAACACCAACCAAATTTTTCATGTAATTTTTAATTTAATTGTTAACAGTTGTTTCAGATCTTTTTTTATAATCTTAAAGCTTTGCCCATTTTTTTTTTGTCTGAAAATGCCATTATCAATACTAATCCTGTAATGGTGGCAATTTACTATTTTTCTTTTATTTTTTAGGTGCACACCATATAGCAACAAAAACTAAGCATGGAAACCCAGAGATCAATTTTTATTGCCTTTCGTTCAAAATGCCTGGCAGAGAAACCACCAACACCATAATTGTTCAGGTATCTGTGTTGCGGTGCTTGCGACACAATCATTCCACCAGACAACAAAAACAACCTTGATTCTAGATCTGAAATACCACACCGATCAATGTAGTCTTCTGGTCACTTATCCCAACAGGCGACAAAACAACCGACACTAATTTTTTTTTTTTTACTAAAATGTGTCTTTTAAATTTTTGTTAGTGTCTTTAGTGTTTTTTTTTTTTTGTTTTTTCATTACAAAAATACATTACAGGAACAACACGATGAGAATAGAGCGGCCAGAGGTAGGGCTGGAACCCAACCACATCCAAGCCTATTTTGCCCACCCACTACCTAGAGCTCAAACAACCCTCAATGCATTCATTATTTGGAAGCAAAATAACCCTAAATGGCAACAAAATACTTTTTGTGGCCGTCGTGTATTTCTTACTCAACTGGATCTTGATCTTGTGAGAGATCATGTTGAGAGGAGATGGAAGTCACATAAGCTACACTTAAAAATTAGCATTTGATTAGATGCTGAATGTTCTGACACTAGCGCCCTCTACACATTTAGCAGCAAACTAAAAAAAACCTAAACAGCGCTTCAGCTAATTGACCGGCAAATTGTCCATACATTCGTAATGCCGACACATTTTACCCTTATGCCTCCGAGGATTAAAAGCAGACAACCATCTATGAGCCTAGCATTGTATACTAAAAGTCCTAATTTATCAGCATTTTGTCATCAGACGAACAACATGGATACTTGCAACAAATTCATATCCAAACAAGCGTGCCACTTCCACTGGCGGAACAACGCTGTAGACATTTGCGTATACTTATGAGAACTGCTGCCAAAAATGGAACAAGGAATGTGCGTTGAAAGTTGGATGGCCCGTGGCGTGCAACTATTCCTTGAGCGCATTTTGCAAGGCCAAAACTGGACCAACCGAGTACGGGTCTCTCTTCAACCGCCACAGAGAAGACTTCAAAGATTTTCAGACCATCTGCCACCGGCAGTTCCAAAAGTGATGAGAAGGTGGGAGCAGCCGCCGTGTGATGTGGACGAAGCATTTCCAAAGTCTTAAATAGAAATGCATCGCCATTCGAGACGAAACTCGAAGGAATCCTCCTGGCACTGTATTACATCATGGACTGCAATCACAAAAAAGTAATCATTTACACAGATTGCTTAGACGCGCTGCAGTGTCTGAGTGCGCGAAAATCTCAAGTTTTATTACTCTCAGATTTACTATTTCAGGTTAGACAAGTCGGATGTAACGTTCGTTTCTGCTGGATACCCAGCCACAAAGATATCCTAGGAAACGAGGAGGCAGATGAGGCCGCAAGATCTGCAGGATAAGTTAAGACCATTAACTACGCGATTTTACATTTTGTCCCGTGATTGTTGACAATTTGCATTTTAAGTGGACAACTGGGAAATGGTGCCTTTAGCACCTAGTTCCTCTAGCCAAAGCCCTACCTAAACTTAAGAAACATTCTGATTGTCATTTTGTTTATTTTAAGGTTTCTTGGTTGTTAATTAAGTTATGTTTGTTTATAAATTGTCTTTTCATTTATTTAAGTCTGTTTCTTGTAAAGAGTTAGTTTATTCAACCCTGTTAATAAAGTTAATTGAGATTTAAATTAAATTTGAGTTTTGCCTTGTTTTCTCACTAAAAACACGTAACAATACGATCTAGCAGCATGCATGTGCTGCCCCCTTTTCTCTCTCATTGTCGCCTGGAACACGTGAATAATGACTCAGGGTGCGTACACTACTGCACTTGTAAGGGACATGGGAGCAAGCGGTCAAACAACATGGCCGCAGTAATGGAAAAAGTCGCGAACATGGTCGCACGGTCAACATTTCCCAACAGAAAGAGGAACCTAATGCTATCTAAGATATCTATCAATAGACTGTGGTTTAATAAAGCAAAAATGGGACCGTGTGATGCTTGCAAGAAAGCGAAGAAAACCCGGACAAGTTTTAGTCCCATAGGTGAAATAAAATCCAAGGGTGTGTGGGGTCCTGCAATAGTAACGACCTTGGTGGCTCATATAATTGATCATTGCAGATGATTTTTCCAGATACATGTCTAAATTTTGCGAAGATATGAAGCAAAATATTACTTGTATGAATAACAAATAAATGATGTTATTTATGGCTTGTCCAATATATGTACCTTAATTCAGTACTTTTAAAGAAAATTCCGCCAGGGGGCGCCCCCTATTATGGGCTACCGGTCCCTGGCATGACCAGTCCAATTTTTATAAATAATCAGACTAGTCAAGAAAGTTAAACATACAAGATTATTATTGAAAATTTATTTCTTTTCCTTTAATGTCAAATAGTACAGCTTAAAGGGAAAACATGTAAATCGAATGAGCCGATTCCTTCATTTTTTTATATCTTCAACCTTCTCCTAATTCGTGACTGAAGAGAAAATAAAAAATATTGTTTATTGAAAATAAAAACAGAAATCATTTATTTAGACCAAATAACAAATACAAATGTTACAGGGTGAGGTCTGCATAAAGGGTGGGAGAGTAACATCATTTATTTGTTATTCATACAAGTAATATTTTGCTTCATATCTTCGCAAAATTTAGACTTGTATAACATCAACAAATAAATGATGTTATTTATGGCAATTCGTAGCCACTTAACACAGTATTGGCGAATTCTTCGGAGATTACATTAATTGGTTTGTTATAATGCTTAAAGAAAATTTGTGCCGTTGACCAATCGGCCGATTTCATTATGTGAGAGAGGCTGACACCTCTCGAGTAGGCAAAAGAAGTAGCTGCAGCCCGAGTTGAGTGCGCTTTAAAAACAGAGGTGTCAATGCCGGAGTTATCTAACACGGTTTTGATCCATCTAGCGATGGTATCTGGGGTGACAGGTCCAAAAGGACGAGAAGCTGCTAGGAAGAGGGGTTTGTTAGAGCCTCTAAAACCCTTTGAAAATTCTAAATAAAAACGCAGCGCTGCAACTGGGCAGAGAGATGGTTCCGAAAACGAGTTTATTTTGAATGGGAGGATTGAACCAGATTTCCGAGAGGAAAGTATCGGAATAGAGCAAGAGGAGTCGAGAAAAACGATGTCTGAAGACAGCAGACAAATATCTGAAGCCCTACTGGCTAAGCAAAGAGCCAAAATTCCAACCGTCTTCAGATTCACTAGTGATTTTGAAGAATTTAGCGTTAAGATGATGCTTTTGAGATACAACAAAACCGGGCCAACATGCCAAATACGTGAATATCTTGGTTGAGGTGGTTTAGACAGAAGAATAGCTTTCATAATCCTACAAACCAAAGGATGAGAGCCCAAAGGCTCTGAACCGCTGATGCAAAGCGTTTGAGAAATTGCGGACCGATGCACGCTAATTGAAGAAAAAGCTAAACCAGAGTCAAAAAGGAAAACTAAAAAATTTGCTAGAGTAACCGGAGAGGGGTGAAAAGGGTCCAAATCCTTTCCCTGAGCCCAAGAAAGCCATCGTTGCCAAGCTCGCTCATAGGTTTTGCAAGAGGAGCTCTTCCAGGAGTCCCCCAGCAACTTAACAGCTCCTTCTGATAATTCTCCCTCCTGGAACTGAGCGAAGATAGCCGCCAAGCGGCTAGACGGAGCGAACCATTTAGCACAAGTGGATGCGATTCCTCCAGCGGATTGAGGATTAGATTTGGAAATGAAGGAAGAAGGAGAGGAGGTGCTGCTGAAAACTTCCACAGCATCGGAAACCAGGGTTGGGCTGGCCAAACTGGAGCAATTAGAACGAGGTCCTGTCGAGGAGAAGAATCCTTTAGTTTTTGCAAACAAGCAGAGATTAAAGAAAATGGGGGAAAAGCATATGGAACTTCCTTGCCCCAATCCTGAGTAAGGGCGTTGAATGCTAAAGCAGCCGGATCCGGTCTCCAACTGAAATATGGTTTCAGCTGGAAATTATTAAGAGAAGCAAACAAATCCATACTAAATGGGCCCCATTTGCAACTAATAGCCGAAAAAATATCAGAATTTAGCTTCCAGTCTCCGGAATCAAAAATACTTCCGCGGGAAGCTGCATCAGCCAGGCAGTTTTCCGTGCCTGGAATATGTTCGGCAATAACTGTGATGTCCCTTTCCATTGCCCAGGACCAAAGGTCCTGTGCAACTGCTGTGAGTTCAGGAGAACGCGGGCTACCCAGGTTGTTAATAGCGGCAATGGCAGACGTATTATCCATCTTAATTTTAATTATGGACCCATTTATATCACGAGCAAAAGCTTTAAGCCCCCAGAAAGCGGCAATTAACTCTAAAACATTGATGTGTTTCTTCCTATAAATTCCATTCCATGGACCACCAATACTAATTTCGTTTGCAACCGCACCCCAACCTCTGAGAGATGCATCTGTCTCTAAAGTCAAAACTAACAATTTAGGAATCAAAGACCGACCATTGCATAAATTTAAGTTACGCAACCACCAACTGAGCTCGGCGCGGGATTCTGCGTTGATGAAACATTTGGACTCGTAAGATCCTCGACGCAAAAAGAAAGTTTTTAGTTGTTGCAACCCTCTGTAATGTAGGGGGGCGGAGGAGATTGCAAGTGTGGTGGCATTTAATTTGCCAATCACCGAAGCCAGATCTCTAACCGATATTCGGGTATTATCCAATAAATGTTTAA
The DNA here is from genome assembly GCA_949358305.1 of Strigamia acuminata. Taxonomy (NCBI): domain Eukaryota; kingdom Metazoa; phylum Arthropoda; class Chilopoda; order Geophilomorpha; family Linotaeniidae; genus Strigamia; species Strigamia acuminata. The sequence goes on from OX442314.1 coordinate 52,931,625, forward strand.
TGGAGATCTGAATGTTTTTAATTCGCTCGGTAGGAAGTGTCACGGTCATGCTGATTGTGTCGATATCAAAACCCAGAAAAGAAAGTTTCTGTTGGGGTTCTAAAATTGATTTTTTGAAATTAGTATTAAACCCCAGATTTCGAATAAGACCAAGAAAGAAATCACGTTGTGAGATGAGGAGCTCTCTATCTTTAGAACAGAAGAACCAATCGTCAATAAAGACTGCCAATAAAAAGTGCAAACATCTTAATAAACCAGCAATAACCTTACAAAGCTTGGTAAAGACATATGGGGCGGGACCCAGTCCGAAAGGTAAAACCCCCAGTTCATATAGAACTCCCTGCCATAAAAAACGAAGGTATTTGCGGAACCTTTTGTCGATTGAAACAGAAAAATAGGCATCAGATAAATCTATTTTAATCATCCAGAAACCGGAACCGACTAAGGCGAGAGCGGTGTGAATTCCTTCCATTTTGAAATGTTGGTATTTAATATGGGCATTCAAGGGTTTCAGATTAAGAATTGGTCTGAAACCGCCACCCTTCTTCGGAACCAAAAATAAGAAACTAACAATCTGTCCGAGTATTGGTTCTACAGGGTAAGCTGCTCCTTTCTCTATCATCTTGGCTACTTCTTCATTGATGAGATGAGAAGCCTCTTGGGACAAATGTGGATCAGAAAATGGGATTTGAATCGGATCTGATTCAAATTCCAAGCAATAACCCTTTATAGTCTTAAGAATCCAATCGTCTGAAGAGATGGACTGCCAATTTTGGAAACATAAAGCTAAACGACCAGAAGGGGGGTCGGAAAGTTTAAATATCATTTCCGTTAATTGAGGGGTTTTTGAAGCATTCAAGGGAACCGAGGGAGAAGAAGAAAGAAGCAAACAAGAAGGTGTAGAGGCTAACTCACCAGGTTTGTCTGTTCCCCGGCCTCGAGGACCCCCTCGACCGCGAGCTGCCGGCTTTTTGAATCCCCTGTTGTTGTGAGAGGGATTCGGGAAACTGTTCCTATGATAATCGCGTTGACCATTGTCGAAGTAATTAACAGGTCTTTGGTACGGTTGGGTTCGATTTCCACCGTTGTGCTGGAGGTGACGACCGCCAGCTCGATCAAATCTTTGACGTGGACGCATTTTGTCTAATGCACTAATTTCCTCAGATTGTTTTTCTAGAAATTTAAAGAAGTATAAATAATTTGATTAATTAAAAAACTTTTTACAGAGAAAAAAGGCAGTTTCTTACTGAAAATTTCACTAAACCGGTTTTCAAAGAGATATTCATGACGACTTTCTTTGAAGGAAGAGGCAATGTTGATGCCATTTCGACCAGCCAAACCGAGAACCACATTACGCCTTCTTTCGTCGTTAAGTTTATTAACGACCGATTGAATCTGAAAGAAAATCGCCTGCATTGCAGTCAGGGATTCCGTACGATTCAGCGGGCGGTTATTAAATTCTCGGTCGAAGACAGAAGCTGCAACCGCCGCAGTTTTCATTGCTGTAACGGTCAGTTCCTTAAACAGCTTCTCACGTGGAGCGCAGAACGTGGTGGACCTAATCTTAACGTAACTCTCGATATCAGCATCGAGTTTAGCAGGTCGCAAGAAAGAAACCTGGCGTGAAGGGATTGGGAATTGTCTGATCAGGGAAGAGCGCAGACTGACTGAAAATTTTGCGGTGAGCTGCTTTTCAATCATAGCAGCAGCGCCATCAGACAGAAAAGGTTTCTCAACCTCGTCTCCCCAAGTCGGAACCTCAAAACCTCCATCATAATCGCCATCACAATTGTCATCGAAATCCGTGTGCGTCGGCGAATCGAAAAAGTCGCGAAGAGAATCGTCGGACTGACGTGATCGCGAATCTCGGTCGAAAAAATCTCCATCCGTCGGATCAGGAGCAAAATGGCGGACACTGCTGCTACGGCAGGCCTGAAAATCTTTGTCCAGACCACTATCAGAGTGGCTGGGGAAAAAATAAAAATTTTTTCAGATTAAAATGAAAATAAATCCCGCAATCTATCATTAGATGCATGTACTTACCCAGGATTATTTTCGGGTAAAAAGTTGACCGAAGACCCGGCTAAATCCTCCCAAATGGGAACCGAATTTCGGGTCTGGTCCTTAGAAAGCGCGTCGTCGACGGCATTTCTAACAATATCGTCTAACATCTGCTTAGACAATGTAAAGTTATCGCGAGACGTTACGTCTACGTCACCGACTTGATCCGAAATGATCAAATCGCCGTCAGATTCGTCTTCTTCGTCTTGAAACGACAAGTCCGGGCTGGAAACAGGTGGCGGCGCCGTCTTACTACGTGTATTTTTCCGATTAGACTTACTGGTAGCTTTTCTGGATCTCAGATTAATCGCAGCTTGTGCCATCTCGAAAGAAAACTAAATAAAAAACTTTTTGTTTAAAAAATCAGATGAAAACGAAGGAAATTTCGGTAAAACTGACGAAAAAACGTCGGCTGTACGTCCGCCAAACGAGAAACGTAGGCAGAACGAATTATTGAAAAAATAAAGAACTTTATAACGGTTAGGCCTACACGGGCCACGCGTCTCCGAACACGATATATCACTTTTTCTTGATTTTTATGGGTATCGGAGCGCGAAAAGTTAATAAAAACGTAAATTTCGTTAAAACAAATGCAATAAATAAAATCTTACCGAAAATATACAGCGATTACGAAGAAAAAAGGAAGTAGGAACAAATTTTTTCCTCGGATTGATGCAAAAACGTGTCCTGACCTGTGGTCAGTAAAAATTGGACTGGTCATGCCAGGGACCGGTAGCCCATAATAGGGGGCGCCCCCTGGCGGAATTTTCTTTAAAAGTACTGAATTAAGGTACATATATTGGACAAGCCATAAATAACATCATTTATTTGTTGATGTTATACAAGTGGATAGAAACTACGAAACACAAAAATGAAGTGTTACCCCGATTCAAATCATGGCAGCGCCAAGCAGAGCGAGCAACCACGAAGAAACTGAAATCTTTGTAGTTTGTGATTGATTTGACCCGTCGCTGCAATCCACCGTAAATCCATCTTTAATTAAATTAAGTTAAGTTTGAATTAGAGTTAGATTGAGGGTTACAACACCGTCAAGGAACTTGGTTGAGGAATCCGGTAGCTGTTCCGAAGCTTCATCACAAAATATGGTTTTAACCAACACCAGCACAACAGCATCGGATGCTTTACATGTTCGACCTCCAGAGTTGATTTTATACCATCCATCAGGCCCGATAGGATTACCACACAAGCAATTTTGGAATAATATACATACGAATCTAACGGGGCAGGAATCTAACTTACCAACACATCAACCATGGGAGCCACCAGAAATAGCCCAGTCAGTTGGACAACCAAAAATGTGGCCCCACAATAGTGTATTTTGCTAGACTTTACGTAATAGACCGGAACCTGATGATTTCCGCAAAAGCAATTGAATAGCTTTCGAAATTGTATACAACACCTTAGAACCATTTATAGAAAATCAGAATTAGCGAATTTTGTGTATTTGTTCATTCTAAACAATATTAGTGACAAACAGCCTGATAAATGCCAAATTCATTTAGGAATGCGGGCTTACAATACACTTATGTAAATGCCACATTCATTCGGGAATGCGGGCTTACAATATACTTATGTAAGCTAAATGCCACATTCATTTAGGAATGCAAGCTTCCAATACACTAAGTAAATGCCACATACATTCAGCAATGCAGGCTTACAATACACTTACGTAAATGCCACATTCATTCAGGAATGCTGGCTTGCAATATAAAGAACAAGGAAATGCTGCATAAATTTGGGAGTGCAGTCAATGTGGGAGTGCAGTCGTACAGGACTCAATTCAAAACCCAGGAAATAATGTTAAGAAATAGATATTAGAGGAATTAGAAATTGACCAGAGCTCTCTTCTGGTTTCACTGTCAGACTAATTGAGTCATCAGTTTATCCTAGGGTGACCACGTGGAGGTAGAGAGTTGGATTTTACACCCCCTAATGAAGAAAACACAAAAATTGCTTGGTTGCATTTAACAAAGACCACATCATTAAATCAAAATGCGAGTCATCAAATGGAACAATTAAAAATAAGCAACTTTAGGTTTAAAAAAAAATTAAATATTCCCGGAAATATTTCATATAACTACGTTAATGCTGAGTTAATTGGACTTAAAAATTGTTTGACATATGTAGTGAGAAACGTTTGGACAAATTCCAATTCGATAGAACACAAGCTACCACAACTTGCGAATTTCTCTTGTTTTTAACAAAAAACGCAATTCCGATAAAGCAAGAACTTCGGTAATAAATAATGCTGAGATTGAAATTGAGGATAAATGCAACGAATTAAAGAAGAAAAAAGCATCGGGAATACAACTAGATTCAATATGTCCGCCGTCTCTGCCTCCATCATGCAACGACACAATTTACGGTGACTTGGACATTTCCAGTTTGTGACTACAACGCAGCTTTGAGCATCGGTAAAACAAATTCTCGCACTGAAATTGAAGATAAAGGAAACAATTTACTACAGATTAATGGAAAAGGACCATCGGATATACCCATCTGATCAAACAAGCCAGCCTGCCTCCAACGCGCAACGTTCCATCGTGAGGAGTAAAGTCTACGGGGTTTACATTTGAAAAGACACGAGTTACTCCTAAAGACAGAACCAATCTTCAAAATTAATTACTTGATTGGATTTTTAAGTATCGACGTTTATAAATCCGTTCGTATCCATCCAAATATTTTTAAAGATTTTATTTCAATTTTTTTTCCCATTATCAATATTAAAATAAACATTTTTTTATGGAAAAAAGTTTAATCAGTTAAAAATCAAAAACCGTATTACGTTAAATTACTATTTAAAAAAATCAAAAGTGTGTTCTCAATTTTTCTACAAAAACATCACAAAAGTACGTCTATCGCCACAATTTGTTAAATAAATACAAGGTAAGTAATAAAAATAAATAACGATAATTTATTCGGTAATTTACAATGGAATGAAATGACTAAACAATAAATTATTACTAAACTAAGGATTAGGGATGAATGAAATGAGAAACTGCGACAACGGTCGCGAAATAATCAAACAATGGCGCGCAACATCAGCTTGTTGTGCACGCAAATGGCGTCTTCTCCCTCTGCAAGCTCCTGAGCAACTCACGGTGGCTTGCAGGCGATGGCAGTGGTTCACGACGACCAACGGCTTCACTTCGACACAGGACAAAATTGTGTGTATCAGCTACGGCTAATACACACGGGCGCAATACGAGTGCTTGCTTTGCACAATCGGTACAAAGCAAACAGATGTCTCAATTCGCACAAACTAACACGGTCAATACTAGCAATCGGGCTTAGCAGTGACAAGGTATGTACGTAACGTTTTAGTGTGAAATCACGTGTGTGCCTCTTTTGACAATTCAAGCTTGGTACACTTCAGGTCTAGGCACTGCACAATTAGCTCATTTTGGTGCAACAACTTAATTGTTGCACCGCAACGGTTAATTAGGGGCTCACCGCAGCCAATTTGGGGTGAGCTGAGCCTAGGGAGTTTACATCCCCTAGTCACATGACTTGGTTTGTAGTGTGCCAAACCAAGTGAATTAAGAAATAATTAAATATAAATAATATTCTTAAGTGGTGAAACATTTTATTGCATAAATAAATCGAGATCACCATACAGTTTCTAAAACGAATCAGTTCAATTAACAAAACATTACCAAAACTTGAAATTTTGAAATTCATTCTCTATGATGTAGCCACCTGAATGACAATTTCTATGCCTACAAGCATGTATTCTCATTATTTCAGCATATTCTCATTATTTGTTGATTTAAAGTCAATAAAAGACCACTTGTATGTGGTGTCCGTTTGCCTTCACAACTCCGTGTACTGGCCATATGGATGTGTTGTAGTGACCGTGTGAGTGACGATCGGTCACCACATGGCCAGAGGAGAATCATGGAGCGTTTGGACAACTTTCATGATATAAATTCAACACGGGTTGGACTGGGCCATGTGGATTATCTGTTGCAGTAGCTGCATATCGGTCACAATTTTACAAATCTATAGTAGTGATTTATCTCGAAATCAGTAAAAATCCACTTAAAATTGATAATAAATACCGAGATTTTTATAAATATTGCAGTGATTTTCTTCGCAATCGGTAAAAATCCATTTGGAACTCTGCAAACCTTACACCAAGCAATGTTTGTTGATGTGGTAGACACGTCAATGTCGAATCTGGTTCAAAAGTTCAATTTAAAGCCAAAAGATATATTATTAGATCATAAAATTTCATTCTTAGACGGTAAAACTTCAATTTTAGACAATAAAATATTAATAGAATTGTGAAAACCCATTCGGTCTACAAAGTATGTAGTCAGGGTGAGTTTGTCCACGTGTGAGGCCGAGTATATGGCAATGTGCGATGGATTCAAGGAGGGAAAATGGCTGATAAATTTCTTAACTGAAATTGGGATGAAAAGCTTATGTCGGACGCCGATTACAATTCATTGCGATAGCACTTCGGCGATTGGGTTGGCAAACGGTGTAATTAATCGAAGTAAAAGCAAACATATTGAATTGAGATATTACTACGTGAAAGACGAAATTGAAAAGAAAAACTTTATTTTAGAATTAACGGGTACAAAGAGTATGTTTGCAGATTTTCTTACTAAGCCCTTTGGATCGTGAAGAACTACTGAAAAATGCAGAAAGAGTTGGATTAGAAATCATTAGCTTGTAAGTTGTTTTAAGTTTTGGGATATGATTAATCGCAAGAGGGAAAATGTTGATTATACAGGGTGGCCCAACAGTCTGAACCTCCCCAAGTAATTTCCAAAATACTTGAGATATCAAAAAACTGAAGAAAAAAATCATAGTGGAAATCATTCATTGCGAATCTGATGGCATCCTCAAATTTGACCTCAAAGGTCATTTTCAAGATCATTCACTTGCAAACTTCTAAACCAATCAGGTTAGAGCAAAATTTCCAATTAGAAAGTGGTAGAGCATGGCCTAATTAGTCTAAAAACATGATTTACTAAAAATATTTTCCTACAAAATTTTTGAAAAAACCTACTAAAATTGTCTCTACAGCTGCATGCTGAAATTAAGTAAACAGAGTAAATAAGCTTGTCGCGCTCAACTCTAACCGTCGCTAACTCGTGGGTTGATTACTTAATTCGACTAACTCACTACCGCTTTGTCTCAAGCGGTTTACCCAAAGAAATGATTACACAGATATAAAAGGTAAAATATAATATAGATTTATTCTGTGGGACAATGTACAGATATATCTTATATATATATATGAAAGGTAGGTAAAAGGTAAATCGGAATGGGTGAAGGGAAATGGAAAGGTAAAGGTATGATGAAAGCTGGCTGGAACCGGCGAGGTCGTCTGTTGTTTCGTTCGCGTCCAAGATGGCGTCGTCGTTGTGGCAACGCGATGTCGTCTTGGGCCGGCGTGGCAATATGGCGTCCTCGGCTCGTCTCTGGCTGGTCCTTCGGGCTCACGCTGGTCGGGCGCGAGTGAATGCTTAGTTAAAAGGCTTACTTCGGTCTGTTGTCTAGGTTTTTGTGTGGTGTCCGGCGATCACACAGCGGCGGACTCTTCTGGCTCCCGGCGGTCACACAGCGGCGGGAACGCTCGTCGTGGTTTTACTGCAGTTTAGGCTTGTGCGACCGTTTGTCTGCACAACTCGCTAAACTGGAGTGGTTTTTACTATTTCTAGCTGGTGTGCTAAAATAGTGTGGTAATCTTATCTCGCAGGTTACTCTGCGGAGTTTGACACTGACCAAACGTACTCACGGTAAATTGTCCTTTGTCCTTGGTCAATCCCAGTATATTTACTTGGGCCTGATCTTGTAGGACGACGGGTTTTACGTGTGTTTCTCGTTTGATGGTTGTGTTGGTTCTGCCCGCTCAGTGCAAGGCACATTCCTTTGCACAAAGCGGGGTTGACAGGTGACCAGAATCACCCAATGGTGGGGTGGACGAGCCATCCCCACTCCCTCAGGGCAGACGCCTGTCCATTGACTAGATGTCAATGCACTGAGGGAAGGGAGACGCGCTTGCGGCTCCCCTTACACCCGAAACGAGGTCACGAGAGAAACTCTTCGTTGACCCCGGTCCAGTCGGGTCACAACACTTCCCCCTCCGAGCTCAGACCGTGGGGCTGAGCGATCACTTCTTTCCTGAGGGACCCGACACTGAGTCCGTCACCTGGGCGTAACTCACTCCAGGGACGGGCGGTTGAGTGCCGGGTGGCGCGGGTAGATCGCCTACTAGCGCCGAGGACCGATCTCGGGGGTCCTCATGCTCCGTAATGAAGCATAATGCATGGCCGTCAACTGGCTCATGCGGGGCACGCGTCCTCTCGTGTAACCAAACGCTCGGGATGTAGGCGGAGAAGCCGGTGTTCGTATGCCGGATGGCATTGGCTTCCGCTGGCGTCACTGGCGCACGGTGGGCTCTCAGCAACCTCTGGTGGAAGATGAGGTCTTTAGTCTTCCGGATCTGGTTGTGAAGCCAGATGAAGACCGATTTGCCTTTGTCCCGCTGCGCGAGGATAAACCTCCTGGTCGCCGTCGTCATCGAAAGATGGGGAAATTCTTCGATGATTCGCCCGTAATAATCTGGTGGAGGCGGTGCCGGCTGCGGCTTCTGGGTGGCCGCGGGAATCACGGCTTGTGTCGTTGTCGCCGCTTGGGCCGGTGGAGTCACGGGCGGGGTCGGCTTCGTTCGCTCGACGGACTTGACGGGTGGTGTTCGGCACAGCAAGCGCTTTGGTCTACCCGCCACTTCGAACAGGGCGGGTCCTTGCGGGGATATCTCCGCAGGCATCGGTGGCGGAATCGGAACTCCGCTCGTCGGCGAGATCATCATCTCCACATCCTCTGCCGATTCTTCCGTCTGGATGGTCATGGCGCGTAGTTGTTGGGTAGGCGCCGCCGTCCAGGTGGCGGAGGTGTAACGAAACGCCGTGCTTCGCAACTTGTACCCCTCAAATTCGGGGTTTACCACATCCCTGGTTAGCTCGTACCGAGTCAACACAGGGTCGGGCAGAATGGAGCTCCACTCTGCGAGGAGTGCACGGGGAACCTGTACACCCTCTCTGTCCACGACAGACCATGCGGCCATCGCCTGACGCCCTTCTCCGAAGAGTGCTGGGGTTAGCAGCTGCATCATGACCTTGGTCAATGATAGCTGTAGGCTGCGACGATTCACTGGATTCGATCGCTCTGAATCCGCAGTGAAGGCACGCGAGAGCTTACTCATCATCGCCGTTGCCCATTCGATGAAATATCGCTGGGCCTGATCCACACCTCGCAAGGCGGGTGCGGAGACTCTTGGGTCTTCCATCACGAAGCGAAACGCTGAGAGCTCGGAGATAGTCGGGTTGGCGGCTTCTCTCGCGAGTCGCGCTTCTTCGTCTCGCCTCTCGAAGAACAGGGCCGAGGAACCGGGTCGGGGTCGGCTCGGCCTGTAAATGTCGGTCAAATTGGCTCGACATTCCTGCATAATGCTCTGTCCAACGGGGAGAGGGACTGAGCGGTCGGTGTGTAAATTCGGCGGATCGCTCGAATTCAACAACGACGGCGGTCGCAGGTTACGGATCGAGGCAGGTACGATATTTTTTGTTGTTTTTTGTGTCTGTACCTCCTCATTATTGTTTTCTTTTTTATCCGTGTTTTTTGTGTTTGTTTCAGGAGTTTCTCCTGTTTCCCCCCCGACCAAAATTGGATCCGGAACGGATTCAACTATCTCGTTTACCGGAGGTGAAGGGGCGTCGAAATACTCCTCGTTGTCACTTGGCGGTGCTTGTTCCGACTCGCCAGCGAACATATCGACGATTTGGCCGTCAGTTTTAGACTTGACTTGGCCCTTGGCCCACATTTCTTGCGGGAATTCCGGAATGTACGGAGTTAACTCTCGTACCTGGATCGACTTTTGCTCGGTGTTGTCCTCGAGCTTGCGTAATTTATACGCGTTACCGCCATGCTTGCCGATGATTACATACGGACCATCTCTCTTGTCGGCCAAGCTGGCGGTGATCCCTCTCGCTGCATTTGAGAGGGTGTGTGCATCTTTCCACACCAAATCATTGATCTCGAAATTCACGAATTTCCCACCGCTTTTATCTTGTAAAATGCGGTCGCGCATGTTAAAAATGTGCGCCATCATATGTTTGTATGTGTTTGAAATTGTTTGCTCCAATTTATACACATACTCATGTGGTTTCTCTGGGTCCACCACATTTACTGACTCTGCCACTCGTGGGTCCCAAGGCACTCGTAGCTCTCGGGCGAAGTTGAGGTAGGCCGGAGAAAAATCTCTCGTCCTCGAGACTGTTGTTCGTATGCTGAACGCGATCTCCCTCAAGTATTCATCCCACCTATTGTGGATGTCAGTGAATATGCTTAGTGCATATTTAATGTCCCTGTTGAGTCGCTCAACGGGATTTGTTCTAGGATTGTAGGTCGAAGTATGTGACGCCACAATCCTGAATTTCTCACAAAACTTACCCCAAATTTTCGAGATAAATTGGGGTCCGTTATCGGATATTATTTTACGTGGAAATCCGTAACGTAACGCCACGTCGTAGATACATTCAACGATTTTCTCTGCTGAAGGTCTAGCGACGGCGTACAACTCGGGCCAACGAGTCGCCACGTCCATTATTACGATAATGTACGCATTTTTATTTCCCGTAACGGGTTTTGGGCCCATCACATCGACGCTTAAACAATCAAAAGGCGCGTAAGGCCCTAAGAAAATAGTTTCGAATGGTGATTTTCTCCTCGGCTTGCACGCTTGACATCGCTGACATTGGTGGACAAAAAGAGCAATATCTTTTTTCATCCCTGTCCAGTGAAAAAGCTGTGTAGCACGATAGAGTGTTCTGCTTACTCCCGCATGGCTCGCAAGCGGGTGCCCGTGTAACAACCACAGCACGCGACCGATTAAGGAAGCAGGTATTACTACCTTTACTGCGGTGTCTGATTCACTCAAGTCATCTTGGTGATTTGGGTGATGTTTCACTAAAAGGCCGTCATCCAATAGGTAATCTATGGATTCGTGCGCATAACGACGCTTCTGCCTTCTGGTCAGATTGGGCGGATATTTTCCTGTCAGTACGAATCTAGCTCTGTCCTGACATTTTTTGTCTAATTTTTGTTGCACAATTATTTCCTCCCTTGTCGGGGGATTGCTTTGCATCTGCTTGCCGACATGAGCGTGGAAGGCGCTTAGAAGCGGGTCATTTATTCTCCGCTCTAGCTTAAATTCCTTCTTTGCATTTGGGTAATTGTCAGCAGCTGGTTGGTATAACCGCGTCCAGAATCCACAGAATTTTACATCTGCCGGAGACGCGGTAGGAATTTCATTCATCTTCCTTAAATCCCAACGGTGACAACTCGTAGGGCAATAAATGATGCGGGAGTCATCCTCGCCATCATCGTCAGCGTCGATTGGATCTGACACTGGTGCCCGTGACAGAGCGTCAGCCACGACGTTATATTTGCCGGGCTTGTATTGAATGGTCAAGTCGCATGCCATCAGTTCTAACTGCCATCTGGCTAGTCGACCGGCTGGCTCCTTTAATTTCATCAGCCATTGTAACGCTTGATGATCTGTGTGGACCACAAATTTGGTATATTCGAGATAATCTCTGAATTTCCTTATGGCCCACACAACTGCCAAACACTCCAACTCTGTGGCGTTGTAATTTTTTTCAGCGCCTTGGAGTTTGCGACTTATAAACATGCACGGCAGGTCTTGTTTGACTCCGTCGCGCACGTGTGTTTGAAGCAACGCGGCTCCCAACCCAACTCTGCTGGCGTCCGTATGTAATATGAACGGCCGGTTTAGGTCGGGTAGAGGCATTACGCCGACTTCCGTCAGCATCCTCTTTATCGCATTAAATGCGATGTTGCACTCATTTGACCATACAAATTCGTTTTCATTCTTCAGGAGGTCGGTAACTGGGGCTGCCACTTCAGCTAGACCCGGTAGCAACCTGCCGAAGAAGTTTATCATTCCCATAAACCGTTGGACACCTTTAACGTCCTCGGGTGGTGGGAAACGATTAATCGCATCGATTTTTTCGGGGCCAATAGCTAAACCATTGACTCCAATGCGATAACCCAGGAAGGCAAGCTCCTTTCGACAGAACTTGCTCTTGCCCGGATGCACGTGTAACCCAGCTTTTGCCAGCCGGGTGAGCACTTGGTCGATGTGCTCAATGTGCTCTTCGAATGTTTTAGAGGCAATAACTATGTCATCTAGGTATGCCCATACAAACTGATGCAGGATATCACCCAATACGCTTTCGATTAGCTTCTGAAAGGTACTGGGAGCATTCACTAAACCAAATGGCATGACGTTGAACATCAACCGTCCAATTGGCGAGTAAAATGCTGTTTTTATCTTATCCTCTGGCCTCATCTCAACCTGCCAGTATCCCTTCGACAGATCCATCGTCGTAACCCAAGAAAAGGGGCTAAGCTCTCTCAAAATGGATTCGACAGACGGCATCTGTATGGGATCTATCTCTGTCACCGCGTTTAATGGGCGGTAATCAATGCATAGGCGTGGATCCGAGCCCGGGCGCATCACGAGCACAACTCGCGTCGCGTATTCTCCCTGGGCCTCGGAGACAATGCCACTGTCTAGCATTTCTTGGCACATTTTTTGCACTATTTCACGTTTTTGCGGGTTCATTCCCTTATACGCAACTCGTATAGGTTTATTATCCGTCAATTTAATTTCGTGAATAGCCCTATTCGTTCGGCCCGGTTTTTTCGACAGGATCCCCTCATATTTAAGTAGGACCCTTCGTAGGGCTGCCGCTTCGTTTAATTCTAAAGCGGCGTCGGCGACAAGCGTTTCCACTACATTGTCCCGTTGCAATTCTGTTACGAATGCTTTAAAATCGTAGTCTTGAACGAATTTCTTTAGGCCTTTCTCCCACTGTGTCTTGTCGGCCGCTTCTTTTACAAGAGCTGGTGGCACGACAATTGCGGGTCTTTCCTTATCATTTCTGATATAATTCCAAGATTTCGTTATTGGATTTGGTTGTATTTCCATTGACGCCATGAGGTCTAAGCCCAACAGAAAAATTCTGTCGCATGTGGGCAGGACCAGGAAAGGGTGCTGTTCTACCCCTCCGAGCCACTCCATGGTCAATAATATAACTCCTTTTGGACGCGCCATTCCGTTGGCGGTTTTTAGACGTATATTTTTATTAACGCCTTTTATCTTATCGGTGAGACCCAATGATGCTACTATGTCTTCGGAAACGAACGAGCGATCTGCTCCCGAGTCTAGCAGTCCCATAATTTTTTCACGTTCTATTGTCATGGGCAACATGCATAGGCGGTTGGTGTATTCGACCGCCACGTTGCACATGAAAACACGAAATTCTTCTGTGTCTTCGACTACTTGAGGTAATTCTTCAAGCAGTAGGTTCGGTTCTTCCGCCTCAGCCTCAGCGTTTGCGGTAATTACCTGCAAAGCGTTGTTGGCCCTGTCTTGAATTTGGGCGTTAGCTATGTCACTACCCATTTCTTTGACTGGTGGCGGCTTATCGAACCCTTTGTTAAACCCCTTCTTCTTCATGAATGGCGCAGACGGTCGAGAAGTTATTTCTTCGCCGCCTGCGCTGACTCGTTTTTTGACTCGTTTTTTGCCATGGCGAGTTTAATCTCTGCCATCTGCTTCATTATTGCGTCAAATTTAGCGTCTTCTTTCGCTGTTCTTGGGCACTCATTGGAATAGTGACCCGGTTGGTTACACTTGAAACAACGAATATTTGATTTGTCTCTTGGGGCTTCAGTCGATTTTTTCTTTTCAGGGTCTGCTTTCGACGGTGGCGTGTAATTTTTTCGAAAATACTTCGGAATTCGGCCGGCATTTGGTTTTAACCTGGCGCGAAATTCTTCTACCGCTCTATCTCGATGGATGAGATGTACTAGCGGTCCTTCCTCATCGCAACCCGTTGATAAGGTATCGCGATAGCTTCGTATTTCTTCGTCCGTCGAATAATCGTCTTTTTCTTCTTTTTTGTCTGATTTTCCGGCATCTTGTCCGGCTTCCTCCCCCTCCTTGACCTCCTCCAGTGTCGCTTGCATGGCTGACGCTGTCGGTGCCTTTTTAGGGGCGGCCAAAGGGTTGGAAGGCAGCGTGGATGTCAGTTTATTTTTTATTTGTAAACCAACGCTAGCTTCTGCCAGCTCCATTATACCGCTAAGATATTCAGTAGGGCGCATAATTTTATCTGTCGCCCCATATCTTTCCGCACTCAACTTGAGACGTTTAGCGGTTGCTGCTTTCTCCGCTTCTGGTAAAGCGGAATAATATCTCTTCTCGATATCTATCGTGTTCTCGAACAGGAAGGCGCTCATCTCCTCGTAGCTGCCTCCTGTCGGTGCCCTTTCTTCAAGTAGCACCCGTTGCGAGTACTCCGACAAACCGCCGAGAAAGAAAAGGTTGAATCCCGTGGCATGAAATTCCATCGGGGCCTTTTCGAACAACAATCTGGCGCGAATGTCGTAATCCATTATGGTTTCACCAGGCATCTGGCGAAGACCTCGCATCTTTCGGCTCACCTCTTCGGGTGTCTCGCCGTAGCGTAGGTCGAATCTCATTAAAAAGTCGTCCCAATTGACGCCTTTCAATCCTTGGTACCACTCACGTGCCGAGCCTGTCATTAGCTCGACAATACCGTGGGTGAGCATGTCTCCTACGGTGGCTTTAGTGGCAGTCTTAATTCGAATTACTTCGTCAAGGAAGCGATCTCCCACTTTCCATGACCCGTCGAAACGGTTCTGAATATAAAATTGCCACCTAATATTCCCGGTAACACTCATGGTGTCACGTCGGGAGACAGCGTATTTTTTCTTTACGCGGTCGCCAGTGCTACGATTACGATCGTTTCGTTTGCTCAGATCGATTCCCTCGGCCTTCAACGAGCCGAGTAGGGCTCTTCCAAGCTCTCCCATCGTATACTGCCGACCCGTCGAATCGGTAAACGCGCTTTGTCGGGGAAGGTCCTGAAACTCCTCCCGTCGGTGGTCGCTATTTTCCGATCGACGTCGTTTCTCTCTATCGCGCGGAGAGTTGGATCTCTTCCGGCGATTACTTGATTTTTCCTTTCGTCTGTCGTCGTTGGATGAGGGGTCGGAGCTGGGGTCAGGAGACGGTGAGTGGCGTGGCGGGTTGCGCCGTGAAGAGTTTGACTCTTTCCGGCCCCTACGACGGTCGTCACGTTCCCTTTCCCTGCGTTCATCGCGCTCTCTTTCCCTTCGTCTTTCTCCGGAACCTCTCTCCGAATCGTGATGACTGGGTGCATTTGACTCCAGCCCATCTGACGACGAATCACTATTTCCGTAGCGATAATATTTCGGTCTTTCGTCGCGTTTGCCTTCTCCTCGCGAAGAGGTGCGATCATGCGATTGTCTCCTTGACGACTCGTCGTCTTTAAGGATGGGTACTGGTTGTTGCCACTCAGTCCCTTGCGGATTATCTTGCTGTTGGCTTGTGAGAGCTTGCTCTTCATTTCGCCTAGCATTATTAGCGTTGATTAACCGTGTTATCGCATTATTTGTGGCTGAATCGAGAGCTTTCATGCGGGGCCGAGTTTGTTGTTCTCTGGCCGACGCATCTCTCTTGCTCGGAGTAGCTGGTGTCGCCCTCTCCGGCTGGGGTTTGGGTTTGGCCTTCGGCGTGCGCTTTGGGTCTCCCTCTAGGCTCTCGTCGGACAGCTCGGATGAACTGACCTCTGGTTTGCGAACGGATTTCGGGTCATCTCGTCGCAATCTGGCCATAAATGCTCGTTCTGCTTCTTGTTGCGAGTGGAAAGCATATCGATGTGCTCTCAGGGCTCGGTCAACTATTTCTACCTCCTCGGGAGTCGTCGGATTGGGCTGGGTTCTGCCGTACTCGAGAGCTTGCGCTTCTCTTTCCGCCAGCTTCCTCCGTCTCTCGCGAATGGCTTGTCGAGCCTCGTTCTCTGCATCCGCTTCAAATTGAGCGGAATCAACCAATTGTTGAGCGTGTGCACCTTCAACAATGGTGATTTGTGGGGATACACTGTGCGCTTTTAAAGCTGCACGTACGATTTGTAACGTTTCGTACACTGTAATCTTCCCCGTCGGAAGGGTGTATCTCACTCCCTCCGCTTGTGCCAATTGCATCGCATCAATCAAGGTGCCCGAGACGCTGTAAGGCTGGCTCGAAACACGCTTGACAGAGGACGAGTTGGACTTGTGCCCTTCAGACACTACCGAGGCTGGTCGACTGTGCGTAACTGGCGTGTTTAGTGCCGAATTAGCGGTCGTATTTGAGGCCGTCTTTTGTATCGGAGACGCTGCTTTCGGACTGCCCACCTCGGTGTCGTGCGTTAGACGAGGCGATTGGTTACGGGATAAAACCTCGTTTCCGCTCGTCTCGCCGTCACGGTTAGAACGCGGCAGTTTGGAGTGAGATTGCTCTTCACCCCGCTCTGTCTCGTCCAATCGCTGCCTCGTCTCGGCGCGAGACGGGTGCGATGCCTCTGATGCGCTTCTACGATCGGGTTTAGGCTTACGCCGTTTTTGCCTCGCTTCGTGCGCTGAGGCTTTGGGTAAGGGACCTCCAGATCGCAAGTGATAGTCGGCGCCTTTACGACTGCCGGCTCTCTTGTTTGCGTCGGAGTCGGAATCTGTTACTCGGGTATTATCTGCCATTTCTTGCTTTGGGTATGATGTAATCACAGGTTAGAATCAGTTATTCAACTTGATCCCGGACAGGCCCCCACGTGTCGCGCTCAACTCTAACCGTCGCTAACTCGTGGGTTGATTACTTAATTCGACTAACTCACTACCGCTTTGTCTCAAGCGGTTTACCCAAAGAAATGATTACACAGATATAAAAGGTAAAATATAATATAGATTTATTCTGTGGGACAATGTACAGATATATCTTATATATATATATGAAAGGTAGGTAAAAGGTAAATCGGAATGGGTGAAGGGAAATGGAAAGGTAAAGGTATGATGAAAGCTGGCTGGAACCGGCGAGGTCGTCTGTTGTTTCGTTCGCGTCCAAGATGGCGTCGTCGTTGTGGCAACGCGATGTCGTCTTGGGCCGGCGTGGCAATATGGCGTCCTCGGCTCGTCTCTGGCTGGTCCTTCGGGCTCACGCTGGTCGGGCGCGAGTGAATGCTTAGTTAAAAGGCTTACTTCGGTCTGTTGTCTAGGTTTTTGTGTGGTGTCCGGCGATCACACAGCGGCGGACTCTTCTGGCTCCCGGCGGTCACACAGCGGCGGGAACGCTCGTCGTGGTTTTACTGCAGTTTAGGCTTGTGCGACCGTTTGTCTGCACAACTCGCTAAACTGGAGTGGTTTTTACTATTTCTAGCTGGTGTGCTAAAATAGTGTGGTAATCTTATCTCGCAGGTTACTCTGCGGAGTTTGACACTGACCAAACGTACTCACGGTAAATTGTCCTTTGTCCTTGGTCAATCCCAGTATATTTACTTGGGCCTGATCTTGTAGGACGACGGGTTTTACGTGTGTTTCTCGTTTGATGGTTGTGTTGGTTCTGCCCGCTCAGTGCAAGGCACATTCCTTTGCACAAAGCGGGGTTGACAGGTGACCAGAATCACCCAATGGTGGGGTGGACGAGCCATCCCCACTCCCTCAGGGCAGACGCCTGTCCATTGACTAGATGTCAATGCACTGAGGGAAGGGAGACGCGCTTGCGGCTCCCCTTACACCCGAAACGAGGTCACGAGAGAAACTCTTCGTTGACCCCGGTCCAGTCGGGTCACAACAAGCTTTACCAAAAATTTTACAAAGTTATCAAAATAACCTGCAAACATTAGATTATCTTTAATCTAAAAAAAAAAGTAAATGAAAACAAATTAAGCAATTAAAGCATCTGTTTGATTAGCTTGTTGCTAAAAAGCTCAAGTTTTTAACTTTTTGAACTTTTGTCTGGTGTTGAAGTTTATGTTGCACAATATGAATTTAAAACAAGTTTTGACTGTTTTTGGTAACCGTAAAAGTTACAATAATCACCACAAAATGCACTTTGGCGACCCGAAAGAGAAATGTGCTGCGGCATAAATAAATGATTGTTCAATTTACTTGCATTTTATCAGAAATACTGTGTCAATAAACTTCATTTAGAATACCAACAGGGTATTTTTCACTTTTTGACTGAAGCTATGTTTCCTCATTTGTTTGCTAGTCTAGTTGGTGCTGCCATCAAGTGGCCACTTATGTATTTAAAATATTAATAAAATTGTTCCTTTAAGCAATGATGAAATCAATTCTAAAATAAGATCCACAGAAACAAAAAATTCGAATTTGTTTAAAATTGAAATTTTACTGACTGCAAGCTCAAACTACACCCAAGATTTTTATTCAACTCAAATTTATTCAGGTTTGGATTGACCCCATTTTGCAATTGAGCTTATAAGAAACTGTTAGCAATTCGAGTGACTCACTCATCATCTCCTCGGTGACGATTTAACTGCCACTACTTACTACGTCCAAAGATACAAAAAAAATTGTCTACGTCAGAAAATTGATTATGAAATGCATCAGAAATAAAATTCATGAATTATTGATCATTGCAAGCATTCAAAACGCAAAACGTTTCATTTTTCTATTATAAATATTGATTTGGAAAGTCCAGTCAAAAAAAATAAACTTTATTTCTACGTTTAAATATTTTGATGGTTTGCTTGCCAAGAAGAGATTTAACCACCTTACCATTGGTATGGTTTTTTAACAGTGGTCCAGACAACCTTAGCCTTGACCCCTGTATCGAGAAACAAATGCCCACATGCTTTTTCCACTGAATTTTAAGAGTTTTCAAGCACCTGGTGAGCAAACTTAAAAACACTGAAATGACTGTAATTTCTTCTTCGTCGTGGGCGTACCAACAAGACAGAATGAATTATAAATAAAACGTTCTAAATGTAAATTTCAAACATAAACTGTACCAGACGCCAACTGTACTTTGTTGCAGCAGCACGCACAACCAACACACACGTCGTAGGTAAGTTAGCTTTTAAACATAATGGTTGATACAACTTGGAAATAGATTTAGGAAGACATAGCCATACTAACCAATTATAATTTTATTTTATTAAGTTTTAATTTATTTTGTATGTTGCTAAACTGTTTTGTCATGTAAGAAAGTACAAAATGTCAGAACCAATTCAATGATTTGTTTCTCAAACTTTGTTTTGAATTGATCGTCCGACTGTTTACTGATAGTTGCTTAGTCACTTGCTTACAACTGCTGTGACGATTTGCCAACCGTAGAGTTGTGAAGCCCAAAACTCAAATTAACTGTGACTGCTTGGCCACCCAAGGGTCACCTGCGTCACTGTCATCACACACTGCCCAATGGCTCCGAGGTCATCCCGCCCTTGGGAAGCACTATGACCTAGTGTAGGGAAGGAGGGAGCTGACTGTGAGTGGTGTAGAGGCCAACAACCCAATCTGGAGTCCCTGTCTCATTATTGACGTGAGCATGATTCCTCTCGTCCCAAAGTTGCCATTTATTTTATATTCTTTCTGAATATTTTTGAAATCAAAATGGTGCGCCAGTATGAGGTGAAGAGAAGATCGTTCACCAAGGTGCAAAGCAAAATGTAACAAAAACTGGGGCATAAAGTAAAACAAAATGCAATCAAAATTTGACACAAAAAGCAAAACAAAATAGCGGACACAAAAAAAATTTTCCAAGTTCAAATCTCGGACAGGGCCCTCATTTGTGACTGATATGGTCTTCGCCAGGGCAATTAGAGGATCAATTTCTCTGGTGTGGGACGCATACTCACGTAAAATAACGGAGACTCCCTAATATTGGGTGGTTAGCCTTTATTACGTTGTCTAGGGGTATGGGAAATCCTGCTATCCGTTGCGGGGGTGTCACAAGGCACGCCGCACCGGCAACCGACCCGTCACAAACTAGGCGGGAGCCCAATGGGTGACGTGGTCGGTTCAACTTTACATTCATGTCGTACTCACCTACGACCCACAGTAGCCACTCATGGAGGCTGCATCATGGAATCCGCCATGACACTGAGCGTCTCTGTGGTGAATGGGAAGGAGTGCAGAGACCACACAGTCGGGACACGTCTTGTCCCCTTGATACTATAGCACCTCAGACTCTCCCAACCGTCCTGGTCGGTGTCCGCACTCTCTCTCTCTCTGCAACTTCTCCACACACCACTTAGCTCCCTCCTTTTCCCGGGGTAGATCACCTTGCCCAATGAGGGGGTGATCTTGGGGCCGCATGGTGGTGTGTGACAGTGACGTTGGTCACCCCAGGTGGCCTGACAATCACAGGCTAATTAGATTCAGACGAGCGCGCAAGATTTTGGCATGCATAAGGACATGCTGTGTCGTTTTCCCCTTGTTTACTTTAATAAAATTCGTAAAAGACGCCAAATTTATCTCCCTTTACCTTTAAGAGAACGGTATTTTCGCACATTACATTATCCCCCTGTTGTAGGACACATGGGCAGAGAAAAAACATTGCATACATTAACACTAGAACGGCCAGACCGGTCATTTTGACCGGTACAGCTGTTTAAACAGCTGCAGCAATAAACCCAATGGGTTTACGGTGCTGCTAATTTGTGACTTTAGCTGATTTATGATGCTTTATATCATAAATCATCAAAAGTTGAATTTTTCTTAAGAAATAATAAAAAAAAAGTGAATTGACCTAGAACGGCCGAAACCGGTTAAAATGACCGGTTGAAATCACCTGAACAATACGTGCACCAAACTGCACTAAACGTGCACCAAACGTGCACCAAACGTGCACAATATGTGCATACAACGTTTTGGCATCAAACTGATTCAGTAACACGCGAAACATGCGAAGAAAATACCAAAACAAAAATTGATGGTTTTTATAAAATCTGATAAAATTAAAAACGGAAATTTAATTTTATCAGGTTTTATAATAACCATCAATTTTTGTTTTGGTATTTTCTTCGCATATTTTGCGTGTTATTGAATCAATTTGATGCCAAAACGTTGTTTACACGTATTGTGCACGTATTGTAAAAGTATTTTGCATATTTGGTGCACGTACTGTTCACGTTATTGCAACCGGTCATTTTAACCGGTTTCGGCCGTTCTAGGTAGGCCGAAATTCCGGCCGTTCTAGTGTTAAAAGCGCAGGTTTACTGGCCAAAAATGCTGGAGGACATTCAAAGTTGGATTCAAGTGGGTGACAAATTAAACCACACTTATTCAAGTGCGATACCATCATTAGATGGCGCCACTAGTATTAGCGGCAAATTCAATTCCAAAACGAATATTTCTTGCAGAAATAACACGGAAACATATTGCTATGTTTGTTATAAATAAACTACATCATTTATGCAATAATATAATGATATATTATTGTTGTTTAAGTAACAAAACATCTTGTTGCGAGTGATTTAGTACATGTGACGTGAAACACATTCTCGGAATGTATTTCCTGTCCTGAGTATCCAGTTCCGGTTTATACTAAAGGATTAGCATAATGTGAACTTTGCATCCCCGTATCAACTTCCGGTGATACGGGATTGGTAGATTATAATCCACTGGACTATATAACTCCTGACAACAGGAAGTTAAGACAGTTGTATTTGTTTCTGGTTATTTAGTTCATGTTTCATGTCAAATAACTGTTCTTTGCAACTCGAGCATGGTTCTGCTGAACCATGCAGCTCCGTCAATTGAAAGCGAAGGTCGGACTACTTATGTTTCCGTCAACAGTCTCGCCGAGAAGACCAGCCTTGTGCGTACGGTATTCTCCTGGCAGGACAATAGAGCCATGTGCGGTACCAAAGTATTCAGTAACCGTTAGTAGCATTGTTACTGTACGAGATTGGTTCCATCACTTGATGGTGCCAAAACAGTTTGCATGCTTGGTAAAGAGCATGTAGTTACCGCAAGTAGCACCAAGTGTTTGGCTAGGTGATCTCCGCAGTAATGATGCCAAAGCAGTCTGTTTGTGAGTAGTACCTCGTGTGGTTAATTCTGTTGTGCGGGGCTGCGAGCTATACCCCCCTGTGTATCAGTACCGTCTACCACCGTACTGTTACATAGGGCACGCGCGATACGGCTCTACTCGACAAGGCAAATTATGACGGCAACTGTGTGTTGCGACGACTAACCCTAATATTTTGATAGCCGATAAAAAACTCAATTGTTTAACTTGAAGACAAGTTAACAACCCAAATAAGTCACGAGCCTTATTTTACATTATAAGGAAACATTTCGTAACAATAAATTGGAAACAATTTATTAGTCAAATCAAACGACAGAAACGAGTCGTTTTAAACTTTTTGAATGCAGCTACTGAAAATACTAATTGAATCATTCTTTAGTCTCGTATTTCTTTGACAGAAAAAGTGAGGTATATTTGCCCATCAGAACGCCTCTACTGAGTGACATCTGGGAAAATAAACTATGGATGTACAGAAGCCGTATCAACCATTTGGTCGGATTCAACAACTTAGAAAGAAACAAATGAAACAAGTTATTTGCAGTGTTATTGCAAGTCAGAAAGAGATTCCATTATTTATCAGATCTCTAGAGAACATTTCAAAAAAGAAAAAAACTATGCTAATTCTATTTACAACACTACTTGTAATCAATTTGGTGGCTTGTTCCTACCAAACTGTCGATCGAATATTGCATTACATGGACGAACCAACCACAGTTAACACATACATGATTGAAACACCACATGGTCCGTTTCCATCTATTTACGTAAATCCAGAAACTACACAAGAACTTAGTAATTACCTCGCCAACCGGAGTGGAAACAGCAATTTTAAACAGCAATGTGAATATGTTGTAATATATGAACTGTTCAAGACGATGTATCCTGAAGATGTAATGGAACTAATGAGAAAACCTAGCTATATAACTGATGCACATTTTTCTGTGGTAAATTAATTTTTTTTTTTAATAAACATTTTTACCAAAATAAATTTTTGCAGCACAACTCAAGATTCAATGTGACCGTTAAAAATCATGAATCAATTGTATGGCCAATCGCCCAGATTTCGAGTAGTAAGTCAACCAACAATTATTGCCGTTTGATATTCTAACTTCTTTTTCACATTAGCGTTTGAATTTCCATATGGAAATGAAAATAACAAAATGGTAATAAAGTTTAATTTTCCCAAAACATGCATAGAGTATCACGTGAGTAGTAATTCTAGGAATATATATTTTCACTTAACAATAAACACTGCAAAAAAGTTCTAACAAACCTACAATGTTTGTTACCAAATATTAAGAATTCAAATTTAACATTAAAATCATTGTTTCAATTAAGCTTGTCATAGATCCATCACCAGTTATCTATCATATCTCAAATATCTTTGCGGACATTTTTGCCATAAGAGAAGGCCTAAAGAATCAAGTCATTGCTACTGTGCAAAAAGTAAGGGATACAATAGAAGTAATAGCAATAACAGCTTAGTTAAGAAATTTTTAAAAAAGGAAATTTCGAAAATTTGAAATTGTAACAACAATAAAATTTCAATCTTGTTTTAGTACCACTTCATTAATACCACGAGACAGCGTTGCAACAATAACTTACATGACTGCTTGCAACATTGTTTAGTAAAAGCAATGAAATGCAGGTAAACAACTTTTGGAATTCGTACAAACAGTGGCATGGCCAGGCATGAACAAAAAGAATCAGTTCTCAAATTATGGCCGCCCTCGAATAATAGCCGCAGCCACTATTCGAGAATTCCGCCAGAAGCTCTAGAGAGTTCCCGAAAACCACAGAGTACGACAGTCATCGATAAAGGATGTCAAACGGTATCCAAGGAGAACGAAAAAGAAGCCGAAAATGAACTTCTTGTGGAACCCTTTTTCCCTCCACCAGGAGCGAAAATAGCGCATCTATTCGAATACGAGGTGAGCTACTATTTTCCGACGCTTTTTAGAATTGCCGAGAAAATCACGGAACAAATGCGCTCAGACTCTACCGATCCCTCGAATATCAATTATGCTGTCCATGTGATGAAATTGATATTTAACGCCAATCGAGGCGAATCTTTTGCTGTGCTGGAGCACATATGGACACTGTTAATTGACAGAGTCAACACCGACGGAAAAGGATTAATAAACCCTTCATGGTTCTACGGACTCCCCTGCATTGCGGAGATATACGACGCTTCGAAGAAGGCTATTGAAGAAAGTTATGAGTTAGTTGAGAAGACTCCAGAATATGAACCAAGGTCTCCGGAGTACGCGCCGAAATCTCCACCCGCAGAAGATATAGGTGAAGAACCCAATTTCGTCATCGACCGAAGACCAGCGGAATTTCTTCCCCTAGAAAAGTCCGAAGTCGGTGAGTCCAGTGAGACTCTTAAGAAAGAGAGTGAAGGATCGGAGTCTGATGAAGAAGAAGTCAAGTGACTCGCGGAGTTAATTTTCGAATTTAATAGAATTTAAGGAAAAAATGTTAGAATTAACGAAAAACTCAAAAGTATTCTGTTTAGTATTTAATAAGCGGTTGTGATATGCAAAAGTCATGTTATTTTTAAAAAAAAAGGAAAATCGAGAGATAATCCTATAAATCAAAAGAAATCTTTTAATAATTGTTAAGCTAAAAAGAAATAATTTACCAAAAAATTATGTTAAGATTCCCGTTATTTGAAATAATAATTGTGTGAAGAAATGAGGCTAAGTGTTGTAAAGTTCCAAGTTTGTTTTATTGTAACCAAATAATATTTTATTCTTGATAATTCATTAAAAAAGAATTGTTGCGCACATCAGAAATATGAAATTTATTTTGAGTCACCCGCATACGCACTCAGCTGTTCGGGATGAAAAAAGTCCTGTTTTGAGATATTAATAAAATCATTTCGCAAGAATAACATAAACTTATGAATAAAATTTATAAGTTGAGTAATTAAGGGGGATGTATGACGGTTTATAAGTGCTATTTATTAATAACACGGCCGAATTTTAAGTGTTTTTTGCGAAACCCGCATTTGTCAATGCTCCGAGTCGCCACTAGATGGCGCGATTATAATTCAGCGGTAAATTCGAATTGCGAGTTAAGAAAACTGGTAAATAAATATAAGAATATATTTATTTGTATGAAACGACACTTTATTAGGATTAATATAAATATATATTAATAATTATTGTTCACACTAAGTGATGGGAATCTCTAGTTCAGCAGAAATGGAGATTTGATAATCCATCGATCAACCGATCGATGTGATTGGTGGATCCATTTCCGGTCCTGGGTATCCAGTTCCGGTTGTGGTGTGAATTAGCATATTGCTCCTCCGTATCCACTTCCGGCGATACGGGATTGGAGGGATTCGTGGAACCCATGTTCCAATTGGTTGATTGGATTAATCTCTAATCCAGTCAGGTTATATAAACCCAAACAACCGGCCATCCGGCAGCTCTGTTTGATTATTTCTGTTTGGTATTGTTACTTAAGAAATATGATTCGTTGTTCACGTGGAAGACCGTTTAGTTCTTTGGTTCTTTGTTGATTCGTTCGCAAAGAACCGCGGCATGATTCTACAGAATCATGCCACCGCCGGCAATTGAAGTCGAAGTGCTGGGATTATTATGTTGCATAAATGTTACAGTCTACGGTTGCGACGCCGAAGGAGAACCCGCCGTTGTGCAATTCAGTATCCTCCGGACAGGACCAAGTTGTCTTTTTCGGTATGAACGTATTCCGTTACCACGAGTAGCATCGGTATTGTTGAGAATCGGTTCCTTCACCTGATGGTGCCAAAGCAGTCTGTTTTACAGTAACCACGAGTAGCACCAAGTGTTTGGCAAGCTGATTCTCATGGTATTCGATGCCAAAGCAGTCGGTCTATTATTAGTACCGCGAGAGATAAAACTGCTGTGCGGAGCCGCGAGCTATCGACCCCTGTGTACGTGGTACCGTCAACCACTCGATGGACGACCGTGCTGCGACGCCGGGGACGCTTGATACCGTTCTGCATGGCAAGGCGTATATTCTAATCGATGGCAATTGTGTGTTGCGACGGGAAGCTTAATCTTCATTTTATTTATAACAGCAAAACTTAAACTCGACAACCAGTTGGACCAAAATCAAGTCAGAAGACTTAATCTCATATTGAACTCAATATAACCGATAAGTTGACGACAACTTATTCCCGAAATATCTAAATAAGAATTCACAACGATATGAATTAAATATAATTCATAAGTGGAATATTGATAAGTAAATGAATACATTTACTTACACCAATATCCTCCCAAAGTTGTGGCGGTGCAGATAAAGTCAACCGCAATGCTCAGATCATTCGATTTATCGACGTGCGATAGTTTACACAGCGAACCAAGGAAACCAGCGAAGCCGTATCGGACTCCAGGACACAGCCATCCGGCTTAAGATGACATCTATAATCAGGTCGAGCGATGGGGAAACCGCTCCCTTATCCCAGACACGTAATGATATTATTTTAGGACCAATTGGCCTATGCTTTGTATAGTTTAATAGTCAGTTAACTTGCCAAATGTCGGCATTAGTCCTATGTATAATTTAGCCTTGATATTATTGTTTACCAACAATAAACTGTCTTGTATTTATCTCGTATTGTATTCACTGTTTATTTATTGCGATCTCTTCCCGGTACCATTGTTAAATGGGAGTTGTGGTCGTCACCGTCACACGTGGAGGTCCCACCGAGATTAGGTTGCAATTAAATTCGATTGAATTGCAACAGTGAATATTGGAGATAAATATTTAACTAAAAGATTTAAGTTAAAAATAGACAGATTAAATTTTCAGTTTATATTTCCATGTGAAGAAGTTAAACTGATGAAATAGAAATACGTAGTAGATTTTCCTTCATTATTTTCGTTTGAAGATTTTAGGGATTTCAAAGACTACCACCTAATCTCACACGTGGAGGTCCCACCGAGATTAGGTTGCAATTAAATTCGATAGAATTGTAAAAGTGAATTTTGAGATAAATATTTAACTAAAAGATTTAGTTAAAAAACAGACAAGTTTCAAACCATGTTTATTTTCTTGAGAAACACCAAAACAGTCCTTTAACTAGGAATTTCGGAAGTTATAGACCTATCACACGATCACTGAAATAGGTTGCAAATTAATTCGATCGAATTGCAAAAGCGAATCTTGAATCCGATATTAACTAAAAAATTTTAGTTAAAACAGACAAATAGATTTTCAGTTTATATTTTCATGTGAAAAGTTAAACTGACGAAATGGAAACGTTTAGTGAACTCTCTTTACTATTTTCGTTCGACAATTTAAGGAATACGAAGTATTTTAAATAAGAAATCAAAAAAGTTTCGAGTGAAATAAGAATACAGATATTTTTTTTCGAAGTTTGTTTTATTTCGAAAAGCTAAAAACATACAAGTTTAGAAGGCGGACTTCTTACGAATTTATCTTTCCACCTGAAAAGTTAAAACGAAGAAAACACCGCAACTATTTGGAAATATTTACAAGAAATTAAGTTTCCTGTAACTGTACGTCGACACCGATAGCCAGCGACCACGCGCCATAGCAATACGCGTCGATCTCCGTATCAAACGCAGCAGGGAAACTACTCAAACCTTCAACGCAAGGTGCGAACGAATGCTTGGAAATTATGGCGGACAACAGATAAAAGACAGCGGAGAAATGTTACAGAAGGTTCGTAGAGATTTATTTAAAGTGTCGCGAACTAATTTTTCCACTGCCATCGGTACCAAAGATAATTTAGTTGTTGGAGAAAAACAACACACTCCATTTCGCAGAAAAGATTTGCAAATCGAAATGAATATTACCTTTATTTGAAGGAATTAACTATTTTCACAAAAAGGAAAATTTTTCCTTCGGGACAATGGAAATTAAGAAAATATAAAATGGCGGCGAATGAAGTTGCCGACCACGTAGAATAGTATTTTTTACATTGAAAGTTACGAATCACGATAAACGCTTTCCCTCGGAAAAGTAAAAGGATTTCATTCAATCTTTCCTTTCGGAAATTTAACAGTGTTTTAAGTTTCCAACGATATTTGGGTCTCCCAAATTTTGAGAATTTCTAAATGAAATTTAGCTGTTTGAAAAACAACGAATATTTTTAGTAATCTAATCGGACATTTTCCCACATGATTTCTTAAAACCGGAATAACAAATCCATTTGTGGCTATGAACTTTGCCACATGAAATATTTACGGAGCGAATATTTTTTGATTGGATTGAAGCTTTAAAATCAGATAGCTGATTTAAACGAAGAAAATAAGTTTCAAAGTAATTATTTTTCTTTCGGAAAAATCAAATAAATCACCGCTGATGAAAAAGTTGTATTTTTCCATTCGAAAAAACTAAGAATTGCACAAGATTTATCTTCTATTTTGAACATAGATTTTATTCGGAAAAGGAAAGATTCTAGATACATTATTTTTCTCTAAAAAAATTAAGAATTTAGTCAATTTTCCTAAAGGTTAATGGAATGTCATCATATATTTCGTTCGTAATTTACGTGTTAAAGTTTAATCAGAAAAACGATTGAATATGTTTTATTTGCGATAAGTAAAAGAAAGGTTCTTTAAAAATGGAATTTCGATGCAAATCCCACAGTAAAGGGAATGTTATGTGTGAGCAATTAACGAAAAGTTGGAATAACTTCATTTTATTTCATTCAAAAGTAGTTGTGAAAAATCAATTTCAAATATTTTTCAAAGAAAAATTATTTTTATCGGAAAAAAGTAATTTACATGTCCTCGCGCGGACCGAGTAGTAAACTGCTTAATTGTGACATCGATACTGTTATTGTGTCACGTGTTATACGGAATTCCAAACCAGTGAATTACGAATTTTGGCGCGATAGGAATAGAAGTTTGACAGTGAAAGTTCTCCAGATTTGTCTTTTCATTTGAAAAGTTCAAATTGAGGAAATGCTGCAGCAGATGAAGGTATTTACGACAATTGAGATTTAAATATTCTTTCATTCAAAAGATAAAAGATCTCTGCAAAAACATCTCGTTATTAGAGATAAGGGGGACGAAAATTATTAAAACGAATAATCAAAGACACGTCCTTCGTAAATATCGCAAAGGAATAACTAATTGTGAAAACAATTGTCCGCTCAGGAAAAGTGGAATTTAGCTAGATATTTTCTTTCGAAAAATCAAAGCAATTGTCATCAAAAAAGAAAGATTTGATGAATAATTTTTACCCAAAAGTCTAAAGGATTGTCGAATAGTTTTCTCCCGAAAAACAAGTACACATTTGTACCAATAACTTTATCGTTTAAAGTAAAATTTCGAATATTTTCTTTTGGAAGATTAGAGAATTAGATAATTTTTCTCGCAAAACAAATTTAAAGAATTTTAACGAATTTTTATTTGTTAAAAAAAAAATTTTGTTAAAAAAGGGGGAGATGGATGGTGAAAATTTATTTTTTCACACTCGAAAAATGAAATTTAAACCCGAAAAAGTAAAGACTTGGTCAAATTATTCTTCCTATTGGAAATGAATACACAATGTTGGGAATCGAAAATAGATTTCAATTACAAAGGAATGATTATTTGAACGATAATTGAATAAGAATAAGAAAAATTGAGAGTTTGAGAAAACTTTATTAAAGTTGTGGTTGTAACGATATCACACACTAACGGAATAATTAAAAGAAAAATATTTTTTGAAGAAAAGTTATTTAATTATTTGGATTGGTAAAAATCCCAAAGTTCAAGAAGATTGAAGTAAGTTTATTTTATTTTCATTTGAAAAATACAATATTTTACGAATGTCTTCCCGAAGGAATTTTATTTTATCGGTAAAATTGAATCTCGAAGGGAACGGACTTAGTAGAGAACTACTAAATA
Organism: Strigamia acuminata; assembly: GCA_949358305.1. Taxonomy (NCBI): domain Eukaryota; kingdom Metazoa; phylum Arthropoda; class Chilopoda; order Geophilomorpha; family Linotaeniidae; genus Strigamia; species Strigamia acuminata. The sequence goes on from OX442314.1 coordinate 52,961,532, forward strand.
GATGTAACGTCCTTTATACCATTGGCCGACACTAACATCCGCCAATCAGAAGTTGGGAGATCTAGGGATCCCCAGCCCCCTGCTATTAAAGGAGGACCAGATCAGATACTGATCATTCGCATCCAGACCAGACCAGAAGACGTGTTCCAGAGTCATCTTGACCACGCCGTCCCGATTTCAGTCACGATTCGAATTTTGTGCCGTGTAACCTGCAAAAGCTAACACGTGTCAAACAAACGCGAAGTTTAATTTTATTTTGTCAAAAGTAAAGTTTAGAAGTGTTTCTTGTTGAAAAGTGTATTATATTCGTCTTCTTTATAAATTAAAGAATTAAAATCGTCAGATTTTGAATTTTTTTATGGCTCAAAAACCATTGAATATGATCGATCCAAAAGGAAATAATAAGCAGACAAACTTAAATTTAAGTTCTGTACCACTTGGCGATCAAACAGAAAAGATTCCCGATCATTTTACTCTGTATTGTAATCGTCATGGACTGGATAAAACCAAGTTTAAAAATATAATCGAAGCTTCAGACTATGTAAAAGCTAGGAACTGGCGAGATCGTACCCAATCTCAATCTTCACATCAAGATCCAGTACGGAATCCACAAACATCCAGTCGAAACTTAGTGAATCAAGATTCTCATACTATGTTTCAAACATCCAGTAGGGGATCTAAGTTAGAAAAGTTTAAACCACCTAATTCGGTAGATAAGGGGGAAGAGAATTATAAACCTAATAATTCTCATCCAGAGAGTTCGTTAACTAACCAGTCGGTTGTTCAGAACAAATTAAAACTCGTTTACAATCGAGATCAGCTAATTTCAGTTCGATATGCTAATCCAGCTGAAGCACAACGATATGTGGCTAGCCTTAATCTGTCGATTAACCTACCGCTATCAAAAGAATTGGGAACCGTAAACAAAAGTTTTGGGCCACCAATATCAACGCAAAAGAAAGATGTTCGAGCTGTAAACAAACGTTTGCTGTCGCCGAATCCCTGCGATGGATTTACAACTTCGTTTTCCAATCCCACGAAAAAAGAAGAGTAGTTTGCATACTCCAAACAAACGTTTGCAGTCAAATAACTTACAACAACGTGCCCGATCGCCAATCACAAACTCATGTTTGCGGACGAATGATTTGTCTACCAAGAAGAGTCCCCAGCCAAGACAATTCTACCTAACACCCATTTCAAATCGGAAAAGGTTCAAACAAACTCTTTTTCCCTTGGAAAAGTATTACCAACACGATACGAGTACAAAAACAATAGTTTCAACTACTCAAATAAGAGGACCGTTCGATGGAACGTCTCAGGAAAAGAATACTTTCATCACAAAACCGAAAGTTGAAAAAGTCTTGCTCAGTCGGTTTAATACTAGTTCAACCAGCAATGAGACCAACAAATATAAATATGGTGAGACTGGCTTACACCATTCTGTTCCTGAAGCTACAAATTCACAAGAGGCCACCTTCACTTATGTCAGGAAATGTTTTCATTGTAAACAACCGGGACATACCAAACAAGATTGTCCCACATGGTCTAAACGAAAATTTAATGACCAACGTAAAAATTTTGATTATTCAAATGTGTCAAAAGACTCATTTAAACGACCCCGACAAAATTGGGTCACCACCGAAGTATTAGAACAACGGTTTACGGAAATGGAAAACAGAATAACTGCAGTTATTAATAAGTCTATGTCCGACTTATTTGAGAAGCTTTCTCAACACAAAATGTAAGATCAAAAGATTTCCCGATTTCAGAGTAACAGAAAAATCCTTTCTCTATAAATCATGACCTCGTTTTCTAAAGAAAAGGGGAACAAAATATAAAAGTTAGAATTAACAAAATTTTGAAAGGTAATGCTACATTATTAAGACAACTAGTTTAATTAAATTAGTCAATTGTACAAAGAATACCAAGTGACTCCGGTCATGACAATTAAGGGGGACATTTTGATTCTTAATTGTCAACTCTTATCATCCGAAAGCTATTATTGTATATTTATAGCAATACATCTGACTAGGCATATGAAATAAATATTTTGTGATAACACAAATGATGATTTTATGTATGACGAAAGTTTCTTCAAAAAGAAGACTTGGAAATAAATTCTGGACTTGAATTTAGGCTATTAGAAAAGATTATTTCGGCAGAAATCCAGAACTTAGATAATTCAAGTTAGTTTATGTAAACTCAAATTCGAAATTGGAAGTCACAGTATCTCCAAGATACATCAAGTCCGAAAATAGCATTTATGCTAATTAGGAGAATAACGAAAACTCTATAAAATATTATATAGTTGTGTTATTAAGGGGGATGTGTGACGGTTTTTAATGGCTATAAATGCCTATTTTCTATAGAAAAGCGCTGTTGTGTCATTATGACGGTATTTTTACAGTATTCTGTGTAAAACGGATATAATTCCTAAATAAAGCTATTTATGAGGTTTCCATGATAAAAGATGATGTATTAATTAGTATTAATAACATTCCTACATGATATCAAGATATCACGACCAAATCACGATGATTCGTCTACTAAAACCGCATTTGTCAATGCGCAATGTTGTCGCCAGATGGCGCGATCACGATTTAGCGGTAAATTCAAGATATGAATATAAAACATGTAAATAAATATAAAACTATATTTACTAGAACGAAACGAAGCTTTGTGAACATTAATATAAAGATATATTAATGTCTTTTGATGTTAAATACATTATAACTTCCATTTTCTGCGGGATAGAACATTTGGTGATCAATCGATCAACCGATCGATCTGATTGGTGGATCCATTTCCGGCCCTGGGTATCCAGTTCCGGTTGTGGTGAGAATTAGCATAATGCTCCTCCGTATCCACTTCCGGTGATACGGGATTGGAGGGATTCGTGGAACCCATGTTCCAATTGGATGACTGGATTAATCCTTAATCCAGTCAGGTTATATAAACCCAAACAATCGGCCATTCCGCAGCTCTGTTTGATTATTTTCTGTTTGGTATTGTTACTTAAGAAATATGATTCGTTGTTCACGTAAAAAACCTTTTGGTTCTTTGTTGATTTATTCGCAAAGAACCGTTGCATGATTCTACAGAATCATGCCACCGCCGGCAATTGAAGTCGAAGTGCTGGGATTATTATGTTGCATAAATGTTACAGTCTACGGTTGCGACGCCGAAGGAGAACCCGCCGTTGTGCAATTCAGTATCCTCCGGACAGGACCAAGTTGTCTTTTTCGGTATGAACGTATTCCGTTACCACGAGTAGCATCGGTATTGTTGAGAATCGGTTCCTTCACCTGATGGTGCCAAAGCAGTCTGTTTTACAGTAACCACGAGTAGCACCAAGTGTTTGGCAAGCTGATTCTCATGGTATTCGATGCCAAAGCAGTCGGTCTATTATTAGTACCGCGAGAGATAAAACTGCTGTGCGGAGCCGCGAGCTATCGACCCCTGTGTACGTGGTACCGTCAACCACTCGATGGACGACCGTGCTGCGACGCCGGGGACGCTTGATACCGTTCTGCATGGCAAGGCGTATATTCTAATCGATGGCAATTGTGTGTTGCGACGGGAAGCTTAATCTTCATTTTATTTATAACAGCAAAACTTAAACTCGACAACCAGTTGGACCAAAATCAAGTCAGAAGACTTAATCTCATATTGAACTCAATATAACCGATAAGTTGACGACAACTTATTCCCGAAATATCTAAATAAGAATTCACAACGATATGAATTAAATATAATTCATAAGTGGAATATTGATAAGTAAATGAATACATTTACTTACACCAATATCCTCCCAAAGTTGTGGCGGTGCAGATAAAGTCAACCGCAATGCTCAGATCATTCGATTTATCGACGTGCGATAGTTTACACAGCGAACCAAGGAAACCAGCGAAGCCGTATCGGACTCCAGGACACAGCCATCCGGCTTAAGATGACATCTATAATCAGGTCGAGCGATGGGGAAACCGCTCCCTTATCCCAGACACGTAATGATATTATTTTAGGACCAATTGGCCTATGCTTTGTATAGTTTAATAGTCAGTTAACTTGCCAAATGTCGGCATTAGTCCTATGTATAATTTAGCCTTGATATTATTGTTTACCAACAATAAACTGTCTTGTATTTATCTCGTATTGTATTCACTGTTTATTTATTGCGATCTCTTCCCGGTACCATTGTTAAATGGGAGTTGTGGTCGTCACCGTCACACGTGGAGGTCCCACCGAGATTAGGTTGCAATTAAATTCGTTTGAATTGCAACAGTGAATATTGGAGATAAATATTTTAACTAAAAAATTAGTTAAAGAACAGACAATTAGATTTTCAGTTTATATCTCCGTACGAAGAAAGTAAACTGATGAAATAGAATTACGTAGTGGATTTTCCTTCATTATTTTCGCTCGAAAATTTAAGGGATCTCGAAGACTACCAACTAATCTCACATGTGAAAGTTCCACTGAAGATTAGGATTTGCAATTAACTCGATAGAATTAAAAAAAGTGAATTTTCTCGAGAAAAAATGAATAATTCAATTCTACACAAAAGAATTGCAACAAATTACTGTTAAAGATCTATCTCATGATGTCGAGATAAGTTTTAATCGAAGTTTTTCAAAAATTCGGAGAATTGGAAATAACAAGAATTCGTAGAAGAAGTATATTTAGATATTTGCTTTATTCTTGAAAAGATAAAAGTAAAAAACAACAAATCTAAACATGTTTTACGAATCACAAGAAAAAGAAAAATCTTGCAGAAATGGAATTTCGAAGTAAGTCCAGTCTTTAAAGAAAAGTTACAATAATTGGAAACAATTTACAAGAGTTGAAATGAATTTATTTTATTTCATACAAATTTGGGAAAATATTTACGAATATCTCTCGAAAGAATTTTATGTTATCGGTAAATTCTAAAGATTTCGAAAGGAACGGACTTTGGAGAGAACTGTTAAACGAACATACTACGTCTGACATTTTGTGGTTGATATTGAATCAGCCAATCAGGAGCTAGGAGATCTAGGGATCCCCAGCCCCCTACTATTAAAGAAGGATCAGATCAGTTATTGATCATTCGCTTCCAAACCAGACTTACGAGACGTGCTCCAGTAACTATTCTGACCGCACCAACCGATTCTAGTTACGATTCGAAGTTTTCCCATCGCTAATTATTTTAAAGACCGATTCAATTATATTTTTATAAAATGGATCCAAACAATCTTCCTAACGAAGAAAAAGTGGCTGAAGAAAAGGCTGTAGAAGAAATAGTTAGCTTGGATTCAAGTTATGTAAAACTTTGTGACCAAACGGAAATGATCCCCGATGAACTCACACAGTTTTGTACACATTACGAACTAGATAGAACTCAGTTCAAAACCATAATCGAAGCTTCTGAATTTGTGACGAAGCAGGCGTTACGTAACATACGTATTAATCCAACTCCGGAAAAACGAGCAGAACTTTCGAAGGAGAGTTCGGCGAACCATAATTCTGGAAAGGACCCAATCCCGTCGCCAAGAGATCTGTCTGAAGAAAACAGATCACGATCTAAAACTCCACAACGTAAGTTGGGAGATCAAGCAAGAATTAAAACTCCGTCGGTTCGTAACCAAGATATTCGAGAATTATTTCGAACATCAAGCAAGGAATCGCTTGATCAGTCCAGTTTAGGAAATAGAACTCCTCACTCCCGCAACGCCAGTTACCACAATACTCCAAGTATTTCGGAGGTAGGAGGATCCAATTTTTCAACTTTTCAACCTGAAAATGCTAAAAAGCAACCCAATCCACATATTTATACGGAGAATGGGACGAGACATTTTGCCAAACAAACCCCTAGAGGGCGAGGCAATAAATCCGCCATTCGACGGAAATTATCTCCACTACCATCTCCAGTCTTACCTCAAACTCGACAAGAACAATTGAGATTAGACGAAGTGGAAAAGGAACGAATTAGGCTGGAAGCAATTAATCAAAAACAGATTAACGACGAAAAGATTCGCCAAGATAAACTTGAAGGAGAAGTTGTCAATCAAAACGAAGTTCGTAAGTCGATAGACAAAAACGATAAAATTCTAATTGATCAATTACGGGCTCAATGGCGACAGGAACACGATGAAAAGTTCCAAAAGCAACAAGATCAATACAATAAGAAGTGGGCGGAAGTGAACAGAATTGAAGACAATCAACGCAAGCGGGAGAAAACCTTACAGGAAAGCATCCGGCTAAATCTCGCGGCGTCCACTCGGGCTAGCCATGGTAGTGAACCCCGAGACCAGACAAATCCGTCACGTGCATCTACCGATGACATTCCAAGCTCACATTTCTCGGCAGAAAGTTCTACAGAAACTAGACTTCCCTCTGACGGAACTAATATTTCATTTGACTATATTTTGAAAATGCAACAAAATATGGCCGCCCAATTCCAAAAACAATTGGATAGTCGAATAGATACATTCGTTCAAACTCAACAAACAACTGGGCCGCAACGATCTAATAATCCAGGACCCAGTAAAGTCTTTTTCAAAGGACAAGACCTTCCAGTTTTCGATGGAAAACAGGAGGATATAGATAAATTTTTATCAGTAGCTAAAACTGTAGCTATTTCAAAGGGATTAACTCTGGACGAAATGGTTAATCAAGGTATTCCCACCTATTTGTCCGGATTAGCCCAACAATGGTATGACGAGAATAAAACCAAGTTTACCAACTGGGAAACCTTCGTAGAATTATTTCGTGAAGAATTCGACATGATTCCAACTACTCGACTCCGAAATTTACGAAAAGTAATCCAAGGAGACGATGAACCTTTATATGAATTTCTAGTCAGATTCACTAAAGCCCAAGGATCGTATTCCGAAAGAGGAAATGTTGCCACACTTTTCGACAACCTGAATTGGACGAGTTACAATAGATTAATCGATCGAAATCTGTACAGGAGCGAGTCAGTAGACAAAATCTTTCAATTCGTACGAACGAATAGAGCACTCTTTGAACCCCAAAGAATCCGTACAGAGAATTCCAAGGAAATTGATAAAGTGGTATCTAACAACCAGAAGTATTCTAAAGATACCAAAAATATGAGACCTTCGGCTCGATCCACTCAAATGATGGAAATAGAGCCGGAAGAAGAAATAATGGAAGTCAATGAGTTGACAGAGAATAATGTATCAATGGATAATTTATTATGTGCCATGTCGGAAAATCAGACAGGGAAATGTTTTCATTGTAAACAACCAGGTCATTTCAAAAGAGAATGTCCTCTGCTTCCAAAGCGAAAATTTAGCAATAATTTCCCTGGAAATAATAATTCCAATAACAATAGCGCTAATCAGCAGCCGAACGAATTTAAGCGACCACGCCAAAATTGGGTAACTGCCGAAGCTATTGATCAAAAAATGGAAGAGTTAAAAACTGATATGAATAACAGTATGCAAACAACGATAAGTAAGACAGTGTCGGATTTATTTAGTAAATTCTTAGACCCGAAGAACGCTACTACGGCACCAATTACTGAAACCCCACCGGTTCCAAAAAACTAGTGGCGGGGGTCCTCGAGCCCCCTATTAATAATTCCGAAGGAATTTTACCACCAGACTTGGAACAAGCACTTTCCGAAACTTTGGATAATTTAACTATTCAAGATAAAGAAATTAAGCGTGCTCGTCCTAACCGGAAGACACGGAAAAGGAACTGGAATTATAAGTTTAAAATCGCGTCAAATACGCCCTTTTCGGCAGAGGAGACAGCAAACCCGTTCTTGAATTTTCACGACGACCTGTTTTCTCTAGATAAGGGGGACGAATCTTTAGCTAGATTGATACAAGATACATCCAATCTTAATATTCGTGATGAATCCACCAGTTCTAGTGGAGGAGTATTCGAGAATTTACAATCAATGATTGATAATTTGAATCCCGACTCCAAATCCTCCAGATTTGCGAGATTAAAATCTTACATTAACGAGAATCAGTTAAAACGAAAAGATGGCATCGAACGAATTAATAAATTGGGAAATCACATCGACGACCCCCGAATGAAAATTACAATAGGTGGACTCACCTACAATGCTTTGATGGACTCAGGAGCCACACAGTGTTTTATTGGGTTGCAATTACTAAGTAAAACTTGTGCATCTCCCGATTTCATACAAGATTGTCCAAAACACATGAGAGTTTGTGCAGTTGGAGTTACTCATATTCCACTAGGACAAATTACTTTGTGTGTACAATGGGCAGATGGAGCAGAATTCACACCAATAAATTTTATCATTTTGGATAATAATGTGTGTGGATTAATTATCGGACATAATTTTATGCGCCGAACCAAAATTAATTTAAATCCAGCACGAGCTGTATTTACTTGCGACAGCAAGTCCGACTGGACTGCACCCTACGAAACTGACGAGTTAAATTGTAATTTAGCTCGAGTACAAGTGTTGACTGACAACGCAACAGCCACACACACGCCAGATAATTGGGAAGAATTGCTGGTAAAGGATTGTGACTGTTCAGATGAGGAAAAAAGTAAATTACGCGAAGTAATTGCTAGTGTTAAGAACGTCTTTAGAGATAAAGTCGGATGTACTAACATAATAAAGCATAAGATCACCTTTAAAAAGGATGTAACGTGGAAAAAACAACCATTTCGAATGTATAACCCTGCTAAAATAGCCATTATGACTAAATTAGTAGAAGAATTAGAAGCGGATAATTTGATCGAAAGAGCTACTGGACCTTACATAAGTCATCCAGTGATCGTAGCCAAACCAAATGATACTTATCGTCTATGTATCGATTATCGGTGGTTGAATGCAATCACCGAAATTAACGCCATACAAATGCCAAGTATTGATTTGTTACTCCACAATACAAATCAGGCAAAATATTTCACGTCTCTTGACCTTACCAAAGGTTATTATCAGGTCGAGATGGACGAGGAAGATAGACAGAAAACAGCCTTTTATACTCCGAAAGGCAATTACCAATTTGTCCGCATGCCTTTTGGTCTTTGCAATGCGCCGTGTACATTTCAGTTCTTAATGGAACGAGTGATGGGCGAAGCATTATACAAACACGCGTTAGTCTATTTGGACGACGTGATAATCTTCTCCACCACTTGGGAGAAACATCTTGAACATATCAAAGATGTGTTGGAAAGACTAGATAAGGCCAACTTATCAGCAAATAAGGAAAAATCAAAATTTGGAAAAACTACACTCAAATTTTTGGGTCATTTGATAACTCCAACCGGATTAGCACCTGACCCAGACAAGATAGTATCCGTTAGGAAATATCCAACTCCTAAGAATTCCAAGGATATTCAACGATTTCATGGCTTGTCAAATTTCTTCCGGAAATTTATTCCCGAACATGCAAAAATTGCTAGGCCTCTAACTAGCATGATGCATGATAAAGCAGTGTTCGAATGGGGAGAAGAACAAGAGAAAGCTTTTGAAACAATAAAAAATATTTTATGTGACGAAACACAGGTTTTGTTAATGCCAGATATGATGAAACCATTCGTAATCTTGACAGACGCATCGCATGATGGACTTGGTAGTGTGTTATGCCAAGATGTAGAATTCTTCGATGAAGGAAAAAGAGAAATGATCATGACTCCTAGACCCGTAGCTTATGCTAGTCGAGTCTTACGAGGGGCAGAAGTACGCTACTCAACACCCGAACTCGAGTGTTTAGCAGTAGTATGGGCAGTCGACAAATTCCGACCGTATATCGAATATACGACTTTTACTTTGGAATCAGACGCCGAAGCATTAAAATGGCTGATGGGAACACCAGAACCATCGGGACGATTTGGTCGTTGGGCAATTAAACTTCAATGTGGCGCCTTTAAGATTAAATATCGACGAGGTACCCAGAACCAAGTTGCCGACGCCTTCTCGAGAGCGCCTTTGGAGATCGAAGACATTCCAGAGAATGATTATTGTGAGCCAATCGAGATTACTCAATTCTGGCCGGAATGGGACGGAAATCGAGAAATTATTCGAAGGAATAATAGAGAAGATTGCCAATTTCTCACGAATGTGCAGCTTCATTTCGATTATTCCAAATTATTATACAATACTTTGGAAAAGGGGGAGAAGATGGATGAAGCTACAGAAGAAACACTATTTAGTGCTTTAACTGAAGTTTTAAAGGAAGTTCCACCGACTCGAGAAGAAATTATAAAAGCTCAACTAGCCGACAAAGAGTGTAGAATAATAATCGATCATCTGAAACGAGATGAAATCGAACAAAGAAAGTTTAAGAAAACTAAAGAATGGATGAAAGCAGTCCAAGGTTACCAATTAGATTTTCAAGAAGAAAATGGTAATGAAATGCTGATTTATTTCAAACCAACGTTTGAAGAGGAATTGAATGACTCTGGAAACGGATTTAAAGCTGTCATTCCACCGTCATTAGTACGAAGAGTACTGTTTGCCTGTCACGGACATCCATTAAGTGGACATGCAGGGATGAGTAAGACGCTCGAACGAGCAAAACTTATATATTACTGGCCGAAGATGAATAAAGATACTCGCAATTACGTCCGAAGTTGTATTCATTGCCAGCAATACAAGCCCTGTCAACATAAAAAGCATAGAGCGAGTTACACTCCTCATAACATGTCTTACCCGTGGGAAGTAATCTGCATTGATTTAATGGGTCCCAAACCGACAGGAAGAAGCCAATACAGATTTGTATTAGTAATTATAGATCAATGTACTAAATGGGTAGAATTATTCCCTTTAAGTAAGGCATCTAGTGAATCTATTGTGAATAGGTTAGGAGAAGTGATTCATAGATGGGGATACCCAAAGAAAATTGTTAGTGATAACGGGAGCCAATTCATATCCACGATTTATGAAGAGTTTTGTAAAAAACACAACATCAGAATGGCTCATGTGAGTCCATATCACGCTCAGGCCAATCCTACGGAAAGGGCCAATAGAGACATCAAAATAATGCTGGCTCTTTATTCAGACATTCACTCCCATTGGCCGAGATTCTTAAACGAATTTGCATTTGCCTCGAGAACGGCTAAATCAGAAGCTACAGGCGCAACGCCATTCTTATTGAACACAGGAAGAAATGTACCTCTTCCCTTTGATCCTCGGATCATTCAACATGCAAATGCATTTGACAAGAATAACCCGGAAGAATACGTATATAATTTACTTGGAATTTTACGTCGAGCACATCAAGAGATGCATTTGCGTATTCAAGCAAATTATGAGAGACACGACAAGATTCACAGAAATAAATTTCACATTTGTGAATATACTGTCGGTGATTTGGTATGGAAAGCCACTCACATCCTTTCAAATAAAGAGAAAGGAATTACTAAAGGTTTCGCCGAGAAACGAGATGGACCGTGGGAAATTACGGAAGTTTTACCTGGAGGTGCTTATAAGTTGAGAAAATTAGTTGATGGATCAATAGAACCATCCATAAATACTGATGATCTCTCACCTTATATCCCATCTTACCCGATTGAGACTTGGACACTCGACCAAAAGAGTGGAAGAGTAGAGAATCACCCAAACCCTGATTGGATGAACGAAAGTTCAACCGTAAATAATTCAAGTGAATTAAATAATCAAGAATTAGGAAATAATTCTGCTAATATGGAATTAGATCCCGAAGAAGTTACAACACCCGCTTCAAAAGAAAGCGACATCGTAGTTAATAATCCAAAACATGATTATAACCTTAGGAAAAGGAAAAGAAGTTGTGAACTTTCACAACTGCAACCTCGTACGAAGCGAATTTCTACGACAGATCAAGAATGCACAACAGATTTTATACATCTGATTCAAGATCGCCGCTAGTGATAGCGTATTTTTTTAAAATAAAAAAATTTAAAAAAGATAAAAAATCGGGTCACTTTTGACCCACAAATTAGTCATGGTTAAATCATAAACCTATAGGAGAATATGGTGAAAATACCCCGGGTAGAGAGTAGAGGATTTGTTCTCTCACAAGCTTCACACACATGTGCGAGTCAACTTTGACACCTGCGTCGATAGAAAAGTTCGTCGCGATTTCTTTCAAGAAAACCTCGAGATTCGTGGTAAGACTCATGTATTACCAGTAAACTCGGAAATTATGTGTCAGGACTTAATGATTATAATCCTTTCATGATAGAAAAGGACGAGAGAAAACTTCGGTGATTAATTTCGTCTGAAAGAGACGAACACGTGACCTCGGCGTGAAGAAGAAAATTTCTCCTTCGAGAAAATTCGAAATATCATCACGACAGTTCAACGTTTACTAGAGTGTTACGTGTAAGTAATGATAAATTTAATATATCAAGAGATATTCACGGCTATTTTATATATAAAATTAGGATTTCTACGTTGGCGGAGAACACCTTCGCTAAAAACAACGAGTTTTGTCAATTAGAAAATCGGCACCACATCATTTTGAATACTTAAGTGGATTCCGGAGATTCCTAGTGTAAGTATTCTAAAGATAATTCTATCGAATATTACGAATAGTAAAAAAGCCGCACGTAAAATCCCGATATAAAAATATATCGAAACCATCGATAAAGGTGATAAATTTTCACGATAGATGGCGGTATAAATTTTGTTAAATAAATCGTATTGATAAGATTCTCTATATTATTTTCTCTAGAAAAAATGGGAAAAAAGATCGAAAAAAAGAGAAAATACGTGTTGGTCGAATCCTCTTCCTCCGATGAAGAAGTAACGGCACCTCCTTCGGCCGCTGCCGTATTCGTAGAAGGGTGTCCCAAAACACCCGTGATTATCAACGCCAGAGGCTGGGATATTTTGAGTTGGGCTCGCCAACATCCCGAATTGCTCCCCGCTGAGCTTGGTCCACCCGGAACCCCCACGTTACAGGAGGAACCGGCCAAAAAAGAATCAACGGCGAAGCCATTTGTTATTCCAAAGATAAAAGCGGATGATTTCGCCAGAAATAATCCGCCAATTGCAAAAAACCAGCCAAGTACCAGTAAACCGCGAAAGGTGGAAATTGTGTACAACCGAGTCAAGTCGCCCGAACGAAGAAGGAAATCCCCACCAATGGAAGCTAAACGCCGCCGAAATTCGGAAGACGCTACACCTTCCTCTTGTACTGGCCAAGAGCGTCCAAAAAGAGAATACGTTAGATTTAACGATTCACCAGACCGAGACCGGAAAAAAAGGTCGTATTCCTCCTACCGAAGGTCCGACCAACCTAGGAATAGGTCAAATACCAGCGCATGGTCAGATCGCCAAAAGTTGGCAAATAAAGTTCGTCAGATCCAGAAAAGACGAGAACAGTGTAAACAAGATAAAGAGAACGGAAAACCACATGATGATATGGTACTCTCGAAGGACGAAGTGCCATGTCCTTTTTGTTCCGCCGTCGGGTGGGTCTCGGGATCGGGAACCGGAGGCCACCTGGCGCAATGTTCCAATTGCGAGGGCACAAAGAAGCGGCCCAAAGGCCAACCTTGGCGCCCCAGCTTTCTGCCGTTTGTGGTCATGGGAATTCACCCTCCCCCGGCCAGGTTGTGGGCAACTTGCCCGGAGTGTAAAATTGTCCTCTCCAGTGACGGAAGATCGCCGTACATCAGCCCGGAGTTCTTGAACGCCATAACCACTCCACTAGGAAGGGAAATGCAAGATCTGAGAATTCCGCCAGAAGCTCTAGAGAGTTCCCGAAAACCACAGAGTACGACAGTCATCGATAAAGGATGTCAAACGGTATCCAAGGAGAACGAAAAAGAAGCCGAAAATGAACTTCTTGTGGAACCCTTTTTCCCTCCACCAGGAGCGAAAATAGCGCATCTATTCGAATACGAGGTGAGCTACTATTTTCCGACGCTTTTTAGAATTGCCGAGAAAATCACGGAACAAATGCGCTCAGACTCTACCGATCCCTCGAATATCAATTATGCTGTCCATGTGATGAAATTGATATTTAACGCCAATCGAGGCGAATCTTTTGCTGTGCTGGAGCACATATGGACACTGTTAATTGACAGAGTCAACACCGACGGAAAAGGATTAATAAACCCTTCATGGTTCTACGGACTCCCCTGCATTGCGGAGATATACGACGCTTCGAAGAAGGCTATTGAAGAAAGTTATGAGTTAGTTGAGAAGACTCCAGAATATGAACCAAGGTCTCCGGAGTACGCGCCGAAATCTCCACCCGCAGAAGATATAGGTGAAGAACCCAATTTCGTCATCGACCGAAGACCAGCGGAATTTCTTCCCCTAGAAAAGTCCGAAGTCGGTGAGTCCAGTGAGACTCTTAAGAAAGAGAGTGAAGGATCGGAGTCTGATGAAGAAGAAGTCAAGTGACTCGCGGAGTTAATTTTCGAATTTAATAGAATTTAAGGAAAAAATGTTAGAATTAACGAAAAACTCAAAAGTATTCTGTTTAGTATTTAATAAGCGGTTGTGATATGCAAAAGTCATGTTATTTTTAAAAAAAAAGGAAAATCGAGAGATAATCCTATAAATCAAAAGAAATCTTTTAATAATTGTTAAGCTAAAAAGAAATAATTTACCAAAAAATTATGTTAAGATTCCCGTTATTTGAAATAATAATTGTGTGAAGAAATGAGGCTAAGTGTTGTAAAGTTCCAAGTTTGTTTTATTGTAACCAAATAATATTTTATTCTTGATAATTCATTAAAAAAGAATTGTTGCGCACATCAGAAATATGAAATTTATTTTGAGTCACCCGCATACGCACTCAGCTGTTCGGGATGAAAAAAGTCCTGTTTTGAGATATTAATAAAATCATTTCGCAAGAATAACATAAACTTATGAATAAAATTTATAAGTTGAGTAATTAAGGGGGATGTATGACGGTTTATAAGTGCTATTTATTAATAACACGGCCGAATTTTAAGTGTTTTTTGCGAAACCCGCATTTGTCAATGCTCCGAGTCGCCACTAGATGGCGCGATTATAATTCAGCGGTAAATTCGAATTGCGAGTTAAGAAAACTGGTAAATAAATATAAGAATATATTTATTTGTATGAAACGACACTTTATTAGGATTAATATAAATATATATTAATAATTATTGTTCACACTAAGTGATGGGAATCTCTAGTTCAGCAGAAATGGAGATTTGATAATCCATCGATCAACCGATCGATGTGATTGGTGGATCCATTTCCGGTCCTGGGTATCCAGTTCCGGTTGTGGTGTGAATTAGCATATTGCTCCTCCGTATCCACTTCCGGCGATACGGGATTGGAGGGATTCGTGGAACCCATGTTCCAATTGGTTGATTGGATTAATCTCTAATCCAGTCAGGTTATATAAACCCAAACAACCGGCCATCCGGCAGCTCTGTTTGATTATTTCTGTTTGGTATTGTTACTTAAGAAATATGATTCGTTGTTCACGTGGAAGACCGTTTAGTTCTTTGGTTCTTTGTTGATTCGTTCGCAAAGAACCGCGGCATGATTCTACCGAATCATGCAACCACCGGCAATTGAAGCCGACGTATTGGATTGTTATGTTGCATACATGTTTCAATTTACGGTCTCGCCGAGGAGAACTTGCCTTCTGTGCATTTCAGTATCCTCCGGGCAGGACTGAGTGGTCATTTTCGGTATGAACGCATTCCGTAACCGTGAGTAAGCACCGGAACTGTTGAGAGTTGGTTCCTTCACCTGATGGTGCCAAAGCAGTCTGTTTTACAGTAACCACGAGTAGCACCAAGTGTTTGGCAAGCTGATTCTCATGGTATTCGGTGCCAAAGTAGTCGGTTTGTTATTAGTACCGCGAAGGGCTAAACTGCTGTGCGGAGCCGCAAGCTATCGACTCCTGTGTACGTGATACCGTCAATCGCTAGACGAACGACCGTGTTGCGACGCAGGGGACGCTTGATACCGTTCTGCATGGCAAGGCGTATTCTCTATCGACGGCAATTGTGTGTTGCGACGGGAAGTCTAATATGTTTCTCTTCATTTGTAAACAGAACAATATTAACTTGACGACAAGTTAATGAATCAAGTCAGAAGACTTAACCTCGATTACATTAACAACTCAAATGTGACAAATAAGTTGACAACAACTTATCGGCGAAATATCTGAATAAGAACAAATCTCACAACACTTATGAATTAAATATAATTCATAATTGGAATATTGATAAGTAAATGAATACATTTACTTACACCAATATCCTCCCAAAGTTGTGGCGGTGCAGACAAAGTCAACCGCAATGCTCAGATCATTCGATTTATCGACGTGCGATAATATTACACAGCGAACCAAGGAACCAGCGAAGCCGTATCGGACTCCAGGACACAGCCATCCGGCTTAAGAGGACATCTATAATCAGGTCGAGCGATGGGGAAACCGCTCCCATATTCCAGACCCGTAATGATATTATTTTAGGGCCAGTTGGCCAATTCTTTGTATAGTTTAATAGTTGATTTAACTTGCCAAATGTCGGCATTAGTCCTATGTATAATTTAGCTCATTTCATATTGTTTGCCAACAATAAACTGTCTTGTATTTATCTCGTATTGTATTCACTGTTTATTTATTGCGATCTCTTCCCGGTACCATTGTTAAATGGGAGTTGTGGTCGTCACCGTCACACGTGTATGACGGTTTATAAGTGCTATTTATTAATAACACGGCCGAATTTTAAGTGTTTTTTGCGAAACCCGCATTTGTCAATGCTCCGAGTCGCCACTAGATGGCGCGATTATAATTCAGCGGTAAATTCGAATTGCGAGTTAAGAAAACTGGTAAATAAATATAAGAATATATTTATTTGTATGAAACGACACTTTATTAGGATTAATATAAATATATATTAATAATTATTGTTCACACTAAGTGATGGGAATCTCTAGTTCAGCAGAAATGGAGATTTGATAATCCATCGATCAACCGATCGATGTGATTGGTGGATCCATTTCCGGTCCTGGGTATCCAGTTCCGGTTGTGGTGTGAATTAGCATATTGCTCCTCCGTATCCACTTCCGGCGATACGGGATTGGAGGGATTCGTGGAACCCATGTTCCAATTGGTTGATTGGATTAATCTCTAATCCAGTCAGGTTATATAAACCCAAACAACCGGCCATCCGGCAGCTCTGTTTGATTATTTCTGTTTGGTATTGTTACTTAAGAAATATGATTCGTTGTTCACGTGGAAGACCGTTTAGTTCTTTGGTTCTTTGTTGATTCGTTCGCAAAGAACCGCGGCATGATTCTACCGAATCATGCAACCACCGGCAATTGAAGCCGACGTATTGGATTGTTATGTTGCATACATGTTTCAATTTACGGTCTCGCCGAGGAGAACTTGCCTTCTGTGCATTTCAGTATCCTCCGGGCAGGACTGAGTGGTCATTTTCGGTATGAACGCATTCCGTAACCGTGAGTAAGCACCGGAACTGTTGAGAGTTGGTTCCTTCACCTGATGGTGCCAAAGCAGTCTGTTTTACAGTAACCACGAGTAGCACCAAGTGTTTGGCAAGCTGATTCTCATGGTATTCGGTGCCAAAGTAGTCGGTTTGTTATTAGTACCGCGAAGGGCTAAACTGCTGTGCGGAGCCGCAAGCTATCGACTCCTGTGTACGTGATACCGTCAATCGCTAGACGAACGACCGTGTTGCGACGCAGGGGACGCTTGATACCGTTCTGCATGGCAAGGCGTATTCTCTATCGACGGCAATTGTGTGTTGCGACGGGAAGTCTAATATGTTTCTCTTCATTTGTAAACAGAACAATATTAACTTGACGACAAGTTAATGAATCAAGTCAGAAGACTTAACCTCGATTACATTAACAACTCAAATGTGACAAATAAGTTGACAACAACTTATCGGCGAAATATCTGAATAAGAACAAATCTCACAACACTTATGAATTAAATATAATTCATAATTGGAATATTGATAAGTAAATGAATACATTTACTTACACCAATATCCTCCCAAAGTTGTGGCGGTGCAGACAAAGTCAACCGCAATGCTCAGATCATTCGATTTATCGACGTGCGATAATATTACACAGCGAACCAAGGAACCAGCGAAGCCGTATCGGACTCCAGGACACAGCCATCCGGCTTAAGAGGACATCTATAATCAGGTCGAGCGATGGGGAAACCGCTCCCATATTCCAGACCCGTAATGATATTATTTTAGGGCCAGTTGGCCAATTCTTTGTATAGTTTAATAGTTGATTTAACTTGCCAAATGTCGGCATTAGTCCTATGTATAATTTAGCTCATTTCATATTGTTTGCCAACAATAAACTGTCTTGTATTTATCTCGTATTGTATTCACTGTTTATTTATTGCGATCTCTTCCCGGTACCATTGTTAAATGGGAGTTGTGGTCGTCACCGTCACACGTGGAGGTCCCACCGAGATTAGGTTGCAATTAAATTCGTTTGAATTGCAACAGTGAATATTGGAGATAAATATTTTAACTAAAAAATTAGTTAAAGAACAGACAATTAGATTTTCAGTTTATATCTCCGTACGAAGAAAGTAAACTGATGAAATAGAATTACGTAGTGGATTTTCCTTCATTATTTTCGCTCGAAAATTTAAGGGATCTCGAAGACTACCAACTAATCTCACATGTGAAAGTTCCACTGAAGATTAGGATTTGCAATTAACTCGATAGAATTAAAAAAAGTGAATTTTCTCGAGAAAAAATGAATAATTCAATTCTACACAAAAGAATTGCAACAAATTACTGTTAAAGATCTATCTCATGATGTCGAGATAAGTTTTAATCGAAGTTTTTCAAAAATTCGGAGAATTGGAAATAACAAGAATTCGTAGAAGAAGTATATTTAGATATTTGCTTTATTCTTGAAAAGATAAAAGTAAAAAACAACAAATCTAAACATGTTTTACGAATCACAAGAAAAAGAAAAATCTTGCAGAAATGGAATTTCGAAGTAAGTCCAGTCTTTAAAGAAAAGTTACAATAATTGGAAACAATTTACAAGAGTTGAAATGAATTTATTTTATTTCATACAAATTTGGGAAAATATTTACGAATATCTCTCGAAAGAATTTTATGTTATCGGTAAATTCTAAAGATTTCGAAAGGAACGGACTTTGGAGAGAACTGTTAAACGAACATACTACGTCTGACATTTTGTGGTTGATATTGAATCAGCCAATCAGGAGCTAGGAGATCTAGGGATCCCCAGCCCCCTACTATTAAAGAAGGATCAGATCAGTTATTGATCATTCGCTTCCAAACCAGACTTACGAGACGTGCTCCAGTAACTATTCTGACCGCACCAACCGATTCTAGTTACGATTCGAAGTTTTCCCATCGCTAATTATTTTAAAGACCGATTCAATTATATTTTTATAAAATGGATCCAAACAATCTTCCTAACGAAGAAAAAGTGGCTGAAGAAAAGGCTGTAGAAGAAATAGTTAGCTTGGATTCAAGTTATGTAAAACTTTGTGACCAAACGGAAATGATCCCCGATGAACTCACACAGTTTTGTACACATTACGAACTAGATAGAACTCAGTTCAAAACCATAATCGAAGCTTCTGAATTTGTGACGAAGCAGGCGTTACGTAACATACGTATTAATCCAACTCCGGAAAAACGAGCAGAACTTTCGAAGGAGAGTTCGGCGAACCATAATTCTGGAAAGGACCCAATCCCGTCGCCAAGAGATCTGTCTGAAGAAAACAGATCACGATCTAAAACTCCACAACGTAAGTTGGGAGATCAAGCAAGAATTAAAACTCCGTCGGTTCGTAACCAAGATATTCGAGAATTATTTCGAACATCAAGCAAGGAATCGCTTGATCAGTCCAGTTTAGGAAATAGAACTCCTCACTCCCGCAACGCCAGTTACCACAATACTCCAAGTATTTCGGAGGTAGGAGGATCCAATTTTTCAACTTTTCAACCTGAAAATGCTAAAAAGCAACCCAATCCACATATTTATACGGAGAATGGGACGAGACATTTTGCCAAACAAACCCCTAGAGGGCGAGGCAATAAATCCGCCATTCGACGGAAATTATCTCCACTACCATCTCCAGTCTTACCTCAAACTCGACAAGAACAATTGAGATTAGACGAAGTGGAAAAGGAACGAATTAGGCTGGAAGCAATTAATCAAAAACAGATTAACGACGAAAAGATTCGCCAAGATAAACTTGAAGGAGAAGTTGTCAATCAAAACGAAGTTCGTAAGTCGATAGACAAAAACGATAAAATTCTAATTGATCAATTACGGGCTCAATGGCGACAGGAACACGATGAAAAGTTCCAAAAGCAACAAGATCAATACAATAAGAAGTGGGCGGAAGTGAACAGAATTGAAGACAATCAACGCAAGCGGGAGAAAACCTTACAGGAAAGCATCCGGCTAAATCTCGCGGCGTCCACTCGGGCTAGCCATGGTAGTGAACCCCGAGACCAGACAAATCCGTCACGTGCATCTACCGATGACATTCCAAGCTCACATTTCTCGGCAGAAAGTTCTACAGAAACTAGACTTCCCTCTGACGGAACTAATATTTCATTTGACTATATTTTGAAAATGCAACAAAATATGGCCGCCCAATTCCAAAAACAATTGGATAGTCGAATAGATACATTCGTTCAAACTCAACAAACAACTGGGCCGCAACGATCTAATAATCCAGGACCCAGTAAAGTCTTTTTCAAAGGACAAGACCTTCCAGTTTTCGATGGAAAACAGGAGGATATAGATAAATTTTTATCAGTAGCTAAAACTGTAGCTATTTCAAAGGGATTAACTCTGGACGAAATGGTTAATCAAGGTATTCCCACCTATTTGTCCGGATTAGCCCAACAATGGTATGACGAGAATAAAACCAAGTTTACCAACTGGGAAACCTTCGTAGAATTATTTCGTGAAGAATTCGACATGATTCCAACTACTCGACTCCGAAATTTACGAAAAGTAATCCAAGGAGACGATGAACCTTTATATGAATTTCTAGTCAGATTCACTAAAGCCCAAGGATCGTATTCCGAAAGAGGAAATGTTGCCACACTTTTCGACAACCTGAATTGGACGAGTTACAATAGATTAATCGATCGAAATCTGTACAGGAGCGAGTCAGTAGACAAAATCTTTCAATTCGTACGAACGAATAGAGCACTCTTTGAACCCCAAAGAATCCGTACAGAGAATTCCAAGGAAATTGATAAAGTGGTATCTAACAACCAGAAGTATTCTAAAGATACCAAAAATATGAGACCTTCGGCTCGATCCACTCAAATGATGGAAATAGAGCCGGAAGAAGAAATAATGGAAGTCAATGAGTTGACAGAGAATAATGTATCAATGGATAATTTATTATGTGCCATGTCGGAAAATCAGACAGGGAAATGTTTTCATTGTAAACAACCAGGTCATTTCAAAAGAGAATGTCCTCTGCTTCCAAAGCAAAAATTTAGCAATAATTTCCCTGGAAATAATAATTCCAATAACAATAGCGCTAATCAGCAGCCGAACGAATTTAAGCGACCACGCCAAAATTGGGTAACTGCCGAAGCTATTGATCAAAAAATGGAAGAGTTAAAAACTGATATGAATAACAGTATGCAAACAACGATAAGTAAGACAGTGTCGGATTTATTTAGTAAATTCTTAGACCCGAAGAACGCTACTACGGCACCAATTACTGAAACCCCACCGGTTCCAAAAAACTAGTGGCGGGGGTCCTCGAGCCCCCTATTAATAATTCCGAAGGAATTTTACCACCAGACTTGGAACAAGCACTTTCCGAAACTTTGGATAATTTAACTATTCAAGATAAAGAAATTAAGCGTGCTCGTCCTAACCGGAAGACACGGAAAAGGAACTGGAATTATAAGTTTAAAATCGCGTCAAATACGCCCTTTTCGGCAGAGGAGACAGCAAACCCGTTCTTGAATTTTCACGACGACCTGTTTTCTCTAGATAAGGGGGACGAATCTTTAGCTAGATTGATACAAGATACATCCAATCTTAATATTCGTGATGAATCCACCAGTTCTAGTGGAGGAGTATTCGAGAATTTACAATCAATGATTGATAATTTGAATCCCGACTCCAAATCCTCCAGATTTGCGAGATTAAAATCTTACATTAACGAGAATCAGTTAAAACGAAAAGATGGCATCGAACGAATTAATAAATTGGGAAATCACATCGACGACCCCCGAATGAAAATTACAATAGGTGGACTCACCTACAATGCTTTGATGGACTCAGGAGCCACACAGTGTTTTATTGGGTTGCAATTACTAAGTAAAACTTGTGCATCTCCCGATTTCATACAAGATTGTCCAAAACACATGAGAGTTTGTGCAGTTGGAGTTACTCATATTCCACTAGGACAAATTACTTTGTGTGTACAATGGGCAGATGGAGCAGAATTCACACCAATAAATTTTATCATTTTGGATAATAATGTGTGTGGATTAATTATCGGACATAATTTTATGCGCCGAACCAAAATTAATTTAAATCCAGCACGAGCTGTATTTACTTGCGACAGCAAGTCCGACTGGACTGCACCCTACGAAACTGACGAGTTAAATTGTAATTTAGCTCGAGTACAAGTGTTGACTGACAACGCAACAGCCACACACACGCCAGATAATTGGGAAGAATTGCTGGTAAAGGATTGTGACTGTTCAGATGAGGAAAAAAGTAAATTACGCGAAGTAATTGCTAGTGTTAAGAACGTCTTTAGAGATAAAGTCGGATGTACTAACATAATAAAGCATAAGATCACCTTTAAAAAGGATGTAACGTGGAAAAAACAACCATTTCGAATGTATAACCCTGCTAAAATAGCCATTATGACTAAATTAGTAGAAGAATTAGAAGCGGATAATTTGATCGAAAGAGCTACTGGACCTTACATAAGTCATCCAGTGATCGTAGCCAAACCAAATGATACTTATCGTCTATGTATCGATTATCGGTGGTTGAATGCAATCACCGAAATTAACGCCATACAAATGCCAAGTATTGATTTGTTACTCCACAATACAAATCAGGCAAAATATTTCACGTCTCTTGACCTTACCAAAGGTTATTATCAGGTCGAGATGGACGAGGAAGATAGACAGAAAACAGCCTTTTATACTCCGAAAGGCAATTACCAATTTGTCCGCATGCCTTTTGGTCTTTGCAATGCGCCGTGTACATTTCAGTTCTTAATGGAACGAGTGATGGGCGAAGCATTATACAAACACGCGTTAGTCTATTTGGACGACGTGATAATCTTCTCCACCACTTGGGAGAAACATCTTGAACATATCAAAGATGTGTTGGAAAGACTAGATAAGGCCAACTTATCAGCAAATAAGGAAAAATCAAAATTTGGAAAAACTACACTCAAATTTTTGGGTCATTTGATAACTCCAACCGGATTAGCACCTGACCCAGACAAGATAGTATCCGTTAGGAAATATCCAACTCCTAAGAATTCCAAGGATATTCAACGATTTCATGGCTTGTCAAATTTCTTCCGGAAATTTATTCCCGAACATGCAAAAATTGCTAGGCCTCTAACTAGCATGATGCATGATAAAGCAGTGTTCGAATGGGGAGAAGAACAAGAGAAAGCTTTTGAAACAATAAAAAATATTTTATGTGACGAAACACAGGTTTTGTTAATGCCAGATATGATGAAACCATTCGTAATCTTGACAGACGCATCGCATGATGGACTTGGTAGTGTGTTATGCCAAGATGTAGAATTCTTCGATGAAGGAAAAAGAGAAATGATCATGACTCCTAGACCCGTAGCTTATGCTAGTCGAGTCTTACGAGGGGCAGAAGTACGCTACTCAACACCCGAACTCGAGTGTTTAGCAGTAGTATGGGCAGTCGACAAATTCCGACCGTATATCGAATATACGACTTTTACTTTGGAATCAGACGCCGAAGCATTAAAATGGCTGATGGGAACACCAGAACCATCGGGACGATTTGGTCGTTGGGCAATTAAACTTCAATGTGGCGCCTTTAAGATTAAATATCGACGAGGTACCCAGAACCAAGTTGCCGACGCCTTCTCGAGAGCGCCTTTGGAGATCGAAGACATTCCAGAGAATGATTATTGTGAGCCAATCGAGATTACTCAATTCTGGCCGGAATGGGACGGAAATCGAGAAATTATTCGAAGGAATAATAGAGAAGATTGCCAATTTCTCACGAATGTGCAGCTTCATTTCGATTATTCCAAATTATTATACAATACTTTGGAAAAGGGGGAGAAGATGGATGAAGCTACAGAAGAAACACTATTTAGTGCTTTAACTGAAGTTTTAAAGGAAGTTCCACCGACTCGAGAAGAAATTATAAAAGCTCAACTAGCCGACAAAGAGTGTAGAATAATAATCGATCATCTGAAACGAGATGAAATCGAACAAAGAAAGTTTAAGAAAACTAAAGAATGGATGAAAGCAGTCCAAGGTTACCAATTAGATTTTCAAGAAGAAAATGGTAATGAAATGCTGATTTATTTCAAACCAACGTTTGAAGAGGAATTGAATGACTCTGGAAACGGATTTAAAGCTGTCATTCCACCGTCATTAGTACGAAGAGTACTGTTTGCCTGTCACGGACATCCATTAAGTGGACATGCAGGGATGAGTAAGACGCTCGAACGAGCAAAACTTATATATTACTGGCCGAAGATGAATAAAGATACTCGCAATTACGTCCGAAGTTGTATTCATTGCCAGCAATACAAGCCCTGTCAACATAAAAAGCATAGAGCGAGTTACACTCCTCATAACATGTCTTACCCGTGGGAAGTAATCTGCATTGATTTAATGGGTCCCAAACCGACAGGAAGAAGCCAATACAGATTTGTATTAGTAATTATAGATCAATGTACTAAATGGGTAGAATTATTCCCTTTAAGTAAGGCATCTAGTGAATCTATTGTGAATAGGTTAGGAGAAGTGATTCATAGATGGGGATACCCAAAGAAAATTGTTAGTGATAACGGGAGCCAATTCATATCCACGATTTATGAAGAGTTTTGTAAAAAACACAACATCAGAATGGCTCATGTGAGTCCATATCACGCTCAGGCCAATCCTACGGAAAGGGCCAATAGAGACATCAAAATAATGCTGGCTCTTTATTCAGACATTCACTCCCATTGGCCGAGATTCTTAAACGAATTTGCATTTGCCTCGAGAACGGCTAAATCAGAAGCTACAGGCGCAACGCCATTCTTATTGAACACAGGAAGAAATGTACCTCTTCCCTTTGATCCTCGGATCATTCAACATGCAAATGCATTTGACAAGAATAACCCGGAAGAATACGTATATAATTTACTTGGAATTTTACGTCGAGCACATCAAGAGATGCATTTGCGTATTCAAGCAAATTATGAGAGACACGACAAGATTCACAGAAATAAATTTCACATTTGTGAATATACTGTCGGTGATTTGGTATGGAAAGCCACTCACATCCTTTCAAATAAAGAGAAAGGAATTACTAAAGGTTTCGCCGAGAAACGAGATGGACCGTGGGAAATTACGGAAGTTTTACCTGGAGGTGCTTATAAGTTGAGAAAATTAGTTGATGGATCAATAGAACCATCCATAAATACTGATGATCTCTCACCTTATATCCCATCTTACCCGATTGAGACTTGGACACTCGACCAAAAGAGTGGAAGAGTAGAGAATCACCCAAACCCTGATTGGATGAACGAAAGTTCAACCGTAAATAATTCAAGTGAATTAAATAATCAAGAATTAGGAAATAATTCTGCTAATATGGAATTAGATCCCGAAGAAGTTACAACACCCGCTTCAAAAGAAAGCGACATCGTAGTTAATAATCCAAAACATGATTATAACCTTAGGAAAAGGAAAAGAAGTTGTGAACTTTCACAACTGCAACCTCGTACGAAGCGAATTTCTACGACAGATCAAGAATGCACAACAGATTTTATACATCTGATTCAAGATCGCCGCTAGTGATAGCGTATTTTTTTAAAATAAAAATTTAAAAAAGATAAAAAATCGGGTCACTTTTGACCCACAAATTAGTCATGGTTAAATCATAAACCCATAGGAGAATATGGTGAAAATACCCCGGGTAGAGAGTAGAGGATTTGTTCTCTCACAAGCTTCACACACATGTGCGAGTCAACTTTGACACCTGCGTCGATAGAAAAGTTCGTCGCGATTTCTTTCAAGAAAACCTCGAGATTCGTGGTAAGACTCATGTATTACCAGTAAACTCGGAAATTATGTGTCAGGACTTAATGATTATAATCCTTTCATGATAGAAAAGGACGAGAGAAAACTTCGGTGATTAATTTCGTCTGAAAGAGACGAACACGTGACCTCGGCGTGAAGAAGAAAATTTCTCCTTCGAGAAAATTCGAAATATCATCACGACAGTTCAACGTTTACTAGAGTGTTACGTGTAAGTAATGATAAATTTAATATATCAAGAGATATTCACGGCTATTTTATATATAAAATTAGGATTTCTACGTTGGCGGAGAACACCTTCGCTAAAAACAACGAGTTTTGTCAATTAGAAAATCGGCACCACATCATTTTGAATACTTAAGTGGATTCCGGAGATTCCTAGTGTAAGTATTCTAAAGATAATTCTATCGAATATTACGAATAGTAAAAAAGCCGCACGTAAAATCCCGATATAAAAATATATCGAAACCATCGATAAAGGTGATAAATTTTCACGATAGATGGCGGTATAAATTTTGTTAAATAAATCGTATTGATAAGATTCTCTATATTATTTTCTCTAGAAAAAATGGGAAAAAAGATCGAAAAAAAGAGAAAATACGTGTTGGTCGAATCCTCTTCCTCCGATGAAGAAGTAACGGCACCTCCTTCGGCCGCTGCCGTATTCGTAGAAGGGTGTCCCAAAACACCCGTGATTATCAACGCCAGAGGCTGGGATATTTTGAGTTGGGCTCGCCAACATCCCGAATTGCTCCCCGCTGAGCTTGGTCCACCCGGAACCCCCACGTTACAGGAGGAACCGGCCAAAAAAGAATCAACGGCGAAGCCATTTGTTATTCCAAAGATAAAAGCGGATGATTTCGCCAGAAATAATCCGCCAATTGCAAAAAACCAGCCAAGTACCAGTAAACCGCGAAAGGTGGAAATTGTGTACAACCGAGTCAAGTCGCCCGAACGAAGAAGGAAATCCCCACCAATGGAAGCTAAACGCCGCCGAAATTCGGAAGACGCTACACCTTCCTCTTGTACTGGCCAAGAGCGTCCAAAAAGAGAATACGTTAGATTTAACGATTCACCAGACCGAGACCGGAAAAAAAGGTCGTATTCCTCCTACCGAAGGTCCGACCAACCTAGGAATAGGTCAAATACCAGCGCATGGTCAGATCGCCAAAAGTTGGCAAATAAAGTTCGTCAGATCCAGAAAAGACGAGAACAGTGTAAACAAGATAAAGAGAACGGAAAACCACATGATGATATGGTACTCTCGAAGGACGAAGTGCCATGTCCTTTTTGTTCCGCCGTCGGGTGGGTCTCGGGATCGGGAACCGGAGGCCACCTGGCGCAATGTTCCAATTGCGAGGGCACAAAGAATCGGCCCAAAGGCCAACCTTGGCGCCCCAGCTTTCTGCCGTTTGTGGTCATGGGAATTCACCCTCCCCCGGCCAGGTTGTGGGCAACTTGCCCGGAGTGTAAAATTGTCCTCTCCAGTGACGGAAGATCGCCGTACATCAGCCCGGAGTTCTTGAACGCCATAACCACTCCACTAGGAAGGGAAATGCAAGATCTGAGAATTCCGCCAGAAGCTCTAGAGAGTTCCCGAAAACCACAGAGTACGACAGTCATCGATAAAGGATGTCAAACGGTATCCAAGGAGAACGAAAAAGAAGCCGAAAATGAACTTCTTGTGGAACCCTTTTTCCCTCCACCAGGAGCGAAAATAGCGCATCTATTCGAATACGAGGTGAGCTACTATTTTCCGACGCTTTTTAGAATTGCCGAGAAAATCACGGAACAAATGCGCTCAGACTCTACCGATCCCTCGAATATCAATTATGCTGTCCATGTGATGAAATTGATATTTAACGCCAATCGAGGCGAATCTTTTGCTGTGCTGGAGCACATATGGACACTGTTAATTGACAGAGTCAACACCGACGGAAAAGGATTAATAAACCCTTCATGGTTC
Source organism: Strigamia acuminata (assembly GCA_949358305.1). Taxonomy (NCBI): domain Eukaryota; kingdom Metazoa; phylum Arthropoda; class Chilopoda; order Geophilomorpha; family Linotaeniidae; genus Strigamia; species Strigamia acuminata. Next base: position 52,989,727 of record OX442314.1, read on the forward strand.
TACGGACTCCCCTGCATTGCGGAGATATACGACGCTTCGAAGAAGGCTATTGAAGAAAGTTATGAGTTAGTTGAGAAGACTCCAGAATATGAACCAAGGTCTCCGGAGTACGCGCCGAAATCTCCACCCGCAGAAGATATAGGTGAAGAACCCAATTTCGTCATCGACCGAAGACCAGCGGAATTTCTTCCCCTAGAAAAGTCCGAAGTCGGTGAGTCCAGTGAGACTCTTAAGAAAGAGAGTGAAGGATCGGAGTCTGATGAAGAAGAAGTCAAGTGACTCGCGGAGTTAATTTTCGAATTTAATAGAATTTAAGGAAAAAATGTTAGAATTAACGAAAAACTCAAAAGTATTCTGTTTAGTATTTAATAAGCGGTTGTGATATGCAAAAGTCATGTTATTTTTAAAAAAAAAAAGGAAAATCGAGAGATAATCCTATAAATCAAAAGAAATCTTTTAATAATTGTTAAGCTAAAAAGAAATAATTTACCAAAAAATTATGTTAAGATTCCCGTTATTTGAAATAATAATTGTGTGAAGAAATGAGGCTAAGTGTTGTAAAGTTCCAAGTTTGTTTTATTGTAACCAAATAATATTTTATTCTTGATAATTCATTAAAAAAGAATTGTTGCGCACATCAGAAATATGAAATTTATTTTGAGTCACCCGCATACGCACTCAGCTGTTCGGGATGAAAAAAGTCCTGTTTTGAGATATTAATAAAATCATTTCGCAAGAATAACATAAACTTATGAATAAAATTTATAAGTTGAGTAATTAAGGGGGATGTATGACGGTTTATAAGTGCTATTTATTAATAACACGGCCGAATTTTAAGTGTTTTTTGCGAAACCCGCATTTGTCAATGCTCCGAGTCGCCACTAGATGGCGCGATTATAATTCAGCGGTAAATTCGAATTGCGAGTTAAGAAAACTGGTAAATAAATATAAGAATATATTTATTTGTATGAAACGACACTTTATTAGGATTAATATAAATATATATTAATAATTATTGTTCACACTAAGTGATGGGAATCTCTAGTTCAGCAGAAATGGAGATTTGATAATCCATCGATCAACCGATCGATGTGATTGGTGGATCCATTTCCGGTCCTGGGTATCCAGTTCCGGTTGTGGTGTGAATTAGCATATTGCTCCTCCGTATCCACTTCCGGCGATACGGGATTGGAGGGATTCGTGGAACCCATGTTCCAATTGGTTGATTGGATTAATCTCTAATCCAGTCAGGTTATATAAACCCAAACAACCGGCCATCCGGCAGCTCTGTTTGATTATTTCTGTTTGGTATTGTTACTTAAGAAATATGATTCGTTGTTCACGTGGAAGACCGTTTAGTTCTTTGGTTCTTTGTTGATTCGTTCGCAAAGAACCGCGGCATGATTCTACCGAATCATGCAACCACCGGCAATTGAAGCCGACGTATTGGATTGTTATGTTGCATACATGTTTCAATTTACGGTCTCGCCGAGGAGAACTTGCCTTCTGTGCATTTCAGTATCCTCCGGGCAGGACTGAGTGGTCATTTTCGGTATGAACGCATTCCGTAACCGTGAGTAAGCACCGGAACTGTTGAGAGTTGGTTCCTTCACCTGATGGTGCCAAAGCAGTCTGTTTTACAGTAACCACGAGTAGCACCAAGTGTTTGGCAAGCTGATTCTCATGGTATTCGGTGCCAAAGTAGTCGGTTTGTTATTAGTACCGCGAAGGGCTAAACTGCTGTGCGGAGCCGCAAGCTATCGACTCCTGTGTACGTGATACCGTCAATCGCTAGACGAACGACCGTGTTGCGACGCAGGGGACGCTTGATACCGTTCTGCATGGCAAGGCGTATTCTCTATCGACGGCAATTGTGTGTTGCGACGGGAAGTCTAATATGTTTCTCTTCATTTGTAAACAGAACAATATTAACTTGACGACAAGTTAATGAATCAAGTCAGAAGACTTAACCTCGATTACATTAACAACTCAAATGTGACAAATAAGTTGACAACAACTTATCGGCGAAATATCTGAATAAGAACAAATCTCACAACACTTATGAATTAAATATAATTCATAATTGGAATATTGATAAGTAAATGAATACATTTACTTACACCAATATCCTCCCAAAGTTGTGGCGGTGCAGACAAAGTCAACCGCAATGCTCAGATCATTCGATTTATCGACGTGCGATAATATTACACAGCGAACCAAGGAACCAGCGAAGCCGTATCGGACTCCAGGACACAGCCATCCGGCTTAAGAGGACATCTATAATCAGGTCGAGCGATGGGGAAACCGCTCCCATATTCCAGACCCGTAATGATATTATTTTAGGGCCAGTTGGCCAATTCTTTGTATAGTTTAATAGTTGATTTAACTTGCCAAATGTCGGCATTAGTCCTATGTATAATTTAGCTCATTTCATATTGTTTGCCAACAATAAACTGTCTTGTATGTATCTCGTATTGTATTCACTGTTTATTTATTGCGATCTCTTCCCGGTACCATTGTTAAATGGGAGTTGTGGTCGTCACCGTCACACGTGGAGGTCCCACCGAGATTAGGTTGCAATTAAATTCGTTTGAATTGCAACAGTGAATATTGGAGATAAATATTTTAACTAAAAAATTAGTTAAAGAACAGACAATTAGATTTTCAGTTTATATCTCCGTACGAAGAAAGTAAACTGATGAAATAGAATTACGTAGTGGATTTTCCTTCATTATTTTCGCTCGAAAATTTAAGGGATCTCGAAGACTACCAACTAATCTCACATGTGAAAGTTCCACTGAAGATTAGGATTTGCAATTAACTCGATAGAATTAAAAAAAGTGAATTTTCTCGAGAAAAAATGAATAATTCAATTCTACACAAAAGAATTGCAACAAATTACTGTTAAAGATCTATCTCATGATGTCGAGATAAGTTTTAATCGAAGTTTTTCAAAAATTCGGAGAATTGGAAATAACAAGAATTCGTAGAAGAAGTATATTTAGATATTTGCTTTATTCTTGAAAAGATAAAAGTAAAAAACAACAAATCTAAACATGTTTTACGAATCACAAGAAAAAGAAAAATCTTGCAGAAATGGAATTTCGAAGTAAGTCCAGTCTTTAAAGAAAAGTTACAATAATTGGAAACAATTTACAAGAGTTGAAATGAATTTATTTTATTTCATACAAATTTGGGAAAATATTTACGAATATCTCTCGAAAGAATTTTATGTTATCGGTAAATTCTAAAGATTTCGAAAGGAACGGACTTTGGAGAGAACTGTTAAACGAACATACTACGTCTGACATTTTGTGGTTGATATTGAATCAGCCAATCAGGAGCTAGGAGATCTAGGGATCCCCAGCCCCCTACTATTAAAGAAGGATCAGATCAGTTATTGATCATTCGCTTCCAAACCAGACTTACGAGACGTGCTCCAGTAACTATTCTGACCGCACCAACCGATTCTAGTTACGATTCGAAGTTTTCCCATCGCTAATTATTTTAAAGACCGATTCAATTATATTTTTATAAAATGGATCCAAACAATCTTCCTAACGAAGAAAAAGTGGCTGAAGAAAAGGCTGTAGAAGAAATAGTTAGCTTGGATTCAAGTTATGTAAAACTTTGTGACCAAACGGAAATGATCCCCGATGAACTCACACAGTTTTGTACACATTACGAACTAGATAGAACTCAGTTCAAAACCATAATCGAAGCTTCTGAATTTGTGACGAAGCAGGCGTTACGTAACATACGTATTAATCCAACTCCGGAAAAACGAGCAGAACTTTCGAAGGAGAGTTCGGCGAACCATAATTCTGGAAAGGACCCAATCCCGTCGCCAAGAGATCTGTCTGAAGAAAACAGATCACGATCTAAAACTCCACAACGTAAGTTGGGAGATCAAGCAAGAATTAAAACTCCGTCGGTTCGTAACCAAGATATTCGAGAATTATTTCGAACATCAAGCAAGGAATCGCTTGATCAGTCCAGTTTAGGAAATAGAACTCCTCACTCCCGCAACGCCAGTTACCACAATACTCCAAGTATTTCGGAGGTAGGAGGATCCAATTTTTCAACTTTTCAACCTGAAAATGCTAAAAAGCAACCCAATCCACATATTTATACGGAGAATGGGACGAGACATTTTGCCAAACAAACCCCTAGAGGGCGAGGCAATAAATCCGCCATTCGACGGAAATTATCTCCACTACCATCTCCAGTCTTACCTCAAACTCGACAAGAACAATTGAGATTAGACGAAGTGGAAAAGGAACGAATTAGGCTGGAAGCAATTAATCAAAAACAGATTAACGACGAAAAGATTCGCCAAGATAAACTTGAAGGAGAAGTTGTCAATCAAAACGAAGTTCGTAAGTCGATAGACAAAAACGATAAAATTCTAATTGATCAATTACGGGCTCAATGGCGACAGGAACACGATGAAAAGTTCCAAAAGCAACAAGATCAATACAATAAGAAGTGGGCGGAAGTGAACAGAATTGAAGACAATCAACGCAAGCGGGAGAAAACCTTACAGGAAAGCATCCGGCTAAATCTCGCGGCGTCCACTCGGGCTAGCCATGGTAGTGAACCCCGAGACCAGACAAATCCGTCACGTGCATCTACCGATGACATTCCAAGCTCACATTTCTCGGCAGAAAGTTCTACAGAAACTAGACTTCCCTCTGACGGAACTAATATTTCATTTGACTATATTTTGAAAATGCAACAAAATATGGCCGCCCAATTCCAAAAACAATTGGATAGTCGAATAGATACATTCGTTCAAACTCAACAAACAACTGGGCCGCAACGATCTAATAATCCAGGACCCAGTAAAGTCTTTTTCAAAGGACAAGACCTTCCAGTTTTCGATGGAAAACAGGAGGATATAGATAAATTTTTATCAGTAGCTAAAACTGTAGCTATTTCAAAGGGATTAACTCTGGACGAAATGGTTAATCAAGGTATTCCCACCTATTTGTCCGGATTAGCCCAACAATGGTATGACGAGAATAAAACCAAGTTTACCAACTGGGAAACCTTCGTAGAATTATTTCGTGAAGAATTCGACATGATTCCAACTACTCGACTCCGAAATTTACGAAAAGTAATCCAAGGAGACGATGAACCTTTATATGAATTTCTAGTCAGATTCACTAAAGCCCAAGGATCGTATTCCGAAAGAGGAAATGTTGCCACACTTTTCGACAACCTGAATTGGACGAGTTACAATAGATTAATCGATCGAAATCTGTACAGGAGCGAGTCAGTAGACAAAATCTTTCAATTCGTACGAACGAATAGAGCACTCTTTGAACCCCAAAGAATCCGTACAGAGAATTCCAAGGAAATTGATAAGGTGGTATCTAACAACCAGAAGTATTCTAAAGATACCAAAAATATGAGACCTTCGGCTCGATCCACTCAAATGATGGAAATAGAGCCGGAAGAAGAAATAATGGAAGTCAATGAGTTGACAGAGAATAATGTATCAATGGATAATTTATTATGTGCCATGTCGGAAAATCAGACAGGGAAATGTTTTCATTGTAAACAACCAGGTCATTTCAAAAGAGAATGTCCTCTGCTTCCAAAGCGAAAATTTAGCAATAATTTCCCTGGAAATAATAATTCCAATAACAATAGCGCTAATCAGCAGCCGAACGAATTTAAGCGACCACGCCAAAATTGGGTAACTGCCGAAGCTATTGATCAAAAAATGGAAGAGTTAAAAACTGATATGAATAACAGTATGCAAACAACGATAAGTAAGACAGTGTCGGATTTATTTAGTAAATTCTTAGACCCGAAGAACGCTACTACGGCACCAATTACTGAAACCCCACCGGTTCCAAAAAACTAGTGGCGGGGGTCCTCGAGCCCCCTATTAATAATTCCGAAGGAATTTTACCACCAGACTTGGAACAAGCACTTTCCGAAACTTTGGATAATTTAACTATTCAAGATAAAGAAATTAAGCGTGCTCGTCCTAACCGGAAGACACGGAAAAGGAACTGGAATTATAAGTTTAAAATCGCGTCAAATACGCCCTTTTCGGCAGAGGAGACAGCAAACCCGTTCTTGAATTTTCACGACGACCTGTTTTCTCTAGATAAGGGGGACGAATCTTTAGCTAGATTGATACAAGATACATCCAATCTTAATATTCGTGATGAATCCACCAGTTCTAGTGGAGGAGTATTCGAGAATTTACAATCAATGATTGATAATTTGAATCCCGACTCCAAATCCTCCAGATTTGCGAGATTAAAATCTTACATTAACGAGAATCAGTTAAAACGAAAAGATGGCATCGAACGAATTAATAAATTGGGAAATCACATCGACGACCCCCGAATGAAAATTACAATAGGTGGACTCACCTACAATGCTTTGATGGACTCAGGAGCCACACAGTGTTTTATTGGGTTGCAATTACTAAGTAAAACTTGTGCATCTCCCGATTTCATACAAGATTGTCCAAAACACATGAGAGTTTGTGCAGTTGGAGTTACTCATATTCCACTAGGACAAATTACTTTGTGTGTACAATGGGCAGATGGAGCAGAATTCACACCAATAAATTTTATCATTTTGGATAATAATGTGTGTGGATTAATTATCGGACATAATTTTATGCGCCGAACCAAAATTAATTTAAATCCAGCACGAGCTGTATTTACTTGCGACAGCAAGTCCGACTGGACTGCACCCTACGAAACTGACGAGTTAAATTGTAATTTAGCTCGAGTACAAGTGTTGACTGACAACGCAACAGCCACACACACGCCAGATAATTGGGAAGAATTGCTGGTAAAGGATTGTGACTGTTCAGATGAGGAAAAAAGTAAATTACGCGAAGTAATTGCTAGTGTTAAGAACGTCTTTAGAGATAAAGTCGGATGTACTAACATAATAAAGCATAAGATCACCTTTAAAAAGGATGTAACGTGGAAAAAACAACCATTTCGAATGTATAACCCTGCTAAAATAGCCATTATGACTAAATTAGTAGAAGAATTAGAAGCGGATAATTTGATCGAAAGAGCTACTGGACCTTACATAAGTCATCCAGTGATCGTAGCCAAACCAAATGGTACTTATCGTCTATGTATCGATTATCGGTGGTTGAATGCAATCACCGAAATTAACGCCATACAAATGCCAAGTATTGATTTGTTACTCCACAATACAAATCAGGCAAAATATTTCACGTCTCTTGACCTTACCAAAGGTTATTATCAGGTCGAGATGGACGAGGAAGATAGACAGAAAACAGCCTTTTATACTCCGAAAGGCAATTACCAATTTGTCCGCATGCCTTTTGGTCTTTGCAATGCGCCGTGTACATTTCAGTTCTTAATGGAACGAGTGATGGGCGAAGCATTATACAAACACGCGTTAGTCTATTTGGACGACGTGATAATCTTCTCCACCACTTGGGAGAAACATCTTGAACATATCAAAGATGTGTTGGAAAGACTAGATAAGGCCAACTTATCAGTAAATAAGGAAAAATCAAAATTTGGAAAAACTACACTCAAATTTTTGGGTCATTTGATAACTCCAACCGGATTAGCACCTGACCCAGACAAGATAGTATCCGTTAGGAAATATCCAACTCCTAAGAATTCCAAGGATATTCAACGATTTCATGGCTTGTCAAATTTCTTCCGGAAATTTATTCCCGAACATGCAAAAATTGCTAGGCCTCTAACTAGCATGATGCATGATAAAGCAGTGTTCGAATGGGGAGAAGAACAAGAGAAAGCTTTTGAAACAATAAAAAATATTTTATGTGACGAAACACAGGTTTTGTTAATGCCAGATATGATGAAACCATTCGTAATCTTGACAGACGCATCGCATGATGGACTTGGTAGTGTGTTATGCCAAGATGTAGAATTCTTCGATGAAGGAAAAAGAGAAATGATCATGACTCCTAGACCCGTAGCTTATGCTAGTCGAGTCTTACGAGGGGCAGAAGTACGCTACTCAACACCCGAACTCGAGTGTTTAGCAGTAGTATGGGCAGTCGACAAATTCCGACCGTATATCGAATATACGACTTTTACTTTGGAATCAGACGCCGAAGCATTAAAATGGCTGATGGGAACACCAGAACCATCGGGACGATTTGGTCGTTGGGCAATTAAACTTCAATGTGGCGCCTTTAAGATTAAATATCGACGAGGTACCCAGAACCAAGTTGCCGACGCCTTCTCGAGAGCGCCTTTGGAGATCGAAGACATTCCAGAGAATGATTATTGTGAGCCAATCGAGATTACTCAATTCTGGCCGGAATGGGACGGAAATCGAGAAATTATTCGAAGGAATAATAGAGAAGATTGCCAATTTCTCACGAATGTGCAGCTTCATTTCGATTATTCCAAATTATTATACAATACTTTGGAAAAGGGGGAGAAGATGGATGAAGCTACAGAAGAAACACTATTTAGTGCTTTAACTGAAGTTTTAAAGGAAGTTCCACCGACTCGAGAAGAAATTATAAAAGCTCAACTAGCCGACAAAGAGTGTAGAATAATAATCGATCATCTGAAACGAGATGAAATCGAACAAAGAAAGTTTAAGAAAACTAAAGAATGGATGAAAGCAGTCCAAGGTTACCAATTAGATTTTCAAGAAGAAAATGGTAATGAAATGCTGATTTATTTCAAACCAACGTTTGAAGAGGAATTGAATGACTCTGGAAACGGATTTAAAGCTGTCATTCCACCGTCATTAGTACGAAGAGTACTGTTTGCCTGTCACGGACATCCATTAAGTGGACATGCAGGGATGAGTAAGACGCTCGAACGAGCAAAACTTATATATTACTGGCCGAAGATGAATAAAGATACTCGCAATTACGTCCGAAGTTGTATTCATTGCCAGCAATACAAGCCCTGTCAACATAAAAAGCATAGAGCGAGTTACACTCCTCATAACATGTCTTACCCGTGGGAAGTAATCTGCATTGATTTAATGGGTCCCAAACCGACAGGAAGAAGCCAATACAGATTTGTATTAGTAATTATAGATCAATGTACTAAATGGGTAGAATTATTCCCTTTAAGTAAGGCATCTAGTGAATCTATTGTGAATAGGTTAGGAGAAGTGATTCATAGATGGGGATACCCAAAGAAAATTGTTAGTGATAACGGGAGCCAATTCATATCCACGATTTATGAAGAGTTTTGTAAAAAACACAACATCAGAATGGCTCATGTGAGTCCATATCACGCTCAGGCCAATCCTACGGAAAGGGCCAATAGAGACATCAAAATAATGCTGGCTCTTTATTCAGACATTCACTCCCATTGGCCGAGATTCTTAAACGAATTTGCATTTGCCTCGAGAACGGCTAAATCAGAAGCTACAGGCGCAACGCCATTCTTATTGAACACAGGAAGAAATGTACCTCTTCCCTTTGATCCTCGGATCATTCAACATGCAAATGCATTTGACAAGAATAACCCGGAAGAATACGTATATAATTTACTTGGAATTTTACGTCGAGCACATCAAGAGATGCATTTGCGTATTCAAGCAAATTATGAGAGACACGACAAGATTCACAGAAATAAATTTCACATTTGTGAATATACTGTCGGTGATTTGGTATGGAAAGCCACTCACATCCTTTCAAATAAAGAGAAAGGAATTACTAAAGGTTTCGCCGAGAAACGAGATGGACCGTGGGAAATTACGGAAGTTTTACCTGGAGGTGCTTATAAGTTGAGAAAATTAGTTGATGGATCAATAGAACCATCCATAAATACTGATGATCTCTCACCTTATATCCCATCTTACCCGATTGAGACTTGGACACTCGACCAAAAGAGTGGAAGAGTAGAGAATCACCCAAACCCTGATTGGATGAACGAAAGTTCAACCGTAAATAATTCAAGTGAATTAAATAATCAAGAATTAGGAAATAATTCTGCTAATATGGAATTAGATCCCGAAGAAGTTACAACACCCGCTTCAAAAGAAAGCGACATCGTAGTTAATAATCCAAAACATGATTATAACCTTAGGAAAAGGAAAAGAAGTTGTGAACTTTCACAACTGCAACCTCGTACGAAGCGAATTTCTACGACAGATCAAGAATGCACAACAGATTTTATACATCTGATTCAAGATCGCCGCTAGTGATAGCGTATTTTTTTAAAATAAAAATTTAAAAAAGATAAAAAATCGGGTCACTTTTGACCCACAAATTAGTCATGGTTAAATCATAAACCTATAGGAGAATATGGTGAAAATACCCCGGGTAGAGAGTAGAGGATTTGTTCTCTCACAAGCTTCACACACATGTGCGAGTCAACTTTGACACCTGCGTCGATAGAAAAGTTCGTCGCGATTTCTTTCAAGAAAACCTCGAGATTCGTGGTAAGACTCATGTATTACCAGTAAACTCGGAAATTATGTGTCAGGACTTAATGATTATAATCCTTTCATGATAGAAAAGGACGAGAGAAAACTTCGGTGATTAATTTCGTCTGAAAGAGACGAACACGTGACCTCGGCGTGAAGAAGAAAATTTCTCCTTCGAGAAAATTCGAAATATCATCACGACAGTTCAACGTTTACTAGAGTGTTACGTGTAAGTAATGATAAATTTAATATATCAAGAGATATTCACGGCTATTTTATATATAAAATTAGGATTTCTACGTTGGCGGAGAACACCTTCGCTAAAAACAACGAGTTTTGTCAATTAGAAAATCGGCACCACATCATTTTGAATACTTAAGTGGATTCCGGAGATTCCTAGTGTAAGTATTCTAAAGATAATTCTATCGAATATTACGAATAGTAAAAAAGCCGCACGTAAAATCCCGATATAAAAATATATCGAAACCATCGATAAAGGTGATAAATTTTCACGATAGATGGCGGTATAAATTTTGTTAAATAAATCGTATTGATAAGATTCTCTATATTATTTTCTCTAGAAAAAATGGGAAAAAAGATCGAAAAAAAGAGAAAATACGTGTTGGTCGAATCCTCTTCCTCCGATGAAGAAGTAACGGCACCTCCTTCGGCCGCTGCCGTATTCGTAGAAGGGTGTCCCAAAACACCCGTGATTATCAACGCCAGAGGCTGGGATATTTTGAGTTGGGCTCGCCAACATCCCGAATTGCTCCCCGCTGAGCTTGGTCCACCCGGAACCCCCACGTTACAGGAGGAACCGGCCAAAAAAGAATCAACGGCGAAGCCATTTGTTATTCCAAAGATAAAAGCGGATGATTTCGCCAGAAATAATCCGCCAATTGCAAAAAACCAGCCAAGTACCAGTAAACCGCGAAAGGTGGAAATTGTGTACAACCGAGTCAAGTCGCCCGAACGAAGAAGGAAATCCCCACCAATGGAAGCTAAACGCCGCCGAAATTCGGAAGACGCTACACCTTCCTCTTGTACTGGCCAAGAGCGTCCAAAAAGAGAATACGTTAGATTTAACGATTCACCAGACCGAGACCGGAAAAAAAGGTCGTATTCCTCCTACCGAAGGTCCGACCAACCTAGGAATAGGTCAAATACCAGCGCATGGTCAGATCGCCAAAAGTTGGCAAATAAAGTTCGTCAGATCCAGAAAAGACGAGAACAGTGTAAACAAGATAAAGAGAACGGAAAACCACATGATGATATGGTACTCTCGAAGGACGAAGTGCCATGTCCTTTTTGTTCCGCCGTCGGGTGGGTCTCGGGATCGGGAACCGGAGGCCACCTGGCGCAATGTTCCAATTGCGAGGGCACAAAGAAGCGGCCCAAAGGCCAACCTTGGCGCCCCAGCTTTCTGCCGTTTGTGGTCATGGGAATTCACCCTCCCCCGGCCAGGTTGTGGGCAACTTGCCCGGAGTGTAAAATTGTCCTCTCCAGTGACGGAAGATCGCCGTACATCAGCCCGGAGTTCTTGAACGCCATAACCACTCCACTAGGAAGGGAAATGCAAGATCTGAGAATTCCGCCAGAAGCTCTAGAGAGTTCCCGAAAACCACAGAGTACGACAGTCATCGATAAAGGATGTCAAACGGTATCCAAGGAGAACGAAAAAGAAGCCGAAAATGAACTTCTTGTGGAACCCTTTTTCCCTCCACCAGGAGCGAAAATAGCGCATCTATTCGAATACGAGGTGAGCTACTATTTTCCGACGCTTTTTAGAATTGCCGAGAAAATCACGGAACAAATGCGCTCAGACTCTACCGATCCCTCGAATATCAATTATGCTGTCCATGTGATGAAATTGATATTTAACGCCAATCGAGGCGAATCTTTTGCTGTGCTGGAGCACATATGGACACTGTTAATTGACAGAGTCAACACCGACGGAAAAGGATTAATAAACCCTTCATGGTTCTACGGACTCCCCTGCATTGCGGAGATATACGACGCTTCGAAGAAGGCTATTGAAGAAAGTTATGAGTTAGTTGAGAAGACTCCAGAATATGAACCAAGGTCTCCGGAGTACGCGCCGAAATCTCCACCCGCAGAAGATATAGGTGAAGAACCCAATTTCGTCATCGACCGAAGACCAGCGGAATTTCTTCCCCTAGAAAAGTCCGAAGTCGGTGAGTCCAGTGAGACTCTTAAGAAAGAGAGTGAAGGATCGGAGTCTGATGAAGAAGAAGTCAAGTGACTCGCGGAGTTAATTTTCGAATTTAATAGAATTTAAGGAAAAAATGTTAGAATTAACGAAAAACTCAAAAGTATTCTGTTTAGTATTTAATAAGCGGTTGTGATATGCAAAAGTCATGTTATTTTTAAAAAAAAAGGAAAATCGAGAGATAATCCTATAAATCAAAAGAAATCTTTTAATAATTGTTAAGCTAAAAAGAAATAATTTACCAAAAAATTATGTTAAGATTCCCGTTATTTGAAATAATAATTGTGTGAAGAAATGAGGCTAAGTGTTGTAAAGTTCCAAGTTTGTTTTATTGTAACCAAATAATATTTTATTCTTGATAATTCATTAAAAAAGAATTGTTGCGCACATCAGAAATATGAAATTTATTTTGAGTCACCCGCATACGCACTCAGCTGTTCGGGATGAAAAAAGTCCTGTTTTGAGATATTAATAAAATCATTTCGCAAGAATAACATAAACTTATGAATAAAATTTATAAGTTGAGTAATTAAGGGGGATGTATGACGGTTTATAAGTGCTATTTATTAATAACACGGCCGAATTTTAAGTGTTTTTTGCGAAACCCGCATTTGTCAATGCTCCGAGTCGCCACTAGATGGCGCGATTATAATTCAGCGGTAAATTCGAATTGCGAGTTAAGAAAACTGGTAAATAAATATAAGAATATATTTATTTGTATGAAACGACACTTTATTAGGATTAATATAAATATATATTAATAATTATTGTTCACACTAAGTGATGGGAATCTCTAGTTCAGCAGAAATGGAGATTTGATAATCCATCGATCAACCGATCGATGTGATTGGTGGATCCATTTCCGGTCCTGGGTATCCAGTTCCGGTTGTGGTGTGAATTAGCATATTGCTCCTCCGTATCCACTTCCGGCGATACGGGATTGGAGGGATTCGTGGAACCCATGTTCCAATTGGTTGATTGGATTAATCTCTAATCCAGTCAGGTTATATAAACCCAAACAACCGGCCATCCGGCAGCTCTGTTTGATTATTTCTGTTTGGTATTGTTACTTAAGAAATATGATTCGTTGTTCACGTGGAAGACCGTTTAGTTCTTTGGTTCTTTGTTGATTCGTTCGCAAAGAACCGCGGCATGATTCTACCGAATCATGCAACCACCGGCAATTGAAGCCGACGTATTGGATTGTTATGTTGCATACATGTTTCAATTTACGGTCTCGCCGAGGAGAACTTGCCTTCTGTGCATTTCAGTATCCTCCGGGCAGGACTGAGTGGTCATTTTCGGTATGAACGCATTCCGTAACCGTGAGTAAGCACCGGAACTGTTGAGAGTTGGTTCCTTCACCTGATGGTGCCAAAGCAGTCTGTTTTACAGTAACCACGAGTAGCACCAAGTGTTTGGCAAGCTGATTCTCATGGTATTCGGTGCCAAAGTAGTCGGTTTGTTATTAGTACCGCGAAGGGCTAAACTGCTGTGCGGAGCCGCAAGCTATCGACTCCTGTGTACGTGATACCGTCAATCGCTAGACGAACGACCGTGTTGCGACGCAGGGGACGCTTGATACCGTTCTGCATGGCAAGGCGTATTCTCTATCGACGGCAATTGTGTGTTGCGACGGGAAGTCTAATATGTTTCTCTTCATTTGTAAACAGAACAATATTAACTTGACGACAAGTTAATGAATCAAGTCAGAAGACTTAACCTCGATTACATTAACAACTCAAATGTGACAAATAAGTTGACAACAACTTATCGGCGAAATATCTGAATAAGAACAAATCTCACAACACTTATGAATTAAATATAATTCATAATTGGAATATTGATAAGTAAATGAATACATTTACTTACACCAATATCCTCCCAAAGTTGTGGCGGTGCAGACAAAGTCAACCGCAATGCTCAGATCATTCGATTTATCGACGTGCGATAATATTACACAGCGAACCAAGGAACCAGCGAAGCCGTATCGGACTCCAGGACACAGCCATCCGGCTTAAGAGGACATCTATAATCAGGTCGAGCGATGGGGAAACCGCTCCCATATTCCAGACCCGTAATGATATTATTTTAGGGCCAGTTGGCCAATTCTTTGTATAGTTTAATAGTTGATTTAACTTGCCAAATGTCGGCATTAGTCCTATGTATAATTTAGCTCATTTCATATTGTTTGCCAACAATAAACTGTCTTGTATGTATCTCGTATTGTATTCACTGTTTATTTATTGCGATCTCTTCCCGGTACCATTGTTAAATGGGAGTTGTGGTCGTCACCGTCACACTGTCCATTGACTAGATGTCAATGCACTGAGGGAAGGGAGACGCGCTTGCGGCTCCCCTTACACCCGAAACGAGGTCACGAGAGAAACTCTTCGTTGACCCCGGTCCAGTCGGGTCACAACAAGCTTTACCAAAAATTTTACAAAGTTATCAAAATAACCTGCAAACATTAGATTATCTTTAATCTAAAAAAAAAAGTAAATGAAAACAAATTAAGCAATTAAAGCATCTGTTTGATTAGCTTGTTGCTAAAAAGCTCAAGTTTTTAACTTTTTGAACTTTTGTCTGGTGTTGAAGTTTATGTTGCACAATATGAATTTAAAACAAGTTTTGACTGTTTTTGGTAACCGTAAAAGTTACAATAATCACCACAAAATGCACTTTGGCGACCCGAAAGAGAAATGTGCTGCGGCATAAATAAATGATTGTTCAATTTACTTGCATTTTATCAGAAATACTGTGTCAATAAACTTCATTTAGAATACCAACAGGGTATTTTTCACTTTTTGACTGAAGCTATGTTTCCTCATTTGTTTGCTAGTCTAGTTGGTGCTGCCATCAAGTGGCCACTTATGTATTTAAAATATTAATAAAATTGTTCCTTTAAGCAATGATGAAATCAATTCTAAAATAAGATCCACAGAAACAAAAAATTCGAATTTGTTTAAAATTGAAATTTTACTGACTGCAAGCTCAAACTACACCCAAGATTTTTATTCAACTCAAATTTATTCAGGTTTGGATTGACCCCATTTTGCAATTGAGCTTATAAGAAACTGTTAGCAATTCGAGTGACTCACTCATCATCTCCTCGGTGACGATTTAACTGCCACTACTTACTACGTCCAAAGATACAAAAAAAATTGTCTACGTCAGAAAATTGATTATGAAATGCATCAGAAATAAAATTCATGAATTATTGATCATTGCAAGCATTCAAAACGCAAAACGTTTCATTTTTCTATTATAAATATTGATTTGGAAAGTCCAGTCAAAAAAAATAAACTTTATTTCTACGTTTAAATATTTTGATGGTTTGCTTGCCAAGAAGAGATTTAACCACCTTACCATTGGTATGGTTTTTTAACAGTGGTCCAGACAACCTTAGCCTTGACCCCTGTATCGAGAAACAAATGCCCACATGCTTTTTCCACTGAATTTTAAGAGTTTTCAAGCACCTGGTGAGCAAACTTAAAAACACTGAAATGACTGTAATTTCTTCTTCGTCGTGGGCGTACCAACAAGACAGAATGAATTATAAATAAAACGTTCTAAATGTAAATTTCAAACATAAACTGTACCAGACGCCAACTGTACTTTGTTGCAGCAGCACGCACAACCAACACACACGTCGTAGGTAAGTTAGCTTTTAAACATAATGGTTGATACAACTTGGAAATAGATTTAGGAAGACATAGCCATACTAACCAATTATAATTTTATTTTATTAAGTTTTAATTTATTTTGTATGTTGCTAAACTGTTTTGTCATGTAAGAAAGTACAAAATGTCAGAACCAATTCAATGATTTGTTTCTCAAGCTTTGTTTTGAATTGATCGTCCGACTGTTTACTGATAGTTGCTTAGTCACTTGCTTACAACTGCTGTGACGATTTGCCAACCGTAGAGTTGTGAAGCCCAAAACTCAAATTAACTGTGACTGCTTGGCCACCCAAGGGTCACCTGCGTCACTGTCATCACACACTGCCCAATGGCTCCGAGGTCATCCCGCCCTTGGGAAGCACTATGACCTAGTGTAGGGAAGGAGGGAGCTGACTGTGAGTGGTGTAGAGGCCAACAACCCAATCTGGAGTCCCTGTCTCATTATTGACGTGAGCATGATTCCTCTCGTCCCAAAGTTGCCATTTATTTTATATTCTTTCTGAATATTTTTGAAATCAAAATGGTGCGCCAGTATGAGGTGAAGAGAAGATCGTTCACCAAGGTGCAAAGCAAAATGTAACAAAAACTGGGGCATAAAGTAAAACAAAATGCAATCAAAATTTGACACAAAAAGCAAAACAAAATAGCGGACACAAAAAAAATTTTCCAAGTTCAAATCTCGGACAGGGCCCTCATTTGTGACTGATATGGTCTTCGCCAGGGCAATTAGAGGATCAATTTCTCTGGTGTGGGACGCATACTCACGTAAAATAACGGAGACTCCCTAATATTGGGTGGTTAGCCTTTATTACGTTGTCTAGGGGTATGGGAAATCCTGCTATCCGTTGCGGGGGTGTCACAAGGCACGCCGCACCGGCAACCGACCCGTCACAAACTAGGCGGGAGCCCAATGGGTGACGTGGTCGGTTCAACTTTACATTCATGTCGTACTCACCTACGACCCACAGTAGCCACTCATGGAGGCTGCATCATGGAATCCGCCATGACACTGAGCGTCTCTGTGGTGAATGGGAAGGAGTGCAGAGACCACACAGTCGGGACACGTCTTGTCCCCTTGATACTATAGCACCTCAGACTCTCCCAACCGTCCTGGTCGGTGTCCGCACTCTCTCTCTCTCTGCAACTTCTCCACACACCACTTAGCTCCCTCCTTTTCCCGGGGTAGATCACCTTGCCCAATGAGGGGGTGATCTTGGGGCCGCATGGTGGTGTGTGACAGTGACGTTGGTCACCCCAGGTGGCCTGACAATCACAGGCTAATTAGATTCAGACGAGCGCGCAAGATTTTGGCATGCATAAGGACATGCTGTGTCGTTTTCCCCTTGTTTACTTTAATAAAATTCGTAAAAGACGCCAAATTTATCTCCCTTTACCTTTAAGAGAACGGTATTTTCGCACATTACATTATCCCCCTGTTGTAGGACACATGGGCAGAGAAAAAACATTGCATACATTAACACTAGAACGGCCAGACCGGTCATTTTGACCGGTACAGCTGTTTAAACAGCTGCAGCAATAAACCCAATGGGTTTACGGTGCTGCTAATTTGTGACTTTAGCTGATTTATGATGCTTTATATCATAAATCATCAAAAGTTGAATTTTTCTTAAGAAATAATAAAAAAAAAGTGAATTGACCTAGAACGGCCGAAACCGGTTAAAATGACCGGTTGAAATCACCTGAACAATACGTGCACCAAACTGCACTAAACGTGCACCAAACGTGCACCAAACGTGCACAATATGTGCATACAACGTTTTGGCATCAAACTGATTCAGTAACACGCGAAACATGCGAAGAAAATACCAAAACAAAAATTGATGGTTTTTATAAAATCTGATAAAATTAAAAACGGAAATTTAATTTTATCAGGTTTTATAATAACCATCAATTTTTGTTTTGGTATTTTCTTCGCATATTTTGCGTGTTATTGAATCAATTTGATGCCAAAACGTTGTTTACACGTATTGTGCACGTATTGTAAAAGTATTTTGCATATTTGGTGCACGTACTGTTCACGTTATTGCAACCGGTCATTTTAACCGGTTTCGGCCGTTCTAGGTAGGCCGAAATTCCGGCCGTTCTAGTGTTAAAAGCGCAGGTTTACTGGCCAAAAATGCTGGAGGACATTCAAAGTTGGATTCAAGTGGGTGACAAATTAAACCACACTTATTCAAGTGCGATACCATCATTAGATGGCGCCACTAGTATTAGCGGCAAATTCAATTCCAAAACGAATATTTCTTGCAGAAATAACACGGAAACATATTGCTATGTTTGTTATAAATAAACTACATCATTTATGCAATAATATAATGATATATTATTGTTGTTTAAGTAACAAAACATCTTGTTGCGAGTGATTTAGTACATGTGACGTGAAACACATTCTCGGAATGTATTTCCTGTCCTGAGTATCCAGTTCCGGTTTATACTAAAGGATTAGCATAATGTGAACTTTGCATCCCCGTATCAACTTCCGGTGATACGGGATTGGTAGATTATAATCCACTGGACTATATAACTCCTGACAACAGGAAGTTAAGACAGTTGTATTTGTTTCTGGTTATTTAGTTCATGTTTCATGTCAAATAACTGTTCTTTGCAACTCGAGCATGGTTCTGCTGAACCATGCAGCTCCGTCAATTGAAAGCGAAGGTCGGACTACTTATGTTTCCGTCAACAGTCTCGCCGAGAAGACCAGCCTTGTGCGTACGGTATTCTCCTGGCAGGACAATAGAGCCATGTGCGGTACCAAAGTATTCAGTAACCGTTAGTAGCATTGTTACTGTACGAGATTGGTTCCATCACTTGATGGTGCCAAAACAGTTTGCATGCTTGGTAAAGAGCATGTAGTTACCGCAAGTAGCACCAAGTGTTTGGCTAGGTGATCTCCGCAGTAATGATGCCAAAGCAGTCTGTTTGTGAGTAGTACCTCGTGTGGTTAATTCTGTTGTGCGGGGCTGCGAGCTATACCCCCCTGTGTATCAGTACCGTCTACCACCGTACTGTTACATAGGGCACGCGCGATACGGCTCTACTCGACAAGGCAAATTATGACGGCAACTGTGTGTTGCGACGACTAACCCTAATATTTTGATAGCCGATAAAAAACTCAATTGTTTAACTTGAAGACAAGTTAACAACCCAAATAAGTCACGAGCCTTATTTTACATTATAAGGAAACATTTCGTAACAATAAATTGGAAACAATTTATTAGTCAAATCAAACGACAGAAACGAGTCGTTTTAAACTTTTTGAATGCAGCTACTGAAAATACTAATTGAATCATTCTTTAGTCTCGTATTTCTTTGACAGAAAAAGTGAGGTATATTTGCCCATCAGAACGCCTCTACTGAGTGACATCTGGGAAAATAAACTATGGATGTACAGAAGCCGTATCAACCATTTGGTCGGATTCAACAACTTAGAAAGAAACAAATGAAACAAGTTATTTGCAGTGTTATTGCAAGTCAGAAAGAGATTCCATTATTTATCAGATCTCTAGAGAACATTTCAAAAAAGAAAAAAACTATGCTAATTCTATTTACAACACTACTTGTAATCAATTTGGTGGCTTGTTCCTACCAAACTGTCGATCGAATATTGCATTACATGGACGAACCAACCACAGTTAACACATACATGATTGAAACACCACATGGTCCGTTTCCATCTATTTACGTAAATCCAGAAACTACACAAGAACTTAGTAATTACCTCGCCAACCGGAGTGGAAACAGCAATTTTAAACAGCAATGTGAATATGTTGTAATATATGAACTGTTCAAGACGATGTATCCTGAAGATGTAATGGAACTAATGAGAAAACCTAGCTATATAACTGATGCACATTTTTCTGTGGTAAATTAATTTTTTTTTTTAATAAACATTTTTACCAAAATAAATTTTTGCAGCACAACTCAAGATTCAATGTGACCGTTAAAAATCATGAATCAATTGTATGGCCAATCGCCCAGATTTCGAGTAGTAAGTCAACCAACAATTATTGCCGTTTGATATTCTAACTTCTTTTTCACATTAGCGTTTGAATTTCCATATGGAAATGAAAATAACAAAATGGTAATAAAGTTTAATTTTCCCAAAACATGCATAGAGTATCACGTGAGTAGTAATTCTAGGAATATATATTTTCACTTAACAATAAACACTGCAAAAAAGTTCTAACAAACCTACAATGTTTGTTACCAAATATTAAGAATTCAAATTTAACATTAAAATCATTGTTTCAATTAAGCTTGTCATAGATCCATCACCAGTTATCTATCATATCTCAAATATCTTTGCGGACATTTTTGCCATAAGAGAAGGCCTAAAGAATCAAGTCATTGCTACTGTGCAAAAAGTAAGGGATACAATAGAAGTAATAGCAATAACAGCTTAGTTAAGAAATTTTTAAAAAAGGAAATTTCGAAAATTTGAAATTGTAACAACAATAAAATTTCAATCTTGTTTTAGTACCACTTCATTAATACCACGAGACAGCGTTGCAACAATAACTTACATGACTGCTTGCAACATTGTTTAGTAAAAGCAATGAAATGCAGGTAAACAACTTTTGGAATTCGTACAAACAGTGGCATGGCCAGGCATGAACAAAAAGAATCAGTTCTCAAATTATGGCCGCCCTCGAATAATAGCCGCAGCCACTATTCGAGGGCGTCAAATCGTCACTTTCAGCCGCCACTAGTATTCGTGGGAAATTTGCAGAACGGATATTTTGTTATTGATAAATGTAAAAAGAGACGGTTATATACCAAAATAATGGTGTAAGGGTAACGTTTGCTGGACGTTGGATCGTTCGGATTATAAGACGCGCTTCAGACTGTAAGATGCACCACCCATTGTTGGTTGACTTTTGAAAGTAAAAAAATGTGCCTTATGATCCTCGAAATACGATGTTCGCAGCTTTTGCGATTACCGGATGCAACACATTAAATCACGTTATTGCACGATACAATTCATACAATTGTATGTTAAAGGAAAATACAAATGATTAAAACGTGATTACTCTCTTAGATTTCCGTTTTACGAGGCAAGAAACCTTCCGAAATGCAATAAGGCAGATAGCATTCGTCAACGCAACATACTCGATAGATTACTTTTTGATCAAGATTTAACGACACACTGCAAATGCCTCAATTTGTGTGATGTAACACAACAAAGCCTAACGTATAACCTACAAGCTGGAAGTAAGGATATCGTTGAAATATTCATTGCCAACAATTACGTTCGAACGATGCAAGAAAGCTTTTCTTACGACATAATATTTTTGTTATGCGACATTGGAGGCAACATCGGCCTCTATTTCGGCCTGTCTTGTTTAGCACTCGTCGAAATATTTATTCATTGCTGCAAAATGTATTTGACAAAATTAAGCAAAACAACAAAAGCAAATGGCAAGTTGAAAGAAAAAATTCCAAAACTACTCGAAAAGATGCAGGAAACAAAGGAAAAATCTATCGTCAAAAATAAACTGAAAACCACTGTTTCATTAATCCTGGTTTGCACTTCAGTTTATCAGACTTACAACTTGATCGACACTTATTTTCAATGTCCACTCCTGAAAACTGTTAACATCATTAGAGACAACGTGATTGAGTTTCCACTCGTTATTGCATGCGATGAAACTGAAAGAATACTAAAAGCTAAGATAAAATTAGCTGCTAAAATGCAAACTGACTGTGGCCACTACCAACTCCTCGATTTACTCCATCCATCGGCTGAATACGCCAATGAAACAGAGAAGTTATGGAGTGACTCTTCTGGTTATAACACCTACGTCTCAAATGGAAAACTTCTAGGTGTAAGCTAAGCGAGCAAAATACTAAATAGTTTGTGCTATTTGTATTAAATTACTTACGATTTTTGTAGGTGCCTAAAACTGTACATGACTTATATTTTGCCAATTTATCAATTTTATCAACGACATTTGGAACATGCACTATGTTTAATAAAGGTAACTGCAAAAGTAATATTTTTTATCTTCTTGTACTTTGAAATGTTTGCAGGTGACAGGCCATTTTCACCAAAGAAAAATAAATTAATGTTTTTTGATGATTCCACGAGAGACATTTGCAACGAATATCAAACTGTGAGATTGTTGACACATTCAGATTACATTGTTGTTTACTTGACTTAATGATGAATTTCCAGCATTTTGTTGTTCTGAAAAATCAAGCGTTTCATCCAAAATATATATTTCACATTCCCACCAAACAAGACACCGCGATTGACATATCTCGTCAAACGGTAATATCTAAAAAAAACAAAAATCATTATTTTACATCTTACTCTGTTTAGCTCGTTCGAGTGAACACTGCTAAAAGCCCTTGTAAACCAAATAAAGAAGTTTCTGAATGTGAAAAGAAATGTTTTGCAACAAAATTGTCAAAACAACTTCTCAAGTGCAGGTAAAAATAATATTACTTACACCAAAAAATAATTGGAATCCCTTGAGGAGGGCAGGCCTCTTCTAATACAAGCTTCCACCGCTATAGAAATGGTCTAGAAACCTATCTGTGTGAAGTCTAGTAGCTAGAGTTGTTGTGAAATGCTGAGTTCGATTTCAGTAAATTTTTTTAAGAGACTTATGTCATAAGTTTGGCTATTTCGTAATGACTGATTTACATTAACAATCTGTGGCAGCAAAATTTTGTTTCCTAAAGCATCCTCATAACAAATGTTTCAATGTTGCATCAGCATACCAGCTTTTCACACTCCTGCTGGAAGACTGATGCAAGTAGGTCCCTAGAACACTCGCCTAGATGAGTCAGCTTGTACTAGAAGGAGTCCTCCAGAAGAGATTTCGGGTTATATTTGAGTATAATATATCAAAAATTAACATAAGGAGCACAATCTGCTACTAAATCTTTATACGCAAACCGAAAGAAATTTATTTGTTATCTTTCTAACTAGACTACCGTTCATGAAAAACAGTACTTTAGAACTCTGCATGACACCAGAAACAGCTAAAACAACCTACAAAACATATTTGCACACTCAATTCAAGACCCACCCCCAGAAAGACTGTTCCTGTGCAACACGCTGCCGTGAAACCGTTTACAATGTCAAAGCAAAAGCATCCATGAAGGATGAAACATCCTTAACAGCAGCTATATACACTATTGAAAAGAACATTCGAGAAGTTATCGAAGACCAAGAGCTCATTTCTGTAACAAAACTATTGTGTAGCATTGGATCTATTATTGGTATTTTGACTGGTTTCTCAACATTTACTCTTGTTGATTATTTCATTTGATTTTACATTATTATCAATATAGTAAACATAAATAACACAATATTTTTCACTCTCCTGACTTTGGTTTTGTTAACACAGTGTGGTTTTTGTAAAAAAAAATCACTAATCAATGTTATTTACCCATGCAAAAGCATAAATCGATTATTATAAAAATAAAAGGCGCAGAAATGTGCTGCACTATGCAAAACTACCTAAAAAACAGTTCCAAATTGTAACCTCACTTTTTTATCACTCTTTTATCAATAAGACAAACGTTGTTACAGATTTTAAATCCTTTCCCTATTCATTCTTCACCATTCAATTTTAAAATTTTATTAGCACAGTTAAGTAACAAAAGGAAATTCAAATCCATAATGTGGAAACTGACGGTTCCCAAAGGGACTAATGTAGTTTATGTTTGACCACTGGGGTGCAGGTGAAAACTCAGACCTGTGACCTGTATTATGCTAATTCCTAGAATAAAGACTTAATCCCTTCTTTGTATTGTTCTGCACAAGAATAAAAATGTAGTACGTTTTGCAAATGTAACCAGCAAGGTATGCTTTTCATGCATCTTCCAACATCAAGATAATTCTGACTCCATCCGCTGTTTTTAAAGATAAGTTTCGAAAATTATAATATTTTAAGTCGCCGTTGCAACTATATGGTGCCGAAACCCGGGAAATTCGAGAGAAACGGACCAGGACAAGGAAATAATAAACGATTTAACAAGAAACAGAATACAAAAGGCATTAAATTTGTATTTGGCCAGTGATGCGTTTTTATGAGTCATCTCATCATTATTCACCATTGCGTCCTATTGGCTACTCTGTCTTGAAATAAAATTTTCTTTCTAAATTGTAATAAAAATATCTTAATAATAATAATAATCTTAATAATAATACCGATTAAATAAAAACTTCTCCAGTATCGAAACAACGAATTGCGGATGCGTAACAATTTGATAGTTCACGTCGTGCTTACGTTCATAGACGAAACTTGATCGGTGCAAAATAAGCCCACGCGACGTCCCCAAAAAAGAAGTAAACAAAACCTCTTATCATTCATCCTCCAACAATGGCAACCAACGCAAACCAAGTTGAACCCCCGAAGAGATCTTCCCATTGCGAATACAAATATCTCGACCAGCTACAGATATTAGATCACGGCAAGCTGAGGAAAGACCGAACGGGCACCGCAACCCTCTCGCTCTTCGGCATGCAAGCGCGGTACAGTCTCCGAGGCAACCAAATGCCGCTAATGACGACTAAGCGCGTATTCTGGCGCGGCGTGGTGGAGGAACTGCTCCGGTTCATCAGAGGATCGACGAACACCAAAGACTTGAGTGAAAAGGGCGTCCGAATATGGGACGGAAACAGTTCGCGCGACTTCCTGGATCGCGTCGGACTGACCGACAACCCAGAAGGCGACGTCGGACCCGTCTACGGGTTCCAATGGCGTCATTTCGGCGCCGAGTATCGTGGCGCTCACGCTGATTACGACGGACAAGGTTTCGATCAGCTGCAGCACGTCGTGGATTTAATCCGCAACGATCCCGACAACAGGCGGATTATAATGTCGGCGTGGAATCCGCCGGACGTTGCGCAGATGGCGCTGCCGCCTTGCCACGTTCTGGCCCAATTTTACGTGAGCGAGGGCGAGTTGTCGTGCCAACTTTACCAGAGATCGGCAGATATGGGACTCGGTTTGCCCTTCAATGTGGCGAGTTATTCGCTGCTGACGTGCATGCTCGCCCACCTGGCCAACTTAAAGCCTGGCGACTTCGTTCACACGATGGGCGACGCGCACATTTACGTCAATCACGCTGAGGCCGTGAAAACGCAGTTGGCGCGCACACCGAGGCCGTTCCCAAAGCTGTATGTGGACAGGGCAGTGGCTAATATGGACGAATTTGTAGCTGGGGACTTTCGTTTGGTCGGGTATAACCCACATCCAGCAATCAACATGGACATGGCTGTTTAATAATGTTGTGGTATTGAATAAAAAGTTGTTTAATGCAGTAATCGCGTACATCATTCTACATTCTACGGTGGTCTAAAGTGGCTATTTACTCAGTCATGTATTATGCTGTATTGTGTTTTTTTCAAAAGTTAATTTCATTTCATATTCCACATCTGATTATTGCAAAAGTGCTTCTTGTTTGTTTGCCTCTGAATAGTATTCTTGTTAACTCTTGGATTAAATGAAGTTGTGTTTTGTTTCTCTCCTGACTCCATCTTTGCTCCACCATTGCAATGTTGTGTGAGGAGTAAAAACACTCACTCCCCACCCAGGTGGGATCCATGGATATGCTTTCTTGTCCTCTTGTTATGTGGATTCTCATCTTCCAAGCCCAGCTTGCGGAATTTGCAGCCATTTTCCGATGTTGGTCCACAGTTTGTACTACTAAATATTGCCAGTATACATTCACTTGTGTTTGGTCAGCTGCTGCAATATTTTTATATACATTTAGGTCATTTTCCTATATAGGTATAAATTCGAGTACGAGATTAAATTTGTTACGTAACTTCCGCTTACTCCTAGTACGCAGCTTCGTACTTGTCGTATTTAGCTTTATTGGGATTGGGATTTTCCGAGGAAATCGCCCCCAAAACCAAGGATCATGATGTTGACGCCTTTCATTACCCCAACTGCGATCTCTAAAACTACAGCCGTCAAAGCGGAAGTAGCCCACCATTTCCCATTCGTCTTGGAGACTGCTCGAAAGGCCAGTCGGGTAATAGAACTCAAGAGGAAACCTTCGCCTCAAGTCACAATCGTATGTCGTGTCCTACTTGGTATAGGTTAAAATAGCGCTAACGTGTAATACTTTACCTGTGATCAATTATGCAAATACCCAAATGAATACTAAATGTATTTAAATGAACAAGTAATTTATTCAATAGGCTTGAAGGCCTTAAAATACACTCAGTAATAATTCTAGAGTCGACGTGGTCAGCGTCGAACAAAGGATTTCCCAAGATGGCGTCGTCGGTTCCGCGTGGTCGGCGGAACAAAGGCGGCGTCTCGAGTTGTCGTTAATTCGTCACGGATTCGTCTTTACGGACGCGGTGGAATGCTCTTTCGAGTCTTCTATCCGTGCCTGTTGTCTAGGGTTTGGTTTAGCGTCGCAGAGGCCTCGTCTAGGAACTTTGGGGTTCCCTACAAAACGCTCGGACACTTACTTCGGCGAATAATCGACTGGGCGATTATTCTGGGTGATTTCACAAGGGCTATTCGCTTGCTTTCGCCGGAATAGCTCTCAAGTGACTTCGTGAGAGTTACAGTTTGCACTTTACTCAGCGATCCTCGATCAATCCTAACTTGCAGTGGAAGTTGGCCTGACGGTGAGGTAGTTGCTGTGTTCTTGGTGTCGTTTGTGTAAGTTCTATCTTTAGGCGGGAAACACGGCCTTTTATGCAGTGGGGTGAAGGGCCGGCGATCAACCAATGGGGGCTGACCACCAGCCGCTTCCTCCCCCTCGGGGCACACACCTGCCCAGGGCCATCTTTACCATTGGGCTAACTGGGCTGCAGCCCAGGGGCGCCGGGCAGAGAGGGGCGCTGGGCGGAGGAATGGCAAGTGGAGAGGAACGCCAGGCAGAGAGGGGTGCCAGGCGAGAAGGGCGCTGGGCAGAGAAGGGTGTTGGGCAGAGAGGAACGCCAGGCAAAGAGGGGCGCCGGGCAGAGAGGGTTGCCAGGCAGAGAGGGGTGCCGGGCGCCTCCTACAGTCCAAAGAGTGTTCAAACATAAGCTGAACTTGTAGGCCCGTTTCTGCACATTGTTGATAGTGTGTAAAACACACGAGCGCCACAGGTCAGGGGGCGCCACCTCTAAAGATGCATTTGCAGGTCCAAAAATGAATTTGTAGGTCCAAAAATGAATTTGTAGGTCCAAAAATGAATTTGCAGGTCCAAAAATAAATTTGCAGGTCCAAAAATGAATTTGTAGGTCCAAAAATGAATTTGTAGGTCCAAAAATAAATTTGTAGGTTTAAAAATGAATTTGTAGGTTCAAAAATGAATTTGCAGGTCCAAAAATGAATTTGTAGGTCCAAAAATGCTGATCCAAAATAATTGGGCCGTAACCCTCCCCGCGCCCAGATCTATTTACTATGAAGCTCCAAAGACTCAAGCTGTCCCGTTGGGAAGCCTACCCACTTCGGATACTCCAGGGCCAATGGAGCCAAGCGCCCATCCGTTGTCGGATAGAGACAACATTATAAAAACCCTCGAGACTGGTTAGCGAAGTTGCCTAAACCCACAAAAAAGATGAAAACAAAGGACTTCTTCACTCCACCGAGGGAGTCAGACGAGGAAAAAGAAAGTTTGATCAGTTCTGTTTCAGGTACCAAACCAGCTCAAACCTTTCTCTCTTCCCATAGCTACCGGCGCCTTTAGCACCAGGTGCT
Organism: Strigamia acuminata; assembly: GCA_949358305.1. Taxonomy (NCBI): domain Eukaryota; kingdom Metazoa; phylum Arthropoda; class Chilopoda; order Geophilomorpha; family Linotaeniidae; genus Strigamia; species Strigamia acuminata. The sequence goes on from OX442314.1 coordinate 53,017,725, forward strand.
TTGGTTAGAGCTTTTAACATTGAAAGGATAATTGATTGCTTATTTGTTTTGACTTTAAATTTTCTGTTTATTTGATTTAATTTTGAAGTTATGTAAACTTAATCATTGGAATTCAATCCATTGAATAAAGGTCTTTAATTTGAATTTAAAACTGTCTGTTTTCTTTTCACAAGTTATTAAGGAAATTGAATTAATAGAATAAAGAAATGTTACGTGTGCTGGCCAATGCCATGTTACACGTAATGGTGGCAATTTACTACTTTTCTTTTATTTTTTAGATAGTTAATAACCATTTAGAAAAAACTTACAGATTAGATGCCCACCATGTAAGTTAGCAATCAAAACTGAGAAAGAAAATAAAGAAACAATGGAAACCCAAAGATCAATTTTTATTTCTCCACTCTTATCATTCATTCTCGATGAAATTCGAAAATCAGCTAATTCTGTAAATACAAACATGGATACTCGCTACAGACGCACATACCAAACAAGTGAGCCGCAAATGGGTCGTTTGTCAGACTTATCGGTGCAACGAGTGCTACCAAGAAATGTGTTGACTGTTCTGCGACTATTCCTTAAGCACTTTACCTCAAAGCCGAACTGGATAGACCGAATACAAGTCGCGATTTATTTCACTTTTTAGAAAACCAAAATATAAGAAAGTGGTGTTTGTGTCAGACAGCGCTCTGTATATGGTGAAAGCAGATCAGGTCCATCGCAAATAGTGATCTGCATCAATGTTGGCCATGCCAAGTCAGCCGATGCCAAATCAGTCGATGGAAAATCAACCGATGACATTCCAATCAGCCAATTCCAAATCTGCCGATGCCAGATCTATCTGCACTTACAAAGTGATCGTCTTTGCTTGTTGCCATCAACACCCACAGGAACCTCCTGACAGAATGACCCCGTCCTGGCAAACTTTCTAGAGGATTCTAGACTAATTTGCACACAATTTAAGGCGTCCTGGTTTACCAACAAGATAATGCTTCTGTGCACTCAGCAAAAATCTATCTGGAAGTGGATTGTCCGGAGAATTGTGTTAAGGTTGTTGATCTGGCACCTTATGTCCCCAATTTAAACCGCACAGAAAATGTTTTGGGGCTTATTACGACTTGAGGAATTAAAGACTGCCATTGTTGCTAAATGGAGATTATTGGATCTATCGTTTCTGGACAGCAAAGTTATAATCTGTTCAATTTAATTTTCTTCTTGTTCAAATGGAGTGATAAGAGATTAAATGACTTTGTTTCCTCACATTCAAAGCTTGTTGAGCAGTTGTTGTGTGTTGTGGACCCCCCAGGTACCCTCCATAGGTAGTTAATTATTTTAGGTTGTGTGCAAACCATACTGGTTGCTACTGGAACTGGAAGCATCATACCTAATATTTCAAAGCCTTTGGATGCATTACTGACAATACAGCCTACATCGATTGAAAGTGAGAAAGCGTTTTCTTCGCACAAAAAAACGATCTTGACAGAATGATTTTTCACTGAATGCTCGTTCTTTAAAAGCCTACTTTTTACATCTGTAAGAGGATATTTAATAGTTTTTCTAATTTTTTTTGAATAAAATGTCTTTTTAAATTTTCGTTAGTGTTTTTGGTGTTCTTTGTTGTTTTTTCAGTGCAATAATACATTATTTTGACAAATTCCCGGGAAATTGAAATAAAATTTCCCCTTTCCAGAAGATAAAGGGCTGCTAGAAACAGTCAGACCGTCTAGCACCCAGACGCCGTCCCACAACAATATTCTAATTGCGTCACATATTACGAGACTGCATGCTAATATCAAAATCTCCAGTATAACCACATAACAAGGAGATATCAATTTTAAAATTGGAAGAAAATGTCTAAATTCATCGACCACAACACTACATATGAAATTTAAGACATTCAAAAAATTAATGAAAATTGAGTGAAAATAAACTTTTTAAAAAAAGAAATCATCCATAGTCAAAATTAGAATAAAATACCAGCATCAAAGCTCAAATAAAATCTCAAATGCTGTAGTTTTCTACAGTAACGATTAATTCTGGGTGACCAAAATGCATTTTTTTTTTAAAAAAAAATCTGCACGTATCAATTTTAATCAAATTGGAATTGGGGAATGCTACATTCTCATATTCGAATGCAGGCTTACAACACCAAATGATTTGTCAGTGAATGCTACACTCACATATTCGAATGCAGGCTTACAACAACCAAACGATTTGTCACCATTATCACAGAATAAATAAATAAATGAATGAACAGGGAGAAATATGAATCAAATCAAGCCATCGTCTCAAAATCCTATCTTAATCCAGTTCCTTGGTTATTCGTGGATATAATTCTTAATAAATACGATCGAAAAACAATGGTGATTCTGAGAATTAACGAACACATAAGAAGGCATTAATACGAGAAAACACATCGGATGAAAATGGCGTGCGAAATGACACTTTCGACCACCGAGAAATGTTAACTGGAATCAAAGCATCTACTCGCAATCCAGCCTTAATCTAGTACCTCGGTTTTTCATTGATTATGTACTGCATAAATACGACGGAAAAATCATGGGAAATTGCGACAAATACCGAACCGAAAATGCTTCGACGTGAGAAGAAACAACGGCTCAGGACACAGAACGAGAAGGTGAAGTCTACGGGGTTTACACTCTAGAAAACACGATTATCGGATAAAAGTAGAAGCAATCTTCAAACCACTGTACTATCTTTCGGTTTTCGTTCTTTAGATTTTCGAAAGATATTACGTAATTACTGCACAAAATTAAAATTAAATTTATTCAATTAAAGAAATTTCATTAATAAATCGGATTCCTTTTTTTAGAAAACCAATTTAAACTCGAGAGCTTTAAAATGTTGTCACCAGTCTGCACTGCCATGTGGAATGATTACATGTTTCATTTGATTGCCCCGTCTGCCCAACCAGATTCATCGACAGTTTATCAGTCATGGCTCATATTGAACCAACCACGGTTGTTACAATTTCATTTCAAAATTTTTGCAATGCAATGTTAATCTCTTCTTTTATCAACACATGTAACACGTTTCAATAAATAAAAATAAAACTACTAATAAAAAATCCTTGGCCAGTTATAATTTATCGAGAATTATAACATAACACGTTGGGAAGTCACACAAATATATTATACTTTTCCGGAGTATAATATAATGTGTGGTGAAAATCTTGATTTTATATAATTAAACGCATTGTCTATTCCCACAAACGTTTGTGGGAATAGACATGTGTCTATTTCCACAAACGTTTGTGGGAATAGATGGCCGTCACTGGGCCGGCTATTTCCACAAACAGCCATCATTCGGCCGGCTATGGTATGGTGCGCCAAAAACGCGCTATGTGAAGTTTCGGGTTGCCGAGGACGGGAGGACGGGAACGTAGCGAGAACGTGAAAACGAGAAAAGCGAAACGAACCAATGACGTGGGGGTGGAGTTGAGATATATAAAGAGATGAATTTGTAACAAAGATCACTTGTTGGATTGGATTCTAACTGAACGGTGTGTTTGTGATAGTTTACAGTAATATACCTGAAACTTGTAACATCTCACTTGTTGAATTCTAACGAACGGTGTGTTTGTGATAGTTTACAGTAATAAACTTGTAACATCTCACTTGTTGGATCCTAACTAAATGGTGTGTTTGTGATAGTTTACAGTAATAAACTTGTAACATCTCACTTGTTGGATCTTAACTGAATGGTGTGTTTGTGATAGTTTACAGTAATAAACTTGTAACATCTCACTTGAAGTTCTGAATTTCGGTATTTCTATTGAATACATTTGAATTTTAATACTATGGAAACCGAAATTGATGAATTATATTTCCCTACCGTTGAGAAAGAATTTACAGCATTATCTGTTTTTAATACTTGGAACGAATTTGCAGATGCATTCGAAAAGTTCTGCGATTCTACTAGCAGTCCACTTTTTGTGATTCAAAGTTCTCGCAGTATTGAGAAAGAGAATCTGCGACCTGGTGTTTGCAAACTCCCACTTTCCATTGGATACTACTTTTGTAGATTCGAATGTGCGCATGCTGGTTGTAACAATTCAACATCTAAAGGAAAGCGACCAAAACAACAATCGTTGAAGACTGGTTGTTCTGCTCACTTGCATGTTGGTTGGGATAAACGAAAAAGTTTGTTTGTTATTCGAAGCTTTGATAACACACACACCCATGAAATGGGTTCAGATCTTTACAGATCATATTCGATTAATCGAGCAGTGCGAGGATTGGGTTATAAAATTCCACGGTTGCTTGAGAATACGCTTGAAGATGGGACAAGTACTTGGGCATTTTCAAAAAGTCGTTCGGACACAGAACACATTAAAGACAATACTATGTTGTTGCTCGAACATGGAGTAACAGTCTCTGCAGTCAAAAATTTCGTCAAAGAGAAGGGGAATGTTTCTGCAACATCGAAAGATGTACACAATATAAGGGCTAAATTGGAGTCTACCAACCGACCGCCTGGCATAAACGATGGAGAGAAATTTGTTTCAAGTTTACGTTTAGACAAGAAGCAAGACCAGGGAATGGTCATTGCAACTTTAGAAGTGGATTCAGAAATTCGTGTTTGCTTTTTCCAATTTTCTTGGCAGCGTACACTTTTTGAACGATACCCTGAGCATATTTCTATGGATGCAACATATTGCCTTGTTAACTGCCGCATGCCCTTGTACATTGCATCCATTGTTGATGGTAATAATATCACGATTCCAGTGGCATTTGGTCTTGTTGCTGCCGAGACGAAGGAAAATGTTGAATTCTTTGTTGCCACTCTTGTGGAAAGAAATCCATGTACATCGACAACCATCTCTTTTATGACAGACAAAGATTTCACTGAAATTTCTCTAATAGAAAAGTACTTTCCACAAGCAAAACATGAACTTTGCTTGTTTCATGTTCTCAAAAATTTCAAGGCTTTGGTTGATGATCAAAAATTTCCAAGTGATAAGGCAGATGATGCGAAACGATTACTAGAACAAATGGCCTACGCTTATGAGCTCAGTTCTTTTGAAGCAAGTTTTTCTGAATTTGAAGAGAAATTTTCGAACCACAACATCTTTCCCCTTTTTCTGGACCGCTGGTATGCGATCCGCGAAAGCTGGTCAATGTACAGTCGGATTCAGACATACAACTTGGGCAACACTACAAATAACAGAATTGAGTCAATGAACAACAAGATAAAGAAGGTAATCAAACGTTATTCATACTTGGACATATTTTACTTAAATTTGAAGATTTTTTTGAGTGACTTGTGGGATAAACTTCATATGATTTCGTTTAATCAGCGTTTAAAAGTTACTCAGCTTAGAACGTCAGCACCTATGTCAGTGGTTAGTTCTGTTGCTAGCACTGCAACTCCATTTGCATGTTACATAATTGTTGGAGAGTACGTCACAAGTGAAAACTGTAAAACTATCACTAATTTGTCTAATGGGAAGTTTGCCGTTAATATTCCTCCACATCGTATTTCAGAGACATCCGAAAGTAGTTGTACTTGCAGTCTTTTTTCAATGAAAAAGTTGCCTTGTTGTCATATCTTTTCAGTTAGGAAGCACTTGGATTTAGAAATCTTTGATCCTAGTCTAGTATCCCAAAGATGGACGCGTAGTTACTCGAACGAATCGTTCCAGGAAGCATCTATCGTTAAGCCAGATGGGTTAGTGAGAGTAACTAATAGTTCTAGCGATACATTAACTGAGTCCCAGAAGTTTAGTGAAGCAAAAACCCAGTTAGATGCTTTATCAGAGAAGATGAAATCTTGTAGCAGCGAAGAATTCAAGAACAGAATGCAGTTTCTTAAAGAAATTAATTCATTGTGGGCTGAAAATCGAAAAGTAGTTGCAGTTGAAATTATATCCACCCATGATACAAATTGTGCTTCTAATCCGAGTGTAAATGGTCTGGAGAATGCTACAGATTCAGATGTGAATTGTTCAGAACATGGCGTAGGTCCAGAAGACGGTTCAAAGCCAGACGTGAATAATCCAGAAAATGGTACAGGTTCAGATGTGAATCGTTCAGAGCATGGCATATGTTCAGATGCAGATGGCTTGGAAAATGAAATTATTTTTGATGTTGTTGGACGCTTTCCAGATAGAGTAAAAGTGAGAGGTCGTCCCAAAGGTGCTATCCTAACCGCAATAGGAAGAAAAAGGACTCTGCCGAAACCATCACTGCGTACAGCAAAAAAATTCAAAACAAAACTTGTCAACCCAGATATTGATTGGGTTGAAGTATGCTCGGAGGTCCAACTGAAGCAAAGTCATTTAGATATTTTGCTCTGCGATGATTGGCTTGATGCATCTATCATGTACGCAGCAACATGCATGACAAAGCGAGATTTTCCAATGACCCAAGGCCTCCAAAGAACCACGTTTGCAGCATATAATCCACCTGCATTTACTCCTTGCAATGGTGATTTTATCCAAATTTGCCATGTTAATGGCAATCATTGGAATGTTATTGCTGGGCACATTAATGATAGTATGATTTTCGTAGATGTATATGATTCTCTCTACTCTGACATCAATCCTGATAATATATCCATTGCTAGTAGTTTGGTCCGCACTATAGATTCTTCTTTTCAAATGACATTTCGTTTTCATGATATTATGAAGCAGGACAATGGTCATGATTGTGGCCTACATGCTATAGCAATTTCACTATTACTTTGTCATGAAGAAAATCCAAGTAATTTCGTATTTGATAAAGCTCGACTAAGATCACATTTGATTGAAAGATTTTCCCATCAAGATGAAAAATTCATCTTATTTCCCTTTACACGTCGGGAAGTTTACGACTCTCCTAAAACAACAGTTCATGACAGAGTAATGTGTTATTGCAGGAAAAAAAGAAATACTCGAATGGTTATAAAATGCTGTACATGCAAAGAAGATTTCCATAGAGCATGTTTGGTTAAACAGAATACGAATGTGAAGGCCATTCAAACAAAACAGTTTATTTGTGATCGTTGCATTCTTATGACAGAAGCTAATGTAATTGATATTAGTGAATAAAAATCAGTTTTACATAATTTCGACATTCTTTGAGCTTCTCCCCACGCCATTGGTTCGTCTCGTTTTCATGTTCTCGCTACGTTCCCGTCCTCCCGTCCTCGGCAACCCGAAACTTCACATAGCGCGTTTTTGGCGCACCATACCATAGCCGGCCGAATGATGGCTGTTTGTGGAAATAGCCGGCCCAGTGACGGCCATCTATTCCCACAAACGTTTGTGGAAATAGACACATGTCTATTCCCACAAACGTTTGTGGGAATATCCACGGCCATAATTAAAACCTGATTGAAGTCCAAATTTAAATTTACCTCTAAAATGGTGAACAGCGCCATCTATTGGTGAACTTAGCTTTCATTATGACGTCATAACCGTCACGTATGATTGACTGGACTCCATCTTTCATACTCATACACCTTCTTGAATCTTTTAGCAGCTACACACTACTTATTATAGATTATAGATTATTTTATTGTGCTTACTAATGAATATTTTCAAATAATTAAAATAAAAAATTTCCTTTTTGCATTCTAAATTCGATTGAAAAAAGGAAAAAAAATGGCCAATTTTTTCTTTTTTCTTTTTTGGACTATTTTGTTTTTAAAGAATGTATTCTTTTTGGCAAATTTCTTTTTTTGTGAACAGAAAATAAAAATTGTAAACCATTTTACCAGCTCGATACATGGATTCAGTTTGCTCCCAAAAATCATTCACTTTAAGAAGTCAACACATTAAAAATTAAAATGAAAAAAAAAACAATATTCCAACTTTGACAATATAATTACAACCACTTTTCTATAATTTTGACATTTAATTTGCAAATAATATGCTCAAAACAAGATTGAACCGACAAATTGCTAGCTAGCCATGTCAACATCTACACTATACGTATAATTTCCTAACTACTCTTTCCATTGAGCCGTCTCATATCAAAGTAATTTTCAAACTTCCATACAAAAGAAATGGAAACACTTGTGGCAACTAGAACAGCAGCAAGTTTTCAACCGTTTTAAAACGGAAAATTTATACTTCTTGTGTTTGCAAAATGACGATTGTAATGAGAAGGAATGCAGTTGCAGCTGCGGTAAAGTATAAAATTCGTAAAATTGTACAACAACAAATGCCACGACTTTGGATGTTCGAGAAATCATTTCCCGAATTGCAAACGTTAATTGATCCCATGAAAAGTGCTAAATTCAAATTTGTTTGGAGTTTACTTTTAACAAGCTGCCTCGCACTCTGTTGCTATCAAACTGGGCAAAAAATCAAATATTTCTTTTCAAACGCCATCGCTACTGACGCGTATACGAGAGACGCAACCGAGATGTCATTTCCAGCTCTGAAAGTGTGCACTCAAGAAAACCCATACACACGACATGCGTGGAATTTTTTTTTAAACTCAACACCAAAAACTGTGTTCGAGTGTTTTGATATTCTGATGCATTTATTTGAAAATGAGAATGTCAACGTATCTGCATTATGGGATATTGATCAACCTGTAGTAAACAAAACGGAATTTATTTCGGTAAGGAAATCTCGATTTATTTTGCCAACTGAAATGTAAAACACTACCAGACTTTTTACAGAAATCTACAGACAAACCAAATATTCAAATAAGCAAACATTTGTCCTTATATGGAACCTGCGCTGTGATAACGGTTGGTAAGTTATGATGTATCATTAGCTGCAATAAACTCCTCCTACAGAGTCATTTGGTGTTTTCTAGAAAATATTACGGGTCGAAATTTATACGGCAAATTGAAAATGTGGTTTAATCGACCAGAATTCTGTCCCCCAGGCACACTTTCCGTAAATAGATGGACTACAATGATAAAAGCAATAACATTAAAATTATTAAAAATCATAGGTGTCAAGCCCTATTCCAGGTAGATCTGATTTAATAGTCAGAATGAATTCAAATGAAGTAATAGGAAGCAAATTTAGTTTAAAAGAGGTATTTGCCATCACCATTTGATTAATTCCCCTACCGTCTTCCACAAGGTGTTACATTACATACAATTTATGAGTACAGTGTGATATTTGTTAAAAGAAACAACCAAAAATGGTGTGACTGGATATGGTCTTACCCACTGCAGTATGGGAATTTACCACAGTGGAAGGGACGCATACATCACGTAATAACGAGACAGGGACTCAGATTGTTGGGTTTTGGCCTTTAATCGTTGTCTAGGGGTTGGGTGAGGGTCACCTATCTCACTGTGTGACTGTGCCGTCAGACACGCTACACTGGTACCCGACCCGTCACACACAAAACCTAAGTTCCATGGGTTACGTTGGACGAACATTCTGCCGTACTCACCTCGTACAGCCCATGTAGCCGCTCTTGGAGGCTGCAGAAGGCACATCTTCCTGCTACTCAGCGTCACAGTTGTGACCGTTTGGCCACTCAGGTGACCTACGGCACTGCCACACACCCCTCAAGGCCCCAATGGTCATCCCCTATGTGGATGATTGACCTAGCCGGGGGGAAGAAGCTGAGTGGTGTGGTGAGGAGAGGAGAACAATGTGAGTGCGGACACCGACTGAGAAAGTCGTGTGTGTGTGCAGTAGAGAGGAGAAGGTATTCATCAACGGGACAAGACTTGTCCCGGGCCGTGGACTCTGTACTCCTCACCACTACCCTGACAATCATTTTGCTAAATCAACATCTAAAACAATTTGGGAATTGTTTACTGTGAACCAGACTTTTTGACCACCCTGCATAGCCACATTGTATTCTGGGATGCAATTAACAAACATCTTTAGTTAGCAAGCAATTTATGACACGTGATTGTAGTCATCCAATCAGCACACAAAACAACGAATAAAAAAGAAATAACACACGGATACGTGTCCATGTAATCCTCGGTTCATGATACAGTTCATAGGGTACATTGCAAATCTTGATTATTTTTTTACGTATGTAATTATAGTTTATATTTCTGAATACATCATCTAATCCATGCATTCACGAAAAGGATTTTATCAAATGTCACGAGAAATGCCTTCAAGAGTTTTACAGTCAACAACCTTGCAGGTGAGGAATCACTTTACACACAAGAATAACCATTTAAAATGAATTCGTAAACAAACACAATACTGATATAATTAAATATTATTGTTTATTCAGATTTCCATTTATGAGTGGAAACACACGCGACACTTGCAATGCTTCCATTGGTACATTTAACCAGTTCTTAAGCATTGGTGATAAACTAGCAAAAATAAACTCAGAATTAAAGTGCTTGTGCAACCGAATGTGCACTCAAATAGAAGAACAGATAAAATTCTTCACATCTACTACAACAGAGGCCTCGTTGACAGAACGCGAAAACGAAGCAGCATCAACTGTTATTGAAGTCATCAAAGAAAGATTTGCTTATGGATTTGTCAATCTACTGATTGATGCAGCTGGAAACATTGGCCTTTACCTTGGAATGTCAATACTTTCAGTTTTGGATTTGATCACATTAATCATCAATTATCGAAAACATAATGCAATGTCACGGAATAATAGTAGAATTCACTTCAAAGTATGGCATTATCTGCAAAAGAATAAAGGCCATTTCTCATCCCTACTGAAAGAAAATGAGCCAATTCCTTGCAGCGGTATTCAAAACATATTGGAAAAGGTTGTTTATCTCGGCTGCACCTCTCTGTTTCTGGTCATGATCTATTTCAAATTGATGACTTACATGGCATATCCCATACGAGTAAACATTTCAGTTGCCGACGAAGCAAATGTAACCTTTCCAAACATAACAGCTTGTGTAATGACAAATCCGACGACCATGGAATTGGAGAAGATGTATGCTGATGAAAATAATCTGAGTCAGAGTGATTGTCCCATTCACTTGTTGAGCCTACTAGATCTAAAAGGAGAAAACCTCACAATAGAAGAACTATGGAAGCAATCTTCGTCTTCAGATGCTATAATCTTCACTGATTTCGTAAGTAGGATTGTGCAACTTACCAGGTTGTTATCTTATAAATGTTACCTTTTGTTAGGTACCGTATTCAGACGTTAAAATAAATACGCCAAGAGGAACATGTACACATTACTTCATTGGTATGTCTTCAACTTCATGCTGCAGTAAATGATTGCCAAAATTACTTATTGTCCACCTTAAAAAGTACATACATTGAAAAGTCGACCAAAAGTTCGGTGGGTCTTATAATCCAAATGTATGGCAAATCTGGGGGAAAATAAAATAAAATTAATCCGAGCAATTATGAAAATAATAATAAAAAATTAAATTTTAAATTTTTTATTTTAAAATTTTAAAACTTTTGGCCCTATGTATCTTCCCAGGTAGCATTATACAGGATGTTTCGTTTAAGACGTTACTGGTCGAGATAAAGCAAAATTTCCAATTACAAAGTTGTAGAGCACCATCAAATTAGTACTAACCAACTAATCTTAGTAATCTTAAGTTAAACAAGCAGGGATACAGCGTAAAAGCCTTTTTCCAAAAACATACTCCGTATTTTTTTTTGTTTTATTTGTTTCTAGGTGAAACTCCTTACAATGGCCAAAACACAATATTTGTGAAGTATTACGAGATTACTGAATTGATGTTATGTGACCAATACTACGAGGTAAAAAAAGCACATCAATCAGACATTTCATTTCGTATGTTAATTGATTGTCATGTATCACAGTTTTTTATAACAACAAAAGAAGACCAAGATTTGGATTTGTCTTCAAATGGATTATTACAATTTGAAGGTGGCGTCACAGTAGGTGTTGAATATCGCATGATAAAGGTGGGTATTTTAAACTTTGCTTCAATTAAAGAATTAGTGTTTGCTCCAATCGGAGCAGCTGTGTACTTATATTTAATGCCATGTTCACACTTGAACCACTTATCCACATAAGTACTCAACTTTTAGAAACTCTTGTGTTCACACTCGTTCTAGTTTTCTACAACTCAAAACAAAATAGCGACTCTTCTACAACTTTAAGTTGTAGAAGTAACTTCTACATCTTGACGTCACTTAGTCCCACCGACATTCTGTCATGTAACTGATATTAGGAAAATCTAAAATAAAAGAAGGATGCCAATCCAACTCTTAAGGAAACTTTCGATATTAAAATAAAGTACTTTTTAATGCGTGAAAACATTTATAAGTTACAATACATCAAAAGATAGAGAATGAAACAAGCTTTCTTTTTTTTTTAAAAAAGCACATGTTTATACCTCTAACGGTTTGTGAAATACAAGCATAAATGCGTTTTGGTTGCTACAGTTAGAGTGGAAACCAGATCGTGACCTTTGTTTTGACTCCAAAATAATCTACTTTTAAAGCAGAAAAAAATTTAAAAAATACAGGGTGTATCAGAATTCATGTTACACAGAAATAAGGGGTATAGAGGGGGACCAGGAGATCACATTTCCACTATTCAAAAATTCCAAAAAAAATTCCTACTTTGTTACAACCCCAAAAACAATGGAAGATTTCAAATATCGTGACACGCATATCGCCCACATTTTTCAGGTTAAAGTGCAATTCTCAAATAAAAAGATACAAACCTATCATTTTAATGTTAAAGAATCACAAAAAAAAACCCCAAAAATCCGGGAAAACTAAAATAAATCATTTATGTAAAAGATTAATTTCCTTAGATTATTTACCAAGCTGTGCATTTGAACATGTAGAGCATTTCTTGTAATAAACTTCTGCTGTTGGCTACCGATTGTGTCTTTATATTTGAGAATTACGCTTTAACTTGGCAAATGTGGGCGATATGCGTGACGCGCGATATTTGAAATCTTCCATTGTTTTTGGGTTGTACATTAACAAAATAGAAAAATTTTTTTGGAATTTTTGATTAGTGGAAACGTGATCTCCTGTTCCCTCTCTATACCTCCTATTTCTGTGTAACATGAATTCTGATACACCCTGTATGTTGGTTTACTAAACTGGCATCTGTCCTTCTCTTAAGAAAAAGTAGAAATTTTTATCTTTAATAGTTCCTTATCTACAAGTGATAAAGAGAACCCCTACCATTCAGTGGACAACATTTTGCCAGACATAAACAATCTTACTAGTTACGTTTTTGTAGAGGTGGATTAGTTAATCCTAGTCGAAAATGTCACTGATCCCTAAGTGTGAATGGTCTTAAAATAGATCATTCACACTTGTAGAAATTAGACTTTATAAAAGTCACAACTTCTACAAAAGTAGTTAAAGTGTGGAAAAAACATTGAGTCATATGCCCCAAAAATGTGCCCAGTCCACACACCACAAAGTCCAGTCGAGTAGTACGAGGTTTGTTGTCTGAACTAAGATTGATTGATTGAATCCTGGCCAATGTGTAATTATTACAAAAATATAGACTGACAAATATTTTTATTTATTTATTAATAGTTTCACCGCATCAATACACCAATACGAAAATGTATGCCACCAAACGATTTCTATCAGTGCAAAAAACAATGTTACCGCAAAAAGCTGAATGAAAAATTAACATGCCGGTATGTTTGTATTAGCATACAGTATTAGCATACAGTATTTCGCACCCAGTCATAAAAATATCAAAGTTCCAAACCAGACATCATAAGAAATATTTATTCATCTCTTTCACACAAATTATAGTTATTGTGTTGGCAACAAATTATTCACTCCCCACCTTTGACTCATTTTACCCCCAACTAAAAATATTGTTCTCCCCTAATATTTATTCCCCCGAATAACAAGTTTTACACCCCAACAGATTTGTAAAACACACAAACCATTAGATCATAGCTAACAAATTTTCTCTCCCCAGATTACCATACATAGACCAACTGCAATATCCCATGTGCAACACTTCTCAATCGGCGAAAACAACTGATTCTATCTACAAAAAGACTTTTCTTGAAACAAATGTTAGAGATGAATGTCAATGTCACATTCCCTGCAAAGAATCTAAGTACTCTAGCATGGCACGATCTACACGTACATTTAATGTTATGAGTATAATATCCCATTTTTTCGAAACAAATAAAATTCAAGTTTTTATTGACCGGCTTGAATATGACATTATCTCGTTCATATGCGACATCGGAAATGTTTTAAGCTTATCGCTAGGTCTGTCAATATTGAGTGTGGCAAGAAAAATGGAAAAATTAATTTTTCAACATCACCAACAATAATATTATTCGGATGGGTTTTTAACATGGAAAAAAATAAAAGCATTACCTCACAAAAAGTTTTTTAACTTCCAAAAAACCCAAATTAATTGAATTGTAATAATATTGTATTTCAAATATGTTATCTCAATTTTCAAATACGAACAATTTGTACACCAGTGGTTTTTAGTAATTTCTGTAATTACACTCGAAATTGAGTGGTCAAACGAAATTCCCGCACAAATCTCACTACAATTTATTCATACATAATTTATTCCTGCACAAAGACAAATTATTCATGCACAATGTCAAATTATTGATAAACAATGTCAAATTATTGATAAACAATGTCAAATTATTGATAAACAATGTCAAATTAGTGATAAACAATGTCAAATTATTGATAAACAATGTTAAATTATTCATGCACACTGACAATTTATTCATCATGCACAATGTCAATTTATTCATGCACAATTTATTCATGTATATGATAATTTATTAGCACAATCAATTAGATTTTGAGTCTCTTCTATCTACACACAACTAAATGTTAATATTACATTGGATATTAAAGTGACAAACTAATAAATCACACTTGAATAAAAAGTGTCACTCCAATTTACTCATGCAAAACGACGTCACTTAGTCGTAGGTGACACCCAATCACAGGACAACCTCGTGTAATTACTTTTTTGTTTTTTTCAGGAACAAACAGAAACATTCCTTAGGTGTTTAAAAGCTTAACTACCATTTTTCTCTGGTGATAGTTGGGATTCTTGTTCTAGTTAGGGTAATACTAATACCAACCAAATTGTTGGTGTAATTTTTAATTTTTAATTTGATTGTTAATAGTTGTTTCAGATCTTTTTTATAATCTTAATGGGGTCGTTTGTCAGACTTATCTGTGCAACGAGTGCTACCAAGAAATGTGTTGAATATTCTGTTTATTTGAGTTACGTAATTTTGAAGTTATGTAAACTTAATCATTGGAATTCAATCCATTGAATAAAGGTCTTTAATTTTAATTTAAAACTGTCTGTTTTCTTTTCACAAGTTATTAAGGAAATTGAATTAATAGAATAAAGAAATGCTACGTGTGCTGGCAACCCCATGTTACACGTAACAATATCTACTACAAATACTTGGAATATCTTTGCTACTGGTTAATAATTTGTGTAGCGAATACAATTATATTTTTGTATAACTTGTATTTTGGATATTAATTGGAGTGCAATGCATAATACCATTTTTTGTTTCATTTTGCATTTCTTTTTAATAGTAACATACGCTATTTTTCTCGAATGCACTTTATGCTTTTTTGTATACATTTACTGCTTTTTCCGAGTTTGTAGATTGTTACTGTTCACATGGTTACCACTCCCCGACTAGATACATATGTGACTGCTATTATTTAATTATGACATTGAATTTCTTTACATTAATTTTATTTATGTTAGCTTTTGGCCTATTTATAGATGTTTATCTGCGCCATTACATCTACTACTGTTGTATTGTTTAATTAGATGTGGCGTTTAATTCTTAACCACGTTTTTCTTGGTTATTTTCTACAATTAGGTATAGTAATGCAAATTAATTGTTTTGCATTAGCATTTTTCATAAAAGTTGTGAGAAGTCAAATTAATGAAAGAAGTTACTTCTCCTTATCGATATTGAATGTATTTATGCGTTTTATGCCTTTCACAGCCATCTCGGTTTTCTCATTAAGATGAGCATTATAATGTAGTTTTGAGTATGATATATTTCCTCTTTGTACGTCATTGTTGGACATGACCAATTGATAAGTTAAGATTTGATTTGTATACTTATACTCCTGATTTTTTGTAAACCTAGTGTGTGATTCGTGATGTCCTCGTCATCTAAGTTAGTGACAATGAAGTGCGTGCTATCGAAGGAGCGGAGGCGCCGGAATCGCATCCTCATGTTGAATAATCTGGTCGGTTCTTGTCAACTTGTCGGCAGCGAACTAGTGTCATGTTTCATGACAACACAATCGACCAGACTTTCCAGGCTTTCGATGCTTCCTTTGTTTCTCTATCCAAAACTGACTGCAGCTAGCTAGCTGTAGCCGTAATCATATCAATTGTATGCAAGTTCTGTCAGTTGTTGCAATTTTTTCTCACAGTTAACAACTAAATGAAGGTATTGTATAGGCCAGCAGTCGGCAACTGGCGGCCCGCGGTCCGGATACGAACCGCGGAAGGTCGAAACTTGGACCGCCAGATATTTTTTATTATATTTTTGGTGTTTTTGGGGTTTTTTTTGTTTTTTTTTGCTGTTTTTAGTGTTTTTTGGTGTTTTTTGTGTTCTTTTTGTTTTATTTTGTTGTCTTTTTCTGAACCTCGATAAAAATTTTCAATTTTTCCGGACCCCACTTAAAATTACTTGCCGACCCCTGGTATAGGCCTTCTTATATAGATAACATCTTAAACATTAATTTATTATTTTATAGATTTTATTCCAAATTATCTTCATTTCGTGTGTACTGGCACTGTCTACACCAGCATCAGCTAGAAATTGTCAACCGTAAATACCGACATCCAAAGGAGAATACCACTATGTGAATGCAAATGTTGCAAATTGGCCATCCAAACACCTGCACCAGAGCAGACTGATAAATGGTTGCAGAAATTTCAGCGGAGACTGATTCCTAGCCTTCAAAGGACACTCTTTCCGAAAATTGACGAAGCAGCTTTTGTGGCCACCGCCCTCCTTTGAACTGAACCCGTGAGAATTCCTTCCAACATGGAGGATCATATATTGGACGTCCACATCGTACAACCCGCCGTACAATTTTACAATTTTACAGCACAAATATGCGAATGTATTTTATCTTCCACTGCATTGGTGTATTTATTCTACAATGGATGAAGCAACTGGATATGCAAACAAGGCGCTTAAGGTCATCATTTAATTAGGATTAATGTGACAATTTGCAAGCACTTCCGCTGCTAGTTCTCCTAAGTTCTTCTACTTGCTTACGCATAGTACAAAATCTCAGAGTGCTGCGTTTTTACGAGCTTGCAATTCATCCAGTTCGACTCACAGACGCTCCCTTTTGCATCCGATTTCTATTCATTTAGCATGTAATTTTGCATTATACCATGAGTTTTTTCTCCGCGTTTGTGCTAGTGCACAAGTGTGTGCCGTTCGAAGGCACGTGATGCACAGTGCCTTCATTTGTATTGAACAGTGCATCGGGTGTTTCAAATAATACATCACCTGGTTTCAAATTCAATTTTTGAGGATTTATTAGTGTGCCAAGTTTGTTACATGAATCCGTGCCCCGACTTACGCTTTGTTCAACGCAGAGTTGGTATTGCGTGTACCACGTATCTCGTGGGAGCCTATGATCATGTTTCACTATAAGATCAGATCATGATCCGGAAAAAGATAGCTGTCACATCCATCGTCGGTCAGCACTGCCAAACCCACAGAAGAACGTACACACGCACCAGCTGCCCAAGATTACTCCGTCAACTATTCCAGTCCGGAATATCGTCCGATTGGCATACAGACTGTGGACAAGTCACGAAACCAGATTTCAAGAATTTGCTACTTTCAAAAATCAAAACCATCGTCCGTTGGCCAGTTGGATGAAGACGGATGTGGATCAACTATTTTGTAATAAAAAAAAAATGATAAATATTATATTACGTAAATTATCATCGTTGTTGATTATAAAATGATAATGAAAGAACGTTTAGAAATTTATTGCAAGTGTATTGCAAATGATATTTTTATTTTTATCAATTATAATTAGTAATAGAAATTTGTTGAACGAAAGGTATTTGCTGGATTGAGACCTGTTGTTACCGGCCCTATCGAATGATCTAAGGATGAGGATCACATTCAAATAATGTACGATCAAACCATTCCTGTCGGAATTGAATAAATATTGATAACAAATTTTTATTTTACTTAAAAAAATTAATCAATTTTAAGGATCTCGTAGAAACGTAACTGAAATAACTACAGTATTGTAAAAAAAAACAAAAAAAAAACAATTTTTCTCACAGAATTGATGCACCAAGGGATGCCCATATGTCAAGAAGTGGGCGGGAGGGACACTACTCTCATATACTGTAGAAGCAATCGCTTTTTTAAACAAAATATTACACAGGGAACAGTAGTAACTGTGCTTTGTTGTGCTTTTGTTATTTGTTGTGCTTTTATTGTATTTGTTATGGTTTTATTGTTATTTGTTTCATTGTTGTTTTATTATTTGTTTATTATTTATTTCAGTTATTTGTTTAATTATTTGTTTGTTGTTTGTTTCATTCCAATTTGTTTACATGCATACTTTAATTTAGTTTCTGACAGTGGATTAGTTAGCATATCTGCTAATATCTCTTCCGATAATTTCTCTTAAAAACAAAATTTTAGACAGCATAGATTTTTCCATTTACAAAGCAATAATCGCTTACATTGAAAAAGAAAAATAGCGCAACAAGGCATGCGCAGGAAGAGGGTGTAAAAATAATGAGTTCCATCATTGCAATTAGTGCAAACTAAAAAACACAAACTTCAAACAGCAGTAAATGGTTAGCATCGTTTTTGAAGATTCTAGCAGCCTAAGCTAGCCTAACCTAAGGATAAAGCAGCTGCTGCACCAGCATAGTCAGCAGTGCGATAATCAGCAATGGAACCAGAGGTGGTGGAAGCCTCGGCACCGGCGGCTGCAATTGCGTGAGGCAACGAGAATGCGGGCGCAAATTCAGCAGGCCACCAAGAACGTGAGTTCGCCCTTGTGTCTCTTCGATGGTGCATGGATCTGCGCGATCCCGCATTAAACGCCAGTCTTCTATTTTGACCTTTCCTCTTTAGGTGATGTGCCTCTACTGCCAGAAATTCCGCTTGCTCTTGCTGTCGTAAAAGCGGTCCAAGATGTTGATGGACTATGCCGAATGATCTTCATGAGCGAGCCGTTCTGCTCGATCCCCAAGCTAGAACGACTCGAATGAAGCTACGAAAGAGTAACAAGAGAAAAGGAAATGTGGACTGGAATTCTTTCTAAAATAAAACATTCCTTCGATAATTGGATATTTCCTGATAATGCGAATATCATTCAGTAATGCGGGCTTACAATACGCTGATGTAAATGCCACATTCATTTAGGATTGTGGGCTTACAATACAAAGGACAAGTAAATGCTGCGTAAATGTGGAAATGCAGTCGTACAGGACTCAAATCAAAACCCAAATATAAGATTGAAACTTTTGTAAATGCTACATTCATGCATGAATGCAGGCTTACAATACACAGACAAGTAAAAATGCCGCATTAATTTGAGGAATGCGGGCTTACAATACAAAAACAATTTCGGTATTTTAGCAATTTTACCAGAGCTCTCTTCTGGTTTCACTGTATGACAAATTGAGTCGTCAGTTTATCCAGGGGTGACCACGCGGAGGTAGAGAGTTGGATTTTACACCCTCTAAGAAAACACTAAACTTGCTTGGTTGCATTTAACAAAGACCACATCATTAAATCAATTGGAACAATTTAAGATGAGCAACTTTATATATAAAAAATGAAAATAGACCCGAAAATATTTCATGCAACTATGTTAATGCTGAGCTTATTGAACTTCAAAATTGTTTGATAAATGTAGTGAGAAACGTTTGGAGAAATTCCAATTCGGTAGACCACAAGTTACCACAACTTATGAATTTTTGTCAAAGAAAACGCAATTCCGATAAAGAAAGAACTTCCGTAAAAAAAGATAATAAAAGAAGAAAAAAGCATCGGGAATAGAACCACATTCAATATGTTCGCCATCTCTGCCTCCATCGTGCAACGACAAAATTTACCGTGACTTGGACATTTCCAGTTGGTGACTAAAACGCAGCTTTGAGCATCGGTAAAACAAATTCTCGGACTGAAATTGAAGATAAACGAAACAAAATTAACAAAATACTACAGACTAATAAGAAAAAGACCATCGGAAATACCCATCGGATCAAAAACAAGCCAGCATGCCTTCAACGCGCAACGTTCCATTGTGAGGAGTAAAGTCTACGGGGTTTACATTTGAAAAAACACGCGTTTTTCCTAAAGACAGAACCAATCTTCATAATTAATTAATTCATTGGATTTTTAGTCCTTTCAAGTTTCGACGTTTCTAAATCCGTTCGCATCCGTGCAAATACTTTTAAAGATTTTATTTCTATTTTTTTTCACATTATCAATATTAAAATAAACATTTTTTTATGGAAAAAAGCTTAATCAATTAAAAATCAAAAACCGCATTACGTTAAATTACTATTTAAAAAAATTAAAAAAAGTGTTCTTAAATTTTCTGCAAAAACATCACAAAAGTACGTCCATCGCCACAATTTGTTGCAAAGTAATTCGAAAACATTTACCCATAATGGATTATTTAAAAAAAAAAACATTTAATTTAAAATCAAAACTAAAAAAAAATAATTTGACAAACTTTTAAGCATCACTGGAAATAAAAATTGACTGATTCGGCTCATAGACGGACCGCGAATCCAATTCGTTCTTGTCTATCGGTAGATATCGCTTTGCTAAATTGATTTGCGTTTGCTTCAATTTCGCACGTTCTTCTTCCAATTCGCTCTCCAAAGTCTTCATTTCTTCCGCCCGCGCTTTATCTTCAACAACAACTTTATCTTCTTTGAGAAGATCGTCTTCGTTCTCCACCTCGATATCACAGTTGTCACCCTTAAGAAGATTCTCTTCAAATTCCTCAACATTTTGGTCAAAGTTCGCCATTTGTCTCAACTGTATTTCTGTTTGTTAAGCGAGTGAGTGAAGTGCTGCATTAACACAATAGGCGCATTCGAAAAGTAATTTGCACTAAACGACCAGTGCAACTGGTAGTGTAAATTTCAAGTTAAACGACCCAATTTTCGAGTTTCAAAATAAATTTCTGTGTAAAATTCAGTAGTGTAAATTCAAGTGTAAATATTAAATTAGTCCAAATAATAACCATAGTCATTATTGTTGTTTTTTACTCTAAAAAAAAACAGGAGATTATAAAAACATGATTATAAAATGTAAATTTATTTTAATTATTTGTATTATTAATATTTATTTCCGAACGGGAATCGGCTGAACAGCCGCCTCAATCGCACAAATGCGGCCGAACACCGGCCGCATTAGATCGCACAAACGCGGCCGAACGTCGGCCGCATTCGATTGTACAAATGCGGCCGAACGTCGGTCGAACGTCGGCCGTATTCGATCGTACAAATGCGATCGAACATCGGTCGCATTCGATCGCAAGAATGCGGCTAATACCTGCTAAAAAATTGTTCTTGCGATCGACATCGTTCCAACCGATCTAACGAAAATCCAAGATGGCTGCCAGCAAGACCCGATTTCAACGAGAAAACTCGTTGCACGGAGATTTTAAACGGAAACGTGGCGTACAGGCCGTTTCCGTTTAACCAGTTTACACGACATTTACACGAATTAATTCGTGTAAATGTCGTGTGAAAACGAGTGTAAACACGTTTACACTCGTTTTAATGACTTTTCGAATGCGCCTAATGTGTGTGTTTTATATGGAAACGAACTCTGGGTACGTCAATTATACGTGCCGTAATCAGTAATCACGTGTAATGAACGTTTCTATTTCGAGATTCCATATCCGGCCAAGTTTTTCAAACGCTATGGAAACGATTCTAAAACGAATCAATTTAATTACCAAAACATTACCGAAATTTGAAATTTTGAAATTCATTCTCTATGATGTAGACACCTGAATCACAATTTCAATGCCCACAAGCAAGTATTCTCATTATTTGTTACTGGAAAGTTTTTTTTTTTAAATAATTCAATAAATATATTTAACTTTACTTCAGTGTAACAAAAATCTTTGTGCTGACATTATCTTTGTTTTCTTCGAAGTAACACTTATTCATTGAAAGAACAGATGAAGAAATGAGCTAATTTTCTTAAAAAGAAGTTGGAAAGGAGTGAGAAAATAAGTCAATTTTTATTATTGTAAATATATATTTTGCTTTATTGTTGTGAATAAAATCACACTTGCACATTGTTCTCTTTCAAATATGTCCTCTGCCTGAGTATTTCTTTTCCTCCTGTTTCTTCATGGGTTATGGACCCACTGCACAAGTTTTCATGTTGGATTAATGTGTGATCAAGCAGAAATGAAGACTGTTTATGTTTATTGGTAATTGGACAATTTACAGTTTCTTTTCTTCTTGGAATCGGCAAGGGTTAACTCATTCTCCCTCTGGTGATGTGTGTTGGACTTAAGTTTCCTTTGGAGGATTGATCACTGCTGATTTTCTTTGCCATTTCTGTGAAAATTATGGCTGACCAGTATGTGATACCAGTGGAGAAATTAAACGCAAGAAATTATGTTCAGTGGAAATACAGAGTTGCCTTTCTGTTGCGTTCGAAGCATAAATAAGATCCACCAACTATGCCAGTGAAGGTGCCAGGCAAAGATGAGTCAGCATTTGCTGGCAAAATGGAGACATGGCAAGTTAAAGATATTAAAGTCCTGAACACCATTTTTGTTGTTTATATTTTGAGGGTTTCAGACGGCCAAAGCAACAGTTCAAAAGTCTTCGTGGAATGTAAGAATTGCCGATACAAGGGCTTCGCAATGTTTGTAAGTTTTTAGTTTTCAAAAAAAAAACCAAAAACTAATTTTTAATTTTATTTACAACGCCTGCCCCACAACCACAACCACAACCACAACCTCAACCACAACCACAACCACAACGAGCATCAATTATGATTGAGCAAAAGAAGCAATCTGATTTGACGAGATGGCATCAAAGACTGGCACATCTGAATTTTATCGCAATGAAAGATTTGTTAATTGTTTGTATACCATGTAGTATGAGCCAGTGTTTTTTATAACTCCACCTAGTGTAGGTTTTCTTTACCTTTTTGTTTGATCCCCACATTTTGGAAAGAAGTTTGGACAAACACCAGAATTCAAACGTGCTAAGAAGGGTGCACGGAACACTGTGTTTCCCTTAACTACTTTGAAAAATTAATTAATCAAACTGCCCTTTCGTTCGTCCTCCAGTGGATAGTATGTGAGAAATTAAAAATATTAGAGATTCCCGAGGTCCATGGGACACAATTTTCAAAAAGGTCCACGAAGAGAACCATTGATGTGATAAGTAAATTGATCAATTGTTAAGACATATTCAGCTTAACGTGTCCAATGTTAAAACTCATTGAAATTGCAGCATTGTACTATTTCTGTAAAACAGAAAACTAATGCGGAACGGCCATGCTGATCACCTGTTTCCATTATACTTCTCCAGCATTTTGGTCATGGTTTATCTTGTCAGGTGTTGTGGCCAGCCAGGACCTAATGCCATAGGACCGATACGCGACATTTGTGACCACTGAACACAGATCACACATCATAAGTTTCCTCCTAACAAATATTTGCCAAATTATCACAAATTGTGGCTTCAATATTTCAATCCTTCCTGACCTATGTTATTGAAATTCTAATTTGATTTTAAGGAAACCAAAATTCCGGATCAACCTAAAGTAGAATTGTACAGATTTTGTTCATGGTCGACAAAACCAAAAACAATTAATTTTTAATCTTTGAAAAACTAGGAGCCAAGCAACAATTTTTAGGCACCATGGCCACCTGGCACCCGGTATTTGTCGATTTCTGCGGTGTTGATGTATTTGCCTCTCAAAATTCTAGGTGTGCGAGGTTTACTATTAACAATTAATAGGTGGGCAGATATTCCGATATGGTAAATGCTGCACTCATTCCTTAGAATGCAGTCTTACAATACCTCACTCATAATCAGAGTACAGGAGAAGCAACTCTAATAAATGTTTTCTGCCTGCCGCCATTTTCAACCGCATCCTCAACGAAACGAAAAAACCAATCAAACTAAGCACCGAATCTTAGACCACTGAATAAATGTCTAGAAGGCGAAGAACATGAAGACAGTGCTGTGGCCTGTTGCGGCCTGCTGTAGCCTGTTCCGACTCCATTAATTGTGGCCCGGACACCCAGATTTCCCGGTAATAAATTTGTTCTCAGTCCAGCCCTGCATGAGGATGCAGACCACTGTCGCAAAGAAAATCAAGATGTTTTCGCGGTCCATCGACCGCGGAAACCAACGTGCAGTGAAATACGTTTGGTCACTCATAACCCCGGAAGAAAGAAATGCACTCGTCGCGTTGCTGGTTCAACGCAAAAGTAAATTGGCGGATTTGATTGATCACCACAACATTTACAGACACCGGTACGAATGTTACTGCACTTTCAAAATTGGGATCAATGACTTTTTACTCGGTTGCAGTGCCTTGTATTACCTTTGATGTTAGCAACTGTGGAGTACACAGCTTGTAATAGAGGTGCATCAGCACTTGACTCTCTGCTCTGAATGTAGTCATCTTTCTTTGTGCTCCATACTGCATACATCAGTTCTGCTACCAAATTTTGTGTTCTCGCTGTTCGTCACTTGTGAGTACTGATGTCGTGTATAATTTGAATTATTATTAATTTATTTATTTTATCATTTCTAGGACTATTTTATTTGACGTAATTTTTTATCAAATAATTTAAGATGTGCGGAAATAAACCGTAAAAGAAAGAAAAGAAGCAAGGAAAGGAATTCTTTTGTGGTTTTAATATTTGTTGTTGTTTTATTATATTTGTTTCATTGTTATTCCATTTATTTCTACGTCAGAAACTGCTTGAGCATTTAACAGACGCAAGCTTGTCATTTAGCCACAACCAGTTATTTTATTATTATTCTCTTAGTATTCAAATAAATATTTCTTTTCTCAAATATTTTTATTTATTTTATGCCATGCAGCCATCGCGAGTACTTCAAGGCAGCATCGCGCCAGTATTACGGTTCCGATCAACCACACGCGCAACAAGTTGCCAAAACGAGGTATTAGACCAACGCGATTCGGTGCGAACATGCACCTGTCCCTGTGCCTGCTTTGACTGACGAACAAGTTTGATAACACAATTTCATCTCACCAAGACTATTGCCACGTGACCACACTCAATACACCAGGCTGTCATAAAGTTTATTTGCCTTGTGTTTCCAGAGCCGTCTCAATCATACTTGAAAGGGTCCGACAAACGTCGTACGTTCATGACAATCATTGAGGCTGAGACATCGGAGCCTGTGCTTCTGTTTCAATGCCAAGCAAATATCTTCCAAGATTACACGCTGACATTTGCGCGTTATTTTATTTGTGCCTAGAATTATAAAATACCAAATTATTTTCTATACTCTAACTCACTACAAGGTTGGCCTTTCTCCCATTGGCCGAGTCTCATTACTCCTAACTACAGACTGTACAAGTACTATCACCAGGAAAAGTAGTTTTTTTTTTTTTTTTTTTTTTTTTTTTGTGATTATTATAATGATTAAAATGATATAAATTTAATTGTATTTTATAATAAAAAGTTTGTTCAGTTTATTGTTTGCTTTGCATTCACTGTCACTCAATATACTAGTAAGTTTTAGTTCTCAGTAAAATACATGGTTTCTCAATCATCCACAACGACTGCAAGTTGATGTTCTGTCAACCTAGTGAGCGAAAATTGTAAAACATGACAGCCGGGTCCAATCGTTTAGTCGACGCCAGCGACTAAACGATCATTTAGTCGGCAAAATGTTTAGTCGGCAAACGTTTAGTCGACATTATTACTTCTAGTCGCCTAGTCGACCAACTCTTTGGCATTCTTGGTGATGGGACTTTTGGAGTGGTTCCCAAGTTATTTAAGCAGCTATACTCCATTCACTGTACTGTTGGCACAGCAGCCGCATCGCAGCGTACTTTGCCAGTAGTATACTGCCTAATGGAGCATAAGAGTAAAGCTGCCTACGTGACACTGTTCACCAAAGTGAAGAACCTCTTAGCGGAGCTTTTTGATGGTGGTGTTTTAGATCCCGACTACTTTGTTAGCGACTTTGAGATGGCAACATTGAGCGCAGCCAGGGAAGTGTTTCCGGAAACACAATTGCATGGCTGCTACTTTCATCTTGCACAAACGATTTTCCGTAAAGTCCAACACGACCGTCTGGCTTCGAAGTATTCGGACGACGAAGACTTCCGGATGCTGGTACGCCAATTGTCCGCCTTGTCCTTCTTGCCGGTAGCCAGAATTCCACACACGTTGTCGTGATTCGACTTTGCGGTTAAAGATAATAAATAATAATACTCGGGAATACAATACTAGTTATAATACTGCTTTATTAAACACGCTTACTAATACAATATGAATTGGTGATTCCTATGGTGGTCCTCGGATTCGGTCGCGAATACGAGTTGCCGCTAAACAATGGCGGATCCAATTGTTTAGTCCTACGTAAGCTTGTTAACGGATCGGTTTTGATCCGCATATCCGCGGATCGGATCGGATCGGATGCGGATGCGGATCGGATCAAACCATCCGGCCGCCATTTTAATTTCGGATCGGATGGGTGCTCAATCCGCACGATAAATCCGCGGATGGGAATCCGTTAATCCGCGGATTGATCCGAACCATCCGCACCAACCGCGCAAAAAAATTTAAATTTAAATTTTTACCACTGGAATCCGTTCTGTTTCTATCTAATTTAACGCCCGAGCCGAACCACGAACCGATTCGATTTTAATGTAAATTTTCATTTTTATTTCAAGGGAAAAAAATCCCACAAAATAAAACAATCACAAATCCAATTATTACCCAAAACCGTGAATTGTGAATCACAATTCACGGTTTTGCGTAATAATTGGATGCAACCCGTTAAGTCTCGGTCCTGCATTGTTTTGTGCTAAGCCTAAATATGTCCCTGGCTGCGAGATGATTTTCTGGGCGATTTCGGCGTAATTTGTCATGATACTCAATGAATCGGACTGAAGTGGATGGGTTGAAGGATGAAATTGTAATATTTGCATTTGCACGCTGGGTCGCTGACTCGCTGGGCAATTAATTCGTTTTCCAATTCCAATTCGGTAGGGTTCCTTTTTTTTTTTTACAATCGTGTGTCGTGTCGTGTTGTGTGTCCAAGATTCCTTCTGCCCAAATCGCCGCAAACTCGATTTCGAATGAATGAATTCACGATCAATTCACGATTCGTGATCGTGAATTCATGATTCGTGAAGAAAACGTCTCACATTTTCTTCGTTTTGACTCAAAACGAAGAAAATGTGAGACGTTTTCTTCACGAATCATGAATTCACAGTCACGATCATTCAGTATCAGTAATTTTAGCAGTTTTTTCTTCGTTTTTATTAAAAACGAAGAAAAAATTGCTAAAATGATTAAATCCGCAACCGGATCCGCGGATCCGCGGATCGGATCGGATTAGTCAGAGATAGATCCGATCCGTGCGGTTCATCCGCACGGATCGGATCGGATTGGCGGAAAAGACAATCCGTTCGATTCGGATCGGATGCGAATTGCCCATGGATCCGCACGCATCCGATCCGTTAACAAGCTTAGTCCTACGCGTGGTCTGTGTTTGTTGTCTAGGGTATTTCCACGTGTTATTATGAACACGCGAGAATTCGTTTTCTCGTGCGAATTAAACGAATATCGTTCGGATATTTATTCTAGCGTAGATTGGCTACGCTAAATAAATGTGGCTGTTGTACAGTTGAAATGGTCAGCGGGCACCGGTCCTCGATCAATCCGTGAAACGGCCTGAAAGGTGAGGTAAATGGTGCTCTTGCTGAAATTTGGTAACTGTAGTGTCGTTTCCGGTCAAGCATTGGCGTTATATATTAACCGGAAATGACGTCATATGCAAATTGTTGTGATTATGCAGGTTCGCAGAAACACGAGACTAGTTAGTCTAGTCGGTGTTTCTAGCGCGATCTAGTGGCGAGTATTAGCAATATAATAATCGTCGCTAATTACTTCTTCATGTGATGCCGAATCACCACACGTCCCTCCCCGAGAATAAATCATCGGGACCCCCTTAAAATAAAAGGTGGAACAATATCTAATCATAAAATAATCTTTTTATTAAATGATGGTGAATGATGAACAAAATATTTTACATTCTTGAAATTGATACATAAATAATTTCATGGTTTTTTAGAGAAGACAGTCTTCTCGTTACGAATTTGTAATCAATTATTTCTTCAAGTTATCGGCGTAACTTGGCTTATCTTCCGAACTTGGTTCGTCCAGGTTGGGAGATGTGGTCAATCTTGAAGAGTAGTCCGAGGGATTTTCGCTCTCATTCAAGTAGAAACGCAGGTGACCCGGCGCTTCCAGCGGATTCCCCGTTCGTTCGTGGGCCCAAATCGGCGGCAAGAAGGCCGACATACCTTGATTGGTGTGGTGGATTCTTTGGGCTTCGGCGATACTGGTGGGCGCGCGATGAGCTCGGAGAAGTCGTTGATGTTGGATGAAGCGATCGCCTCCGGCTCCGGCTTCGATAGCGTCTTTCATCCAGACGTAAAGAGAATAGCCACGGTCTGGAGTCTGGAGTAATTTTGTCTCCGTGTCCTTCGTCAAGGACAAACCCGGGAAATACATTCTGAGTCTGGCGGCGATTTGAGGTTCCGCCGTCTTTGAAACCTTCGTACTCGACTTGGGGCGGAGCATTTTCCTTTTTGGCTCCTTCTTCGCGAGCGAGACTGGTTTAGCCAGTGACTCGGAAGGTTCTTTCTCCTTCGGTGGTGGAGGAGGAGGAGGCGACGGACTCCGACGAGTCGTGGTCTCTACGACTGGGGTGGCCGCCGAAGGTGACGGGAGTGGGCGTTGAGCGATCATTCGTACGTTCTGGTAGGAGGCTTCTGGGTCCGGGTCCTGGGCCACCATTTGGGCTCGAATTACCGCCGCCGAGGGTACTAGGCGTGTCCAGCTATCTACGAGAGCTGGCGGGACTTGGAAGCCCTCGTGGGCCACCACGATCCAGGCCGCTACAGCGACACGCGCGTTTCGGAAGGTGGCGGCGGCCAGCAAAATCGACATTAAGTCGGTAATGGCAACCACGATCCTCGTATTCCAATTTGGATGATCCCGATTCTTGTTCTGCGTATACTCGATCGAAATTCGCTGAAGGTTCGTGATGACGTTCTGGAGCACGTTTTGTTGGTAAGAATCCATTTCGCACAGGAGTGCCCTGGCTTGTTCTACGGTCGTTACGTCCAGGAATTGTTGCAACGTCACTTCGGAGGGGTTGATGGGAGCTAATGCTCGGACGATCACTGGAGACGCCACCGATGGACTGGGTGTTGAAGGCGCCGTTGACTGAGGCGTGGTTCTGATTAAGCGTCTCGATTTCTCCGGTTCGGGCTGGTCCCAAACTATCGGAGTTCGTGTCGAAGTCGAGGCTTCGGGGATGATTGGGAGAGGTTCGTCCTTGGCTGGTCCAAAGCGAGCTTCCCGATGTTTGAGTTGTTCTTTAGAACTCAGCGTCGGTGCACCGATTATCACCTTTCTTCGGAACGCGCTTGGGAGGCTGACGCTGGATGTTACGCTTCCCTTTTTTGACAGTTCCGGTTTGATGAAAGCACTTGGCGCCGTTTCTAGACTCGAGGCGGTCGAGGGAGTCGGGCGGTAGATCGGTTTCGGCTGCATTTGCTGGTATTTCATGACCATCGCGAGGAGATCCGCCTGAGTATACATCTTTTTCTGCTCGGGGACCTCGTCGATAATTACTTCGTCGTCGATCTTCATCGGTTCGGGACTGTCCCGAATTGATTTGGTATCTTCGTAGCGTTTCCTATCTCGCTGTCGTATTTCCTCTTCACGATGCGCTTTCCATGAACGTGCGCGATTTTCTGATCCCCTCTTTCTTCGTTCATCCTGTCGACGGAGGTTCTCTTTTTCACGTTTGGCTTTCTCGTCACGCTCGCGCAGGAATTCTTCTCGGTGTCTGTTCCAAGACTCTTTGTTTTCCTCCCGCCGTCGAAAGTAGTTTCTTCGATAATCGTCCCAATTTTCTTGGTTCTTATCGCGTCTGCGTTGATCCTCTCGGCGGTCTGGGTGTTCGCGTACATTTTCTCTTCCTCGGCTGGTTGACGGGGCGTTCCTGGATTGAAATCGCGATGTTTGTGGGATCTCCGTTTTTCCTAGGCGAGAGAAAGCGCTTGGTTTGGCCAGGCGTTTCTTTGTCGCGGGTTTCTTATTCTGTGCGCTGCTGGAAGTGCTTGGCTTGTCCAGGCATTGTTTCTTCGCTGAGCAGCCTCCCTCGTCGTGCTCGTTGGAGAGACGCTTCTCGGCCTTCTGGCGTTTGCGACCAAAGAAGTCTAAAAAATGCAGTTGGTGCATTGCTCGTTGCGAGGTAATAAAACCATGTCTTGGCCTCCAATCTGGGCAGTCGGGTCGATCGTCTCGGATCTGCTGGAGCCAAATCTTAATTTCCTCAGTCGAGTAACCGTCTGGCTGTAGATAATCGAAAATCTCGTCGTGAGCGGTTCGTCTCACTTCTTCGTAATACGCCATATGAATTTGGTGTTTTTCTTCCTCTGTTTCGGCGTCGCGCCACTGTTCGCAAACATCCCATCCTCGCTGGTCGTCCGGAAAGGCGGCTCGGATTAGTGGATTCGGGATTGGCGCTGGCGGGTCCATATTTCTTGAGATAACTGCCCGTAATGCTGCCTGGTATTGGCGCGGCATGTAGTGGATCAACGTTTGCTGGCTGGACCAGTAGCAGCTGATCGCACGAGATAACAAAAGGCGAATTTTCCATGGTTCGAAGTCGACCGATTCTTCAAGCGCCTGTCGGAACAGTATGGGGATGACTTCACGCCATAAGCTACCTGCGGAAACTCGTTTCGGGTCGATTTGTCCCCACGTAGTGCGATATTCCTATTAATATTAAAATATCAGGGAATATATTAGAAACGTTGATTAATTGGTCATATTTTATAGAGATGATTTCGTCTGACACAAGATGGCGCCATGGTCGGCCATGTGCTTTTCGACCACGTGCCGCGAAGTTACTTTTTCTTTCGGCATTTGTTTAATTATGACAATTTGTCACTTAATGTTAAATTAATTCTTCGTTCGTGGTCAGTCCACGAACTTATTTCGTATTTTTAATTGTCGATTATTTAATTTTTTACTCTTTGTTACTTACGTCGGGTTGGGCGTCGGGTTCATCGGGTTCATCCCAATTTCCCTCTTCGTTGTTTACGACTATTTGTAATAAATCCACTTGGTCTTCGTCATCATCTTCGGAAGCGTTGTTTAGGGCTCGTTCAATTTCTTTCTTCCAATCATTTCTCATTTTCGGAAATTACTTTGATACTTTGATTTTTACGGCTGCTTCGTGGTGATCGTCGCTTAGCCGGAGATGACAGTGATAAATGTGGGTCGGGTTAGAGATTAACTATTAGTCTCATGTCATCTTTGATTGGTTTGGCCAATTAAGACGCATTGTGGGACGTAACAGGTGTCCCCCCTGTGGTTGTTTTTATCGATTGTTTGAGACAATGGCCGGAGTCGCTTATTGTTTTCCGACGAGTTTCCCGTCTTTTATGAACGGGTTTGGCTTGTGTCGGCGCATACCGTATATTTTATCAGGTTTGGGGATTCTTGTAGTCTTATTTTTGTTTGATTGCTTTCCTTTTTTAGGAGATTCTTCGACTATTTCCTCCCTCTCCGAAATTTCATCCGGGGCGTCGGCCGCTTCGTGTAACTCATCTTGAACTAAATTAGTCGGGCCAGTTTGTTCATCTAAAAACATGTCGCGAATAACTGGATTTTGCGCTGGTTTCGTCTGATATTCTGTCCAAGCTTCTTGAGGAAACTCAGGTAAGTATGGAGTTAGTTCTCGGACGTGGATCGATCTAAAATTAACGTTGTGTGCCAATCTTTTTAGCTTGAAAGCGTTTCCGCCGTGGGCTTCGAGTATGACGTACGGGCCGTCGCGTTTGTCTGCTAGGCCTGCGTGGATCCCCTTATCGGCGCTGGACTGAATATGTGTGTCTTTCCAGACGAGGTCATTGACTTTAAAATTGCAGAAGGGCCGATCCTTTCCAGCAATGCTAATACGATCTCTCATGTCGAATATGTGTGACATCATGTGTTGATATGTTGCCGAAATTATTTGTTCCAATCTATCGACGTAAAGATGAGGCTTCTCGGGATCGATCTCCAGTATTTCCTCCGGTATTCGTGGGTCCCAGGGCACTCTTGAGTTCCCGAGCGAAGTTTAGAAACGCGGGAGAAAATTTGCGGTTCCTCGAGATCGTCGTGCGGATGCTGAAGGCAATTTCACGAAGATATTCGTCCCAGCTGGAGTGAACATCGGTGAAAATTGCCAGGGCATATTTTATGTCACAATTTAACCTTTCGACGGGATTGGCCCGTGGGTTATAGGTTGACGTGTATGATGTCTCAATGTCAAATTTTTTACAGAAGTCTTTATACAAGTTTGATGCGAATTGTGGCCCATTATCGGAGATTAATTTTCGAGGGAATC
Organism: Strigamia acuminata; assembly: GCA_949358305.1. NCBI lineage: Eukaryota > Metazoa > Arthropoda > Chilopoda > Geophilomorpha > Linotaeniidae > Strigamia > Strigamia acuminata. The sequence goes on from OX442314.1 coordinate 53,050,292, forward strand.
CGAAATGAAATGCCACTTCGTACAGACATCGAATGATTTTCTGTTTAGTTGGTCTCTCCATTGGAAAAAGCTCGGGCCATCCGGTCGCGACATCCATTATTACTAAAATATATTTGTTTTTATTGGACGATGTTGGTTTCGGGCCCATTAAATCCACGCTCCAGCAATCGAAGGGTGCGAAAGGGCCGAGTGAGATTCTCTCGTAATTCTTGGGCGTCCTAGGTTTGCACGCTTGGCATCTGGGGCAGTGGTGAATAAAACGAACAATATCTCGGGTCATTTTTGGCCAGAAATAAAGTTGATTTGCTCGGTAGATCGTTCTGGCCACTCCAGAATGTCCGGCGAGCGGGTGTCCGTGGACCATCCACAGAAACCTCGTCAGCAGACTTCTGGGTATAACGACTTTCATCGAAGTTCCTGTCTCCGTCAGATCATCGCGGAAGTTCGGGTGGTGTTTTAGTAGAAGTCCATCCTCGAATAAGTACGTGGAGGCTTCTCTCTCGAATTCTTCGCGTTGGATTTCGTCGAAATTCTCGTCAGGAAATTTTTTATTTGAGATAAATTCTCGATAAATTTTGCAGAAGTCGTCTGTTGCCTGGGCGGCTATTAATTCGTCTCTGGTGGGTGGTTTGCTGTTCGTCCCCTTGCTTACGTGGGCGACGAATGCTCGAACGTACTTGTCAGAGATTCGAGGTTCTATCGTTAATTCGTAATTCGGGTGAGCGTCCTTGACTGACTGATACGCCCGGAGCCAATAATTGTAATAATTTTGGTCTCCCGATTCGAGTTTCTCCTTGGGTAGTTCATTTAGCTTTTTAAATTCCCATTTTCGGACGGGGTTTGGACAATAGAAGAGGCGCGAGTCGACCTCTCCGCAGTCGGTCTCGTCTTCGGGGTCTGAAGCTGGGGCTCGTGAGAGAGCGTCTGCCACGACGTTGAATTTTCCGGGTCGGTATTCAATGATTAGATCACAAGCCATTAATTCTAGCTGCCAGCGAGCCATTCTTCCGGAAGGTTTCTTCAATGCCATTAACCATTTTAGGGCTTTATGGTCGGTTTGTACATTAAACTTGGTAAATTCCAGGTATGGTCGAAACTTTCGGATTGCCCAAACAACGGCTAGACATTCTAACTCTGTTGCATTATAATTCTTTTCGGCTGTTTGCAATTTTCGGCTGATGAACATCGTAGGGACTTCCAGTTCTACTCCGTCGATGTCGTGCTTCTGAAGCAACGCAGCACCTAGGCCAATTCGACTGGCGTCGGTGTGAAGAGTGAATTCTCGATTAAGATCTGGCAGGGGAATCCGTTTTGCATCGGTCAACATTTGTTTTATTTTGTTAAACGATGTTTCGCAGTGGTCAGTCCACTCGAAATCTTTATCATTGCGTAACAGGTCTGTGATGGGTGCGGCAATTTCCGCCAGATTTGGGAGCATTCGATTAAAGAAGTTCACCATGCCCATAAAACGTTGGACTCCTTTTACATCTTCCGGGGCGGGGAACTGGCTGATGGCTTGGGTCTTTTTCGGGTCGATGGATAGGCCACCTGTTCCGACTGTATAACCCAGGAATGCCAATTCTTTGCGGCAAAATTTACTTTTCCCTGGATGGATGTTTAGTCCGGCCTTTGTGAGTCGCTCCATGACGTCATTCACGTGTATCAAGTGATCTGTAAAGGTCTGAGAGACTATTACTATGTCGTCAAGGTAAGCCCATGCGTATTTGTGTAAGGCCTCGCCGAGAACTTTTTCTATTAATTTTTGAAAGGTGGCGGGAGCGTTTACTAACCCGAAGGGCATTACATTAAACATGAGTCGACCCTGTGGTGCCCAAAAAGCTGTTTTCTCCTTATCTTCCTCCCGCAATTCAACCTGCCAGTAACCCTTGGATAAATCCATGGTCGTGACCCAGTTGAAGGGGGCGAGTTTTCGTAGAATCGCTTCTATTGATGGCATTTGAATGGGGTCGATGACGGTTATGGCGTTTAATGGTCTGTAATCGATGCAGAGGCGCGGTTCGGAGCCTGGTCGCATGACGAGGACAATCCTCATTCCATACTCTCTGATGGCGTGTGACACGATCCCCTTTTCGAGCAATTCGTTACACATTGTTCTTACGATGTGTCTCTTCTGGGGATTCATAGTTTTAAAAGGCACTCGTACCGGTTTGCCCGTAACCAGCTCGATCTCGTGCATGACGTAACTTGTCTTCCCTGGATCCTTGTTTAAGTTCTTCGAGTGCTTCTTGAGCATTTCTTCGAGAAGTTTTGTTTGTTCTTCTCCAAGATTAGCGTCGACAGCCAGGTTGTGTATTAAATTCTCCTCCTGGAGGATGGTATTAAACGATTTAAAATTATAGTCCTGAATGAACTTCTTAATTTCGCCTCCTTCCCATTCCTCGTCGTTCTTAGCTTTGTCTAGGAGTTCAGAAGGTATTATGGGTAGCCGTGGGTCCTCGTGGTTGTCGATGTAATTCCACGAACGTGTGACTGGGTTGGGCTGGATGTTCATTCGTTCCATCAGATCCATTCCTATCAGCAGGATTGTGTCTCGGGTTGGTAGCACGATGAAGAAATGCTTAATCGTGCCCCCTTCCCACACGAAATCGGTTGATAACGTTCCCACTGCTCGGACTTCTCCGGCTGCCGTAAGGACTCGGATATTCTCGTTCATTCCCCGTAATTTTTTTTGTATTTTTTCGTCGAGAGACTCGAACAAGTCGGTGGAAATAAACGACTGGTCCGCTCCCGAGTCGAGTAGTCCCATTAACACTTTTTTGCCGAAAGAGACAGGTATTTTAGCCAGTACGCTCTTCGCTTCTGTTGATAGGTTGCAACGAAGTATTCGCTTTTTAAGGGGATTGGCCCCTTGATCAAGCGGTAGAGTCATGAAAGCGTTGGCTATGCCATCTTCGTCTCTAATCTCAAATTTCCGTTTTTTAGATGGTGTGGTGACTTTTTCGCTGCTAGCTTCTTCGTTGGTAGCTTCTTCGAAAAATTCTAACAATTTTTTCATTTCTTTAATTTGTTTTTTCACCAGTGTAAGGTCCATCGTTTTTGAAGTTATCGCTAGCGGATGTGGAATTACTTTTGTTCCGCCCGCGAATTCCAGTTTTTTGTCATACTGTCGAATTTAGCGGTGAGTTCCTTCAGGATCTTTTCTTGTTCTTTAGCGAGTAATTTCACTAACTCTTCTCGCTCCGCGGCCTTGTCGTCGGCTTTTTTCTTCGCCAATTTTGGGCAGGTCTGACGCCAGTGGCCGTCCTCGTTACAGAAATTACAAGGGCCTTTCTTCTTTCCCTCCCGCGCAAAAGGTTTTCTGGGGTATTCTTTCTTCTCAGAAGATGTCTCTGTTTTCGGGTTGTGGTGTTCCGATTTTCTGGACTTCATCTGGGGTCGGTAGCTGGGTGCTAACTCCTTTCCCATGTTCGCATGTACGACATCGTTGGTATCCTCTTCGACCTCATCGCTTTCTGAGTATTGCTCAGAATCTTCGCTTACTTCGTCTTCCAATTTTTCTTCGGCAGCGTTAGTTTGCGTGCGATAGGCCTTGTTTGGAGGTGGTATCGGGTTCGAAGATTGTTGGTTTTTCTTTGACGGGAGTGGCTCTATACTTCCGTTTAAATAATTTCGTGATTGGAGCAGCTTAGTGGAGTCTATGCTGCGTTCCTGTATTCGTTGCTGTCTAGCAGTTCCTAGAGCCCGTTCCTCCTTTGTCAGAGCTTCGTTATACCGAGCGTTTGCTTCGGTATGTTTCTTCTCGACGAAATTGAAGATAGCGGTGAAACTATCTCCCCTAGGAGCATTCATATCTCGTAGGACTTTGGTCGCGGTTTCGTTTAGGCCTTGTTCGAAGAGAGCTTTCTGGGCGTGTTGATTAAATGGTTTATCCATTTCTCGAAACAGGCTGTCGGCTCGTTGCACGTACTCTCTCAGAGTCTCCCCGGGAGCTTGTCGCATAGAGCTTACTCTTTTCTGTATTTCCTGGCTCGTCTCGCCATATTGATTGTGGAACTTTATGATAAAGTCTTCCCAATTTCGAGGTTGGACATCAGCATACCAGTTACGGGCTCGGTTTATCAGCATTTCTGGTATCCCGCGCGTGACCATCTCGTCGGGTTCCGCTCCTAATCGGCCAATTGTCAGGGCGACTTCGTCCAAAAACAAGTTGCCGGCGTTCCAGGATCCGTCGAACTTTATTAGTCTCAGGGTCGTCCACTTGATGTTGTTATCTTTGCGAGAATACAGCCACCGGTCTGCGGAGTAACGTTTCAACAATCCCTCGCTTCGATCGTCTTCCTCGATCTCTTGGCCACGGCTTTGTTGGAGTTTTTGGTCCATGGCCTGAAGGAGTTCGTCTTTCATCGTCCGCAGTTGGTTGCTCAGCAAGTCAGTCTCACTAAGCAGCGGTGATGATCGTGGATTGTCGGAAGGGAGGCTTGGATAATGCGTACCGTTGCCTGCCAGTCCGAATTGGTTGGGTTGGAATGACGTTTGTCCCGATGATCCCGCGGTGTTCGGATTATTCGTGAGATCTTGCGCTATTGTTGAGTTATCGGGGTTCGATTTCTCCGGAGCGGAGGTTCGGCTCAATTTTGTTCCGGGCGGTATCAGATCGTCCAGTCGGGTCCCCGTGAGGCCTTCGTCCGTTTTTTTGATAAAAACGTAGGAGTCTCTTCCAGCATATGCTTCGGCGGCGTGTTTCTTTTCGAGGTGGTTTTTAACGGCATTAATCTCCTCGAGCGTCGGCATGGCTAGTTTATTACGACCTGCTTCGTTTCGTATCTGGTTCTTCTGAATTATACATCTGATTAGTTCGGCATTAGGGTCGCCTGGGTTGGTATTACTGGTTTGGCCAGTTTTCATTGCGAATGAGTTTTTTATTGCCCATGATTGCGCGCCCTGATTATTCCTTCTGTCCTGTATAAACGCCTCGTACAGTTCTCCTTTGACTTCGTCCGATTCGTTCAAGATGCTATCCAGTCCGTTGACTCGGATACTGCCGCGAGATGTTTGAGAGTCGATGCTTTCGCTGTCTGACGTCGGCTCGCCGCTGGTCTCGGACTGCTGTCGATCTGCTCCGACCCGACGTCGTTTTTCTCCGCGTCTCGTTGCACCTTCCGCTTCTCTTTTCTCGGTCCTCTGATTTACCAGGTCGATCACCCTGCTTAACTCTGCATAGGGATCCTTGCCCTGGTCGATCTCGATACCGTGTGCACAGGCCACTCGAGTTACTTCTATCGCTTTGGCTACTAGTTCCTTAGCTGTGTGTGACCGTTCTGGGGAGCTCTGCACGGAGTTTGGCTCCGAATGCTGGCTTAACCCGTTGCTTGGTGGCTGGATCTTGTAGTCCTTTGCCATTTCTCGTTCGATTATTTTCTGCTTCGCGAGTAATTCTCGAGCTAGCTCGCGCTCCATTGCCATTTGTTTTTCTTGGCTTTCACGGGCGGCCGCCATCTGCTTAGCTTGACGTTCTTGGGCCAAGCTCTGTTCCATGGCAGCTAATTTATCGCGATGCTCTCTGGTCAAGTCTTCCATCAATTCATTCTTCTTCTTTTCCAACGCGGCTGTTCTTGCTTGGTCGGCTCGGGCAGCCTCGTTGATAATTGCGGCGCCTGTACTTGCCGCTTTATTTAGAAGAGTCATTAGGTCCATTTCACTGGGGTCCTTTTCAACTTCCCTGGGGCTTTTCAACCCGAATCGAGGGTTTTCGAACGATTTATTTAGTCTGTTTTCTTCGTGAGAGCTTCCTGATCCTTCGAATTCGCCTCCCGTAAACGGAAGTTTTCTTGCAAGGGGGAGGCCCTCACTAGGAGATTCCGTTGAAACTTCAGTCGAGTTAGTCTCGACTTCTGGTTCCACGTGGTTCGCTTCTTCCGCTTTTTGGCGTTCGATTTCTTCGGCTTCTTTTCTATCCCTTTCGTCGTTACGCCTTTTTCTATCTTCTGCGGTGGTTTTCGTCATTTTCTTGCGATATAATGATCGGTCGAAAGATCCCGGTTATTATTTAAAGTTTTGTCGTAAGGTTAGCAAATTCTATCCCGGACAGACCCCCACGTGTCGTGATTCGACTTTGTGGTTAAAGATAATAAATAATAATACTCGGGAATAAAATACTAGTTATAATACTGCTTTATTAAACACGCTTACTAATACAATATGAATTTAGATGATTCCTATGGTGGTCCTCGGATTCGGCTGCGAATACGAGTTGCCGCTAAACAATGGCGGATCCAATTGTTTAGTCCTACGCGTGGTCTGTGTTTGTTGTCTAGGGTATTTCCACGTGTTATTATGAACACGCGAGAATTCGCTTTCTCGTGCGAATTAAACGAATATCGTTCGGATATTTATTCTAGCGTAGATTGGCTACGCTAAATAAATGTGGCTGTTGTACAGTTGAAATGGTCAGCGGGCACCGGTCCTCGATCAATCCGTGAAACGGCCTGAAAGGTGAGGTAAATGGTGCTCTTGCTGAAATTTGGTAACTGTAGTGTCGTTTCCGGTCAAGCATTGGCGTTATATATTAACCGGAAATGACGTCATATGCAAATTGTTGTGATTATGCAGGTTCGCAGAAACACGAGACTAGTTAGTCTAGTCGGTGTTTCTAGCGCGATCTAGTGGCGAGTATTAGCAATATAATAATCGTCGCTAATTACTTCTTCATGTGATGCCGAATCACCACAACGTATCTGCTGCTTGCAGAGCAGTTTGATGCGGAAGCCGAACCACTCCTTGCATGGTGGGAGGATAACTAAGTTCTAGGCCGGGTAAACCGCAATGGTGTCAGGAGTGAGCCCATGTTCCCGCCCAAACTCTGGAGCTCACACCGAGTTTTCAACGCAAATCAGCCACGGACGACTAATGCAGTGTGCCTAGACGATTGGCGAATTGCAAAAATTGGCAACAAGAAGATCAAAATTATCTTACACGGCTAATTGAACTTTTAAGTTGCAACATAACTTCTTTAAATATAAATGTTAGAAATTTTAGATATTTAGAAATGATGAACCGTAATTGCTTCAGTTATTTGATCGATTCTCGGCAAATGCCTATAATCTCTAGGCGGAATGCTAGGGCAGATTGCCTGATAATAGGAATTGTTAATAACGATCAAGCACTCAGAGTTCAATTACAAATTTTTTTTGAATGGTTAAAAGGTGATGATCAGGTATATATTTTGGGTGAAGCAGTAAATTCCCTAATTTTGAATTTGCCTAGGTATTTGTTTTTTTTTTTTCTTTTTGTGATTATTATAATGATTAAAATGATATAAATTTAATTGTATTTTATAATAAAAGGTTTTTTTCCATTTTTAAAATACATTTTTATGCTTTTTTTATTTCAACAAACATGTCTGCATTCACTGTCACTCAATTTAAGTTTTAGTCGTCAGTCTAAAATACATGGCTTCTCAATCATCCACAACGACTGCAAGTTGCTGTTCCGTCAACCTAGTGAGCGCAAATTGTAAAACATGACAGCTATGCTCACAATCTGGCCAACTAAACTTGTAATAGTCTCGTATTCCATTTAAAACATCATATTCATCAAATTTAGTCCAAAAATATTCCACCGCATGCTTGTTGCCATTTCCTAAAAGCCAAGTAAACATCATCCTCTGCGATGACTTCATCTGCATTGCATCATTTAAACTAACCGAAACTTCAGCAAGTTTTCTTGCCCAATAATAATAAATTGTGTCGTTATTTTCATGCCCAAGATAAAACTTGCGTTCGTCTTCGGGCAGTTGTTGCCAGATGAGTGGAATGTCCTCCTCAAAACAATACAAGCACGCTATTTTAAATTTGTCGTTAATTCTAACCTCGCAATTGGTCAAAAGTATTTTTGCCGTTTTTTCTTCATCCAATTCACTTTTTGTCCACTGAGTGAATGGAATGAATTTGGCAGCTGCGTCGCCCAACAGATTCCTCGTACAAACGTAAGTTAACCACGTGTGAATCTTCAACACAATTTCCAACGAGACTTTGTGGAACAGAAAACGGAAAACTCTCGTTAGTTTAGAGATTAAGACGTTTGCAGTCGGTGTAAATTCATCCTCAATGTCAGAATCGTCGTTCAGGATTTGTCCATCGGGAAACGGTCTCATGCACTTTTGAATTGTAATTCTTTAGCCAAAATGTGATGGCGATTTGTTCAAGCGACATATATTCCATTGATTGTGGTTGGAATGTTTGAACGGCCATGTCGAGATTAAAAAGTATGTATTCTAAGTTTTAACCCACTATAAATATTGCTTAAGAGGTTGTGACCGTCAGGCCACCTGGGGTGACCTACGTCACTGCCACACACCGCCATACGGCCCCAAGATCACCCCCTGATTGGGCAAGGTGATCTAGCCCGGGGAAAGGAGGGAGCTGAGTGGTGTGGGGAGGAGTTGCAAGGAGAGAGAGTGCGGACACCGACCAGGACGGTCGTGTGTTGACAGAGTTCCAGGGTGTTGTAGTAGACGAGGGGACAAGACGTGTCCCGGCTGAGAGGCCTCTGCACTCCTTCCCATTCACCACAGCAACGCTCAGTATCTGGGTTTACCCCCACGATGCAGCCTCCATGAGTGGCCACTGCGGGCTGTAGGTAAGTACAGTATGAATGTAATGTTGAACCGACCACGTTACCCATTGGGCTCACGCCCAGTGTGTGACGGGTCGGTTGCCGGTGCGGCGTGCCTTCGTGGCACCCCTGCAACGGGTAACGGGATTCCCCATACCCCTAGACAACGCAATAAAGGCCAACCAACCAATATTGTGGGAATCTTAGTTATTTACGTGAAGTATGCGTCCCTACCCAGTGTTATCAGTCCCCTGACTACACTGGCGAGACCATAGCAGTCACAAGGTAACGAATTTCAAACGTTCAAGACGAACGTTTTGACAACGCAATTCATCACGGAAAACCAAATTATTTGATTAATTAATTTATTTAATTATTCCATATGATTACGCTAATTCAGTTTACCCACCAGGTTAACCTTAAAATACTCTTATCTGCAACTTCTGCAACTGCGTCCCAAGTTCGAGCATGATGACAACAAGTTGCTGCATTGTACAAAAGAAAATATGAACGTAAAATTAAATATTTTCCATAGACTCATACATAGGTTTAACTTGTAGAAAAACAGCAATTATTTTTAGTTGCGTTTGATTGTTTGGTTGTCCCTCACTGTTGGCCTTTACAGGTGAGACATCACATGTCCTATTGTTTAGTTTGTTTTAGGTTTTAGTTGTTTATCCTTTTTTTGTTGTTAGCCAGGGGTTTAAAAAGTTCTATACGCCTGGTACTGTATCCCTATTTTATGTGATACCTGGCATGTAAAGTTTTCTTTTAAATTTACGTTCAAGTGCATTAGTTCATTAATTTATTTGTCAATTACTTAACTTTTAGTTGATTTAATAGTTTTATATCATTATCATTTGTTCTGTTCATAATGATGTGTCATGTGTCAGGCGTTTGATTTTTGTTCTTAGTCTTGAACCCAGATTGGTTCACTCAGGTTGTTGCTTTTGTGCAATAAAGTTGCCGTGCAAAGTTGGCAAGTTTTAAGCAATCGAAGAGCTACAACAACACATCACCTCACCAAACCATGCAGCATATTACTACACAACTTGCCATGAATAATAGTTATACTGACACTTGAAGAGAAAAAAGAATGTTCACCAACGTCGATTACGTTAGCCAGTGTTGTTTGTATTAGGCATGAAAACGAGACCAATTTTTGATTTTATGTCCCTAAATTTTCTATTTCTCCGGGCCCGAACCGTCCAGTCCAGAAATTTTGAATTTTTCAGGAGCCCGAATCGCCCCGTGTCCAGAAATTGAATTTCCGGCACAAAAAGCTACTGCCGATAAATGGAACTTCTGCATCTGCTGCACCGACTCCCAACTCATATGTCATTTTTTTCACAGTTTGGCGATTTTGTGTCCCAAAATTTGGAGTACGAACAATCCGAAGAATCGGCCGAAGAAGAAGTACAACGGATATGTGAATGTGAAATTTACCAGCACTGGATTAAGCAAGCCAATTCTCGCATTTTGGGAAACACATGCGCTGATATTTCCCCGCGTTTCTAGGATTGCACTTAGTTATATGCCATCAACTTATTTCGGTAGCGAGAGAAATTTTAATTATGGGAGCTTAACAATTACTGAATCGTAGAAGATTTAACTGGAAGGGAAAGAAAATGTACCAGAAACTGCTTTCAGATTTCACTTTCACAAAATGACATGTTGATTGAGAACCTGCGACATTTTTAATTAATGCAAGCTCATGAAAGTGTAGGCTTATTATTTGCATCCGATTTTAAATCTGTCAATGCATCATTTGATGGTAAAATTCTATGCTCGTATAGACTCAATCAGATTCACACAGACAGAATAACAAAAGAAAAGGAAATGTGGATTGAAACGGTGTCTAATGCAAAACATTTCTTCTAATTGGATGTCTCCTGAACTTGCTAATGCCACTATCATTTGGGAATATGGGCTTACAATGCACTCCTGTAAATGCCACATTCATTCAGGAATGGGGGCTTACAATACAGTCACGTAAATGCCAAATTCATGGATAGAATGCGGGCTTACAAAACAAGCAGATATTGCTTTCATCTGGGAATGTAGTCGTACAGTACTCGATACAAAACCCAGCAAATAATGTTCAAAAATACATATTAGAGAAATTTGCAATTGACCAGAGCTCTCTTCTGGTTCACTGAGACTGGTCGAGTCGTCAGTTTATCCAGGGGTGACCACGAGGAGGTAGAGAGTTGGATTTTACACCCCCGAAATAAAATGCCCTCAACGAATTGGACGACATCTCAACTGGACCAATTTTAAATGAGCAACTGAGAAAAAAATTAAAATAATCCAGTAAATACTTCAAATAACTGCGAATGTTGACCTTTCGAAATTGTTTGATTAAAATATAGGAAAATGTCCCGACAAATTTCAATTTCAACCACACAATTTACTAAAATTTGGAAATCTGTCTCGTTTCAAACCAAAACACAGCAAAAACAACGCTGGGGCCGGCTATAAATATTTTCGAACTAAAATTGGCAATGAGTAAAACAAATTACTGTAAATTAATGGGGAAAAACCTTCGGAAAAGCAAATAAATCCAACATGTCGGCGTGCCTCCAACGAGCGATGCACCATCGAGACGCAATCGAGACGGTTAGGTCTACGGGGTTTACATTCGAGAAAACACGAGATTCAGATAAAGGTAGAAGCAATCTTCCAACCACTCAACCACTCAACCACGGTGTTCTCTTACACCGTGCACTCACTCAAATCAATAAAACCAGTCCCGAAACAACCGAACACAGATGGCGCCAACAGTCCAGACTCCACACAAAACAAACCCAGCCACGAAATGACATCAAATGTATTCACCTCAGACCAAGCTCAGACTAACCGATGGGTAAATAAAAAAGCAAACAAGTTTAAAACATCCAAAAAATTTATTTCAAAGCTCGGTAAAATTGTAAAATCAAAAGCTCGACAAAAGTCCACCGGCAAACAACAGATTTTGCTTGTTTTCGTTTTATTTTTTTTTTTTTTAAATAAAAATAATAAAAAAAAACACTTGTAAGAAAAAATAAAATGTAAAATACAAGAAATTAAATAAATAAATCAAATGGCATTATTACACTGAGTATTGATTAAGTACTGGTCGTCACACTTCGATGTATTTTTCATGCTTGATGATGATTATTGAGGTGAAGTTGAATTGTGTATTTCTCAGAGAGTAATTCGTTCACTAAAAAAAGAAAAAGAAAAAAATTAAAGTGCGTATTGTTATGTCTTGTCCCAGTGATAAAATTGGATAGAATTGCCTTACCTCCAAACTGATGCAAGAAAAAGAAGTTGTTTTTGTAAATTATTAATAAACTTGATATAGATATATTTTTTTAAACTTACTCCGAGTCTGTTGCCATTGTCAGTGGAGGAACGAACATTTTTTGTCCGGACAAGATGGCCGCTAACTTTGACGAAGCTCGACTCCGACTGCATTGATCCGACGCGCCGTCGTTTAATGTGTTGGAAATGTTTTCGTTGTAATATTGTGACGGGTGATTTTCAGAAATAGGAGAGTCGTCTGAAAGATTGCTATTAATTTCTTTGCCTTTGATTGTGGCAGCTTCTAGGCCTGTGCGATGTATTTTGAATACCACATTAGTACATCGCAATTAGAAATCGCGGTCTGCAATTTATATTTCTTGGGTATCGAAGAAATTAGAATTTTGACAAATTTGAAAAAAATCGATAAAAATCATAAATCATCAAACGTTTTGAAAACGACTTGAAAATCGATTAAAATAATGAAAATTGTGAAAATCTTGATTAAATTTCTTAGATTTTTGAAAATATCATTTAAAATAATTTTTTATTAAGATATCTTACGAATTTTTATATTACCAAGTTTGCGATATTGCGATATATCGCTGCCAAGTGAATAAACATGCCATACAGCATTCACATTCACTTTAATAAATAATCGCACAGACCTATCAGCCACAGTCCTGCAAAATTACCAATCATCTGTGGCGAAAACTGTGAAAAAGCACAATTCTCCGCATTATCTTCGTTAAGTGGATATTCGTTGTCGCTCGCCGTATTAACCGATAATCTTTCGCTTTGTTGCTGCCATTTAGATGGAATGACTGACAAAAAAGTGAAATATAAATAAAGAATCTTCATTTCCCTTTTAACTATTACTTACTTTGATTATAGAAATCGCCATCATCGTGAGGTTTAAACGATTGTGGTCCTTCGGATGACCAATGACTCGAATAGGAAGGTGGTGACAGTATGTTGGGTATGTTCATGGTATTAACTATTTAAAAAAAAATTAATGTTTTATTTTATTCTAAGTACATATTACACCAAGTTATTACCAGGAGGATTCATCATTCCAATATTAGGAATATTTGTAGTAACTGGTATATCTAAAAAGATCAAAGAGATTAATTAATCAAGAAATATACCGGAATGCATATTGTTTAGCCTACTGGGTTCATTATTTTGGCGTTTCCATCTCTTTTCAATAACTCCATTGCTCGAATAATTATCCTCCTTCGCTGTGTCTTCTCGTTTGGAGTAATCATCGTCGTCGGAAGAGTGGCTAGACGCTAGATCGAGCGATGCTTGATCGATGGATATTTCTGAATCCGTATCCGATTCTGCTGGTTTACGGTTTACTTCCCCGGTATCCGGATCTTAATCAGATAAACACAAAAATGCATGTTTATGTGCAAAAATTGACTTCCTCATTAGAAAAATGCATTTTTTGGACGCAAAAATGTTTTTTTAAAACACAAAAATGAACTCACCATCAAACTTATGTCGCTTGGTCTTCAAGTGGGAGCGGGGTTCTAAAGCCTTGCCACCATAATGAGAATAAGAGTTACTAGGAGTGGACGTGCTTGTATTTCTAAAATGACTGTCTGTGTGGTAAGGGCTGCTGGATGTTTTACACGTGGAACGACTCGTTGTCGAAGAAGTGGAGATTCCAATCGTGCGATGGAGCACATCAAACGATCTGTTGTGGTAAGCGAGAGCAGACTTTTTCTGTTTACAAAAAAACAACAAATCAGTCAAACAGATTAAAACACAATTTCCTTAAAATTATTACATTTGGTCCAGAATTCACAGTTCGGACTTCGTTGTCTTCGTACGGCAACTTTTTGCCCATAAGTCGGCGAAACGTTCGCACCGTTTGCAGACGAACCTGCAGAAAATATTTTTAAAAAAGTTGATTTTTCCAATGCAACAGCTGTTGCATTCGAGGTGCATTCTAAAAGTCATTTGCACCGAACGACCCGTACAACAGGTACTGTAAATGTCAAATTAAACAACCCAATTTTTCGAGTTTAAAAAAAAAATCCGTACAAACGAGTGTAAATGTGTTTACACTCGTTTTAATGACTTTTTGAATGCGGCTAGTGTTGAGTCACTCACCTTTTCGTTAAATACGCAGTAACCCAAAAACACATACAAGCCTTGCAGCAGGGAGAAAATCTCAAAGAAATAATACAACAAGTCAACATTTTCATTAACCGCTAACATGGCAAGTATCCAAGCTGCACCCATCAACGGCAAAAGTGCAATGTCGAGCCATAAAAGAACCCTGAAAACAATTCCAAAAATATACAGATACCTACAATCTGAGATTCTGAAAAAAACTATTTTGGCAAATAATTTCCTTACCGTAAATTTCCAAAATCTTCAACTTCATCTTTTAATTGCAAGCTAGCGCGAATAGCCAGAACAAACACAAAAAGATTGATCTGAAAGTGCAAATCATCAATGTTCTAAATGTTCGTTAAAAACAATGTACTAATTACCACAACGCAGCAACAAATCGGACCAACTAAACTCCAAATAACTGTCTCGTAAATAGATAGCCAACAACTAAAATAAAAATATATTTCTCATGAGATAATCCATAATGATAATAAAATATAATTACAAAATATGGTTTCCGTAGCCATCAGCGCGAACTCCAACTGACAATCCAACGATAATGGCCGGGATTCCTAAAATGGAATTAAAGGGAATGAAATAAACAACCAAAAAATCAAGTCTGTGAATGAAATTAATTTACCGTAACCAAGCATATAATAAAATCTCATTTGCCCATGATTGATGTCACGAAGTTCGGTCAACATGCGATATAAATGGACGGCTTCGAGTAAAACCCAAGAAAACTCGCACAAGAAAAAATAATGTAGGAAGATTGCAATAATCTTGCATGGAAACTATTTTTAAAAAAAAACAAAGAGAAATATATTTTTCAAGTTACATTTTTTTAAAAAATATATATTTTGATTTGTACCTCTTTGTGTATTAAATCTGATCTGAGTTTTAAGGCAACGAGGAAAACTAATTCTGTGACGAAAATACAAATAGTCATGTTCTTGTGTATGGTGTTGCTGTTGGTTTGCAGGCCGTGCAATGCACAAAACACGATAAAAGCCACGAATAGCAAAACTAAAGACGATATGACGCAAGTGTAGGAAACGACACTTTCCGCGACAGTTTCTTTGACGACAAATTCTTCATCCTGAAGATCGATTAAAACGGCGAAGCTCGACAAGTGATTGCACGTACAGTTAACTACTGTGGAATTTAGAGTGCGATCGATTATGATTAGCGTTTCACAGCCTTCGGTTGCCCATCGTCCGTTACTGCAAAAATGGCAAGAAAAAAGTTATTTTAGCTATGCTTTCTATGTATTTAGCGAATCAACCTGCTAAAATTCCACTGTCTACCATATTATCCCTACTTTTGGTGATTATTGGTGATTTCTGATAATTTTTGGTGATTTTTGGTGATTTTGGATAATTTTTGGTATTTAAGCGAATTTATACATTTTTCATCTGATTTTTAAAATTTTCTACAATTTTTTCTCCCTATTTTTGCAAATTTAAACCAAATTAACACTCTGTCTGCTAAATTTTGCAACTTTTCTAAAATTTTTGCTAATTGTACGCTTTAAGAGCTAATTTTTCAAATAAACTTACAAATTTTATATAGTTTTAAATTAAATTTCTACTAAATTAGTACAGAAATAGCAACAGCAAATAAAAAACCAACAACACTAATGGTTCTTTCTATTTTGGTAAATAAAAACCTTGAATCTCCTTTCCAATAAACACACTGCGGATTCATCCGATGATGCTTGTTCACGAGTTTGAACGCGAGTCTGATGCTTTTTGGCAAATTCTGAGTTGTTTTTCTCGCACTATTCACATTGATGGAAACAATAGGAGTCGCAACGGCAAGCCCCGTTCCCCATCGTAATCTAACAAAATCAAAAATCAAAAATACATAAGCAAAATAAGTTACATAAGCGCCGTCAACCGAGCATAACTACCGAACGTCGCTGTCGTATTTTCTCGGCAAAAGAACGCCGAGAGATTGGTAAATCGTGTACGAAACCACCGCCGAATCTTTGGCACTTTCACCGGAATAAACACCCGGCGTCGTTTTGTATTTTATTCCCAGAACCGACAGCGGCAGCACCACCGACACCTCGGCACGCGTCGAATTGAACTTCTGCGGATAATTCGTGTACTTGGGCATGACTACGGACGGTTGGTCATCGCCAGGAAAAGAGAAATCGATGAACGACGGATGATGCGTAGACGGAATGGAGTTTTGCAAAGAAATCCCTCTAACTTCCATCAACGATACCGTATCCAAGCCAAAAACTAAAAGATGAAATTGTCGCTTAATGAGTCGATCATTTTTCTTAGCAGAGCCGCAGCGAGGCAATTAATTAGTCCCCTATTAACCCGCTTTAAGCCGCACGTCGGTAAACCTCTATTTCGCGATACCAGATGGATACGGCCGAAAACGATCATTCTGCGGGTGAGCTTCAAGCTGGACTGGGACGATTTTTATGACAACGACTGTACTGCGGCGTGCGGCTTAAATTGGGGTAATAGGGTTGGTACTTGAACTAGTTCGCGATTTGATGAACAAGATACATCACTGGGTACCCATTCAACGGTAAATCCGGCAATGGAAAATTTCAGCGATGTCCCCGTATTCTTATTTTTCTTAACGGTTAATCCAACCCTTCCTCTCACCTTCCTGCAGTCCTGGTTATTTGGCTTACCCATGTTTTCCGAAGTGATCTCAAACGGTCGGGTAAAAGTGTCTTTCTGACTATGCGCGAGAACTTTTCCGTACTCTTCAAAATTGTATAAAACTAAATTCACGGCGCCGCCATTTAAGTCGTACAGCTGATCCCAGTATTCTTTGTACTTTGGTTGCAAGATACGACCGGTTGTTTTGACGATATTCTATTAAACATTGTACGCGGAATGAATACAGAACGAACGCGGAATAAATTCTGGTAAACGTATACCTGGATAAAGTCCTTATCTTGCGTGTGCGTCAAGTTTAAGCCTTTCTGAGACACTTCGTAGGCCAAAACCAGAGTGACCAACCGGATCGTCACGAACAAGTCGTCGCCGTGGAGATTTTCCGTCGATTCCGTCGAAGCTAAAAGATCCTGCGATATTTTTACGCTCAGGTACGTGTTCATGTCCAGTTGTTTGTTCTCCAAGTTGTGCAGCTGAATTCGATAAACGTCGATTAATTTAACATTTTTTAAAATTCTATTTCGAGTCGTGATTACCAAATCCCGCAAATCTGCAAACGCGCTCGAAGTACAATTAAACAGATTCGTCTCTTCCCAACCGTTCTCCGAATCGCAAAAGCGTTCCGCTTTTCCCTGTAACTTGTTCGGGCAATTCTGGACCGCTTTCTTTCCAAAGTAAGTTCGTTCCCACCAAATCCCGTTACTGAACGAGCGTGGACACGCGTCATAAATTACTGAAAAGAGATAATTTCAATTTTAGACGTTCAGATTCAGACGCGTCTTTAACCGACACACAAAAACACATAACACGGACATCCGGCAGGGCTGAACTGGGAACAAATTTAGTACCGGGACATCTATTCGGATGTCGTGCGTTACGTGTGGTGATCTCACTTTATTTCGTAAATGTATTAAATAAAAATCACCACTTAAAAGATAATTGTGCTTTACGTCGCTTCGATAATCCGCCAATTCTTTACGTACCTTCGCAACCGCGCAAAGTCACTTCTGCGAAAGAATTGGAACAAGAGTGACAACGACGGCCGATGACTCCGCTTCTGCATTTGCATTGACCCGTTATTGAATTGCATTGTTTCGAAAAAGATCCCGTCAGGTAACAGTTACAATCGTAGCAAATTTCATCGTCCAAAGGACGGTAATGATTCTCCTACAAACCAAAAACCACGTCACTAAATCACAAAATCCGATTCCCAACGATCATACCTTGCAATAGCATTCGCCCGTGGTTTTATTACAATCGGCGTCGTATCCTTTATCCACCTCGCATTTGCAGGGACCACAAATCGGTGCCCCGTACCAGTTAGTGGGGCAAGACTGGTTCACTTCCTCTTCGCAATGCTCGCCACCGTGTTGCGCGCTGCAATAACACGTATATCCGGACTTTGTTTTCGTTCTTCGACAAGTTCCGCCGTTTAAACACGGGTTGTGCCGACAAATGTCGGTGCAGTGGTCTCCAAAATATCCTGGCAGACAAGTGCATTTAGGAACACCAAACACGTCCACGCATTTACTGCTCATTGGACACGGATTTGATAAACACGAATTGACTTCGGGGCAGCCTTCAACAACATTCTTCTCGTCGACCGGCCGCAACCAAGAACTAGTTCTATTCCCAACTCGTATGTCCTGAAATTGTAAGTGTTGAATGGTAAATGGAAGGAAAATCTAGAAATTCTATACAGGTTACAAGTTATACAAGTTATGTACTTTGAGGCATCCTTTGAAATTGAGTGGGTTGTTGTTTGGTTCCGAAGATTCGATTCCTCCTACGACTACTTTTCCTAAGTACTGACCCGCCACTTGGGAATCAAACTCTCCGACTTTCTAGACTCGAAGGAAATTCGTTTTTGTTTTAGATTTATGTTCGAGGTTTGATTTAAATAAATTTCGTACTTCGTAGTTGCCGTAATCTAAAGTTAACCAGACGCCTTCGGTGGTCCATTTGACTTCGATGTTGTGCCACTGTCCGTCGCTTATTTTCACTTGGTCTAAAACCAACCATTCGGAGTTAACTCGGTACCGGACATGACCGTTTACCAACTAGAAATAAAAAAGAAGTGTTGTGGTTACATTTTGATTATTGCCGATTTAAAATTTATCAAATTTAATAGAAATTAAACAAAGCCTTTTCTAATTTCTTAAATTTTATCAAAAACTTATCAAATTTAATAAAATTTGTCAAAATCTTTATGAAAATTCATGAAATTTGTCAAAATCTTTATGAAAATTCATGAAATTTGTCAAAAACATTATAAAAATTCATAAAATTTGTAAAAATCTTTATAAAGTTCATGAAATTTGTCAAAATCTTTATGAAAATTCATGAAATTTGTCAAAATCTTTATGAAATTTAATGAAATTTGTCAAAATCTTTATAAAAATTTATGAAATTTGTCAAAATCTTTATAAAAATTCATGAAATTTGTCAAAATCTTTATGAAAATTTATGAAATTTGTCAAAATCTTAATGAAATTGAATGAAATTTGTCAAAATCTCAAACATTCAAGAAATTAGTCCAATTGAAGAAAAAAGAATTTATAAATTTTCCAAATTTTAGATATTAATCTGTTCCAATAATTTCAAAAAGCACTCTTGCATGTCCCAAATGGGAACATTAATTACTTGTTACGCTTTTCTGAGTAAACACAACTAATCACACAATACAACTGCACCTGCTCAACACACCACCCTTACCCACTGGACTCAATGAGAAAACACAGTGCAGCTAAAAAAAACAGTTACCAAATTCACTCAAAAATAATAACACCACAAACCTCTAACACTGCTTCTCCAGACTGTCTTATCTGTATACGCATGACGAGCGAATCGACTTGCCACGTACGTAACGACAAATTTGTGCTCCATGGAAGTTGAATAACCCGCACGTTCGAATGAAAAATCAAAAAGCTCTGTCCACTGAAGTATTTCTGCGGCTCGATACCTTAAAAGTAATCACAAAAATTCAGACAACACTCAACAACGAATTTAACCAATAACTTAAATAATTAATGCTTAGAAAAAAAAATGGCTGTACAAATTGTCACAAATTTACCATTATCCAAATCCTCCATAAGATCTGGACAGCATAAAAATATACACCATTTTTAATCAAATAACACGATTAAATTTCTTTAAATCTTTATCTAAAACTTACCTTCGCTACAATCTTTACCCCCATATCCTTTCGGACAATCGCACAAAAACCGTCCCCACACTTCCCGACACGTGCCGCCATTTTTGCACGGATGATGTGCGCAGAACTGTCTGCGCTCGGGACAACCGGCCATCGTGCCGTTATCGGCAACATGACTTTAAAAAAACAAGAGAAAATAGTTAACGGAATGTTTAAAACGTTTAGTTTTGAATAGCTTACGCGTTTAAGTCGATAAACTGATTATCGATGTACAGATCTTTGAGACAGCCGTCGAAATCTTTGTGCGTGACTTGGAAATCGGAGGGAACGGATGGAAGACCGCCCAATTGTAACGGACCCGTCAGATCCAGAAACCGATGGCAAGTGGACGTTGGATCACTGCATCGGGGCTCCAGGTTGTGGGTTGTGACGTTGGCGCAATTGTAGTGGCCGAGTTCGTGGTCAAATAAAATGGCGACGAGAGAATCGCATTTGTCCAGGCTCAGTGTCGCCTTCTGTTAAATATGGAGATCGTGTTTAGTTTCTACTAAAATAAATGTGGTCGGGAGTTATTCGACGACTCGTTCAATTTAAGGGTAAATAAATAAAGACATTAGTTTGTCTTGTGGTTGTCAACTCCAAGAATAACACCAACAGGTGCAGCAGTGAAGTAACAACTAATCAGTGGACTCCCGCATGAATGTACGCATTGGGCCACTTAAAGATTATTTGAAAAGACAAATTTCAATAAATTTGGTAAGTTTAAGTTTATTTTTGATATTTTTTGAGAAATTTCATTTAATTTTTGATATTTTGTGATAAATTTTATACGAATTTCGTGTGTCTCCGCTGTTGCACGTTGCACCTGTTGCGCTTTCATTAGTCGTGCCTGTTGACGTCACCCTGAATAGAACATCGCTTAATGTAGTCGCTTTACCCGGTTGTAGTAAACTATTTCCACGGTATGCCATTCTCCATCACTGACACCATTGGGAAGACTCGTTTTAACTCTAGAAACGTCAGTCCCCAATGAAAATGAAAACTGCACATCTCCGTTGATTATTTCCAATGCAATAAAATCGTGCTTTTCATTGTATCGGCCATTGTACAATAACAAACCATTTTTCGAACGTGTAGAAAAACTGAAAATATTTAAAATCAGAATAAAAATTTAAAAAAAATAAACCTAAAAAAAAAAATCACCTCATTCTAATATTCAATCTATGGCGTTGGCGTAAAGCCGGGAACGTTAGAAACGACGCTTGGATGAACCTTCGTGCCGTCAACTCGCAAAGGCGCGTGTGGAACGAGTAGAACGGACAATTCTCGCATATGAACCCGCCCTGAATTAGTTTAGCACAATTGGAGCCTCCTCGACAAACATTTGTACCGCAAGATCCTGCATTCATATCAACCTCGCAATTCTTTCCTAAAACATTCAACGAATCAGCCGTCAAAGAACCACGTACGCCATTTCGGCAATTACCGGTAAATCCTTCGTTACACGCGCAAGTGTAACCGCCTTCCCTCTGCACGCACGACCCGTTTTGCCCGCACGGGTTCGAATAACACAGATTTACTTCGCTGTCGCACAAATAATGTTTTTGCATTCCTGAAAATATAAATCTCAAATAAATAAACGCTCAAAATCGCAACGACAAACCATGATTACCTGTAAAACCAGGCGGACAAGTGCATGCAAAAGTGTTGACGGGATAGATGGGACGAAAGAGAATAGTATTGGACGAAATGAAGCCGGACGCGTTGCCAAACTTCAAAACAGACATGCATTCCTCGAAATAGGGACAGGGTTCGCGAACACACAGATTGTCATCGAAAGGCAAGACCTAATTGTAGGATTCAATCGGATTAGTTCGACACGACATGCACTTTTGCTGGGAGACTCACTTTGACCGTCGACAACTTGGCTAGAATAGCTCTGTTGAGGTAAACTTTTTCCATCAGATATTGTGGACTGTAAAAGTAGTCCTCGGGGTTATCCGACTTCTTTACCGAAAAGCTAACGTTTAAGATTCTCGCGTCTACGTCGGTGTCATCCTGCGAATATTTTTAAGTTAAATAAATGGGAAAAAATATATCTTGATGATAATAATAGTGTTTACCAAAATGTTAAAAATGTAAATGTTTTCTTTGGGACATGGTATGATAGCGGCTAAACCTTCGATAAAAAAGTTATATAAAGGCGATAAGAATCCTTCTTGCGACATTTCGTTTAGCCGAACTGTCACGCTGTTGTAAAGCATTGCATCGGTTACTAATAATACGGTAAGGCCACATTCAGCCCCAACTTCATTTATGCCATCTGAAAATAAAGAATAAATTCGTGTTTTTAGTTATTTATAGTTGTTTTATGTCACTTTTAAGCATTTTTAGGTCATTTTTAGTCATCTTTAGCCATTTTTAGTCATTTTAACTCATTTTAGGTCATCATAATTAATTTTTTTTTTAAGTTATACTTGTAGAATAAGATTATAAATTGCATAAAACTAATGTAAAATCAGCAAAGAAATAAAAAAACAACTGTATTAAGGATAAAATATATGTAACAGCGAAATAAAAGCCGATATCGTTAGGAATCGGCGAGATCTGCATTGCTAATATTACATATTATTTTAGATTATGTAATTATGTTATCAAATTTATTTATAATTTCTTTTATATCAGCAAATCTCCATCTTTGTTTATCATATTATTAATATTTATTTTTTTAGGTTTTTACAGTGAAATCAATTTTCACTGATGAATCACTGCACTGGGATGAATTTGCAGCATACAAATTATATCGACTTTTTAATGGTTGCGACTCCACGCAAAAATTCACAAACCCAACAACAAAAAAAGCATTGTTTACAAAATTTTAAGTAGGAAGTTTGAAATGCTAATATCCACAGAACCTGATTTTTAATTTACTTTTTTTTACTCTTTGCTTAAATCACTTTAAATTCCTTCTCCAGGATATTCCAAGATAAAAATAAATTACTTTTTAATGACACCAAAAATTATTTCAACATTTTTCTCAAGACACTGGTGGAACTAGATTCCTCAGCAGGAGAATGTAAGGTCTTAGAAAATCGAAGGGACAAGAAATAGGTTAAGAGCCAATCAGCTTCATCTCCTAATGTACGTGACCCTACTATTGACATTGACGAGTGTGGAAATATTGATTTGCTAGAGAGGCCACCAATTCATGGCCTGTGTGTCACACAGGGTTCTTCCAAATCCAAATTGCTGAGAAAATGAAATTCAGTTTCAATAACAATTTCTAGAGGTCAATGCCATTAAATTTGCTTAAATTTACTACAACGTTAAAAATAAAAATAAAAAATAAATAAAAATAAAAGAAAAAAAATTAAAAAAAATTAAAACTTTTTTCCTTCCTTTATGTAGTGACAAAATAAATTATTAACTTTTTTAGTCCTTTAAATTTAGCCAGGCATGTTTCATTCACATTTCCCGCTTTATCCTTGTTCTTATTCACCCACCCATAAAATCATATATTTACATGCTTTTTAATTAAACATAAACAACCATGCAATTCATTTTGAAATTACTTTTTCAATGTTTGCCCATTCAGCCAATATCATTACCCTATCAATAAATTTACATAAAACATTTAACCTTCTACACATGTGTTCATTTTTCTAAATTCTTTTTACCACATAGTGCGCCATAATAAACTCATCAAGCGTAGTATGCACATTCATAAAGTCATTTAGACTAAACTGCTTGTGAACACATTTCTGCCTACTGTTTAATTTATGCAGGTGGCAGTTCCAAAACAGCTTCTGCAGCTGTTGGATTTTGCACACTGAGGCCCCATGACAACTAAATGCAATTTTCTGGTTCTTTGAGACATTAAAGTTAAAAGCACCCTAAATATTTCAAAGAATTAAATGGTAGAAATGCTCTCTTGAGTAAAACCACATATTAAAATGGCGACAATGATGGCATAAATTCGGATTGTAGTCAAGCAGCAAAGTGCATGACAATATTAAAAGCAGTTCCCCATTTAATTCACACTGGGAGAAAAAAACATAATTACAGTGTAAACAATTTTCCGACATCGATGACATTATCATAAATTAGAGCCAATAAAATTCCTTCCGTGTAGAGATCCCTTCGGTTCAAAAATATATTATACAGTGCACAGTCGTTATACTAAACGGAAACTAACACTTTTTATAACGAGGCTCGACCAATTTCAACGCTAATTCTTCACCGGTGAACTATACTAACCTGAAACACTAACTTCCATGGCTGCGTGAATGTGAACATTCGTGTTCAGATTCCGACTGAGTTTAATCTCTCCGGTTGTCGTGTTGAGCAGCAACAAATTGGCATTATTCCCAGACACGAAGCGATAAGTCAAATTATCGCTAACGTCGGCGTCAAACGCCGGAACCCTCCCGATCACATCGGTGGGAAAGTGATTCTTAAAGTTATTGAACACTATCCGAAAACTCTCCAAAACGGGCGCATTGTCGTTCACATCCTGAATCCAAACCTCGACGTTGGCTTCATTTTGTAACGGAGGCGAAGCCGCTCGGATGACCAACTCAAACTTCTTCTTCGGCGATTCGTAATCCAGTTCGACTCTGGAAGTAAGTTCGGCCACGTCACCCCGAGTCGTCAAGACGAAAGCACCCGCATCGGGTCCCCCCGCAATGCTGTAAATGATATCGGCATTTGAACCTTCGTCCGGATCGACGGCCCGTATTTCGCCGATGGTCGATCCTATGGGACTGTTTTCGGCCACAAACAGTTTAAAGCGGTCCGTTGCAAACTTGGGAGGATTATCGTTGACATCGTCCACATTTATCGTTATGTTCACCGCGGACTGGAGCGCCGGACTTCCTCTGTCCACCGCAAACGCCTTCAACGAGTACTGCGGGGTCGTTTCCCTGTCCAAAAGCCTCTCTATTCGGATTATCCCCGAAGTGGGATCGATGTTGAAGAACCCGTTGCCGTCGTTGCCGCCAACAAAAGTATATCGTATTCGTCCGTTGAGTCCCTGGTCTTCGTCCACGGCCGACAGTTGCAGAATGCTCGTCCCGATCAGCGCATCCTCGCGAATATCTCCGACATAACTACTTTCGCCGAACTTTGGCGGATTGTCGTTGACGTCCAAAACCACGATTTCGACGTCCGTAGTGTCGGATAACGGCGGAATGCCGTGGTCCTGCGCAGTCACGGTTACGGTATATCCCGCCTTGGTCTCCCTGTCGAGCTCCTTCACGGTCACGATGGCTCCGGACACCGGGTTGATTTCAAACTCGCCGACTTCGTCCATAGTGTACGTTATCCGCGCATTCTCGCCAACGTCGCCATCGCTCGCCAACATCACCAACACGGTAGTTCCCACCGGCACGTCCTCCAGAACGGTGACCGAGTACGGAGTGGGCTCGAACATCGGTCGGTGAGTGTTCGCATCCGTCACGTTAATCTTGACCAAAGCGTTGGCGGATCTTCCGCCGGCATCGACGGCCGTGACGGTCAACTCGAAATACTTCTCCATTTTGTAATCCAGCGGCTGGGCGATCGAAATGAGCCCCAAACCCGATTGGCTGTTCATGTTAAACCTTCCCCTGCTGTTCCCGTCCGTTATCTGGTACGTCAGTTTGGGGCTTTCGTCCAAATCCGTCGCCGTCACGCTCACCACCGAAGTTCCCGGCGGATCGGTCTCCGAAATGATCGCCTCGTACGCCTTGGGTTCGAAAACCGGATCGTTGTCGTTGATGTCGTGCACAACTATCGTGACGGACGCCGTGGACGTCTTCGCCGGGGTTCCGTGATCCGATGCTTCCACGATAAACTCGTACGACCCCCTCTCCTCCCTATCCACCTCCCTCACCGTGCCGATCCACCCGGTCTTACCATCGATCCCAATGGGCATGTTCTCGGGGCCATTCTTGATAGCGTACGTTATTTCCGCATTTTCGCCGTCATCCGCGTCGTACGCCTGAACGCGCACTATATTAGTCCCGACCGGCACGTTTTCCGTAACGGACTCCTGGAATACTGTCGTGTAAAACTTCGGCTCGTTGTCGTTCACGTCCTGAACGTTCACCAAAACCTGAGTGGTGTTCGAGCGCGACGGGGATCCGCTGTCCTGGGCGCGGACTATCAGCCGGTAACTCTTCATGCTTTCGTAGTCCAGCGGCGACAGTATTCTAATGTGTCCGTTAGCGCCATCGATCGTGAAGTGACCCTGCGTGTTCCCGCCGATTATGGAATACCGGATGACGCTGTTCGCCCCGATGTCTCTATCCGTCGCATTGACCACCGCCACGACCGGGTTTTTCATCCAATCGACGTCTTCGGGCACCAGCACGCTGTAAGTGCGCCGACTGAACTGCGGGTAGTTGTCGTTGTCGTCCAAAACCGACACCGACACCGTCGCCGTCGCGCTCTTCCTGTTGGCCAAGTGCGCCTGATCGCTGGCCAGAACCAGCACTTTGTAATGGTCAGTCCTTTCCCTGTCCAAAGGCAGATGCGTCGTCAGAATGCCGCTGCGCGAATCGATGCGGAAAGCCTCGTTCGCGCCGTTCAAGTTCAAAATGCTGTAAATGATGTCCGCGTTCAGTCCGCCGTCGTGGTCGGTCGCTCTGACCGTCACGACGGTCGACCCGACCGAAACGCTCTCCCTCACGCTCGTCTCGTACGTTTCCTGCTCGAACACGGGCGGATGATCGTTCTCGTCGACCACGTTGATCTGCAGCGTGGTGGTCGCCGACAGCGGCGGGTCGCCATTGTCCACGGCCACGATGCGAAAAACGTGCATGTCCATGTACTCCCGGTCCAGCTTGACCGTCGTCGTGACCACGGCCGAATTCTCGTCTATTTTGAACATGTTTTGGCTGCGCGTGTCCATGAACGCCTGCATGGAATACGTGATCGGGTCGTGGTTCGGGTCCGACGCCGTCACGGTCGTCACGACCAACCCCTTGTCGTTCTCCTCGGGCACGTGCGCCGTGTACTGCACGCTGTCGAAGTACGGCGATTTGTTCTCGAACGTCCGCCGCAGTCGCACCATCACTTTCCGCCGCTGCACGTTGTTGTCGAAGTTGTCCACGCCGGTCGGATGGAACAGAACGACCAGAGCGTGATCCGACCACGCCGCGCCGCACTTGAGTCTGAACCTCACTCCGATCTTCCAGCTGTCCTCGTGGCCGCACCAGTCGACGGCCGAGACGAGGTCGCCGCCGCTGCGCTCCACCTTGAAGCGAATGTCGTCCGGGTTTTCGTAGAACACGGAGCAGTTGGCGACGCCGCGCGGCAAAATCCCGTTCAAATTGAGCACCAACTGGCTGCGTCTGAAGCACATGCCGACGACCTCGAGCCTGCGCACGGCCACGGTCACGATGACGGGATCGATCACGTTTCGCGGCGGATTTACGGAGGCGTATTTGCGCCGGCAATTCCCGCCCGCGAAGCTGAGCTCGACGGGGCTCGACGTGTAATCGATCATCTGCAGCGGCGAGTCGTGCTTGATTTTCTCCCTCGATTCGACGTACACGACCAGTTTCGCGCACACGAGCGGCGTCGCCAGACTCAGTATGCCCGTGCTCGCGTTTACATGCACGACTTGATGCGCATAACTCATGGTGCGGTGATTGTCGAATTTGTAGCTCCGCTGCCCGCCTAAGCTGGCGTCAAAAAGCGGCGAACCGGGCGTGGTGTTTAGCACCGGCACCGTGAAAAACGAGTGGACGATGGGGATTGATGAGAGAAGCAACACGAGTACCATTGGGCTGGCCATATTGGGGCCGCGGGCGGCTGCGAGGCATCGGGCCGGTTGCGCGGCCACCATCATCCGTCGCGATCGCGCTGCGTGTCGGCGTCTCCTGCAGCGACGTTCGGTGTTGCTCGGTTGCGGCTGGATGAGCGGACGAGCATGTTTGGGGCTCGAGATGTTGGCTCGTTGTTGTTGGAGTCACATTCCGGCTAGAGCCATTGCGCCGCGGCCTGCGCTGTCAAAAGTACAAGGTTAATAGACGAGGTGTGGGGAAAAAATGCAAGGTCAAATTATTCGTGATCGCACAGGTGAAGCGATGTTAGGTGACGTCATGGGGGAGCTCGAGGGATGATTGGTCAAAGAGAGGTTGATTGCTCGTTTGGATTGATTTTTCGTTTCGTTTTGTTTTGGTGGGTCGTTTTTTTGGGGGTTTTATTTTTATTTTGGTGGTTTTTGTTTTGGTTTGGGTGGTATGGGTGGAAATTGTTTGGGTTTTGGTTTAGGTGAATTCATTTGTTTGTTTTTTGGACCGTTGGGACTGTTGGCGCCATCTGTGTTCGGTTGTTTCGGGACTTGTTTTATTGATTTGAGTAGTGAGGTGGGAGAGGTGATAGGGGAAAACATAATACGGAGTAGAAGAATATATTTAGATGAATTTCATCTAATTTCGATACAATTTGGGGCTTGTTTGCCGCTTTCAACGTCAAATTGTGATCTTTTCCCATCTAATAAAGACTATTTTCCGTCTAAAAACGCTTTTTCTACTACTTTGTTGCATTTTAGCATCGAAAAAATAGATTTTTCTACAAAGAAAAAATATTTTTTTTGCATCAAAACATAGAAAAAAAATGGATTTTTGCATCAAAAAATGGATTTTTTGCATCGAAAAATGGATTTTTGCATCGAAAAATGGATTTTTGCATCGAAAAATGGATTTTTGCATCGAAAAATGGATTTTTGCATCGAAAAATGGATTTTTGCATCGAAAAATGGATTTTTGCATCGAAAAATGGATTTTTGCATCGAAAAATGGATTTTTGCATCGAAAAATGGATTTTTGCATCGAAAAATGGATTTTTGCATCGAAAAATGGATTTTTGTGAGCATAAAAATGTTATTACTTACAAGTCTGGTTATGTTTTAAAAAAGTTACTGTCATGGCACCATGAATGATATTTGCATCCAATTCCTACAGAATAACACAAAGGTGTTATCACATGTCAGGCAGCTTTTAACATTTTTTAAAGCATATGATAATACTGACGATTTTCACCACTTACATCTGCCGGGTGAAGGTTTTGTTAAATGTCTCGAGATGTGTGACAATCTGCTTAACGAAAATTTTGCTAAAGTTATTGAAAAAGAAAATATTTCACAGACTGTGTACCTTAACAAATAACCAATCTGTTGTTGTATTCCCTTCAACCTGCAAAAATGCAAAATTATTTGTAATGTGTTTATTTTATATGATCAAAATTCATAAGAAGTTAAAAGAAATTAATGGATAAATGAGGAATGTTAAAAATAAGAAAAGGAAATATTTAAAAATTACTAGTCAGTAAATAAATACATAGTTTAGCAAACACATCATTGAGTAGTTAATTTTTTTAGCTCCATTTGAACCACATCGAAGCTTCGAAGAAAAATTAGAAGCCATTCCCTCCTTGTTTCGTTGCTTGTTGCCACAGAATCACCATCGCCGCCGCTGGTCACGCTGCAGTCGCTGTGACACAACAATCACTTCAGTAAACATCAAAGCCGGTGGGCGGAGTGGCCATTCTGTGGTTTCGTCATCGGACAAAGAATATGGATACTTGCAACAAACGAATATATCCAATGCGGCGATCCGGGTCTTACTATTTAATATTTAGAATAAATACCAAATAATTACCGTTGAGATGCCGTATAGGACTTCTACTCAGCGGCCAAGTTTGTCTAGGGGAAATGATTTTAACACATTAAAAATATTAAGAGAAAATCGATTTAATTGTGCAATTAAATAATAACACAATGAAACTGGCAAAATGTCTTCTTTAACACAACGGTTTGGGTCGGCTCCAAAGATGGCGTCGCGTGAGCAACGATTTTGGCAGAGCAAGCTCGACACCAAAATCTACCTCGAAATTCACCCTAATTTCCGCGGAGCACGCTCGACACGGAAATTAGTCTAACACAATTGTTCTTGTGGAGCAAGCTCGACACAAGAATCCTCAATTGACAGAGCAAGCTCAATGTCAATTCACACAGCGAATAATAGCTTTCATCACACTTAGTAATCAAAGCAAGAAGGCTATTCTGTACAAATAAGACTTCAAAGATTACCGGGCCGTCAACTCTGACGGGTCCAAAAGCTATGAAAAGTGGGAAGTAGCCGCCGTGTGTTGTGGAAGAACCATTTCCAAAGTTTTAAATGGAAATGGAAATGCCATTTGTTGCCAGCAAGTCGGAGTATTTTTCTTTTCTAATTTTGTTAAATTGAGGTCTGTTTTCTCATTTTCTTGAAGGTTTAGTTCCTGAATTCTAAAAATAAGTTTCTAAACGAATACCTATTGCCTTGATTCAAATTTTAACTGTGTTATTTTGTGTATTCATTAACAAGTTTTCATTATTTTGTGGTATTAGTTTATATTATTCATGTATTTTTATGCAGTTGTAATTTTGAATTTGTTCCAGTTGACTCTGCGTGCTTTCTGATTGGTTGTTCTCAATCTAGAACAAGAATCCCTTTTTTTAAGCGTTTTTTAAGTGTTTCTCAACATGGTTACCATTACATTTATTGTTCTTTTGATTCTTGTGATCTCATTGATGTATTTCATTTCATTTTTATTGCTGGTTTTGTGTTTTGCCAAGCTTAATGCAATTTTTTGTTCCTCTGTTGCTTGGCAACGATTCAGTGCTAAGTTGTTATTTTTTCGTTTTTATGCTTTGCCCGTGCGAGTATATTGTTACTGCGCATGGTCTCTTTTAGTTTAACCAACTTCGAATCAGTTCTACAACTGTTGTTGAAGAATAAAGTTCATGTGTTTTGTTCTCCTTGCTTGTTTTAATTTTGACATGCGAGTAGTTACCCTTTTTCTACCCAAATTCAACAATGCCGCCACTGACTGGATTGCTGCTCGTATGCTCCATCATTTTTGTTTCTCATCGTTTCGAGGTAAAACGAGAGTTTTTACCGAGTTCATCGCTACGCGCCAGTTTAACTGCATTACCATTCGAGGCGGAAGTCAAAGGAATCCGCCTGGCACTGCAGCACGTCATAGACTGCAATCACGAAAAAGTATTCATTTATACAGATTGCTTAGACGCGCTGGAGAGTCTGAGTTCGCACAAACCTGAAGTGTCATTACTCATAGATTTACTATTTTATGCTAAACAGGTCGGTTGTGACGTTCGTTTCTGTTTGACACCTAGCCACAAAAGTATCCTGGAAAACGAGGAGGCAGACGAGGCGGCAAGATCTGCACGGTAAGTTAAGGACGATTAATTACATAATTTTACATTTTTTTTTGTTTTTTTCAGAGACAAACAGAAACGTTTCTTAGGTGATAAAAGGCTTTTCTACCATTTTTCTCCTGTGATGGTTGGGACCTTGCCGTGGTACAGAAGCTTATTAATACTAACTCCCTCGCTTGCAGATGGCCGCTCCCCCTCTTTGCGCCTATTCGGTCGTCAGGTTCGCACGACCTTTGGCATCAGACTGTCCATCACTGGACTCCCATCCAGGCATCTCCACAGCAGTGGCCAGACGATCATGCGTCCAAATGCCGGGCTATACCAACACATGCCCTCGTGTGGTATCGATCATTTGTGAGCAATATGCCAAAATGGCTCACCGCCGAGGTCATGGCTAGAAGGGGTCAAGTTGTTTACGAATTGAGGACACCGAGTGGTGCCATAGTAATCAGGCATTTGAATCATTTACATAAATATAGGGGGGAGAGTGTTCCCGGCTCCTCGGCTAGCCAGGCTGATGAGCAGCTTGTCGCGCGACCTGTAACAAATAACCAAGTCATTAGTGTCGCATCAGCGGACTTGCCCTATACTCACTTAGTTAGTCTGCCGAGGGCTGTTCTTGTCCGACCGGCTCCAGAGTCCCCCATGCTCACCCCTCCTCCACTTCGCATGGTCACTCCTCCTGTGCCCTCGTCTTTAATTGGTTCTGCACAGTTGCCTCTACCTTTAGCGGTATCTCCGCCACCACTTGCAGGGCAGGCAGTCATCACCCCTGTATCTCTGGGTGCCGAACCCCTTCTCCCACCATTGCGTTTAACATTCGCATCATCTTCATCTACATCGTCTCGTCACCATCATCCTCTCCATCTCCACAGATGGCGACAGCTCATGTCGGTTCATCGGGCGTGCCTCGCTCCGTTGTGGTCAACTTTGGTGCCAGAACTACACCGCCTCCTATGGACCCAAGAGACTTGGCTCAGTGGTTAACTGCGGTCATTGCGGCTCGTGTACTTGCTGTGAGCCTTCCAGCTGCCACACCCGTTCCCAGATATCCACAACGCAATAGGAACCCACTGGACCGCCTTGGGGATTTTGAATATGCACCATTGAAGAAAAAGAAGAGATAGCGGTAAGGGATGTTACATATCGCATGTCGCCATTTATTTCCACACTTTTGAACAATACAAATCTCACCATTGTATCGTGAGTTGCTAGGTTATGACTGCCTAGCAACATACTGCACTCTTATGTAATAAAGCAATTAGTCGACTCTCAAAAATCATTCGTGTCAGTCATGTCTTTTCCCATTGGCCATTAGGCCTAGCAATGGACATTCCATGACGGCCATATTTCTTTATGGCCCGAATCCAACCTCCACAAACTCATTAAAAAAAGGAATCGTTTATTTCATTTTATTTCATTTTGTTTCATTTTGGTTTTCGACAACAACTAATTCTTGAGGCCAGGGCGATCCCAGGGGCCCAGGTTGTCCAGGTGGCTGGGGTTATGGCCAGGCCCATTGTATTCAAGCCGCGTCGCACCCTACGATTCAGGAGATTTCCTTTAATATATGAACAGTACGTCACCGATGATCACCGTATTCGAATATACTGAACCTATAGAGAAATATCAGCAGAAAGACAAGGACGAAGACGACAAACAGAAACGTTCCTTAGGTGTTAAAAGGCTTTTCTACAATTTTTCTTCTGCGATGGTTGGGACCTTGCCATGGTACAGGAGCTTATTAATACTAACACCAACGAAATTATTCATGTATTTTTTGTTGCATTTGTAATTATTCGATACGGCATCGACCAAGTGACAAGAAAGTCGGTCAAGCCATACGTGGCGGAAAGTTAGACAACGTCGTTCGGGTGTCATCAATGTGGTGCACGGCGATGGTAAAGTAAAAATAGACTTAATTTTTATTACTTATTAATCAACCCTCGGTCGCGCCACGACCACTTCACAACGCGTTCGTGACTCATGCTAACTTTTCCACATTCAGCCCACATTACGACACCAGGTGCTGTGTGCCGTTGGCCATCATAAAGTTTATTTGCCTTGTGATTCCAGAGACAATGCAGGACCTGCTGCTTGGTCGAAGGTTTTGCAGGGCCATAGGGTTACGCACCGACTATGAACAGTCTCAATGGTACATGAAAGGGTCTGACAAACGTCGTAGGTCCATGACAATCGTTCAGGGAGACATCGGAGCCTGTGCTTGTGTTTCAATGCCAAGAAAATATCTTGCCAAGATTACACGTTGACATTTGCAAGTTATTTTATTTCATTATAAAATAATTATAAATAATTATAAAATACCAAATTATTTTCTATACTCTAACTTACTCCCATTGGCCGAGTCTCATTACTCATTACTCCTAACTATAGACTGTGTACTACCACCAGGAAAAGTATTTTTTTTTATTATTATAATGATTAAAATAATATAATTTTAATTTTAATTTTATTCTATAATAAAAGGCGCCTGTGGACCCAAAATTAGCGCCCGGCAGTCCCCGAGTCGCTCTCCACTTTGGTCAACTTTTTTCAGTGTTCTGTTTTTTCATTTAATTCAGGTGATCGAACATAAAAAAAAAAATCGTTTTTCTGGTTTTCTTTTTTTCTATAGACTGTGTACTACAGGTACCACCAGGAAAAGTATTTTTTTTATATTTATTATTATAATGATTAAAATGGTGCACGTCACACTCCGGACGCAATAAAGGCACGAACAAGTCAGTCTGAGTCTGGTTTCCTCTTGACTGTCCTAAACGCCGGCAAAAATTGTTTAAGTTCCTCGCACTGTTGTGACAACGTAAAGTAAAGTAAGTTAAGGCTAATTAAGCAATTTTTTAAAAATGTTTTCCATTTTGGCGTTCTTATTTTCTCGCACGTAGCCGTTACTGGACACACATGATTCGTATCATGCAAATGATTTAATTTTAATTTTATTTTTAAGGCGCCTGTGGACCCACAATTTTCTGGTTACTACAATCCCTGGAAACCCAAAAATTTCCGAAACCATTGTCGAATACGACGTGACAAGGTTTTTTCCATTTATAAAATACATTTTTATGCTGTTTTTATTTCAACAAACATGTTTGTTCAGTTTATTGATTGCTTTGCATTCACTGTCACTCAATATAAGTTTTAGTCCTCAGAAAAATACATGGCTTCTCAATCATCCACAAGGAATGCAAGTTGATGTTCAGTCAACCTACAGTCAGCGCACGGTATCTTGATGCTAAATTCGTACTGCGCATCGCATTCTGCGCAGACGATTTTCTAATTCCAGTTGTTATTTAGCAGTGTTAAGCCTATTATTAGGCCTAATAATGCTAAAATAAAGTAAATAAACAACAATAAACTCATCATTAAAAGTAATTCACACAGTATGACCAAAATATTTGTTTTATTTTATCATTGATAGGCCTAATATTAGGCTTAATACTGCTAAATAACAACTGGAATTAGAAAATCGTCTGCGCAGAATGGGATGCGCAGTACGAATTTAGCATCAAGATACCGTGCGCTGACTGTAGTGAGGGGCGAATTGGCAATTACTTTAGAATAGGGGCCTCTATGGAACGGGCCCAAAATTTTTATACTTACTAAATAAAATGCGCTGTTTCCGAAAATGACAGTCAAAAGTGTCAGAAATGAAGTGTTCGGGGCGTTTGAAAGCTCCGGACTACTAAAATTGTAAACAAACCCAAGCAATAACGGAAGCCCAATCTCGATTATATTTGTTTGCGCTTTTGCACACGTTTAGAAGCAGGGACACCCGTCTCGAAATGGCTATGGGAGCAATGCTTGCTTCCCAGGGCCAGGAACTGCCCCAAATGCCGTCATTCAATGACACTAGATACAAACAAACATGGTTTGGGGGCTTTCAGGTGCAGAAGGACACATGTGGGACAAACTGAGAGTTCACTCTAGGTGTCTCCCATCCGAAATTTGCATCCTACTCACGTATGCGTTTTCAACGAAAATGTCCTACGACATGGCGGCCAGAGAGTGCTCGATTCGCGACAGTGTGTTGTCGTCCGCCACAGTGGCGGACTGGTATTCATACTGTCGTGAAACGTGCATGGTTGCCCTTGACTCAAAGTTTGAGTCAGAGAGCAAAATCGGGGGACCCGGGCACGTGGTCGAGATCGACGAGTCAAAGATAGGCCGTCGGAAGTACGAAAGGGGAAGGGTCGTGGAGAGCAGTTGGATCCTGGGGATGATCGAGACGACGGCCAGCGGAAAATTTCAAATAAAAATTTTCCCGAATAACAAGACAGACGCAAAAACCCTCCTCGCCTCGATCCACAAGCACGTAGAAAAAGGCATGAACATCATAAGAGGTTGGTGGAAAGGATACAGCAATCTGGACGAGGAAGGTTTTCAACATTTGACCGTCAACCACTCAACCACTTCGTGGATCCGGACACTTGGGCCAACACGCAGACCATTGAGTCGAACTGGCGGCCACTTAAGAGAAGACTCACCAGGGGTGGGATCAAGGCCGAATACCTCGCCGGTCACCTCTGCGAGTACCTGTGGCTCAAAGACAAGAGCAACCAAGGCGTCGATCCTTTTCAAACGCTTCTGGATGACATCAGGGCCTTGTGTCCAGGAGAACACTAAAAGGAATCGTTTATTTCATTTCATTTAGTTTAGTTTCTTTTTTTTTAATTTTATTTAATTTTACTTCATTTCATTTGATTTTGTTTGATTTTGTTTCATTTTGGTTTACTCAACAACTAATTCTTGAGGCTAGGGCGATCCCAGGGGCCCGGATTGTCCAGGTGGCTGGAGTAATGACCAGGCCCATTGTCTTCACGCCGCGTCGCTCCCTCCGATGATCGCGGTATTGGAATATACCGAACCTACAGAGAAATAACCGCAGAAAGACGAAGACGAAGACAAAGGTCTCTGACATCTGAAGAGAAACTCCAAAACTGAAAAATGAAAAATTTCCATTTCGATCTCTCTTTATCGCTGCACTCGGCCTTTAATATACGTCCCTCACAACTATGTTCAAGTGTATTAGTTCTTTAATTTATTTGTCAAGTACTTAACTTTTAGTCGATTTAATATTTTTATAACATTATGATTTGTTCTGTTCGTAATGATGTGTCATATTTTTGTCCTTAGTCTGGAACCCAGATTGGTTCACTCAGGTTGTTGCTTTTGTGCAATAAGTTGTCCTGCCAAGTTGGCAAGTTCTAGGCAAACTTAAAGAATGCTTCCATAACTTGAACTCACCAAACCATGCAGCATATTACTACAAAACTTGCCATAAATCATAACTTAGTTGTACTGACACTTGAAGAGAAAAAAAAGAATGTTGAACAACTTTGATTACGTTTACAAGTACATAGAGAAATCAAAAGTCCATATTTCTTATTACTTTGGATGAAAAATATATCCTGTTGTTAGTTTAAGTCGTAAACTTTTTTTTTTGAATCTTTATCCTCACAAATACATGTTTAATTAGCTTGTTTAAGTGTTTAAACAAACTCTAAAACGGTTTGGTTGTTTTAAATTTTTATGTTTATGCGTTTTACTATTTGTGAGTTCAGTTTTATATGAATTTAATTATTACTATTAATGCCACCCAAAAACAAGTTGGATACCGATAGATGAAAAAGGGATGATCATTTCAGAGGTTGGAAAACGCCCAAGACTTGTCAAAAAAATTATAGATTCAAATAAATACCTTGTTGATGCTACGTGCGAACAAGTAAGCAAAAGCACGTAAACAAAAACGATTTAAAACTACTGCAACTTGTATTTAAGTTTTGATTAGTACTGGATTGAATCTATATGGGCTCTGCATCCGACCACCCCGACTTTCTGGGCCAGTTTTTCGAGAAGAGGGGCCCATTTCTTGAGTTGTCAACTGGAAGTGAAAGAAGATATACCAGAAACTGCTCTTAGATTTCACTTGCAGAAAATGACATGTCGATCGAGAAAACGCGACATTTTTAATTAATCCAAGATCATGAAAGTGTAGGCTTATATTTGCATCCCGATTTGAAATTTGTCCATGCATCATCTGATGGTAAAATTGTATGCTCGTATAGACTCAATCAGATTCACACAGACAGAATAACAAAAGAAAAAGGAAATGCGGATTGAAACGGTGTCTAATACAAACATGATTGGATGTCTCCTGAGCTTGCTAATGCTACTTTCATTTGGGCTTACAATTCACTCCTGTAAATGCCGCATTCATTCAGGAATGAGGGCTTACAATACACTCTTGTCAATGCCACATTCATGAAAAGAATGCAGGCTTACAAGACAAGCAGATATTGCATTCGTCTGGGAATGTTGTCATACTA
This sequence comes from Strigamia acuminata, assembly GCA_949358305.1. NCBI lineage: Eukaryota > Metazoa > Arthropoda > Chilopoda > Geophilomorpha > Linotaeniidae > Strigamia > Strigamia acuminata. Next base: position 53,087,633 of record OX442314.1, read on the forward strand.
CACAAAACCCAGGAAATAATGTTCAGAAATAGATATTACCGAAATTTGCAATTAACCAGAGCTCTCTTCTGGTTCACTGAGACTGGTGGAGTCGTCAGTTTATCCAGGGGTGACCACGAGGAGGTAGAGAGTTGGATTTTACACCCCCGAAATGAAATGCCCTCAACGAATTGGACGACATCTTAACTGGGCCAATTGTAAATAAACAACTGAGAAAAAAATTAAAATAATCCAGTAAATATTTCAAAAAACCTTTCGAAATTGTTTGAAAAAAAAAATGAGAAAATGTCCCGACAAATTTCAATTTCAACCACACAATTTACCAGAATTTAGAAATCTGTCTCGTTTCTTACCAAAACACAGCAAAAAGGACGTCGGGAACGGCTCTCGATATTTACGAAGAAAAATTGGCAATAATTAAATCAAATTACTGTAAATTAATGGGGGAAAAACCTTCGGGAAAGCAAATAAATCCAACATGTCGGCGTGCCTCCAACGAGCGATGCACCATCGAGACGATTAGGTCTACGGGGTTTATATTCGAGAAAACACGAGTTTCTGATAAAGGTAGAAGCAATCTTCAACTCCTGTTGGCGCCATTTATGTTCGGTAGTTTGAAGATTGCTTCTACCTATATCAGAATCTCGTGTTTTCTCGAATGTAAACCCCGTAGACCTAACCGTCTCGATGGTGCATCGCTCGTTGGAGGCTGGAGGCACGCCGACATGTTGGATTTATTTGCTTTCCCGAAGGTTTTTCCCCATTAATTTACAGTAATTTGATTTAATTATTGCCAATTTTAGTTCGAAAATATCTATAGCCATTCCCGACGTCCTTTTTGCTGTGTTTTGGTAAGAAACGAGACAGATTTCGGATTTCTAAATTCTGGTAAATTGTGTGGTTGAAATTGAAATTTGTCGGACACCTAAAAGGTCAACACTTATAGTTATTTGAAATATTTGCTGGACTATTTTAATTTTTTTCTCAGTTGCTTATTTAAAATTTGTCCAGTTGCGATGTCGCCCATTTCGTTGAAGGCATTTCATTTCGGGGGTGTAAAATCCAACTCTCTACCTCCTCGTGGTCACCCCTGGATAAACTGACGACTCGACCAGTCTCAGTGAACCAGAAGAGAGCTCTGGTCAATTGCTAATTTCGGTAATATCTATTTCTGAACATTATTTCCTGGGTTTTGTGTAGTATGACAACATTCCCAGACGAATGCAATATCTGCTTGTCTTGTAAGCCCGCATTCTTTTCATGAATGTGGCATTGACATGAGTGTATTGTAAGCCCTCATTCCTGAATGTATGCGGCATTTACAGGAGTGCATTGTAAGCGCAAATGATAGTAGCATTAGCAAGCTCAGGAGACACGTTTCAATCCGCATTTCCGTTTTCTTTTGTTATTCTGTCTGTGAATCTGATTCAGTCTGTACGGGCATACAATTTTACCATCAGATGATGCTTGGACAGATTTAAAATCGGGATGCAAATATAAGACTACACTTTCATGATCTTGGATTAATTAAAAATGTCGCGTTTTCTCGATCGACATGTCATTTTCTGCAAGTGAAATTTAAAAGCAGAGCCTATATAAATTCAATCCAGTACTAATCAAAACTTAAATACAAGTTGCAGTAGTTTTAAATCGTTTCAAATGCTAATTGCATCGACAGACTCATAAAAAATATAATCAATAAATCAATTGACAGTCAAGTAAAAATATATTGGGAATTCTTGCTTAAACGCATAAACATAAAAACATAAAACAACCAAACCGTTTTAGAGTGTGTTTAAATATTAAAACAAGCTAATTAAACATTTATTTGTGAGGGTAAAAATTCTAAAAAAAAGTTTGCGACTTAAACTAACAATAGGATATATTTTTCATCCAAAGTAATAAGAAATATACACTTTTGATTCCTCTATATAAACGTAATCAAAGTCGTTCCACATTCTTTTTTTCTCCTCAAGTGTCAGTACAACCGTGGCAAGTTATGTAGTAATATGCTGCATGGTTTGGTGAGTTCAAGTTGTGGAAGCATTCTTTAAGTTTGCCTAGAACTTTCCAACTTGGCAGGACAACTTATTGCACAAAATCAACAACCTGAGTGAACCAATCTGGGTTCGAGACTAAGAACAAAAATATGACACATCATTATGAACAGAACAAATCATAATGTTATAAGAATATTAAAATCGACTAAAAGTGAAGTAATTGACAAATAAATTAAAGAACTAATACACTTGAACGTAGTTGTGAGGGACGTATATTAAAGGCCGAGGGCAGCGAGGATCTATGTGGAGCGCAGCGGAGCATCGATGAAAAGAGAGATCGAAATAAAAAATTTTCATTTTTCAGTTTTGGAGTTTTTCTTCAGAAGTCGGAGACCTTTATCTTCGTCTTCCTCTTTGTCTTTCAGCTGATATTTCTCTATAGGTTTGGTATATTCCAGCACCGCGATCATTGGTGACGTACTTTTCATATATTAAAGGAAATCTCCTGAAGCGGAGGGATCGACTCGGCGTGAAGACAATGGGCCTGGCCATAACCCCTGTCATTTGTACAATCTGGGCCCCTGGGATCGCCCTAGCCTCAAGAATTAGTTGTCGTAAACCAAAATGAAACAAAATGAAACAAAATGAAATACAATGAAATACAATGAAATACAATGACAAAACGAAATAAAATGAAATGAAATGAACGATTCCTTTTAGTGTTCTGGACACAAGGCCCTGATGTCATCCATGAGCGTTTAAAAAGGCTTCTCTTAAGTGGCTGCCAGTTCGACTCAATGGTCTGCGTGTTGGCCTAAGTGTTCGGATCCACGGAGTTATACGAGTGGTTGACGGTCAGATGTTGAAAACCTTCCTCGTCCAGATTGCTGTATCCTTTCTAACAATCTGTTTTGATGGTCGTGCCCTTTTCGACGTGCTTGTGTTGTGGATCAAGGCGAGGAGGGTTCCTGCGTCCCTCTTGTTATTCGGGCAAATTTCCATTCGAAATTTTCCGCTGGCCCCCGTCTTGATCACCCCAGGATCCAACTGCTCTCTACGACCCTTCCCCTTTTGTACTTTCGACGGGCTATCTTTGACTCGTCGATCTCTACCACATGCCCGGGTCCCCCCCAATTTTGTCCTCTGACTCAAACTTTGAGTACGTGTACCGGTAAATGTTGAAAAAATGGACCCAGCAATGACCGGGGCCATTTTGTACGATAGGCGTTGGCATAGGTGCACCAAATGCCCAGTAAGTATTCATTTTCCTAAGATTTTGTTTAAAGAAAATAAGCAAATTTTTAGTCAATAAGACTAAACCTATGTAAATCATTAGGCATTTAGCTTTTCATCATAATTATGAAATGTTTCTGAGAAAAAAAAGAAAAGAATTTATTATTTTTCTGATTACCGTATGCAGTGCAGTGAAACGTCGTACGACATTTTCGTCGAAAACGCGTACATGAGTAGGATGCAAATTTCGGATGGGAAACACCTAGAGTGAACTCCCAGTTTGTCCCACATGCGTCCTTCTGCACCTGAAAGCCCCCAAACCATGTTTGTTTGTATCTAGTGTCATTGACCGACGGCTCTTGGGCAGTTCCTGGCCCTGGGAAGCAAGCGTTGCTCCTATAGCCATTTTGAGACGGGTGTCCCTGCTTCTAAACGTGTGCGAAAGCGCAAACAAATTTAATCGCGGTTGCGCTTCTGCCACTGCTTGGGTTTGTTTACACTTTTAGTAGTCCGGAGCTTTCAAACGCCCGGAACACTTCATTTCCAATTCTTTTCGGAAATAGCACATTTTATTTTTAGGGAGCCAATGAATACGCGTAGGCGGGGAGCCAATGAATGCGCTTGGTCAGGTAAAAACATCTCCAGAAAACCTGCCTCGATTGACCAATCAGCGAGGATCAGACAACAGGAATCAGTCTTCAGCCTTAATTACTAACGTGGTAAAATAATACAAACTTAATTGTCCGGGGGTTCATCGCCCCTCCTCCAATAACTAAACTTAATTGTCCTGATTGCAAAGTTGTGACATGTGCAGATTGCAGGAAATCGGTAATATAAATTATATATTTAGTGTACAATTAATTAGATCTGTAAATTAATCAAATGCAGTGGGAGGTTCAACAAACTAGAATATCTTACAAACAATTCAGAAAAAAAATATAGAAATAGAAATAGAAATATAGAAATATAGAAATATAAAAAAAAGAAAACCGGAAAAACAATTTTTTTTTAATTTGTAATTTTTTGGAATTAATCCTTCCAACCCTGAGATGGGTCATTTTGTGACCCCGTTTTAAAAAAATCATTATTTTTAAAAGAAATAATTTTTTTTTTATCTGATTTTTGGTGACTATTCCTTTGAAACATCACCAGACACTATACCACAGTTGAATTTTTTTTAATTTTTTAAGTTTCTCTATAATTTCAACTCAAAGTTTAACTGGGTCAAAAAAGACCCATCTTAGTCCAAAGGACAAAAATTATGATCATCAGCCGGCTCCGCTAATGTCAATCATGTCCACCACGTCCATATGGCGTTCACTAGTCAATCTAACCCCATTGGCTAGATGTTAGAAATTCCCTAAAACCCGGATTTTGTGCATGCGCAGAATCTGGGTCAAAATATGCCCATCTTAGGGAGTGCAAGGTGGCCAATACTTTCGGGTTGTAAGGGTTAAATGAAAAATAAAGAACACTGAAAAAAAGTTGACCAACGTGGAGAGCGACTCAGGGACTGCCGGGCGCTAATCCTCCCACCGGTGCTTTTTAGAAGATGCAGTTAGTTTGAGTCTTATAAAGTTTAAATTTGCATTTTTTAACCTGAAAAAATAAATTTTAAAAAGCAAATTCAGTGATGGTTTCGGAAATTTTTAGGTTTCCAGGGATTGTAGTAACCAGAAAATAGTGGGTCCACAGGCGCCTTTTATTATAAAATAATTATATTATTTTAATGATTATAATAATCAAAAAATGAGGAAAGAAATATACTTTTCCTGGTGCTAGTACACAGTCTATAGTTAGGAGTAATGAGACTCGGCCAATGGGAGTAAGTTAGAGTATAGAAAATAATTTGGTATTTTATAATTATTTATAATTATTTTATAATAAAATAAAATAACTTGCAAATGTCAGCGTGTAATCTTGGCATTGAAACACAAGCACAGGCTCCGATGTCTCCCTCAACGATTGTCATGGACCTATGATGTTTCAGACCCTTTCAAGTACCATTGAGACAGTTCATAGTCGGTGTGTAATGATACGGCCCTGCAAAAGCTTCGACCTGCAAAAGCAGCAGGTTCTGCACCGTCTCTGGAATCACAAGGCAAATAAACTTTGATGGCCAACGGCACACAGCACCTGGTGTTGTAATATGGGCTGAATGTGGAAAAGTTAGCATGAACCACGAACGCGTCGTGAAATAGTCGTGGCGGGACCGAGGGTTGATTAATAATTAATAAAAATTAAGTCTATTTTTACTTTACCATCGCCGCGCACCACATTGATGACATCGGAACGACGTGGCTTGAATGCAATGGGCCTGGCCATAACCTCAGCCACCTGGACAACCTGGGCCCCTGGGATCGCCCTGGCCTCAAGAATTATTTGTTGTCGTAAACCAAAATGAAACAAAATGAAATAAAATGAAATAAACGATTCCTTTTTTTAATGAGTTTGTGGAGTTTGGATTCGGGCCATAAAGAAGTATGGCCGTCATGGAATGTCCATTGCTAGGCCTAATGGCCAATGGGAAAAGACATGACTGACACGAATGATTTTTGAGAGTGGGAGAAGGGGTTCGGCACCTAGAGGTACAGGGGAGATGACTGCCTGCCCTGCAGGTGGCGGCGGAGATACCGCTAAAGGTAGAGGCAACTGTGGAGAACCAATGAAAGGCAAGGGCACAGGAGTGACCATGCAAAGTGGAGGAGGGGTGAGCATGTGGGGGCTCTGGAGCCGGCCGGACAGGAACAGCCCTGGGCAGACTAACTAAGTGAGTGTAGGGCAAGTCCGCTGATGTGACACTAATGACTTGGTTATTTGTTACAAGGCCCGCGACAAGCTGCTCATCAGCCTGGCTAGCCGAGGAGCCGGGAACACTCTCCCCCCTATATTTACGTAAATGATTCAAATGCCTGATTACTATGGCACCACTCTGTGTCCTCAATTCGTAAACAACTTGACCCCTCCTAGCTATGACATCGACGGTGAGCCACTTTGGCATATTGCTCACAAATGATCGATACCACACGAGGGCATGTGTTGGTATAACCGGGCATGTGGACGCATGATCGTCTGGCCACTGCTGTGGAGATGCCTGGATGGGAGTCCAGTGATGGACAGTCTGATGCCAAAGGTCGCGAACCTGACGATCGAATAGGCGCAAAGAGGAGGAGCGGCCATCTGCACGCGAGGGAGTTAGTATTAATAAGCTTCTGTACCACGGCAAGGTCCCAACCATCACAGTAGAAAAATGGTAGAAAAGCCTTTTATCACCTAAGGAACGTTTCTGTTTGTCTCTGAAAAAAACAAAAAAAAATGTAAAATTGTGTAATTAATCGTCCTTAACTTACCGTGCAGATCTTGCCGCCTCGTCTGCCTCCTCATTTCCCAAGATACCTTTGTGGCTGGGTATCCAACAGAAACAAACGTTACAACCGACCTGTTTAGCCTGAAATAGTAAATCTGTGAGTAATGACACTTCATGTTTGTGCGCACTCAGACACTGCAGCACGTCTAAGCAATCTGTATAAATGAATTCAATGAATACAATGGTGTCTATGACGTGCTGCAGTGCCAGGCGGATTCCTTTGACTTCCGCCTCGAATAGTGTTGCAGTTAAACTGGCGCGTAGCAACGAACTCGGTAAAAACTCTCGTTTTACCTCGAAACAATGAGAAACAAAAATGATGGAGCATACGAGCAGCAATCCAGTCAGTGGCGGCATTGTTGAACTTGGGTAGAAAAAGGGTAACTACTCGCATGTCAAAATTAAAACAAGCGAGGAGAACAAAACACATGAACTTTATTCTTCAACAACAGTTGTAGAACTGATTCGAAGTTGGTTAAACAAAAAGAGACCATGCGCAGTAACAATATACTCGCACGGGCAAAGCATAAAAACGAAAAAATAACAACTTAGCACTGAATCGTTGCCAAGCAACAGAGGAACAAAAAATTGCATTAAGCTTGGCAAAACATGAAACCAGCAATAAAAATGAAATGAAATACATCAATGAGATCACAAGCATCAAAAGAACAATAAATGTAATGGTAACCATGTTGAGAAACACTTAAAAAACGCTCAAAAATGGGAATCTTGTACTAGATTGAGAACAACCAATCAGAAAGCATGCAGCTTCAACTAGAACAAATTCAAAATTACAACTGCATAAAAATACACGAATAATATAAACTAATGTCACAAAATAATGAAAACTTGTTAATGAATACACAAAATAGCACAGTTAAAATTTGAATCAAGGCAACAGGTATTCGTTTAGAAACTTATTTTTAGAATTCAGAAACTAAACCTTCAAGAAAACGAGAAAACAGACCTCAATGTAACAAAATTAGAAAAGAAAAATACTCAGACTTGCTGGCAACAAATGGCGATGCATTTCCATTTAAAACTTTGGAAATGGTTCTTCCACAACACACGGCGGCTGCTTCCCACTTCTCATCGCTTTTGGACCCGTCGGTGTTATTAGTATTCCACAGATTTTGCGGATATTATAATACCGGTATCTGCTGAACTTATGTCCGTTGGCCATTCATCCACTAAAACAGAAGAATCGATTGGTGACAGTTCCTTCCCCTATGGGTTGAAAATCAAAGATCCAAAGATCAAAAAATTAAAACAATATTATTTTGCACAAAGCAATATTGTGAGCTAAGCTTTTGACTTAGCAACAGAATCAGCATCTTTTTGATGTTGCAGCTGGGCGCGAATTGGGGGAGGAGTTTTCATCCCTCCGCGCGTTCCTGACAGACGTTGTGCGCACGAAGCCTAGGCGGTTGTGTTTGATCTTCGTATTTTTTTAGATCTGCGCAGCTTTTCTCAGCAGGATCCAGGGTGAGCCAAATTATTTTGGCACACTCTGATCACTCTTGATTCTGTTTCCAGCAAACTTACATTTGTGTCAAACTTATGCCCATTTGCTAAGTGTGATCTGTGAGAAGTTTTGGAAGTATTAAGACTCGCTGCTGGTTTGTGCCATTTGTACAGAATAGCCCTCTTGCTTTGATTACTAAGTGTGATCAAAGCTATTATTCGCTGTGTGAATTGACATTGAGCTTGTTCTGTCAATTGAGGATTCTTGTGTCGAGCTTGCTCCACAAGAACAACTGTGTGTTAGACGAATTTCTTACACTGCAAGCCCATATCTGTAGCGCCAATGTATGGCTCTTGAATGAAGGCAATATCTATATTGTCCCTGAACATCAGATTTCTGGCCAAGGACGTGGCAATCTGCCCCCTTCCCACATTGAGTTGTATGCATTTTAGAGCGAACACGAGGTATAATCGACCTGCGATTGATAACTCCGCACTCGCATTTCTTCAGTGTTTCCACTGTCGAATCCAGTTGCCGTGATCATCGGGTATCTTTTCTCCGTGGTTTTTAAATTAACTTTAGGTTTGTCAGACAGTATTCCCACTAGACGGTCTCTCATATTCTTATTTTCGCTATCAATCGTGATACGGCCGCTGCGGAGGGGTTGCATCGCCAGAACTACGAAGGTCGTGTCGACTGCGGGGAAAAGGTTCTTTATAGTTTCTTTAGCTATCCTCGGGTCTGCCACACCCTCTATCTCGACCATAGTCGTAAGAGAGGGATCACGACGTGGTCTTGGTCTTGGCCCTATTCTCGTTTGCAGGACCTCGGAATATTGTCGACCGTCTTCATACGTTGTTGCATGTCTCTCTGGCGGCTTATTCATATTTGCCTGCAGTTTTAACTGTTTGACCTCCAGATCGTTATATTTAGCGAGAAGAACGGTGAAACTCCTGGTGATGACGTCTAACTCATCCCTGACCACTGCCTGTTCTTCCTGCATAAAAGTAATCTTAGAGGCCTTTTCCTGAGTCGTAGCTCTTGTAATTTCTTTGATTGAGCCCAAGACTCTGGTAACCAATTCAATTGGGCTGAGTTCGATTCCTAGGTCCGTTGGCGTACCATCCTGGGGGGTCGTTTTTTTCTTAGGTTTTGAGGCGTCGCGCTGATATCCGTCATATCAAAACTGGTTTGAGATTTATATAGTGAGGGGGACCCCAATTCAACTGAAAATGTCTGAGTTTCATTTTGCGTGCTGGGAGGATCTGTAGTTGTCTTGATCTTCATCCAGTTGACTCGGGCTTCTTCCGTTACCTCGTCATACAGATATTTTTCCCGGCTCATCTTCATTGCTTGGTTAGCATGGGGGACAGTAGTGCCCCAATGCCGCAACCGATCCCTCGTGACCTTACAGATCTCCTCAAATGCCCGGGGCCATTTCTCTCTCCAAGCCTGCTGGAGGTTCAACGGTATTCCCTCCAGGGTAACCGGTGGCAGCTGTGTCAGCTGCTGTGGTTGGTGCTGATGTTCTGGTTTCTGCGATTGTATTTGATTTATATTTGCCATAGTAAAGGACTTCAGATTCACCTTCCGCCCGCGCCATCCATCACGGAGCCCAACAAGAGGACGCGTACTGCGCCAGCGCTAGGCAGGAGGTATACCCAGAACGAATCCTGGTTGGCCCTTGCAACCAAAGTCGCTAGCCGATTGGGCGTGCTTGGGTCTAGCACGCCCCCCGTCTAGGAGAAGTGGGGGACAAAGGCGGGGTATTGGCGCAACCGACGCCAGCACCACCCGCTACGAGGGCGCTACCTCAGCCGCCCAGTGCACTTTTTTCCTCCATCACGGGTCGCGAGGCACGGCAAACACTCCGGACAAATCATTGTCATTGGGAAGGAAGGTGGGATGCGGGAAGGAAAGGGGGACCTGCTGGGGGAGGGATCGGAGGAGTAAAGATTTAAATTAGAAGTTCCTCTTAAGGAGCAAAAGTGAAAAGTTTTCAGTGCTTACAATGTAAAATAAAGAATAAAGAGGATAAAATTTAAATAAACTAACTTTCAGGGCTCCCAGTAGAATTAAAACAAATTTCTTATAGAAAAAATAAAATAAAATAAAAATAAAAATAGCCTAACTGGACTAACAAAAATAAAATAACGGTGACCAACTTACAGTGAAATTTAATCACAATAGATCCATGGAGGAATTAGCCGAGAATAAGTAGTGATCATTTGTAGGGGCCAACCCTCAAGTCCAAGGCCCTCACGAAAGGGCAAACAAAACAGATAGTGGCCCTTACCACTCAGCAAATTCATCATCAAAGTGTTATTAAAAGTTTTCAGGGCTTAGATACTCCCCACCCCTCCCAGAACCCTAGGGGGGGCCTCCGAAGAAAGGAGAACCGTGTTGACTGCGGACAAAAGTTTATGTTTAATGTTTACACTTTAGTAATGTAGCCTTGTAAGATTATTAGTATTATTGTTATCATTGATTCTCTCCGGCCCCCACAGAGATGCAGAGGGCCGGCGGCAGAAGTATAAGTTGTTGTAGTTGGTGAAAATGACCCCAAAACCATGAGAAACCTTTATAAAGGTGAAATCAAAGACCTGAAATCTAAATTGGAAGCAATAGGAACCCGCGTCAGTAGCTCAAACCGGCAGTGGGAAACCTGCAAAAACAGCGTACAAAAGTAGAAACTATGAATGCCGAATGCCGAATATAGCAGTAACATGTGTGTATTTGCTGTGACGGCGACCCATCTATGTACAAGGGGCCGCCAATACAGAGTACACTCCGGTAAATGGATTCATCTAAAAGTTAGGGAAGAACTCTATTTGGAAGGGTGGGTAGGGAAGGATTAGGGATTGGGAACAGGATCGTAGGATGCCAGCATCGGAGCAAGCCTGCGGAATGCTTCGATGCTGGTGGCCTCTAGGATGCTGGCTGGATTGGGCCAGCCGGCGGCAGTCCCCAGACACGCTCTCTCTAAGGCAAAGCGAGCGCGAAACCTACTCGTCATCGTGCAGTAAAACAATCGGTGCTCTGCATCATCACAGTCGTCTTCGTCATCCTCACAGTTCGGACCCGTGTTTCTAAGGTTGAACCTATGAAAGTAGGAGTTGAACGGACCATGGCCCGTTATCAGCCAAGTCATGGAAGGTGATAAAACCATGTCCTCTGCGTCATGAATGTACGGTAGGAATTTCCTGGTCCAGGTCCCTTTATCGGAGGATTCCCATAGTTGTTGCCAGTGCTCGTCTTGCTGCAGTCTCCGCCAGCACTTGAAGTAAGAGACCGGAATTATCTCGTATGACGGCACCCTGGCTCTTGCCCGGTTAGCCAGCCTGTCCGCTTCGTCATTGCCCTCATGGTCCTGGTGCGATTTAATCCAACAGAGTCTAACTGGCCAAGCCGTTTCAATAATTCTTAGTCGCTCGTAGCATCCTTTAGCTAGTATATTGGTGCCTCCTCCTGTGGCTATTATGTTCACCGCAGATAGGGAATCCGAAATTATTCTGTATGTTGTTGGGGCAGTTTGTAGCTCCATCCAACACAACGCCATGGTAATGGCCAACAGTTCCGCTTGAAATACTGAGCATCTGCCGTCCAATGCTCTTTCTTCGCTATGAAAGTATTCTCTCTCCTCCGAGCAGCAGACGAAGGCCGCCCCCACAGTTCCTGCCGATTTGGAGCCGTCCGTGTAAATATTAGTTTCCCCAACCCCGGGCAGGTTAGTCCAGTTGTGGTCCACTCCCAGGGAGGGATAAGAGGGATGTAGTCTCCGGCTTGGTAACACTCTTTCCTCCCAATTAATATTGGGGTCCTTCACACTTATGGCCATATGGTATGCCAAAACAGAGGACGGCGCGCAGTTTGCCAGGACATTTAACGCCCTATTGGAGACTGTGTGATGCGCTCCAGTAATGGATAAAAGAAAAATCCGATCTGTGGCATCCAGTCTTCTGGCTGAGTGCGACAACTGCGCCCTATGGCCCCAGGCCTCAGCGGCGTATAGGATCATCGGCACTATTGCCCTACGAAATATTACGATTCTGGCCTTCCTCGCTGTCGTATCTTGATGTTTGCACACAATAAAGACACGTATGCATAGTTGATGTACTCAATATGAACTGAATCATTTTATTCATTTATTAACGCAGGTAAACACCGGCGCCAGGTGTCACCGCGCGCAGCGCCATCTAGTGGCGCAGATATACACTAGGTTACCACATCACTCTTTTTTTCCAAACAATAACATGTAACAACAATCGTTTAAAATAAATAAATTAATTAAAACTAATAACAATTTGAATTATTCACAAAACATTTTTCGTCCAGGCCTGAACTTTCACTTTCTAAACAATCAACTATTTTAGTAAATATTAGTACCGACTCCAATCATATTAAACAACTCTCCTGCGACGTGACGACGTATCATAACCGCCCAAATATTCCGGTGCTCTTCTTTTTCGTTCGGATCTCCTTGGCACGATATTGGGGTCTGGTGCACGTCTCGCTCCACGTCCTACGCCTCTCAATGGTGGCCCAGGCTGCAAATGGGCATTCGGCCTTGGCTGCACTGGTACCGCCTCCACTGGAATGCTGTCGTCGTCCAATGGGAAATATCGTCTAACTTTCGTGATGTTTCTTTTTATAATTCTGCCATCGCTTGATTTTAACAATAAACAATTTCCGTGTTTTCGAAACACCGTCATCAGATCGTGTTCGTATGCGAGGTCGAGCTTGTGCGTTCTTGACTTCGCCACCAAAACTCTATCACCTCGTTGGATGTCGCTTTCTTTGCTCCCACGACGCTGATCCGCATACCGCTTCGATTTTTCTTTTTCCTCGGCGTCTTTCTTTTTTACCAAACGATGTAATTTCCCTTTTTCTTCGATCATCACTTGTGGAATCTTCGTACGCATTTTCCTGTTCGTCATCAATTCGTACGGGGACACACCGGTCGTACGATGCGGCGTACTCCTGTAGGATTGCAAAAATGTCCCCAGTGCCTTTTTCCAGTCACCGCCCTCGACTTCCGCCGACCGGAAAGCCTTGACAAATGACTTATTCAGTCGCTCAACTTGTCCGTTGGCTTGTGGCCAGTATGGAGTGACCCTTCGATGGTGGACTCCATGCTCGATCAAAAAGTCCCTAAAATGTTCCGCCACGAACTGGGGCCCATTATCCGAAGTCAGCGATTCCGGAATTCCCCATCGCTCGAAAACTCGGCGCAACCAAACCGTTATCGCCTCCGACCTCGTCGACTTCAAAATCCTCACCTCAGGAAAACGCGAGTAGTAATCAACAAGAACGACAATTGAATTGCCGTCTTTAAATGGACCGCAAATATCGATCGCGAGCTCCCGCCATGGTCCCTTTGGCAACGGCGTGCTTACGATCGGCTCCGGCTTCTCCGTCGCGCTGCCATGCTGGCAAGCATGACACTGCCGCACCGCGCGCTCGACGTCGCGGTCCAGGCCAGGCCACCAGACCTTCTCACGTAGGCGTTGCTTCGTTCTGACGACGCCTTGGTGACCCTGGTGTCCTAATTCGACCACTTTCCTTCGCAACGAGTCCGGCATCACAATTCGCGGTCCACGAAGCAAAACTCCGTCCTTCATCGCCAATTCGCTACTAATAAGCTGAAATTTTTGAAGATTGTTATTAAATTGAGTCCCATTTTGCAAACATTTATCAATTTCGCGAATAGTTTCGTCTGCTTTCGACGCCAATTCGACTTCTCGTAAAGTCATTGCTTTTGGCAGCGCACTCTCCACCACAAACCGCACATGGCCCTCCGTTCGTCCAAAAACACTTTTTCCTTCTCCGGCGGGCAGCAAACGAGACAGCGCGTCCGCTATGTTCGCGCTGCCCGGCCGGTGACGAATTGTGAACTCAAATGGCTGCAACCTCAGCACCCATCGTTCCATGCGTGCGGATGGCTTCGATCTGGTTCCGTAGATGGTTTCCAGGGCCTTGTGATCTGTTATCAAGAGAAATGGCATGCCAATTAGATACATTCGGAAGCGCTCACAGCCCCAAACGACTGCGAGCCCCTCCTTCTCGGTCTGAGAATAACTACGTTCAACGTCCGACAACGTTCGGCTGGCGAACGCGATGGGTTTCATTTGTCCGTCCGGTTGACGTTGAGTCAGGACGGCGCCGAGACCGACCGGCGACGCGTCGACGACCAATTCCGACTCAGCGTTCTTACGAAAAAATGCAAGCACACTCGAACTGCACAAAAGTCCTTTTAACCGTTCGAATGCTTCATTCTGACGACTTCCCCACTTGAATACAACATCTTTTCGGGCCATTTGTCGCAATGGCTCCGCCTCCGTCGCGAAGTTCGGGATATACCGCGCACAATAATTGACCAAACCTAAAAAACTTCGGATCTCAGTCTCGTTTTTCGGTGCAACAGCGTTTCGCACGGCTTCCACCTTCGATTCTGCGACGGAAATGCCACTTTTCGAGATGACATGTCCGAGAAACGTGACTTTCGACACGCCAAAACAACATTTTTTGAGATTAAGAGTCAAACCACTTCGAGACAGTGTCTCGAGGACCTTTTCCAACCGTTGGTCGTGTTCTTCAACAGTTTTCCCGTGCACGACGATGTCGTCAAGAGAATTCTTTGTGCCTTCGCACTCGGCCAAGATGTTCTGGAGGATCCGTTGATACTCCTCTGGTGCGCTGGCAATCCCAAAGAAAAGTCTCTTGTAGCGGAAAAGTCCCCTGTGAGTGACAAAAACAGTAAAACGTCTCGAATCCGCTTTGAGAGGAATTTGTAAATATACCTGGCGACAATCGAGCTTCGAAATCAATTCTGCGCCATCGATTTCGTCCAGGACCTCCTCCATGGTGGGCAGCGGATGGCGATTCTTCTTTACCGCCTCGTTGACGGCACGCATGTCGAGACACAGCCTAATTGAGCCATCGGGCTTTTTCACGGGCACGACGGGTGAAACCCACTCTGTCGCGCCGGTGACTGGCTCGATGATGTCGGCCTGCAACAAATTGTCTATTTCGATGTCCAGCTGTTTGCGAATGTGGAATGGTATTCTGCGCACCGATTGCGCAACTGGTCGCACGTTCGAGTCCATATACAATTCCAATTCAAACTCTTTGAGTTTTCCAATTCCTTTAAAAACATCTCGAAATTTTGTAATTTGATTGGCCAAGTCCTTCCTTAATTTCCCTAAAGACTCATCGAATAAAGAATCATCATTAGTAATTTCATTCACAATTTCTTCGTCAATTTTCAAAATTCCGAGGTCTTCGGATGTTTTCCGAGATAATAAAGGCATTTTCCCCGACGGCACCACCAAAAATCTCGTAATTATTGATTTCTTAGCGGTTTGCACCTGTGCATTAAATTCACCGCTAACAATCAGCGGTTCCGTCACTCCATACGCAAACAGTCTTGTCTTTGTCGGTGTCAACTTAATTCCTTTCTTTTTCAACAATGTCCAAGTTGTTTGATCCACTGTATTCACAGATGAACCCGAATCAATCAAAAGTTTTACCTCCTGTTGTTCAATTTTCACCGTCACACGTTTGTCCCGTTTCTGCGACGTTATGCAGCATGAATACTCGCTATCGTAGTCGTATTCATTCACGCCGACGTACTGGACACGCTCCTTGCCACGTGCACGACCTCCGGCGCTTTTTAATCTGCAAACTTTTGCAAAATGTCCAATTTTGTGGCAAAAACCGCATTCTTTGTTTTTCGCCATCGTACAATCATTTGCTAAATGGTCCCTGTGGCCACAACGATAACATTCCTTCACCGCTTGGGAATTATCAAAACGTCTGTCGTCCGTATTCTGCGGTTTCGCGTTGAATTTGCGAAAAGTGCCACGCCCACTTTTGCCACGATTCTTAAAAAATGGTTTTTTCTCACCCGTGAGTTGGTTTATGAGGTTTTCCTTGTTGTTTTCCGTTGCCGTACGCTCCATTGCGGTTGCGTGCTGCTCGCTAGCTTCTGATGAACGAGCCAACGTCAACAACTGCTTCAAGGTCAGGTCCGACTCGCGCAACAAGCGCCGCCACAACCCTTTATCGCGGCCTTTTTCTAAGACCTGGTCGACGATCAAATCCTCTTCCAAAACTCCAAACTCGCAGCTTTTAACCAATGTCTTCAATCGGGTCACAAAAGCATCCATCAATTCGGCAGGTTCCTGGGTCTGTTGTCTGAACACATGCCTTTCAAACCTAAGATTTTTCCGCGGGTTGAAATAAACGCCCAAAGCTGCCAAGGTCAAGTCATATGTAACTTTATCTGCGGCGTCAAACGTGTCATAAATGTCCTGCACGTCGGTCCCGGCGAGATGTAGCAACGTGGCTAATTTCTGCGCTTCTCCGACCCTTGCCGCCACTAAATAATACTCAAACGACTTGCTCCACTTTTTCCAGCGATAATCCAAATTCCCCGCCGAAATATCGAAATTTCCCACCGATGGCAAGTTCAAATTGGTGGCCATTCCTGCGCTGAATCACTTTTTCACCGGTGCCACGCCCACTTTAAAACACACTCACAGTACCTGAGTTGCTTGATGTCAAGCGCCGCATTCGATGCGAGTGGATTCACGCTTGGCTTTTAATCCTCGTCGCCATTGTCGTATCTTGATGTTTGCACACAATAAAGACACGTATGCATAGTTGATGTACTCAATATGAACTGAATCATTTTATTCATTTATTAACGCAGGTAAACACCGGCGCCAGGTGTCACCGCGCGCAGCGCCATCTAGTGGCGCAGATATACACTAGGTTACCACACTCGCCAAGCCCCACTTTGCCCCTGCTACCAAGAAGAGGCGGCGGCCCACCGTCTCCACTTTCTTCCTGACGTAGTCAAGGTGCGGCAGCCACGTCAGGAGGTCGTCAAGCATCACGCCCAGGTATTTTGCTTTTGAGGTGAAAGTTATACTATTCCGTCCCATAGTCAGTCGCGGGGGGCGACAGCCCCTCTTATTGGTCCAGTGCAGGGCCTGCGTTTTCTCTGTGGAGAATGTAAGTCTATTCTGGTTCGCCCACTCCTCTATATTGGTCCAGCAAATGGTCCATATATTCTCCAAATCTCTCAGATCTTGCAGACAAGACTAGTGCACTGTCGTCCGCAAAGGCCTGCGCCAGCAGCACCGCACTCTCCCTCATGTCCATGTCCTCCCAAAGGTAGAACCAATTGTCCATGAGGATGTTCCACAGGGTGGGTGCCAGGGAGGATCCCTGTGGACATCCAATGTCTGCCTCCACCTCGCATGGGCCCGATGTCGCCACTCGCTGACTTAAAAATGAACTAATAGTCCGATAGATATTTGCGGGTACTCCCGCTTTCCTCATCTTTTCCTTGAGTTTAACGTGCCATGCCACGTTAAACGCATTCCTTATATCAAAGAATACGGCCACAACATGGCGAGCCTGCCTCAGTTCCTCTTTGACAAAAGTTGTCAGTCTTGTAATGGGTTGGACTGTACTTCGCTGAGCACGGAAGCCAAATTGTTCCCGTGAAAGCACTTGTCTGTTTTCCAAGAAGAAAGTGAGCCTTCCATTGAGTAGTTTGTCAAGAACCTTTCCCAGGACTGGTAGAAGACAGATGGGACGATAACGATTGTCATCTTTAGGCAGCCATACTACCTTCGCTCGTTTCCAGCACCTGGGGAAGACTCCCATGTTTAAGCAGCCGTTCAAGATGCGAAGCCACACCGTAAGTGAGGCCTCCTGAACCTGTCTCAACGCTCCCGATGGGACCCCATCGCCTCCTGGCGCCTTGTTGATGTTAATGGCATTGACAGTTCTTTTGAGTTCATCCTCTGTGAACAAGATTTCGATCTCATTTTGGTAATCCGTGTCTACTCGCTCTCTTAGTGCACTCTCTTCCGGAGTATCTCGGCCATAATCGTCTTTTGGAAAATATGTTCCTAACAGCCGTAAATGAAGATCATGAGTAGATTCGCCCAGATTAGAGGAAAGAAGAATGGGTCCCCGGTGGCGGTTAGTCAGAATACGATAGGGTAGAGAGAACGGATTAGAGGTGGAATTTTCCTGCACGAATTTATCCCAGGAGGTCGCCTTGGCTCTAGAAATGTGCTCCTTATACTCAGTTCTGGCTTGATTATAATTAATGTACGCAATCTCCTGCTCTCTTCCTCGAGCTTGTTGGTATCTTTTACGTAACCGCCGCACCACGCATCTGTTATTCCACAGTTCTTGGTTCCACCAGGGACGGGACACTCTACTAGACTTCTTTAACGGAGTGTTGCGTTGGTAAATCTCCACTACTACATTCTGAAACCTCTGACAGGTGGACTCCACCTCCTCCGTTGTACTTAGCGGCAAATTTCGCAGAACCTGGTCCTGCTGCTGCAGGTCCCTCCTGAATTGACCCCAGTTTGTCTTCCTCCAGTTATAGCTGTTTTCACTTAGGGTTACTGGGTCATTGGTCACCCCATTCAACTTAAACGTGATGAAGGAGTGATCACTCAAGGAATCCTCCTCCAAAATCTCCCAGTCCCTAATTTCCAGCCTAGTTGTATACAGGGTGGAACAAAAGTCTGTTCCCCTCAAATATTTCCTCAGCAATTGCACCTAGGCCAACTTTAATGAAGCGATCGTATAGGAAGTTTGGTGAGAGCAATCCAATGATGTCATCAAATTTGACCTTGAAGGCCATTTTCAAGGTTATTCACTTGCTAACTTCTAAACCAATCAGGTTAGAGCAAAAAAGTCAATTACAAAGTTGTAGAGCATCATCAAATTAGTACTATCCAAATTATCTTAGTCATCTTAAGTTAAATGTTTTCTTTTTAAAAAGGAGACAAATCAGAAAAAAAATCAGCAAAGTGAAATTTTTTAACCCTCGGAGGCATAAGGATAAAATGTGCCGTTCTGGTTTAGCCATTACGGATTTATGGACAATTTTTAAGTCGATTGGTTAAAGCGCCATGTAGTTTGTTTTTAGTTCGGAACTAATTTTATTGAGAACGTAATGCCTAAACAATAAAAATAAATAGATTTGAGCCATCTGGAGGTGGTTTTAATCACTACTGGTAAATGCGAAAAGCTGTTCACTGAAGCGCTGTTTACAAATACAGCAAAGCCAGCTTAAAAGTTATGCTGGAGTTTTAAGGGGCAGAAAATTTCCAAGTTGAATATTTAATTAAATAAATGATGAATTATTACAAATTTCACCCGAGATTTACTTTATTATCCGATCAACAAAGTCACAAATTTTCAACAAAAAAAATTCGTAGGAAAAAAAATTTTCCTATTCAAGAAAAAGCTTGTTCATAAATCCGTATAGCCAAGGGTTAATCTTGTGATAAAATAATTATTGAGGCATTAAAAAAAGGCAGTGGTTTTTCTTGTTTACTTGCATAATGATGCACATTTGAATACGTTTATTTAAGTAATTCAGTATTTTTGTGATAGAAATTTAAGTTTTGTCACAATGGCTGGCTTTATTTCAGCTGATTTGTCTCCTTTTTAAAAGGAAAACATTTAACTTAAGATGACTAAGATAAGTTGAATAGTACTAATTTGATGGTGCTCTACAACTTTGTAATTGACTTTTTTGCTCTAACCTGATTGGTTTAGAAGTTAGCAAGTGAATATCCTTGAAAATAGCCGTCAAGGTCAAATTTGATGACATCATTGGATTGCTCTCACCCAACTTCCTATACGATCGCTTCATCAAAGTTGTCCTAGATGCAATTCCTGAGGAAATATTTGAGGGGAACAGACTTTTGTTCCACCCTGTATAATACAAGATCAATGTTACTGCTGCCATTAATTGTGAAGAAGGTGGGCAGGGAGTTCTCGACACGTACTCCATCAGTAATCTGCCTCTTACATCGGTGATACTGTCGCCCCAAGCCTCACTTCTCGCATTAAAATCTCCCACCACCATCGATCCATCTGGGTAACTCCGTATTAGTCTGGTCACTGCCGATAGATCCCCATTAAGTGGTGAGTCAGACAGGAAGTAGACCGAAGAAACACTAAAACGGCGGTTACCCCAGGTCACGGAGACTGTTGAGATATTGGTGATCTGCAGTTCCGGGTTATTAACCCAAATAATGGATTTCGAGGTCGGGCTCCAACCAAATTGTCTACAGTTGAGTCCCAAGTCCACTGCTCCCACATATGGTTCCTGTACAAATGCAATGTCAATATTTTCCCTAAGCATTAAATCTTTGGCAAGGGATGTAGCGATACATTCTCTGCCCACATTTATTTGAAGGCATTTCAGAGTGAACTGGAGGTATAGTCCACCTGCTGCCTTTAGGCTCTAACTCTTTCCAAGTAGACGGGACACTCCTGGCTGTTGGCCATGTGCTGACAGGGTTGTATTTTCCGACGTGCGCAATTTATGCATTTGGCTTCTTTACTACACGATCTTGTTTCGTGCGTCTCTCCGCACCGCATACAGGTTGGTGATTGTTGGCACACTTTAGCCGTGTGACCATATAAATTGCACTTGTAACAACGAGTTACATTGATTCTTTCTTCCATAAACACTTTCATGTGGTTATAGTAGAGTGTCTGTGATAAAAGCCTGGAGAAGACTGCTGGTGGGACCTCAAAGGTAATATTACTTTTGGCCGTATTTCTACACTTCCGTCTCGTTATTGGCTTAAAATGTTCTGGTTTGATTTCCACTAGCTTATCTGGGTTCTGTGACAGTAAGGTATCCACTATTACTTGGCCTGAGTCCTCATTATTAGTTCCTGTAATGGTCACCATTGGATTTCTCTTATTGCTAGTTTTGAGCTTCACTTTGGGTTTGTTTGATAACACTTCTACCAAGCGATCTCTCATACCGATATTTTCCGTATCTATCGCGATGCGACCTCCTCGGAGCGGTCGCATTCCAACAATCCCAAACGTATTATCGTCTATTATCGTCTATCGGGAAGTGGCTGACTATAGTTTCCCTAGCTAGGTCTGCGCTTGTGGTGCCTTCTACCTCCACAATGGTGGTGAGAGAGGGGTCCCTCTGGAATCTTAGTTTACTGTCTCCTCCCTGCACCACGTCGGCATATTGTCTAGGCTCTGTCTATATTGTCTGTTCAGCCCTTTGGTTAATCACCATTTGCATTTGGAGGTTTTGGATCTCCAAGTCATGGTACTTGGCCATCATAATTGTGAGACTTCTCGAGATAATATCTAACTCGTCCCTAACAATCGCTTGTTTCTGTTTGAAGAATTGAACCTTGGAGGCCTTCTCCTGGGTTGTAACCTTCGTTATCTCTTTAATGGAGCACAGCACCTTTTCCATTAAACTTACCGGATGCAATTCCATTCCGATATTACTACTGGAGTTCGTAAATGGTGGTGAACGTGTTTGGCAAGTTCGTTTCTTTGAGTTGTGCATGGGGGTCCTGTTTGTTTCCCCAATCTCCATGTTAATCTGGGCCCTGTATGGAGGCGGTGTACTATTGTCTTTCATTGTTTGGACCTCATCTCCCACACTCCGGGTCCCCATCGTGGTTTTATTATTAATCCATACACCCTTTATTTCCTCTGTAGTTTCCTCATAATAATATCTCTCCTTATTCATTACGATCGTTTTGTTCGACCCCGGGGCAATCTGCGCCCACTGTTGCATTTTGTCTCTAGTTAATTGCGAGATCTCATTATAAATCATCGGCCACTCCTCTTTCCAGATCGTCTGGTAGTTTTCTGGAATGCCCGCCAAGCTCACCTGGGGTGGCTGTACTACCTGCTGCGTCATACTCGAGTTGAAATTTAAATTGAAGTTTGCCATATTGAGTGGTCTAGGTTTTCACCCCCCTTCCGCGCCACCCACTATGGAGCCCTACAAGGGGACGCTCAATGCGCCAGCGCTAGAAGGAGGGTATACCCGGAACGAATCCCGGTTGACCCTTGCAACCGAAGTCACTGGCCGATTGGGCATGCTCGGGCCATGCATGCCCTCCCGTCTAAAAGAAGCAGGGGACAAAGGCGGGGTTTCGGCGCTGCCAACGCCAGCTCCACCCGCTAGAAAGGTGCCACCTCAACCGCCCAGTACACTCTTTTCCTCCATCACGGGTCGCGGAGCACGGCAAACACCCCGGACAAATTATTGTCATTGGAAGGGTAACGGGATAGGTAGGATAGGAAGGTAAGGCTCGGCAACGGGGAGGGGAAGCAGCCCAATACTCAACTAGTCTCGAGGTTCCGACCACTCTAACCCTTGGCTCCTGTTCCTAGCCATTTTAGGTTTATAAAATATTTTCGGGGCTTTATCTCTTATCACCATTTAAGGTTTATAAAATATTTCCAGGGCTTTCTCTCTCACCCCCCCCCCCCCCGGGACACCCGGGGGGAGCCCTTTGAAGAGGGGAAAGACCGACCAACCGTTTCAATGTTTATATGTTGGTTTATTCACTTACATATTTGTTATTCCTTTATTTATTTAGTATTGTAAGTATTTTATTTTATTTTATTTATTTCAGAAGGTACCAGATGCAACTCAAGTGTGGAAGCCATCATGGTGTTATTTATTATTTTATTTAAGAAGATACCAGATGCAACTCAAGTGTGGAAGCTATCATGGTGTAAAACCTCGGGTACTCCCATTCCCCGGCTCCGACTACCATCGTTAGTCGGGAAAAACTCCTGACCATCAAAGATGAGCAGTCTACGGTTAAATTAATTGCCGAAAATGTGCACTTAACCGATTGGTTCAGCGACTGTCGGAAAGAACCACCCTAGACGCACAGGAGCCCATCATGATCGTTCGAGAACCCACAGACCACCGCCACAGGGGAGAACCACCATCAACGTGTGCACAGAGAAAGTCTCGATAGGACCCTCGATGAGATAAACACAAGGTGGAGAATGACCACCCCTAACTCTGGTGGAGTGGAGCCCCCGGCAGATGGTCTGCAGAACCCCTCGTCGCCCGCCATTGGGCCACTACCCCACCCCCGACCCGGGAAGGTAAGGGGGATAGGGTACCATTGCTCTCTCTTAGTGTTAAACGGGGGCAACCACATGGAGGTGGAGAGTTGGATTTGCTGCAGTAACAGAGAGAATGTACCCTGGGAGTGGGCTCTGCATGACCGGAGAGTAAAGGATGATGTCTTATTCCTAAGGTTGACTCGGAGGGCGCCACCATGGCGTCCCCGAGGGTTAAAATTAAAGTAAAAGAAGGTCACTAGTACGGCGCTCTGCAAAAGTCAGCCCAGGGTAACCACAAACAATAGACTTCCAAAAGTTTTAACATTAAAAGTAAGCAATGCTCCCCGGGTACTCAATTCCCCGGAGAGTGGGCACATTTCGGAAAAGGTCCACCAAAATACCCCAATTCTGCAAAGCAAAGCTTAAATTAGTAAGAGGAAGAAAAGGACGCCGTCCCACCGCCGCACAACCTCCGCCCCCCCCCCCCCCCCCCCCCCCGACTCACGACGATCCGACCAGTGCCCAAAATGGACAAAGGACGACCAGTCGCCAATCGAGAGCGGGCATGTGGATAATTGGCGCAATGACGAGTATCGGAAACCTTCCGGTTTCAGACTGCGTTTAGTATGTCTTCAAGGGCTAAGTGTACACTTGACGGTCCCCACTCCAAGAGCGGCTTACGTGGGATCGTCAAGCTCGTTTTTGCGGCCACAGAGGGCAAGACCAACGCTGCGGAAAACCGGGAGCGTGGTGTTGGCCCCCAGCACCTCACTATAGCCGGCCAAGGCCACGAGGAATCAAATCTCGGCCTTGCCCACCTCAGAATTTAGCCAGAACTCTGAGCCATGTGGCGGGATGGCCACTTGATGATGGCTGGGTGCACGATAGGGACAGCGCATTGTCTTCCTTGGTAATTAGATCGTGCGCCCAAGGACTGACCCGGGCTGCTACGGGTCCCCATCGCTGGCCGGAGTGACACGCTCCAAGTCCGACCAGTGATTATAGCTAGTAGCCGGACCCCTATTTGGGCCGACCAGTCCTGGTATTGAATTCATTTTATATGCGTACGGTATCCACTCTTGACAACCGTATTAGGGATGAGAACGGGACCGGGACTGGTCCCGGTCCCGGTCCCGTCCCGCAGCGGGATTCGGGACGGCACGGGACTGGGTGTAACTGCATTCTGCGGGATTCGGGACGGGACGGAACTGGTAATTTTTGCTGTATGCGGGATTCGGGACGGAACGGGACTTGGTGAAGTTTTATTTTATTATATTTATTTATCATATTTGATAATTTTTGATAATAATTGATCATATTTGATAATATTTGATAATATTTGATCATATTTGATCATATTTTAACGTTATACACGGGTATTACGTTAATGTTACACGCGTATATTACGTTCGGGACTCGAAAAATTGGCACATTTCAGGACACGGGACGGGTTGGGGCTGGAAAAATTAGCACATTTCGGGACACGGGACGGGACGGGACTGGAAAAATTTGAACATTTCGGGATACGGGACGGGACGGGACTGGAAAAATTTGAACATTTCGGGACACGGGACGGGTCGGGACGGGAAAACGGACATACTTCGGGACACGGGACGGGTTGGGACCCAAAAATTGGTCCCGTTCTCATCCCTAAACCGTATCTGTGGGCAGGCTGCGCCAGCTTTGTTTTATACTTGAATCGTGTGGTATCCCTCGGGACAACCACAGCTGGACGAGCCCGGGCGGCATCCTTCTCGGGATCAACCGCCCGCAAGATATAAGGAGTCTTGCCAGATATCTGGGCGACGCCCTCCACGGGACCAATCGCCCCAGTGTCCGCTCCACTTAATCATCATTGTGCATTCGTTTCATTCTGTGTGGTATCCTTTTATATAGGCACAGATAAGGGCTAGCTCGGGTGGTGCCCTTCCAGGGACCAACCGCCCGCACAATATAAGGAGGCGTTATCCCTGAATTAGCTATACAGTAGAAAGTAACAGCGTTCTGATTAGTGTTCACAGTTTTATCAGGCGCCCTCAACGGGATCAGTGGCTCTGACTCTGTACATCATGCTGGGTTAATAGTGGCGCCAAAACGCTTGCCGAGCCTCCCCCCCCCCCCCCCGTAGGGGTTGAACGGCTAACTTGGTTGTATAGTGTTGGACAAGAATTTGTTAATGAAACTTTTGTAGATCTGGAGTTATCCCTGAATTGTTACTGTGAGGAGTCTAGAGTGTACGCCGGCACTCGCAGGTTAAAGTATATTTGCTCACCCAAGAGCAAAGAAAGAGATACAGATATGCATACAATTTGGTAGCGCATATGTTCGGCCCACCGTTGTGGTCGCGGGGTTCAATCCGCCCTTTCAACCAACCGTAGTTGTCTCAATCACCGTTCATCCCCCCCCCCCCCGGACCCACCACCAGCTACTGACCATACCCGAGGGACCTGGAAGTGTGCTGACGGTCACGAGCCGCGAGAGGAGCAGTACGATAGGGGCGGGATTGGTAAAACGAGTCGCCAATTTCCGAACCGCCCTCATTTCGTCACCTCAACTGAACTTTGACAAAAGTTAATGGATCGATAGGTAAATGGGCTACGCACCCAATGGCGTCACTAATGGCGACGAGGCATTTTGCTACCCCAAACCCCCCAGCCTGAACCTAGGAAGGAAGGGAGGAATGATCACCTGAACTCCTTTAGCCGCCCGGACTCAAACCTGAGCCAGTGACGTTGACAGGGGGTACCACGAGGAGGTGGGAGTAGGATTTTATCCCCCCCCCCAAAAAAAAAAAAGATAGGCAGTCAGAAGTTTCGATTTATGCTTGGGGTCATTGTCTTGTTGAAAATACCACCATCTTCTTAACCCCAGCTTTATCTTGGATGGAGCCAAATTAGTTTCTAAAATGTCTTCATACTTCTTACTATCCATAATTACGTCAATGCACTGCAAATTTCCAGTTGCATTGTTGGCAAAACAACCCCAGACCATAACAGAAGGTGGATGTTTGATTGTTGGGTGCACATGCTTGATGTTGAATGCAGTTCCATCTTTTCTGTACACTGTTTTCTTCCTTTGTTTCAACAGGGTAAACTTGCTTTCGTCACTCCAGATCACAGACTCCCAAAATTTGAGTGGTTTATCAACATATTTGAGAGCAAATTCCAATCTCCTTTTTTTGTTTTTAGTATAGATGTAGGGTTTTTGGCGTGCTCTTCCTCGCAAAGATTCAAAACTGGATTGTTTAGATGCGACGACAAATTGTCACCAATCATGACTTTTGTCCCTGGTGTGTTTTTCGCCCATGGTAAAATTATTTTCAAAAAATAATCCTCGAAACACTGATTATCAAACCAGCCTGATGTAGTGCGAGTGCGATTGTAAATGGTTTTATCTGGTCCACCGATACACTATGGAACCCACAACTGTTTATCCTTATAAACGACATACTAGTGGAAAGCATAAGTTTGGAAACATCAATAATTCCAAAAAATATTTTTTCTTTCACCTTTGTTGTGTGGAAATAAATTATTGACAAATATGACGAGTTACTACACATTGTTGCCCTTTTATTCAGCTTCAAAACAAAGTGTTCGAACTTAAAAAAAAAATAAAAAATGACAGAGAAATGATGATTTTTCTTCATCTGTTCCGAAGCAAAAATATGGAAATATGTGTTCCCTGTTGCAAAAGTTTAGAAACTTGACGATTGCACATGATGTAGAAGCATTTACACAGTCAAATCAGATAACTAATCACGTGATTGTAACATAAAATCACTTAAGATCAAACATGGTGTTAAGTGCGGATGAAAAACAAATTTTAGTGAACATGCGAGCTAAGAAGAAAACTCATGACTGAAATTGCTAACTTTTTGAAGATGTCCCCATCATGCATCAACAAATGCTTGTAAATGTGTAAAAGAAGATGGTGGAAAGGTCATATCGGCTAGAAAACGTTTTGGAAGACCCCTAAAATCTACAGAATGCAAGATTCAGATCCTCAAAACACTTGTCAGGAATCAACCAAAGCTCTCTGCCAATGAATAACACATTAAATGGCAACTTGAACCAGGTATAACAGTCCCAAAAGACATTGTTCTATGGAAACTTAAAAGTATAGGCTACAGATCTGAAGTTCCAGGATGCAAATCATACATGAACAACAAACAAATTTGTAAGTGGCATGCACGAGCCACGGAAATGTGGAATTCGGTTATTTTCTTCGATAATTCTAAGTTCTACTTGTCATTTGGGGATCAGGGAGTCCATGTTTAACGATGAAAAGGCAAAGAAAATAATCCAAAATGTCTGAACACCGCTGTGAAGTATCCCCTCAGCCTAATGATCTGGGTTTGCATATCCTCCAAAGGCCCAGGACAGTTAACATTCATAGAAGGAACAGTAAATGCTGGGAAATATTAACAGATTCTCAAGGAAAGTCTATTGCCATCAAAGAGAGTTTTATTTGGGCCAACAAGTAACCTTCATGCAAGATGGAGCACCCTTCCATATGGCCAAGACCGTAATGAAATGGTTTTAAACAAAAAAAAATCACTTTTACCTTGGTCAGGTAACTCATCAGATATGAATTCGATGGAAAATATTTAGCTGCTGATGAAGAAACGATTAAGAGCTCACAAACCCAGAAATGAAAGCTGCAATAACACAAGTGTGAGAATCAATCACCCAAGAGGATGACAAAAACTGACATCATCAATGGCGAGAAGAATAGCCGCAGTGATCAGGAGAAAGCGCCATCCTACCAAATACTGAGGTAAAAGTCATTTATAAAGGTGGTTTTAATTTTTTTACTTCAAGTTTCTAAACTTTTGCAACAGGGAACAAATATTTCCATACTTTTGCTTTGGAACAGATGAAGAAAAATCATCATTTCTCTCTCATTTTTTATTTTTTTTTAAGTTCAAACACTTTGTTTTGAAGCTGAATAAAAGGGCAACAATGTGTATTAACTCGTCATATTTGTCAATCATTTATTTCCACACAACAAAGGTGGAAAAAAAATATTTTTTGGAATCATTCATGTTTCCAAACTTATGCTTTCCACTAGTAGATAGGTAAGGTTTTACCATCGCCAGTAGCTGTCATCATGAGTGAAATTGCACTTTTTGAACTATTGATGATTCAAACAGGATACTAGGTTTGGTGATAGCTTTCGAAGCTCCTGGATTATCAGTTAGGTTAGTTTCGTCATAATTTACAATGTTCTCTTTGGGGCCGTGGATTTGTTACGACCTTGTTACAGGGGGGGGAGGGGGTCTAAAAATCGCAAAATTAGCGTTACGTAATTTATGGACGCCCCCTTTTGGAACGTTTCGGATTGTAGCTTCAAGATTTTTGAAATATTCCTTAACCTTAACCATTTCTGCCATATTGTTCGCACATGTTTCCCGTAATCCGCGCCGAGAGTTCATTGTGTCTTTTTAAAAAAGGGGTAACAAAGTCTGGGCCTGGCATGTTGTCCGCAAATTGTCGAACTTTCATTTCTTTATAGTCCAAATAATCTTGAATTATCATGCTAAGATCTCGTTTTATAATAGGGAAACCGTATGATGACATCAACAACAAATGCTTGACAACGATTTTTTCCTCCACTTCACTAACTTGTAAGTATGGGTTGACCACCAATCTTATTTGCATATTTTCCACTAATTTTGGACTGAAGTGTACTTCTGGGAA
This sequence comes from Strigamia acuminata, assembly GCA_949358305.1. NCBI lineage: Eukaryota > Metazoa > Arthropoda > Chilopoda > Geophilomorpha > Linotaeniidae > Strigamia > Strigamia acuminata. The sequence continues at coordinate 53,116,310 of OX442314.1, forward strand.
TGTTGTAATGAAAAGCAGCCTCACGTTGTGACATGTTCCCACTTTTAACCTGGTCAACAGCTTCTTTGATTTTTTCTTCATCACGAACAGTATAACGGCGACATCTTGGTTGTGAATGATACTCTCTGGGCATTGTTAACTAATAATAAAATAATTGTAATAAACAATAAAAGGTATAACAAACAACAAACTGGCTTTTTTAGAAGACAACACATATGATTCTGGAGGCTTCCATGACAGTTTGCAACGTCACAGATGATGTCAGAATGCAAAATCTTTGCATCATCTTGATTGCCACCGCTGGGGTGAATTTGTCTGTTGGTAAAAAGCTTACCACTTGGAAACCATAAGAATTAGACCCTCGATTTTTTTTATACTTTAAAAATTTATTGGAGGAGGAGCACAGAAAAAATCAGGTTTAAAACTTTGTAACTTTTTTTTTCCAGACCTCTTTTCCTAGCCATTATTTTAGCTTACCCTCTACTGACACCTGTTTAGAATTATTTTTAGAGTAAACTATAAAAGATATATGACCAAAAGATTTTTTACTGAATCCCTAAGATATCAAAGTATATGTGTATATTTTTACATTGCGAAAAAAAAAAAATCCAGAAACAGAATGAATTTTTTTCTCAAATTTAAATATTTGGCCGATTTCTTTCCAGCAGTCCGAAATCACCCCGTTTTACGGTAGTCAATAAATACAACATTCTTTGTTCGATGTAAAAATCCATTTTTCGATGCAAAAATCTATTTTTCGATGAAAAAATCCATTTTTCGGTGCAAAAATCCATTTTTCGATGCAAAAATCCATTTTTCGATGCAAAAATCCATTTTTCGATGCAAAAATCCATTTTTCGATGCAAAAATCCATTTTTCGATGCAAAAATCCATTTTTCGATGCAAAAATCCATTTTTCGATGCAAAAATCCATTTTTCGATGCAAAAATGCAACAAAGTAGTAGAAAAAGCGTTTTTAGACGGAAAATAGCCTTTATTAGATGGGAAAAGATCACAATTTGACGTTGAAAGCGGCAAACAAGCCTTAAATTTTATAGAAATTAGATGAAATTTATCCAAATATATTCTTCTATTATTTTTTTTCCTATCAGGCTATCACCTCTCCCACCTCACTACTCAAATCAATAAAACAAGTCCCGAAACAACCGAACACAGATGGCGCCAACAGTCCCAACAGTCCAAAAATCAAACAAATGAATTCACCTAAACCCAAACCCAAACAATTTCCACCCAAACCACCCAAACCAAAACAAAAACAACCAAAATAAAAATAAAACCCCCAAAAAAACGACCCACCAAAACAAAACGAAACGAAAAATCAATCCAAACGAGCAATCAACCTCTCTTTGACCAATCATCCCTCGAGCTCCCCCATGACGTCACCTAACATCGCTTCACCTGTGCGATCACGAATAATTTGACCTTGCATTTTTTCCCCCACACCTCGTCTATTAACCTTGTACTTTTGACAGCGCAGGCCGCGGCGCAATGGCTCTAGCCGGAATGTGACTCCAACAACAACGAGCCAACATCTCGAGCCCCAAACATGCTCGTCCGCTCATCCAGCCGCAACCGAGCAACACCGAACGTCGCTGCAGGAGACGCCGACACGCAGCGCGATCGCAACGGATGATGGTGGCCGCGCAACCGGCCCGATGCCTCGCAGCCGCCCGCGGCCCCAATATGGCCAGCCCAATGGTGCTCGTGTTGCTTCTCTCATCAATCCCCACCGTCCACTCGTTCTTCACGGTGCCGGTGCTGGACACGGCGCCCGGTTCGCCGCTTTTTGACGCCAGCTTAGGCGGGCAGCGGAGCTACAAATTCGACAATCACCGCACCATGAGTTATGCGCATCAAGTCGTGCATGTAAACGCGAGCACGGGCATACTGAGTCTGGCGACGCCGCTCGCGTGCGCGAAACTGGTCGTGTACGTCGAATCGAGAGAGAAAATCAGGCACGACTCGCCGCTGCAGATGATCGATTACACGTCGAGCCCCGTCGAGCTCAGCTTCGCGGGCGGGAATTGCCGGCGCAAATACGCTTCCGTAAATCCGCCGCGAACCGTGATCGATCCCGTAATCGTGACCGTGGCCGTGCGCAGGCTCGAGGACGTCGGCATGTGCTTCAGACGCAGCCAGTTGGTGCTCAATTTGAACGGGATTTTGCCGCGCGGCGTCGCCAACTGCTCCGTGTTCTACGAAAACCCGGACGACATTCGCTTCAAGGTGGAGCGCAGCGGCGGCGACCTCGTCTCGGCCGTCGACTGGTGCGGCCACGAGGACAGCTGGAAGATCGGAGTGAGGTTCAGACTCAAGTGCGGCGCGGCGTGGTCGGATCACGCCCTGGTCGTTCTGTTCCATCCGACCGGCGTGGACAACTTCGACAACAACGTGCAGCGGCGGAAAGTGATGGTGCGACTGCGGCGGACGTTCGAGAACAAATCGCCGTACTTCGACAGCGTGCAGTACACGGCGCACGTGCCCGAGGAGAACGATAAAGGGTTGGTCGTGACGACCGTGACGGCGTCGGACCCGAACCACGACCCGATCACGTATTCCATGCAGGCGTTCATGGACACGCGCAGCCAAAACATGTTCAAAATAGACGAGAATTCGGCCGTGGTCACGACGACGGTCAAGCTGGACCGGGAGTACATGGACATGCACGTTTTTCGCATCGTGGCCGTGGACAATGGCGACCCGCCGCTGTCGGCGACCACCACGCTGCAGATCAACGTGGTCGACGAGAACGATCATCCGCCCGTGTTCGAGCAGGAGACGTACGAGACGAGCGTGAGGGAGAGCGTTTCGGTCGGCTCGACCGTCGTGACGGTCAGAGCGACCGACCACGACGGCGGACTGAACGCGGACATCATTTACAGCATTTTGAACTTGAACGGCGCGAACGAGGCTTTCCGCATCGATTCGCGCAGCGGCATTCTGACGACGCATCTGCCTTTGGACAGGGAACGGACGGACCATTACGAAGTGCTGGTTCTGGCCAGCGATCAGGCGCACTTGGCCAACAGGAAAAGCGCGACGGCGACGGTGTCGGTGTCGGTTTTGGACGACAACGACAACTACCCGCAGTTCAGTCAACGCACTTACAGCGTGCTGGTGCCCGAAGACGTCGATTGGATGAAAAACCCGGTCGTGGCGGTGGTCAATGCGACGGACAGAGACATCGGGGCGAACAGCGTCATCCGGTACTCCATAATCGGCGGGAACACGCAGGGTCACTTCACGATCGATAGCGCTAACGGAAACATTAGAATACTTTCGCCGCTGGACTACGAAAGCATGAAGAGTTACCGGCTGATAGTCCGCGCCCAGGACAGCGGATCCCCGTCGCGCTCGAACACCACTCAGGTTTTGGTGAACGTTCAGGACGTGAACGACAACGAGCCGAAGTTTTACACGACAGTATTCCAGGAGTCCGTTACGGAAAACGTGCCGGTCGGGACTAATATAGTGCGCGTTCAGGCGTACGACGCGGATGACGGCGAAAATTCGGAAATAACGTACGCTATCAAGAATGGCCCGGAGAACATGCCCATTGGGATCGATGGTAAGACCGGGTGGATCGGCACGGTGAGGGAAGTGGATAGGGAGGAGAGGGGGTCGTACGAGTTTATCGTGGAAGCGTCGGATCACGGAACCCCGGCGAAGACGTCCACGGCGTCCGTCACGATAGTTGTGCACGACATCAACGACAACGATCCGGTTTTCGAACCCAAGGCGTACGAGGCGATCATTTCGGAGACCGATCCGCCGGGAACTTCGGTGGTGAGCGTGACGGCGACGGATTTGGACGAAAGCCCCAAACTGACGTACCAGATAACGGACGGGAACAGCAGGGGAAGGTTTAACATGAACAGCCAATCGGGTTTGGGGCTCATTTCGATCGCCCAGCCGCTGGATTACAAAATGGAGAAGTATTTCGAGTTGACCGTCACGGCCGTCGATGCCGGCGGAAGATCCGCCAACGCTTTGGTCAAGATTAATGTGACGGATGCGAACACTCACCGACCGATGTTCGAGCCCACTCCGTACTCGGTCACCGTTCTGGAGGACGTGCCGGTGGGAACTACCGTGTTGGTGATGTCGGCGAGCGACGGCGACGTTGGCGAGAATGCGCGGATAACGTACACTATGGACGAAGTCGACGAGTTTGAAATCAACCCGGTGAACGGAGCCATCGTGACCGTGAAGGAGCTCGACAGGGAGACCAAGGCGGGATACACCGTAACCGTGACTGCGCAGGACCACGGCATTCCGCCGTTATCCGACACTACGGACGTCGAAATCGTGGTTTTGGACGTCAACGACAATCCGCCAAAGTTCGGCGAAAGTAGTTATGTCGGGGATATTCGCGAGGATGCGCTGATAGGGACGAGCATTCTGCAACTGTCGGCCGTGGACGAAGACCAGGGACTCAACGGACGAATACGATATACTTTTGTTGGCGGCAACGACGGCAACGGGTTCTTCAACATCGATCCCACTTCGGGGATAATCCGAATAGAGAGGCTTTTGGACAGGGAAACGACCCCGCAGTACTCGTTGAAGGCGTTTGCGGTGGACAGAGGAAGTCCGGCGCTCCAGTCCGCGGTGAACATAACGATAAATGTGGACGACGTCAACGATAATCCTCCCAAGTTTGCAACGGACCGCTTTAAACTGTTTGTGGCCGAGAACAGTCCCATAGGATCGACCATCGGCGAAATACGGGCCGTCGATCCGGACGAAGGTTCAAATGCCGATATCATTTACAGCATTGCGGGGGGACCCGACGCGGGTGCTTTCGTCTTGACGACTCGGGGCGACGTGGCCGAACTTACTTCCAGAGTCGAACTGGATTACGAATCGCCGAAGAAGAAGTTTGAGTTGGTCATCAGAGCGGCGTCGCCGCCGTTACAAAATGAAGCCAACGTCGAGGTTTGGATTCAGGATGTGAACGACAATGCGCCTGTTTTGGAGAGTTTTCGGATAGTGTTCAATAACTTTAAGAATCACTTTCCCACCGATGTGATCGGGAGGGTTCCGGCGTTTGACGCCGACGTTAGCGATAATTTGACTTATCGCTTCGTGTCTGGGAATAATGCCAATTTGTTGCTGCTCAACACGACAACCGGAGAGATTAAACTCAGTCGGAATCTGAACACGAATGTTCACATTCATGCAGCCATGGAAGTTAGTGTTTCAGGTTAGTATAGTTTACCGGTGAAGAATTAGCGTTGAAATTGGTCGAGCCTTGTTATAAAAAGTGTTAGTTTCCGTTTATTATAACGACTGTGCACTGTATAATATATTTTTGAACCGAATGGATCTCTACACGGAAGCAATTTTATTGGTTCTAATTTATGATAATGTCATCGATGTCGGAAAATTGTTTACACTATAATTATGTTTTTTTCTCCCTGTGGGAATTAAATGGGAACTGCTTTTAATATTGTTATGCACTTTCTGCTTGACTGCAATCCGAATTTATTCCATCATTGTCGCCATTTTAATATGAGTAATTGGGCAATGTGGTTTTACTCAAGAGGGCATTTCTACCATTTAATTCTTTGAAATATTTAAGGTGCTTTTAACTTTAATGTCTGAAAGAACCTGAAAATTGCATTTAGTTGTCATGGAGCCTCAGTGTGCAAAATTCAACAGCTGCAGAAGCTGTTTTGGAACTGCCATCTGCATAAATTAAACAGTAGGCAGAAATGTGTTCACAAGCAGTTTAGTCTTTATGACTTTATGAATGTGCTTATTACGCTTGATGAGTTCATTATGGCGCACTATGTGGTAAAAAGAATTTAGAAAAATGAACACATGTGTAGAAGGTTAAATGTGTTATGTAAATTTATTGATAGGGTAATGATATTGGCTGAATGGGCAAACATTGAAAAAATAATTTCAAAATGAATTGCATGTTGTTTATATTTAATTAAAAAGCATGTAAATATATGATTTCATGGGTGGGTGAATAAGAACAAGGATAAAGCGGGAAATGTGAATGAAACATGCCTGGCTAAATTTAAAGGACTGAAAAAAAGTTAATATGGAGTAATTTATTTTGTCACTACATAAAGGAAGAAAAAAAGTTTTAATTTTTTTAATTTTTTAATTTTTTATATTTTTATTTTATTTTTATTTTTAACGTTGCAGTTAATTTGAGCAAATTTAATGGCATTGACCTCTAGAAATTGTTATTGAAACTGAATTTCATTTTCTCAGCAATTTGGATTTGGAAGAACCCTGTGTGACACACAGGCCATGAATTGGTGGCCTCTCTAGCAAATCAATATTTCCACACTCGTCAATGTCAATAGTAGGGTCACGTACATTAGGAGATGAAGCTGATTGGCTCTTAACCTATTTCTCGTCCCTTCGATTTTCTAAGATCTTACATTCTCCTGCTGAGGAATCTAGTTCCACCAGTGTCTTGAGAAAAATGTTGAAATAATTTTTGGTGTCATTAAAAAGTAATTTATTTTTATCTTGGAATATCCTGGAGAAGGAATTTAAAGTGATTTAAGCAAAGAGTAAAAAAAAGTGAATTAAAAATCAGGTTCTGTGGATATTAGCATTTCAAGCTTCCTAATGAAAATTTTGTAAACAATGCTTTTTTTGCTGTTGGGTTTGTGAATTTTTGCGTGTAGTCACAACCATTAAAAAGTCAATGTAATTTGTATGCTGCAAATTCATCCCAGTGCAGTGATTCATCAGTGAAAATTGATTTCGCTATAAAAACCTAAAAAAATAAATAATAATAATATGATAAACAAAGATGGAGATTTGCTGATATAAAAGAAATTATAAATAAATTTGATAACATAATTACATAATCTAAAATAATATGTAATCTTAGCAATGCAGATCTCGCCGATTCATAACGATAACGGCTTTTATTTCGCTGTTACATATATTTCATCATTAATACAGTTGTTTTATTATTTCTTTGCTGATTTTACATTAGTTTTATGCAATTTATAATCTTATTCTATAACTTTAAAAAGAAAAAAAATTAATTATGATGACCTAAAATGAGTTAAAATGAATAAAAATGACTAAAAATGACATAAAACAAAATGTATTCTTTATTTTCAGATGGCATAAATGAAGTTGGGGCTGAATGTGGCCTTACCGTATTATTAGTAACTGATGCAATGCTTTACAACAGCGTGACAGTTCGGCTAAACGAAATGTCGCAAGAAGGATTCTTATCGCCTTTATATAACTTTTTTATTGAAGGTTTAGCCGCTATCATACCATGTCCCAAAGAAAACATTTACATTTTTAACATTTTGGTAAATACTCTATTATTATCATCACGATATATTATTTTCCATTTATTTACCTTAAACATATTCGCAGGATGACACCGACGTAGACGCGAGAATCTTAAACGTCAGCTTTTCGGTAAAGAAGTCGGACAACCCCGAGGACTACTTTTACACTCCACAATATCTGATGGAAAAAGTTTACCTCAACAGAGCTATTCTAGCCAAGTTGTCGACGGTCAAAGTGAGTCTCCCAGCAAAAGTGCATGTCGTGTCGAACTAATCCGATTGAATCCTACAATTAGGTCTTGCCTTTCGATGACAATCTGTGTGTTCGCGAACCCTGTCCCTATTTCGAGGAATGCATGTCTGTTTTGAAGTTTGGCAATGCGTCCGGCTTCATTTCGTCTAATACTATTCTCTTTCGTCCCATCTATCCCGTCAACACTTTTGCATGCACTTGTCCGCCTGGTTTTACAGGTAATCATGGTTTGTCGTTGCAATATTTTGAGCGTTTATTTATTTGAGATTTATATTTTCAGGAATGCAAAAACATTATTTGTGCGACAGCGAAGTAAATCTGTGTTATTCAAACCCGTGCGGGCAAAACGGGTCGTGCGTGCAGAGGGAAGGCGGTTACACTTGCGCGTGTAACGAAGGATTTACCGGTAATTGCCGAAATGGCGTACGTGGTTCTTTGACGGCTGATTCGTTGAATGTTTTAGGAAAGAATTGCGAGGTTGATTTGAATGCGGGATCTTGCGGCGCAAATGTTTGTCGAGGAGGCTCCAATTGTGCTAAACTAATTCAGGGCGGGTTCATATGCGAGAATTGTCCGTTCTACTCGTTCCACACGCGCCTTTGCGAATTAACGGCACGAAGGTTCATCCAAGCGTCGTTTCTAACGTTCCCGGCTTTACGCCAACGCCATAGATTGAATATTAGAATGAGGTAATTTTTTTTAAGGTTTATTTTTTTTTTATATTCTGATTTTAAATATTTTCAGTTTTTCTACACGTTCGAAAAATGGTTTGTTATTGTACAATGGCCGATACAATGAAAAGCACGATTTTATTGCATTGGAAATAATCAATGGAGATGTGCAGTTTTCATTTTCATTGGGGACTGAAGTTTCTAGAGTTAAAACGAGTCTTCCCAATGGTGTCAGTGATGGAGAATGGCATACCGTGGAAATAGTTTACTACAACCGGGTAAAGCGAATAGATTAAGCGATGTTCTGTTCAGGGTGACGTCAACTGGCACGACTAATGAAAGCGCAACAGGTGCAACGTGCAACAGCGGAGACATACAAAATTCGTATAAAATTTATCACAAAATATCAAAAATTAAACGAAATTTCTCAAAAGTATCAAAAATTAAATGAAATTTCTCAAAAATATCAAAAATTAAATAAAATTTCTCAAAAATATAAAAAATTAAATGAATTTTCTCAAAAATATCAAAAATTAACTTAAACTTAACAAATTTATTGAAATTTGTCTTTTCTAATAATCTTTAAGTGGTCCAATGCGTACATTCATGCGGGAGTCCATTGATTAGTTGTTACCTCGCTGTTGCACCTGTTGATGTTATTCTTGGAGTTGACAACCACGAGACAAACTTGTTGTGCCAAAATGTGTTGTTCAATTTCCACCACCCATAAATTGAACGAGTCGTCGAATAACTCCCGACCACATTTATTTTAGTAGAAACTAAACACGATCTTCATATTTAACAGAAGGCGACACTGAGCCTGGACAAATGCGATTCTCTCGTCGCCATTTTATTTGGCCACGAACTCGGCAACTACAATTGCGCCAACGTCACAACCCACAACCTAGAGCCCCGATGCAGCGATCCAACGTCCACTTGCCATCGGTTTCTGGATCTGACGGGTCCGTTACAATTGGGCGGTCTTCCATCCGTTCCCTCCGATTTCCAAGTCACGCACAAAGATTTCGACGGCTGTCTCAAAGATCTGTACATCGATAATCAGTTTATCGACTTAAACGCGTAAGCTATTCAAAACTAAACGTTTTAAACATTCCGTTAACTATTTTCTCTTGTTTTTTTAAAGTCATGTTGCCGATAACGGCACGATGGCCGGTTGTCCCGAGCGCAGACAGTTCTGCGCACATCATCCGTGCAAAAATGGCGGCACGTGTCGGGAAGTGTGGGGACGGTTTTTGTGCGATTGTCCGAAAGGATATGGGGGTAAAGATTGTAGCGAAGGTAAGTTTTAGATAAAGATTTAAAGAAATTTAATCGTGTTATTTGATTAAAAATGGTGTATATTTTTATGCTGTCCAGATCTTATGGAGGATTTGGATAATGGTAAATTTGTGACAATTTGTACAGCCATTTTTTTTTCTAAGCATTAATTATTTAAGTTATTGGTTAAATTCGTTGTTGAGTGTTGTCTGAATTTTTGTGATTACTTTTAAGGTATCGAGCCGCAGAAATACTTCAGTGGACAGAGCTTTTTGATTTTTCATTCGAACGTGCGGGTTATTCAACTTCCATGGAGCACAAATTTGTCGTTACGTACGTGGCAAGTCGATTCGCTCGTCATGCGTATACAGATAGGACAGTCTGGAGAAGCAGTGTTAGAGGTTTGTGGTGTTATTATTTTTGGGTGAATTTGGTAACTGGATTTTTTTTTAGCTGCACTGTGTTTTCTCATTTGGTAAGGGTGGTGTGTTGAGCAGGTGCAGTTGTATTGTGTGATTAGTTGTGTTTACCCAGAGGAGCGTAACAAGTAATTAATGATCCCATTTGGGACATGCAAGAGTGCTCTTTGAAATTATAGGAAGAGATTAATTTCTAAAATTTGGAAAATTTAGAATTTTTTTTTCTTCAATTGGACCAATTTCTTGAATGTTTGAGATTTTGACAAATTTCATGAATCATTATAAAGATTTTGACAAATTTCATCAATTTTTATAAAGATTTTGACAAATTTCATGAATTTTTATAAAGATTTTGACAAATTTCATTAAGATTTTGACAAATTTCATGAATTTTCATAAAGATTTTGACAAATTTTATGAATTTTTATAAAGATTTTGACAAATTTCATGAATTTTTATAAAGATTTTGACAAATTTCATTAAGATTTTGACAAATTTCATGAATTTTCATAAAGATTTTGACAAATTTTATGAATTTTTATAAAGATTTTGACAAATTTCATTAAGATTTTGACAAATTTCATTAAGATTTTGACAAATTTCATGAATTTTCATAAAGATTTTGACAAATTTTATGAATTTTTATAAAGATTTTGACAAATTTCATTAAGATTTTGACAAATTTCATGAATTTTCATAAAGATTTTGACAAATTTTATGAATTTTCATAAAAATTTTGACAAATTTTATTAAATTTGATAAGTTTTTGATAAAATTTATGAAATGAGAAAAGGCTTTGTTTAATTTCTAATATATTTGATAAATTTTATATCAGCAATAATCAAAATGTAACCACAACACTTCTTTTTTTTATTTCCAGTTGGTAAACGGTCATGTCCGGTACCGAGTAAACTCCGAATGGTTGGTTTTAGACCAAGTGAAAATAAGCGACGGACAGTGGCACAACATTGAAGTGAAATGGACCACTGAAGGCGTCTGGTTAACTTTAGATTACGGCAACTACGAAGTACGAAATTCATTTAAATCAAACCTCGAACAAAAATCTAAAACATAAACGAATTTCCTTCGAGTCTAGAAAGTCGGAGAGTTTGATTCCCAAGTGGCGGGTCAGTACCTAGGAAAAGTAGTCGTAGGAGGAATCGAATCTTCGGAACCAAACAACAACTCACTCAATTTCAAAGGATGCCTCAAAGTACATAACTTGTATAACTTGTAACCTGTATAGAATTTCTAGATTTTCCTTCCATTTACCATTCAACACTTACAATTTCAGGACATACGAGTTGGGAATAGAACTAGTTCTTGGTTGCGGCCGGTCGACGAAAAGAATGTCGTTGAAGGCTGCCCCGAAGTCAATTCGTGTTTATCAAATCCGTGTCCAATGAGCAGTAAATGCGTGGACGTGTTTGGTGTTCCTAAATGCACTTGTCTGCCAGGATATTTTGGAGACCACTGCACCGACATTTGTCGGCACAACCCGTGTTTAAACGGCGGAACTTGTCGAAGGACGAAAACAAAGTCCGGATACGCGTGTTATTGCAGCGCGCAACACGGTGGCGAGCATTGCGAAGAGGAAGTGAACCAGTCTTGCCCCACTAACTGGTACGGGGCACCGATTTGTGGTCCCTGCAAATGCGAGGTGGATAAAGGATACGACGCAGATTGTAATAAAACCACCGGCGAATGCTATTGCAAGGTATGATCGTTGGGAATCGGATTTTGTGATTTAGTGACGTGGTTTTTGGTTTGTAGGAGAATCATTACCGTCCTTTGGACGATGAAATTTGCTACGATTGTAACTGTTACCTGACGGGATCTTTTTCGAAACAATGCAATTCAATAACGGGTCAATGCAAATGCAGAAGCGGAGTCATCGGCCGTCGTTGTCACTCTTGTTCCAATCCTTTCGCAGAAGTGACTTTGCGCGGTTGCGAAGGTACGTAAAGAATTGGTGGATTATCGAAGCGACGTAACGCACAATTATCTTTTAAGTGGTGATTTTTATTTAATACATTTACGAAATAAAGTGAGATCACCACACGTAACGCACGACATCCGAATAGATGTCCCGGTACTAAATTTGTTCCCAGTTCAGTGTCGGATGTCCGTGTTATGTGTTTTTGTGTGTCGGTTAAAGACGCGTCTGAATCTGAACGTTTAAAATTGAAATTATCTCTTTTCAGTAATTTATGATGCGTGTCCACGCTCGTTCAGTAACGGGATTTGGTGGGAACGAACTTACTTTGGAAAGAAAGCGGTCCAGAATTGCCCGAACAAGTTACAGGGAAAAGCGGAACGCTTTTGCGATTCGGAGAACGGTTGGGAAGAGACGAATCTGTTTAATTGCACTTCGAGCGCGTTTGCAGATTTGCGGGATTTGGTAATCACGACTCGAAATAGAATTTTAAAAAATGTTAAATTAATCGACGTTTATCGAATTCAGCTGCACAACTTGGAGAACAAACAGCTGGACATGAACACGTACCTGAGCGTAAAAATATCGCAGGATCTTTTAGCTTCGACGGAATCGACGGAAAACCTCCACGGCGACGACTTGTTCGTGACGATCCGGTTGGTCACTCTGGTTTTGGCCTACGAAGTGTCTCAGAAAGGCTTAAATTTGACGCACACGCAAGATAAGGACTTTATCCAGGTATTGGTTTACCAGAGTGTATTTCGTGTTCGTTCTGTATTCACTCTGCATACAATGTTTAATAGAATATCGTCAAAACAACCGGTCGTATCTTGCAACCAAAGTACAAAGAATACTGGGATCAGCTGTACGACTTAAATGGCGGCGCCGTGAATTTAGTTTTATACAATTTTGAAGAGTACGGAAAAGTTCTCGCGCATAGTCAGAAAGACACTTTTACCCGACCGTTTGAGATCACTTCGGAAAACATGGGTAAGCTAAATAACCAGAGCCACAGGAAGGTGATAGGAAGGGTCGGATTAACCGTTAAGAAAAATAAGGATACGGGGACATCGCTGATATTCTCCATTGCCGGATTTACCGTTGAATGGGTACCCAGTGTTGTATCTCGTTCACCAAATCGCGAACTAGTTCAAGTACCAACCCTATTACCCCAATTTAAGCCGCACGCCGCAGTACAGTCGTTGTCATAAAAATCGTCCCAGTTCAGCTTGAAGCTCACCCGCAGAATGATCGTTTTCGGCCGTATCCATCTGGTATCGCGAAATAGAGGTTTACCGACGTGCGGCTTAAAGCGGGTTAATAGGGGACTAATTAATTGCCTCGCTGCGGCTCTGCTAAGAAAAATGATCGACTCATTGAGCGACAATTTTATCTTTCAGTTTTTGGCTTGGATACGGTATCGTTGATGGAAGTTAGAGGGATTTCTTTGCAAAACTCCATTCCGTCTACGCATCATCCGTCGTTCATCGATTTCTCTTTTCCTGGCGACGACCAACCGTCCGTAGTCATGCCCAAGTACACGAATTATCCGCAGAAGTACAATTCGACGCGTGCCGAGGTGTCGGTGGTGCTGCCGCTGTCGGTTCTGGGAATAAAATACAAAACGACGCCGGGTGTTTATTCCGGTGAAAGTGCCAAAGATTCGGCGGTGGTTTCGTACACGATTTACCAAACTCTCGGTGTTCTTTTGCCGAGAAAATACGACAGCGACGTTCGGTAGTTATGCTCGGTTGACGGCGCTTATGTAACTTATTTTGCTTATGTATTTTTGATTTTTTATTTTGTTAGATTACGGTGGGGAACGGGGCTTGCCGTTGCGACTCCTATTGTTTCCATCAATGTGAATAGTGCGAGAAAAACAACTCAGAATTTGCCAAAAAGCATCAGACTCGCGTTCAAACTCGTGAACAAGCATCATCGGATGAATCCGCAGTGTGTTTATTGGAAAGGAGATTCAAGGTTTATATTCACCAAAATAGAAAGAACCATTAGTGTTGTTGGTTTTTTATTTGCTGTTGCTATTTCCGTACTAATTTAGCAGAAATTTAATTTAAAACTATATAATATTTGTAAGTTTATATGCAAAATTAGTTCTTAAGGTGTACAATTAGCAAAAAATTTAGAAAAGTTGCAAAATTTAGCAGACGATGTTAATTTGGTTTAAATATGCAAAAATAGGGAGAAAGAATTATAGAAAATTATTAAAAACCAGATGAAAAATATATAAATTGACTTAAATTACTAAATATTACCCAAAATCACCAAAGTAGGGAGAATATGTTACACATATAGTGGAAATTTAGCTAAATATATACAGAAATTGTCTTAAATCAGCTATATTTGATAAAATATAGTGTAAGCAAAGCTAAACTAACTTCTTTCTTGTCATTTTAGCAGTAATGGACGATGGGCAACCGAAGGCTGTGAAACTCTAATCATAATCGACCGAACTCTAAATTCCACAGTAGTTAACTGTACGTGCAATCATTTGTCGAGCTTCGCCGTTTTAATCGATCTTCAGGATGAAGAATTTGTCGTCAAAGAAACTGTCGCGGAAAGTGTCGTTTCCTACACTTGCGTCATATCGTCTTTAGTTTTGCTATTCGTGGCTTTTATCGTGTTTTGTGCATTGCACGGCCTGCAAACCAACAGCAACACCATCCACAAGAACATGACCATTTGCATTTTCGTCACAGAATTAGTGTTCCTCGTTGCCTTAAAACTCAGATCAGATTTAATACACAAAGAGGTACAAATCAAAATATAGATTTTTAAAAAAAAATGTAACTTGAAAAATATATTTCTCTTTGCTTTTTTTGAAAATAGTTTCCGTGCAAGATTATTGCAATCTTCCTACATTATTTTTTCTTGTGCGAATTTTCTTGGGTTTTACTCGAAGCCGTCCATTTATATCGCATGTTGACTGAACTTCGTGACATCAATCATGGACAAATGAGATTTTATTATATGCTCGGTTACGGTAAATTAATTTCATTCACAGACCTGATTTTTTGGACGTTACTTCATTCCCTTTAATCCCATTTTAGGAATCCCGGCCATTATCGTTGGATTGTCAGTTGGAGTTCGCGCTGATGGCTATGGAAACCATATTTTGTAATTATATTTTATTATCATTATGGATTTCGAATTATCTCATGAGAAATATGTTTTTATTTTAGTTGTTGGCTATCTATTTATGAGACAGTTATTTGGAGTTTAGTTGGTCCAATTTGTTGCTGCGTTGTGGTAATTAGTACATTGTTTTTAACGAACGTGTAGAACATTGATGATTTGCACTTTCAGATCAATCTTTTTGTGTTTGTTCTGGCTATTCGCGCTAGCTTGCAATTAAAAGATGAAGTTGAAGATTTTGGAAATTTACGGTAAGGAAATTATTTGGCAAAATGGTTTTTTCCAGAATTTCAGATTATACATATAATAAATATATTTTGGAACTGTTTTCAGGGTTCTTTTATGGCTCGACATTGCACTTTTGCCGTTGATGGGTGCAGCTTGGATACTTGCCATGTTAGCGGTTAATGAAAATGTTGACTTGTTGTATTATTTCTTTGAGATTTTCTCCCTGCTGCAAGGCTTGTATGTGTTTTTGGGTTACTGCGTATTTAATGAAAAGGTGAGTGACTCAACACTTGGTGCATTCGAAAAGTCATCATTTCTAATATATGTTCTGCAGGTTCGTCTGCAAACGGTGCGAACGTTTCGCCGACTTATGGGCAAAAAGTTGCCGTACGAAGACAACGAAGTCCGAACTGTGAATTCAGGACCAAATGTAATGATTTTAAAGAAATTCTGTTTTAATCTATTTGACTGATTTGCTGTTGTTTTGGTAAACAGAAAAAGTCTGCTCTCGCCTACCACAATAGATCGTTCGATGTGCTCCATCGCACGATTGGAATCTCCACTTCTTCGACAACGAGTCGTTCCACGTGTAAAACATCCAGCAGCCCTTACCACACCGACAGTCATTTTAGAAATACAAGCACGTCCACTCCTAGTAACTCTTATTCTCATTATGGTGGCAAGGCTTTAGAACCCCGCTCCCACTTGAAGACCAAGCGACATAAGTTTGATGGTGAGTTTAATTTTGGCTCTTAAAAATACATTTCTGCAAAAAAAAGTGCATTTGTGCATCCAAAAGTGCATTTTTGCACTCAAAAAATGCATTTTTTTATTAGGAAGTCAATTTTTGCATGTAAACATACTTTTTTGTGTTTATCTGATTAAGATCCGGATACCGGGGAAGTAAACCGTAAACCAGCAGAATCGGATACGGATTCAGAATTATCCATCGATCAAGCATCGCTCGATCTAGCGTCTAGCCACTCTTCCGACGACGATGATTACTCCAAACGAGAAGACATAGCGAAGGAGGATAATTATTCGAGCAATGGAGTTATTGAAAAGAGATGGAAACGCCAAAATAATGAACCCAGTAGGCTAAACAATATGCATTCCGGTATTAATATTTCTTGATTAACTAATCTTTTTGATCTCTTTAGATATACCAGTTACCTCAAATATTCCTAATATTGGAATGATGAATTCTCCTGGTAATAACTAAAATAACTAAAATAAGATAAAATAATTAAGACATTAATTTTTTTTTAAATAGTTAATACCATGAACATACCCAACATACTGTCACCACCTTCCTACTCGAGTCATTGGTCATCCGAAGGACCACAATCGTTTAAACCTCATGATGATGGCGATTTCTATAATCAAAGTAAGTAATAGTTGAAAGGGAAATGAAGATTCTATATTTATATTTCACCTTTTTTGTCAGTCATTCCATCTAAATGGCAGCAACAAAGCGAAAGATTGTCGGCGAGCGACAACGAATATCCACTTCACGAAGATAATGCAGAGAATTGTGCTTTTTCACAGTTTTCGCCACAGATGATTGGTAATTTAGCGGGACTGTGGCTGATAGGTCTGTGCGATTATTTATTAAAGTGAATCCGAATGCTATATGGCATGTTTATTCACTTGGCAGCCATATATAGCAATATCGCTAACTTGGTAATATAAAAATTCGCAAAATATCGCAATAAAAAATTATTTTAAATGATATTTTCAAAAATTTAAGGAATTTAATCAAGATTTTCACAATTTTCATTATTTTAATCGATTTTTCAAAACGTTGAATTTATGATTTTTATCGATTTTTTCAAAATTTTCAAAATTTTAATCGGATTTTTTCAAATTTGTCAAAATCCTAATTTCTTCGATTCCCAAGAAATATAAATTGCAGGCCGCGATATCTAGTTGCGATGTACAAATGTGATATTCAAAATACATCGCACAGGCCTAGAAGCTGCCACAATCAGTGATAAAGAAATTAATAGCAAACTTTCAGACGACTCTCCTATTTCCGAAAATCACCCGTCACAATATTACAACGAAAACATTTCCAACACATTAAACGACGGCGCGTCAGATCAAAGCAGTCGGAGTCGAGCTTCGTCAAAGTTAGCGGCCATCTTGTCCGGACAAAAAATGTTTGTTCCTCCACTGACAATGGCAACAGACTCGGAGTAAGTTTAAAAAAAAAAGATTTATATCAATTTTATTAATAATTTACCAAAAACAACTTCCTTTTCTTGCATCAGTTTGGAGGTAAGGCAATTCTATCCAATTACATCACAGGGACAAAACTTCACGAAAAGCATTTTTATTTATTTATTTTTCTCCTTTTAGTGAACGAATTACTCTCTGAGAAATACCCATTTCAACTTCACCTTAATAATCATCATCAAGCATGAAAAATACTTATGCTAACATCGAAGTGTGACGACCAGTACTTAATGAATACTCAGTGTAATAATGCCATTTGATTTATTTATTTAATTTTCTGTATTTTACATTTTACTTTTTCTTACAAGTGTTTTTTTTATTATTTTTATTTTAAAAAAAAAAAAAAAAAAAAAAGAACAAGCAAAATCTGTTGTTTGCCGGTGGACTTTTGTCGAGCTTTTAATTTTACAATTTTACCGAGCTTTGAAATAAATTTTTTGGATGTTTTAAACTCGTGTTTGCTTTTTTATTTACTCATTGGTTAGTCTGATAAAACCACAAGTTGAGAGTTTCTTTCTGTCGGGGTTTTGGGCTTTCCGGCTCTCAGTAGCGTACCAAGAAAGTCCGATACTCCAGGCAAATCGGTACTATCGGTTCCACACTGATTTTTCAGCATTTTAGGCGCTTTTTGGTCGATTTTTGTTTCTATTTTATCCACCTTTCCTTGCAGAATTCCCAGTTTTCGAGTTGCTGTCTGCAGCAGTGCATTACTTACGTGCAAGGAATTAGTCAATTCATTTCTACTCTTAAATCTGAAATTTGTACATGGATGTGACTTATAGTTCGGTTGTTTCATTCTTCTCAGTTTAGCCGTAAGAATTCTCTCAAATGCTTTGCAGGGAGTACAAATACATGTATACTTATACATACTTGTAGGTTTGCTGCACAAAAGAAAGCATTTAACAGCGCGCACAGATTCACTACGGTTACAGTAATAACCGAGCTTGGATTGAGTCATTTTCCGAAAAGCTTGAATCTTTTCGTCACACGTTATTCCTTTGCATGGATTATAAGCACTGTTGAAGGTTTCTAAAAACTTAGGAATGTCGTCAAACGTCGCAGCTGCATTACTCTGCCAGAAAGAGTGATCGGATGACATTTGTTTCGAAAAAACTGTGATATTGATCTCCATATTCACAGTAAACGATACTCGTGTAATTTCTACTGAATTGACGATTCTAGACACCGTTCAAACTCCATTGCTGACAAGTGAGCGTAGTGGTGATTGATGCACTGTTTGGCGGTGTTTGCCAGACATTTGACGGCTTCTGATGGCCGATTGATTGTTGGCTCGCTGGCGTCGTCGTGGATTGTTGAGCATCGTTTGTTGTGCATGGTTGTGATCGTTTCGTCGTGCGTTTAGTCGTTCGTTTCCAGGATGGAGATTAGGGATGGAAAAATGGCTCGGTGGTTTGATGTGAGTTCATTTCTCATTGGTTTGAATTTCACTCTGGCGAGTAAATACTGTACTAAAAAGCTGATCTGTGATCTCGGATGCTGGAGTGAGTTTGAAAACGTCATTTTTGCTACTTGTTCCGTGGTTAGCATGCAATTCAATGTTGTTGGTAAGCCTAGTTTTTTGTACTTAGGTACAAAACATTATATTATTATATAAGTAGGTATAGGTCTGTATATATCCTAGTAGTGGGTATATATAGTCTAGCTTATATAAAGCTGTTGTGCACAGACAGGATTGTGCCATTTGATTATGTGAATCGGTCGGGTGAGGACCGAGGAGCGAGTTAGGCGCCATATTTTGAATTGTGAGTCGCGTTTTGTGATTGTTGAGCGTGATGACACTAGAATTGTCGATTGAAATGTCTTGTTAGATGATTAAATATACAATTTAAAGCCAAATTGAAAATAGAAGTCAGGACAAAAGCCTTTTTTCTACAAATTTTGGTCAAGTTTTGTCAAAATTTGTCAAAATTTGTCAAAATTTGTCAAAATTTGTCAAAATTTGAGAAAAATTTGAGAAAAATGTGTCGAAATTTGTCAAAATTTGTCAAAATTTGTCAAAATTTTTCAAAATTTGTCAAAATTTTTCAAAATTTGTCAAAATTTTTCAAAATTTGTCAAAATTTTTCAAAATTTGTCAAAATTTGTCAAAATTTGTCAAAATTTGTCAAAATTTGAGAAAAATGTGTCCAAATTTGTCCAAATTTGTCAAGTTTTGTCAAAATTTGTCAAAATTTGAGAAAAATATGTCAAAATTTGAAAAAAATATGTCAAAATTTGAGAAAAATATGTCAAAATTTGTCAAAATTTTTCTCAAATTTTGACAAATCTTTCTCAAATTTTTCTCTAATTTTTCTCAAATTCTCAAAAAATAAAAAAAGCAAAATCTCGAGCAAAAATGGCGAGTAAACAGGTAAACGTATGAAAAATCTTGTCCGAAATGGTTAAACTTCAGGTAAAATGGCGCAAATCGTTCAAAATCTTGAGAAATTGTTCAAAATCTTGAGAAATCGTTCAAAATCTTGAAAAATCTTTTCCAAAATCGTGAAAAATCTTTTCTAACATCGCTAAATTTCAAGCAATAGCATACAAATCCTAAGAAATCGAACAAAATTTTGAACAAAATCGTAACCTAACGTGCCCTTAACATAACCTAACGTGCCTTAACTTAACCTAACGTGCCCTAACCTCACCTAACGTGCCCTAACCTAACCTAACGTGCCTTAACCTAACCTAACGTGGCCTTAACCTAACCTAACGTGCCCTAACCTAACCTAACCTGCCCTAACCTAACCTAACCTGCCCTAACCTAACCTAACGTGCCCTAACCTAACCTAACGTGCCTTAACCTAACCTAACGTGGCCTTAACCTAACCTAACGTGCCCTAACCTAACCTAACCTGCCCTAACCTAACCTAACGTGCCCTAACCTAACCTAACGTGCCTTAACCTAACCTAACGTGGTCTTGCCTTAACCTAACCTAACGTGGTCTTGCCTTTAACGTAACGTGCCTTAACGTAACGTGCCAAAACGTTACGTGCCTTAACGTTACGTGCCTTAACGTTAACGTAACGTGCCTTTGACACAATTTTATCCAAGTTGTTCAAATTTTTTACAATCTTTGAAAATTTTTGTTTTCTCCAATTTATTTATTTATTTATTTATTTATTTCATTTTTAAATTTAATTTGCACAAAATTATTCACTTTCTCTTCTCTTACCGGTCGGTTGAGTTGCCATGGCAACCCCCTTCCTTCCTTCCTTCCTTCCCTCGCCTTTCTTGCTTTGTCGGTGGTGGTCCCCGCAGCAACTCCGAAAACGAGAGTATTCGCCCGCTATTCGCTTGCTACTGATGTGACGGTGACGACCACAACTCCTATCGCATGATAGTACCGGGTATAAGTCGCGTGAATAAGTGATTAATACGAGATAAAATAAAGACAACAAGTTTCTCAAAACACTACATTTATTGTTGCTAAACAATATAATCAATCCTAAGAGTTATACAAATTCTAATGCCGACATTTGGCAAGTTAAATACAAGTTAAACTATACAAATAATTGGCTGTGAAACAGCCCTAAAATAATATGATTACGGTTAATGGTGATCCGGGGTTCGGGAACGGCAAAACGCCCGCTCGACCGAGTTAATGATGTCATCTATGCGTAGCCGGGCTGGCTGTGTCCTCGCGGCTTCCGTCGGTGCTCCGTAATCATGGAACTGCTTCGTTCGCGTTCCGGGTTCGTATGGTGTAATGGTCCGTGTAATGCTGGTTTGGTTCGATCCGAGAGGTGCGGTTGACTCATGTGCACCGCCACAACTAGGGTTGGAAATTGGTAATGAATAAATGAAGTCATTTATTCGCCAAGGTTCCGCTTGCGAATTATATTTAATTCGCGATGTTGTGAGTTTAATAAATTAACTCAATAAATTGTATTCAATTTATTGTTACGAATTTGATTCGTCATACAGTGAAATAAGTCTCGTGACTTACTTCGGTTGTTAACTTGTTGCCAAGTTTAAACAATTAAGGTTTTTTATCGACTACAAGATATAATAAAGATTAAACAGCGCAACACACAATTGCCGTCAAAGTTCGCCTTGCTGAGCAGAACAGTATCGCGCGTGCCCTAAATAACAGTGCGGTGAGAGACGGCACTGGTATTCAGGGGGATATAGCCCGCAGTTCTGCACAACAGAATTAATCACCCGAGATACTACTCATAAGTAGACTGCTTTGGCACCATCACCGAAGAGATATAACTTTCCCAAACACATGGTGCTACTGGCGGTAACTGCATGTTTTGCATGCAGACTGCTTTGGCACCATCAGGTGATGGAGTCAATCTCTTGCAGTAACAGTGCTACTGACGGTTACTAAATACTTTGGTATCACACGTGACTCTATTGTCCGTCCACGAGGATACTTATGCGGGAGGCTTTCTCCTCGGCAAGACCGTTTGACGGAAACATTAACAGTCCGAACTTCGCCTTCAGTTGACGGGGGTTGCATGGCTCAGCAGAGCCATGCTATGCATGGACCGGTAGGCCCATGCCCTGAGTAAGAAACAGTTATTTGACATGCGGAACATACCAAATAACCAGAAATCAAGAACTAGCTTTACTTCCTGTTGTCAGGGAGTTTTATACTCGGTGGGATTAGGTTCCACCAATCTCGTATCGCAGGAAGTGGATATGGAGACGCAAATTGGGATTATGCTAATCTTTTAGCATAAACCGGAACTGGATACCGGGGACAGGAAATGGATACACAGAACGGAAATACATTCTGAAAATGGGTTTCAGGTCGCGTACCCGTGATAAAGCAAGAATACCTGCTTTGACTTATTGAGTATTGATAATATAACTTTATATTATCGATCTAAATTATATTTAGTCATAGCAAACATAACAATATGTTTTGTGAACCATTTCTATGTAAAATAGTAAGTTCGAGGTTGAATTTGCCGCTAGTACTAGTGGCGCCATCTATTGCTAATTTGTCACACATCCCCCTTAATAACTAAACATATACTCTTATATTTTATGTTATTCTTTAGGAATATCATTCGTGTCAAATTCATCCATGTCAATAAATATTTTATTTCCAATATTTATAAGGCCCACGAGTGTTTTTTAATAAACATGTTCTTATCCTTAGGATGCTCAAAAAATGCTTTTTTATTTTCTCCTTTCAGAGACGGTTATAAAAAATAGTTTGGTTATTATTAAAACAATAAACATGAAGTCTTTTCGTATAACGAAGAAGCACTTCTTACAAAAATCTTCGTTAAAGAATTTTCTGGTTACATATTATATTTTTGTTTTTATCACAGAACACACAAACAAACTGCTAATTGTTTTAACTTTGAACATGGCTTAATCTTGACCTTTTTCGGTCTCCGAGGCGGGCTTTTGCCTGTCCTTTGAAGAAGACTTTTTGCCACGTTTCTTGGCGGGAAGGGGTTCTTCCGGTTGCCGATCTATGAAAAATGCAGCGGTCGCAACAACTTCCGTGGCGATGGGCGTTTCGGGTGCTTTATCCCCTGCTTCAGGCTGATCAGTCGATCCGTCTTCTTCATCGATCATCTTTTTGAGATCTTCGTAGATGTCAATCACCGGGGGCAAAACCAAAATCCAGCCTTCACATATTTGGTTTTTCATCTCAGCTGCGATTTTTCCCACGAGCAGATTCCAAAGGTGCTCCAAAATGTTGAAGCCCTCAACGCGACGTGGATTCAAGATCATTTGCATGATCCTGGTCACGTATCCTACCGTTATTTGATCGGGAAGACCCGTAATCAATTGGCGAGAAATTATTATCGCAAGTCGAGCTACGATGGGGTAGTAGTATTCGACCTCCCAAACGAATAACTGTCCTATCTTGGTGTTCGGGGGAACTTGGTAGGGTTCGATTAAGAATTCGTTCGAAATCCCGTGTTCCGCGATATTTGGCATGGGAACCAATGTGGCTTCTTCCGTTTGGGTCGCGTTATCTACGCAGACAACACTTGGCATTTTTTCCAAACCCATTTGAAGACCAAGGGGCGTTCTTCGCGAATTCATAAATTCGGGATCCTCGTATACAGCTTTGCCATCGTTAGATAGTAAAGCCTTACAAAGGTGGCAGGTTGCCCATTTTCGGGGTACTGGATCGAACAACCCTTTAACCACGAATGAAACAAACTTGGGGTTCCAGGGTTGGATTTTCAATCGTCGTTTTGATCCGAGACAATTCCCGCATGATGCTAAATGGCACCCTGTCCCGGAGCCGGACATCCAACCAACCCCGAAACAGAAGGGGCACGGTATTTCGCCCTTTGCGAGCTCCAAATTGTCGTGTGGAATTCCCAATTCTAAGTCACGATCGCAGGCGGCTTTTCGACGTAGTGCCTTTTCTTGTTTATTAGCTGCTCTTTGTTGAGCAGTCATCGGCTGCAGTTTGGGGGCTCTGGTGGACACAAACGTACGTTTCCCTCTAGCCGTATTATATCTGGGAGTATACACTACTTCGCGCGAAGTCGTGGGTGGCGGTGAGTCGTAATGAACGTACTCCCGCTGTTTGCGTTTGTTGTCTTGGTGGCGATTTCCTTCGGGATTTCGATTTGCCTCTAATTTGACAATCTCGTCCAGACTTCTCTCATGAGAGGTCGACGAATCTTCCATTCGACTCGTACTTGGTTTATGGATCGGCTGTAAAGGGTGGCTTTTAGAGAAACTGTCCTTTTTCGGTATAATGAAGGTTTCTTGGGTAACCTCCATCGCCGTTTTGGGTACAGCCGTCTTTGGGCGAATTTCCTTTGGGAGGGCATCTGGGTTGTTTCGGGCCCAGGTTAATATGTCCCATCCTTTTTGGTCGAGCACAATAGGAGTGTTTGGCGCTCCCGGGACCGTTACGATGGTTGGGTTGACTGTTGGCGTGTCTTCTTCCTCCGAAGAACTCGACTGAATCACAATTCGCCGCTTTTTAATTGGTATCTTCTTGACCATAATTCTACAAATATAGAAAACGTTTTAGTTTTATTTGCAATACTTTTGTATGCGCGCGCCCTCTATTGAGAAGACGCGTAACTCAATTTACGAATTTTATAATTATAATTCGTTACAACTTTTCACTTTTGTGTATTGATAATTTCATCGAACTTACGAAAATGTCCTGCTTCCTTTAGAAGCGTAGCTTGTAGAATTCTAAGTGTAGTCGCCTCGACGATAACTTGGAGTTTAGAGCACGTGGCTTTCAAATCCTCCGCCGCTAGTAAACGAATTCCGCTGGTTCGTATTTCTTCGAATATTCAAAGAAATTTCATGATATATAGATATAACTTTATATGCATAATCATAATACCTGTATTCGCTGATTTATAGCTAACAATGTCAACGCGTTTGACCGTGTTTTTCGTTGAATTCGACGAAGTTCTTCTTCTCTCACGTGTGTGTTAGAAGACTGAATATAGAACGAATCTTTTACTCTCCACCCGGGGTCGTAACCTATCAGGTGACTTCGCGAATTTTCGGATTTGAATATTCAATATCCGATTTAAATCAATATCTTTTTTAGAATATTCCTTTTATATTAAGAATCTTTTTAACGACGTTCTTGAATCATCTGCACAAAATCCGTAGTGTATTTCGGATTTGGCCTCGAAGTTCTTTTTGGTCTCGAGATTATTTCCGGAAGGTCAGCTGTTCGCTTCCGTTTATTCGAGTTATTACTTCGTGGATCGATAATCTCGTTTCCATTTTCATTTGAGGTAGGAATTATTCTTTCTTCTTGTTCAAGACTTTCTTGAGGAAGTTCTTCCATATCTTGATTATCTAATTCTTGTGAATTAGATTTGTTAAATTCGGAATTTGCCGACATCCAATCAGGGTTTGGGTGATCTTCCAATTTTCCTTTTGTTCAACTTCATCTAACTTTAGATGAGTTATTATTTTTCTGCATTCGTAATCTTTGAGCTGAGCTTCGATGATTTCTGCTCTGGTAGGAGGAACTATACTTAGTACTTCGGTTAACGCACTAAATAAAGTTTCTGGTTCAACATGACCTTTCTCCCCCTTTTCCAAAGAATTATTTAATTTTTTGGAATAATCAAACTTTACTGACACGTTTGTTAAGAACTGACAGGGTTTTGGTTCTTCTCTACGAGTAACTTCTTTATTTCCGTCCCACTCGGGCCAGAATTGAGTTATTTCAGTGGGTTCGATATAATCATCCTTCGGAATGTCTTCAATACTCAAAGGAGCTCTTGAAAATGCGTCTGCGACTTGATTTTGAGTACCACGACGATACTTAATTTTAAAGGCGCCGCATTGCAGTTTAATTGCCCATCGGCCAAAACGACCAGAAGGTTCTGGCGTCCCCATTAGCCATTTTAAGGCTTCTGCATCTGACTCCAGGGTGAAAGACGTGTATTCTATGTAAGGGCGGAAGCGTTCTACAGCCCATACTACCGCTAGACACTCTAGTTCGGGAGTAGTGTAACGTTGCTCGGCTCCTCGAAGTACGCGACTAGCGTAAGCTACGGGTCTTGGAGTTTTAATCCATTTGTCCTTGTTTTTGTCAAGAAAATCCACATCTTGGCATAATACCGCTCCTAATCCTGAATGTGAAGCGTCTGTTAGAATCACAAAGGGTTCGAGCATATTAGGCATTAATAAAACTTGAGTTTCGTCGCATAAGATGTCTTTAATTCTTTCGAAAGCGTCCATTTGCTCTTGTCCCCAGACAAAAGTTGCTTTCTCATGCATTATGCTAGTCAGTGGAGTAGCAATTTCACCGTGGTTAGGAATAAACTTCCTAAAGAAATTTGCCAACCCGTGAAACCTTTGAACATCTTTCGATGTTTTTGGGGTTGGAAATTTTCGTACTGACGCGATTTTGTCAGGATCCGGGGCCAATCCATTTGGAGTGATTAAATGTCCCAGAAATTTTAGCGTAGTTCTGCCGAACTTAGACTTTTCTTTATTTACGGACAAGTTGGCTTTGTCTAGTCGTTCTAAGACATCTTTAATGTGACCGAGATGTTGGTCCCAGGTCTGAGAAAAGATGATTACATCGTCTAAATAGACTAATGCATGTTTATATAACGCGTCACCCATAACCTGTTCCATTAGAGCTTGAAATGTACAAGGCGCGTTACATAACCCAAATGGCATACGTACAAATTGATAGTTGCCTTTTGGAGTATAGAAAGCAGTTTTCTGTTTATCTTCATCTTCCATTTCTACTTGATAATATCCTTTTGTAAGGTCAAGTGAGGTGAAGTATTTTGCCTGATTCGTATTGTGCATGAGCAAATCAATACTGGGCATTTGGATTGCATTGATTTCGGTGATCGCATTTAGCCATCGGTAATCAATACATAACCTATATGTGCCATTTGGTTTGGCAACTATTACGGGATGACTTATATAAGGTCCCGTAGATTTCTCAATGAGATTCTCTGCTTCTAGCTCTTCAACTAGTTTGGTCATAATCGCAATTTTAGCTGGATTGTACATGCGAAATGGTTGTTTTTTCCATTTCGCGTCCTTTTTAAACGTAATCTTATGTTTAGCAAGGTTCGTACAACCAACTTTGTCCCGAAAGACGTGCTTGATTCCGGAAATTACTTCTAGTAATTTGGTCTTTTCCTCGTCGGAGCAATCACAATCTTTCACCAACAATTCTTCCCAATTGTCGGGTGTATGAGTGATTGTTCCGTCGTTTTTTATTGTGCGTAACCTCGCTAGACTGTCATTAAGTTCGTTATCTACGTAAGGCGCAGTCCAACCAGGTTTGTTGTCACAATCAAATTCAGCTCGTGCTGGATTTAAATTGATTGTGGTACGACGCATAAAATTGTGGCCTAAAATTAGGCCACACACATTTCTGTCTAAAATGATGAAATTCATTGGAGTGAATTCTACTCCATCCGCCCATTGAACACAAAGGGTTATTTGTCCTAGCGGGATATGAGTTATGCCGACGGCACAAACTTTCATATTTCGGGGGCAATCTTGAATGAAGTCAGGGGAGGCACAAGTACTGTCAAGTAATTGTAATCCAATAAAACATTGGGTGGCTCCTGAATCCATTAAAGCATTATAGGTGAGTCCACCTATTGTTACTTTCATTCGGGGGTCGTCGATACTGTTTCCCAAACGTTTGATGCGTTCAACTACTTCAGCTCTCTTGAGCTGATGTTCTTTGACATATTTACGAAGTCTATGATGTCTAGATAATTTCGAGGAGATATCTAAATTTTCCATCATTGCCTCCAAACTTTCGCATACTCCTCCACTAGAACTAGTGGTTTCCTCTCGAACAGGAGGATTTATAGCGCTTTCAATTATTGCATTCAAGGACTCTCGCCAAGATTCGTCCCCCTTATCCGCAGGGAAGAGGTCGTCATCGAATGATGTAAATGGATTTTCAGTCTCTTCCATCGAAAAAGGAGTGTTGGGATAAGGTTCCTTAAATACATACTTTGGATTCCTTTTCCTAGTTTTACGATTAGGTCGTTTAATTTCCTCATCTTGAATTACTAATTTGTTCAGAGTTTCGTTTAGAACATTTTCTATTTCTGAGGATAATG
The DNA here is from genome assembly GCA_949358305.1 of Strigamia acuminata. NCBI lineage: Eukaryota > Metazoa > Arthropoda > Chilopoda > Geophilomorpha > Linotaeniidae > Strigamia > Strigamia acuminata. Next base: position 53,144,329 of record OX442314.1, read on the forward strand.
TACTACTCTGGTTTTTTAGGGGGTTTTTGGTAACCCCCTCTACTAGTTTTTTGGGGCCGGTGGACCTTCAATCGCCAAAGGTGGAGTGGTTGCATTTTTTGGATCCAAAAATTTAGTGAATAAGTCCGACATGGATTTTGTCATACTAGTTTGCATAGTAGTTTTGAAGTCTTCAAGTTTTTGGTCCAAAGATTCAGCGGTCACCCAATTTTGCCTCTGTCGTTTAAAAAGATCAGAGGTGGGATTGGAATTGGTATTATTACCAGTACCTTGGGGCTTGTCCTGAACAAATTTTCTTTTTTGTAACAAAGGACATTCCCTCTTAAAGTGTCCTGGTTGATTGCAATGGAAACATTTTCCAGTTGCTTTCTCCGATAGGGCACATACCATGTTGCTGAATCCAACATCGTTTTCAAGATTGTCTGTCTCGTCAGATTCCATAGGTACAACTTCTGGTTCGGCGTTCAACGTCTGAGTAGAGCGTATGAGTGGGCGCGAACTCCTGGCGTCTTTACCTTTTTGAGTATTTGACGGGACAGTTTCGTCCTCTTTATTGGCAATAGTGTCCACACTAGCATTTTGGGCTTCAAAAAGGGCCCTATTTTGTCGGACAAATTGAAATATGTCATTAAATGATTCTTCATAGAGACCTCTATCGATTATTCGATTGTAACTAACTAAGTTCAAATTCTCGAGAAGAGTAGGAGCTTCATCTCTTTTTGAATAAGATCCTTGAGCTTGTTTAAATCTCAAAAGAAATGTATAGAGTGGCTCTTCTGGGCCCTGGATTAAATTTCGAAGCTTTCGGGCTCGGGTGACAGGGATCATGTCAAACTCCGCCAAAAACATCTTTTCGAAAGTTTTCCAGTCAACAAATTTGTCGAGGTTATCGGTATGCCATTCGTGGGCTATACCAGATAAATAAGTTGGTATTCCGCGTTTTACCATCTCATCTAGAGTTAAACCTTTAGCGACAGCGACTGTTTTGGCTGTAGCTAAAAATTTAGCCACGTCCTTCTGTTTTCCATCAAAAACAGGCATATCTTGACCTTTGAAAAAGGTTTTATTTGAATTGTTTGCATTATTATTTTGCTGTGCATTATTCTGCATAAATTGTTGTACTTGCTGTGCACAATCAGTTTGAATATTTCGCACATAGGTAAGGATGGTTCCCAAGTCGTCGGTAGAAAATCTCGCTTGAGATGAACTACCAGCGGAGGATGCCGAACCAGAATTTTGTTCAAAATTGGGCAGATTTCCCTTAGGGACCTGATTGTCCTGGGGGATTTCTCTCCTTGGAGGAACATAATTTTCATGCTGTGTATGATTGCCGGATGGTACATGTTGTCCATGTGGAACACTACTTTTATTTTGTACACGTTCTGGGGGTGTCTGATTTGAACGAGTTCTTCCCGCCGGTAAATTTTGAATAACGGGGGACGGTGAGATCGGATCGGATCTCCTTGGAGTTCGATTTGACACTCTTTTTGACTGTGTTGGGGGGACAAACTGTCCTTTCCCCGGTGTCGGAGGTGCATAATGTCTATTTCCAGATGTTGGAGTAACATACTGTCTATGTCCCGAGTTTTGGGAGACATTTTGTCTATTCCCTGAAGTTTGGGGGATAAAACCCGAATTACTATTGTTAATTATTCGATTAACACTAGTCGATCTAGACCTTGGTTTGGCTAGATTCAAAGGACTATTAGAACTGGGTGTTCTTTGTCCAGAACTTTGTTGACTACGGGATCGGCTAAACGATGGCTCGCGTACCATTCTATCGTTTAGCTGGGGAGTCGACCCTATCCGGGCTTGATATCCCAACCTCTTTTTAGGAGAGGGAAAGTCCAGCTTACGATTCGTGGGAATCGTTTTCCGTGGGGTTCGGTGTGAAGTCCGCGAATGCCGACTTTCGTTCTCCGAATCTTCATCTTCATCGGGTCTAATTCTCTGATTTCTTTTCTCAAGTACGCGTACATGATTAACCGCTTCGGTTATTGTTTTGAAATCAACCCGATTCAGATTATAGAGTTGACAATACTCTGTTAAATCGTCCGGAATTAAATCCGTTTGGTCTTCGAGTCGGACGTAACTATTTTCCAAGTTTCTGTCATCGACTTCTCGTTCATTCATATGAATGTTTTCGTCAGACATAATAAAAGTTTTAAATTCTTTATTACTAAAGAACGATAACACACTTTATAAAATATACACTTCAAAATAACAATACACTTCGATAAGGTTAAGCTTAAACTCCACGTGGTGGTTAAACGTGTTAAACTATCGACAAACTTTAAACAAAAGAAAATTAAATTTCGCGTGGTTTAATACGCGTTAAACTATTATCAAACTAGAACAAAATAAAACGAAATCTTCTACAGGTAAACTAGCGTTTGGAAAGAAATACGCTTTAAACTATTATTAGAATAGTAGATGGAATACACTTAACTTTGCTGGTCTACGGCGTGGAAATTTCGAATCGGGACTAAACGGGACGGCGTGGTCAAGATGGCTACTGGAACACGTGTACGCGGGTCTGGTCTGGATACGAATGGTCCTCTGCAGTCTGGATCCGCGTGGTATCGAGGATCGATAATCCTTTAATCCCTCGATACTTTATTGGTGGAAAATCTTTTTATCCAATGATAAAATGGAGACTAATCCTTTACTTACAGTAGTTTTCTACTACGTCCGCACTTTGGTCTGGTCAATCTCGTTATTGATTGGATAATTCTTTCGAAAATATTCAATCAACATTGAAACTGTTTTTACAGACCTTCCGTGAAAATTTAGAAAATAAATTCTTTCAATTGTTGGAGTGTTTTATAACACAACATAACATTCCCTTTAATGTTAGATATTCTTATGAATTCCAACGTTTTTAAAGACATTTTCTTACTTCGTAAAAGTAGAAATATATAATTCGTTTCAAAATGTTATAATCTTTATTTATCTCGATTTTCACTTTCTATTAAATTCGGTAAATTTAAACTTTGCAACCTATCTCGGTGGGACCTCCACGTGTGACGGTGACGACCACAACTCCTATCGCATGATAGTACCGGGTATAAGTCGCGTGAATAAGTGATTAATACGAGATAAAATAAAGACAACAAGTTTCTCAAAACACTACATTTATTGTTGCTAAACAATATAATCAATCCTAAGAGTTATACAAATTCTAATGCCGACATTTGGCAAGTTAAATACAAGTTAAACTATACAAATAATTGGCTGTGAAACAGCCCTAAAATAATATGATTACGGTTAATGGTGATCCGGGGTTCGGGAACGGCAAAACGCCCGCTCGACCGAGTTAATGATGTCATCTATGCGTAGCCGGGCTGGCTGTGTCCTCGCGGCTTCCGTCGGTGCTCCGTAATCATGGAACTGCTTCGTTCGCGTTCCGGGTTCGTATGGTGTAATGGTCCGTGTAATGCTGGTTTGGTTCGATCCGAGAGGTGCGGTTGACTCATGTGCACCGCCACAACTAGGGTTGGAAATTGGTAATGAATAAATGAAGTCATTTATTCGCCAAGGTTCCGCTTGCGAATTATATTTAATTCGCGATGTTGTGAGTTTAATAAATTAACTCAATAAATTGTATTCAATTTATTGTTACGAATTTGATTCGTCATACAGTGAAATAAGTCTCGTGACTTACTTCGGTTGTTAACTTGTTGCCAAGTTTAAACAATTAAGGTTTTTTATCGACTACAAGATATAATAAAGATTAAACAGCGCAACACACAATTGCCGTCAAAGTTCGCCTTGCTGAGCAGAACAGTATCGCGCGTGCCCTAAATAACAGTGCGGTGAGAGACGGCACTGGTATTCAGGGGGATATAGCCCGCAGTTCTGCACAACAGAATTAATCACCCGAGATACTACTCATAAGTAGACTGCTTTGGCACCATCACCGAAGAGATATAACTTTCCCAAACACATGGTGCTACTGGCGGTAACTGCATGTTTTGCATGCAGACTGCTTTGGCACCATCAGGTGATGGAGTCAATCTCTTGCAGTAACAGTGCTACTGACGGTTACTAAATACTTTGGTATCACACGTGACTCTATTGTCCGTCCACGAGGATACTTATGCGGGAGGCTTTCTCCTCGGCAAGACCGTTTGACGGAAACATTAACAGTCCGAACTTCGCCTTCAGTTGACGGGGGTTGCATGGCTCAGCAGAGCCATGCTATGCATGGACCGGTAGGCCCATGCCCTGAGTAAGAAACAGTTATTTGACATGCGGAACATACCAAATAACCAGAAATCAAGAACTAGCTTTACTTCCTGTTGTCAGGGAGTTTTATACTCGGTGGGATTAGGTTCCACCAATCTCGTATCGCAGGAAGTGGATATGGAGACGCAAATTGGGATTATGCTAATCTTTTAGCATAAACCGGAACTGGATACCGGGGACAGGAAATGGATACACAGAACGGAAATACATTCTGAAAATGGGTTTCAGGTCGCGTACCCGTGATAAAGCAAGAATACCTGCTTTGACTTATTGAGTATTGATAATATAACTTTATATTATCGATCTAAATTATATTTAGTCATAGCAAACATAACAATATGTTTTGTGAACCATTTCTATGTAAAATAGTAAGTTCGAGGTTGAATTTGCCGCTAGTACTAGTGGCGCCATCTATTGCTAATTTGTCACACTGACACACAACGATTGACTTTTCTCTATCGGCAGGCAGAAAGGCAGAATTAAATTTGGCCAAATTTGTCCAAATTTAATTTCTCCGTTTTTAATTAATCTTTCTTTCTTTCTTTCTCAGCTTCCTTTCTTTTCATCATCATCATTTCATTTCATTTCATTATTTCATCATTTCATCATTTTTTCAACTTTATTAGCAGAATTAACAAGTAAGTTTGTTCTCTTCTCTTCTCTCACACACATTTTAGAAATACAAGTAACTCTTATTCTCATTATGGTGGCAATTCAAGGCTTTAGAACCAACCTCGCTCCCACTTGAAGACCAAGCGACATAAGTTTGATGCCGGTGAGTTTATTTTTGGGTCTTAAAAATACATTTTTGCAAAAAAAGTGCATTTTTTCGTCCAAAAGGTGCATTTTTGCGTCCAAAAAGTGCATTTTTGCGTTCAAAAAGTGCATTTTTGCGCCCAAAAAGTGCATTTTTGCACTTAAACGTGCTTTTTTGTGTTTATATATATATATATATATTTGATAAAATATAGTGCAAGCAAAGCTAAATTAACTTCCTTCTTGTCATTTTAGCAGTAACGGACGATGGGCAACCGAAGGCTGTGAAACTCTAATCATAATCGACCGAATTCTAAATTCCACAGTAGTTAACTGTACGTGCAATCATTTGTCGAGCTTCGCCGTTTTAATCGATCTCAAGGATGAAGAATTTGTCGTCAAAGAAACTGTCGCGGAAAGTGTCGTTTCCTACACTTGCGTCATATCGTCTTTAGTTTTGCTATTCGTGGCTTTCTTTCATCGTGTTTTGTGCATTGCACGATGGGCCTGCAAACCAACAGCAACACCATACACAAGAACATGACTACCTGTATTTGCATTTTCGTCACAGAATTAGTGTTCCTCGTTGCCTTAAAACTCAGATCTGATTTAATACACAAAGAGGTACGAATCAAAATATAGATTTTAAAAAGAAAATATATTTCTCTTTGTTTTTTTTGAAAATAGTTTCCATGCAAGATATATTATTGCAATCTTCCTACATTATTTTTTCTTGTGCGAGTTTTCTTGGGTTTTACTCGAAGCCGTCCATTTATATCGCATGTTAACCGAACTTCGTGATATCAATCATGGGCAAATGAGATTTTATTATATGCTCGGTTACGGTAAATTAATTTCATTTGCAGGCCTCAATTTTTGGATGTTACTTCATCATTCCCTTTAATCCCATTTTAATCCCATTTTAGGAATCCCGGCCATTATCGTTGGATTGTCAGTTGGAGTTCGCGCTGATGGCTACGGAAACCATATTTTGTAATTATATTTTATTATTATCATTATGGATTATCTCATGAGAAATGTGTTTTTATTTTAGTTGTTGGCTATCTATTTATGAGACAGTTATTTGGAGTTTAGTTGGTCCGATTTGTTGCTGCGTTGTGGTAATTAGTACATTGTTTGTAACGAACGTGTAGAACATTGATGATTTATTCATTTGCACTTTCAGATCAATCTTTTTGTGTTTGTTCTGGCTATTCGCGCTAGCTTGCAATTAAAAGATGAAGTTGAAGATTTTGGAAATTTACGGTAAGGAAATTATTTGGCAAAATGGGTTTTCCCAGAATCTCGGATTGTACGTATAATAAATATATTTTGGAACTGTTTTCAGGGTTCTTTTATGGCTCGACATTGCACTTTTGCCATTGATGGGGGCAGCTTGGATACTTGCCATGTTAGCAGTTAATGAAAATGTTGACTTGTTGTATTATTTCTTTGAGATTTTCTCCCTGCTGCAAGGCTTGTATGTGTTTTTGGGTTACTGCGTATTTAATGAAAAGGTGAGTGACTCAACACTTGGTGCATTCGAAAAGTCATCATTTCTAATATATGTTCTGCAGGTTCGTCTGCAAACGGTGCGAACGTTTCGCCGACTTATGGGCAAAAAGTTGCCGTACGAAGACAACGAAGTCCGAACTGTGAATTCAGGACCAAATGTAATGATTTTAAAGAAATTCTGTTTTAATCTATTTGACTGATTTGCTGTTGTTTTGGTAAACAGAAAAAGTCTGCTCTCGCCTACCACAATAGATCGTTCGATGTGCTCCATCGCACGATTGGAATCTCCACTTCTTCGACAACGAGTCGTTCCACGTGTAAAACATCCAGCAGCCCTTACCACACCGACAGTCATTTTAGAAATACAAGCACGTCCACTCCTAGTAACTCTTATTCTCATTATGGTGGCAAGGCTTTAGAACCCCGCTCCCACTTGAAGACCAAGCGACATAAGTTTGATGGTGAGTTTAATTTTGGCTCTTAAAAATACATTTCTGCAAAAAAAAGTGCATTTGTGCATCCAAAAGTGCATTTTTGCACTCAAAAAATGCATTTTTTTATTAGGAAGTCAATTTTTGCATGTAAACATACTTTTTTGTGTTTATCTGATTAAGATCCGGATACCGGGGAAGTAAACCGTAAACCAGCAGAATCGGATACGGATTCAGAATTATCCATCGATCAAGCATCGCTCGATCTAGCGTCTAGCCACTCTTCCGACGACGATGATTACTCCAAACGAGAAGACATAGCGAAGGAGGATAATTATTCGAGCAATGGAGTTATTGAAAAGAGATGGAAACGCCAAAATAATGAACCCAGTAGGCTAAACAATATGCATTCCGGTATTAATATTTCTTGATTAACTAATCTTTTTGATCTCTTTAGATATACCAGTTACCTCAAATATTCCTAATATTGGAATGATGAATTCTCCTGGTAATAACTAAAATAACTAAAATAAGATAAAATAATTAAGACATTAATTTTTTTTTAAATAGTTAATACCATGAACATACCCAACATACTGTCACCACCTTCCTACTCGAGTCATTGGTCATCCGAAGGACCACAATCGTTTAAACCTCATGATGATGGCGATTTCTATAATCAAAGTAAGTAATAGTTGAAAGGGAAATGAAGATTCTATATTTATATTTCACCTTTTTTGTCAGTCATTCCATCTAAATGGCAGCAACAAAGCGAAAGATTGTCGGCGAGCGACAACGAATATCCACTTCACGAAGATAATGCAGAGAATTGTGCTTTTTCACAGTTTTCGCCACAGATGATTGGTAATTTAGCGGGACTGTGGCTGATAGGTCTGTGCGATTATTTATTAAAGTGAATCCGAATGCTATATGGCATGTTTATTCACTTGGCAGCCATATATAGCAATATCGCTAACTTGGTAATATAAAAATTCGCAAAATATCGCAATAAAAAATTATTTTAAATGATATTTTCAAAAATTTAAGGAATTTAATCAAGATTTTCACAATTTTCATTATTTTAATCGATTTTTCAAAACGTTGAATTTATGATTTTTATCGATTTTTTCAAAATTTTCAAAATTTTAATCGGATTTTTTCAAATTTGTCAAAATCCTAATTTCTTCGATTCCCAAGAAATATAAATTGCAGGCCGCGATATCTAGTTGCGATGTACAAATGTGATATTCAAAATACATCGCACAGGCCTAGAAGCTGCCACAATCAGTGATAAAGAAATTAATAGCAAACTTTCAGACGACTCTCCTATTTCCGAAAATCACCCGTCACAATATTACAACGAAAACATTTCCAACACATTAAACGACGGCGCGTCAGATCAAAGCAGTCGGAGTCGAGCTTCGTCAAAGTTAGCGGCCATCTTGTCCGGACAAAAAATGTTTGTTCCTCCACTGACAATGGCAACAGACTCGGAGTAAGTTTAAAAAAAAAAGATTTATATCAATTTTATTAATAATTTACCAAAAACAACTTCCTTTTCTTGCATCAGTTTGGAGGTAAGGCAATTCTATCCAATTACATCACAGGGACAAAACTTCACGAAAAGCATTTTTATTTATTTATTTTTCTCCTTTTAGTGAACGAATTACTCTCTGAGAAATACCCATTTCAACTTCACCTTAATAATCATCATCAAGCATGAAAAATACTTATGCTAACATCGAAGTGTGACGACCAGTACTTAATGAATACTCAGTGTAATAATGCCATTTGATTTATTTATTTAATTTTCTGTATTTTACATTTTACTTTTTCTTACAAGTGTTTTTTTTATTATTTTTATTTTAAAAAAAAAAAAAAAAAAAAAAGAACAAGCAAAATCTGTTGTTTGCCGGTGGACTTTTGTCGAGCTTTTAATTTTACAATTTTACCGAGCTTTGAAATAAATTTTTTGGATGTTTTAAACTCGTGTTTGCTTTTTTATTTACTCATTGGTTAGTCTGATAAAACCACAAGTTGAGAGTTTCTTTCTGTCGGGGTTTTGGGCTTTCCGGCTCTCAGTAGCGTACCAAGAAAGTCCGATACTCCAGGCAAATCGGTACTATCGGTTCCACACTGATTTTTCAGCATTTTAGGCGCTTTTTGGTCGATTTTTGTTTCTATTTTATCCACCTTTCCTTGCAGAATTCCCAGTTTTCGAGTTGCTGTCTGCAGCAGTGCATTACTTACGTGCAAGGAATTAGTCAATTCATTTCTACTCTTAAATCTGAAATTTGTACATGGATGTGACTTATAGTTCGGTTGTTTCATTCTTCTCAGTTTAGCCGTAAGAATTCTCTCAAATGCTTTGCAGGGAGTACAAATACATGTATACTTATACATACTTGTAGGTTTGCTGCACAAAAGAAAGCATTTAACAGCGCGCACAGATTCACTACGGTTACAGTAATAACCGAGCTTGGATTGAGTCATTTTCCGAAAAGCTTGAATCTTTTCGTCACACGTTATTCCTTTGCATGGATTATAAGCACTGTTGAAGGTTTCTAAAAACTTAGGAATGTCGTCAAAAGTCGCAGCTGCATTACTCTGCCAGAAAGAGTGATCGGATGACATTTGTTTCGAAAAAACTGTGATATTGATCTCCATATTCACAGTAAACGATACTCGTGTAATTTCTACTGAATTGACGATTCTAGACACCGTTAAAACTCCATTGCTGAGCGTAATGGTCATTGATGCTTTCAGTAAAAATACAGCAACTTCGAGTAATGTTGAAAAATGATTTCCTGCGCCATTTTCAAACTCAATCACAGAAGCGGAGATATATGGCTCATCCAATTCAAAATTTTCTTGAACATTTTTTGCTTTTGTTTCCATTGTGACATCGGTTAAAGCGGGGATACACGGCTCATCCAATTCTAAATTTTCTTGAACATTTTTTGCTTTTATTTCCATTGTGACATCGGTTATTTTGTTTCCGTCGGTAAGTTTTAGTCTTGGTTTAGGTGGTGCACGCTTTTTCTTTGCTGCTTTCTATTTTAATAAGTAGGAATTTTATTTAAATTAATTTTAATGGCATAATGACAAATTACTTACAACCTTTTCAACAGCTTTTGCATTGGCTGGTAACGGGTCTTCTTGCCCCTCAATAAAGTGCAAATTGCAAATGTACGTACTTCTCGTGACGTTGTCAATTGAATTAAATCTTCCATCATTTCTTCTGCATAATTTTATCCATCGTTCACACTTACTACAACTTTGACATTGGCTGATGTGGACGGATTTGGAGTCTATTAGCCCTTTTCGATACGGCAAACATGGCTTTGGGAATGGATAAAATCGCACATTTTCCGGTAATAATTTCAACCTGTTGTCACTTTTGCAAATGCCATAACAACAGTGAACCGAACCTCGTCTTAGTCCTTGCTTTACTGGCCTTCCTTTCTTCACTTCTGACATTTTAATGTATTCTGTATGTTCTATTAAGTGAATGAAATGAAATTTAGTAAGTAATCTATGAATTTTCATGGCAGAAAATTTCTGTACTTACATCTTAACAATAACAGTCGAAATCATTTATTATTTAACACGCTGTATGATAACCACACGCAAAAGGCAGTGCTGCCATCTAGCGGGAGGAAGCACGGATGTTTCAAGGCCATGGCCCGTTTTTCCATCCTTCTGAGGGGGGCGACATTTGACCGAATTTCTGACAATGGCTTCCGAATCCCGCCCGAATCTTTCCGAATCCCACCGAATCTTCGAATCTTTAAGTTGTATACAAATCGAGGAAAATAAAGACAAAATTTATGATTAAAAAATGTAATAATATTTTTACAAAAAACTGGAATAACCAAGGGAATAACTGACAACTGTAAATAAATGTTCCACATTGAAATTGTCCGTAAAATTCGGGTAAAATCAATCGGAGGAAATTATACCTGCGCACCTCGCTGCGCATGTTTATTTCATTAATTGTCTCAAATAAAATAAAAAAATAGCTCCCATTTCACTAAAAGTCTAAAAAAAAAACAAAAAAAGGTTTACATTTCACTAAAAGTTAAAATTAAAATGAAAAAACATTCCCACTTCACTAAATTTATTTTAAAAAAAATCATATGAATCTTTCTGAATCCCACCCGAATCCCATCGAATCCTACCGAATCCCACAATCTGGTGTGGTTCTGTTCTGGGTAGTTGCAGGAGGCTTATCAAGCTTCAACTGTTCGGTTATCAGTCCCTTCATTTCAAACAACAAATCTCCGCCCAAATTCTGTCGAAAAATTTCATCGACTAATCTGATTTTACTCTCATCTTCAAGTGCAGGCGTCCACAAATAATCGAGCACTAAAGGTGCAAGAATCTCGTAATTCGAGTCTTTTGAAAGCCGATAGATTTTGGCTGCATCCGCCCAACGCATTTTTCCCGAGCGAAACCTCCGTCGAAACTCGTCGCAAATATTCTCCTTCAGATCGAACAGCGACAATCGATCGACCATCGGCGCCAAATCGAATAATAAATCGAAGCTGATCGTTCGCAAACACGTCGAAGCTTTGCATCCGTGCAAGAAGTGCAGAATAAATTCCATACAGCTTTCGGAAACGTTCCCGAACTTAACATCGGTTTGCGACGCCTCTTTGAAATGCCCCGTCAACATTGCGGCGAACACGTCCGACGATTCCGCCAGAACCGAACGATTACCGAAAACCACTTGACCCCCGTCGAGAAGAAAACGGACGTCCATCTCCAACACGACACGATTACAAACCGATTTCGATTTTGATCGCTCGGACATTCGGTACATTCGCTGCATTCGGTACATTCGGTTCATCCGGTTCATTCGGCACAAACTAATCACGCCCGGTGCGAAATTCGCTTCGCTCGGGCTCTTAACAGCGTCGAATATCAACTGCAGGACGCCGAATTGCAGAAAGACCGATTGCCGAAGCCTGTTCTGGAGTATGACGTAAGGAAGCGACAAGGCGACGAGTTGCCGCTCCGCGTCGTTGCTCAGCGCGGATCGGATGGTGGCGCGACCGAAATCCGATTCCGCCTGCGCCACCAACGCATTCGAAAGCCTCGTCCTCAAAGGCTCGTCGAGCGCCAATATTTTGCGAGGAAATTGGTTGTACAAGAAGGAGCGAAGACAGAACTGATTGGACGCCAATCGGACGAGAATCGTAGCGGCAGCGCTCGTTTGCAAATGCTCTTTGTCCATCGCCAGTTCCAGAAGGAAGTCCGTGGTGGTCAAACCCGCCAAGAACGAGAATTGCGACGTCCGGAATACTGTCGAATTCTCCCGATCCGGCCATTCGGACAGGCGGAATAGCAAAGTCATGATCGCACTCACTTTTTCAATCTCCAATTTGACCGTTTTTTCCGCTCGTTCGAGGCGCATTTTCTTCGGCCAATCCGATTCTTCCACTTCGCAATTTCTTTTCCGTTTGCCCGCGACCGATGTCATAGGTTCTAGCGATTTCGTCATCCGTTTCGACCTCATTTCTTGCGCGCAAACGGCCATCTTGCCGGCGAGCATCGTGTTGATCGTTTCGTCGTCCGAGCACAAGTGCGCGAGGATGCGACAAGCTCTGTTTCGCAGTTGGTCGCAGTCGTTGGTTTCCAGGATGGAGATTAGGGATGGAATAATGGCTCGGTGGTTTGATGTGAGTTCGCGACTTTCGCAGCATTTCTCCGCGATGCTCAGTGCCAGCTCGAGGATTTTCGGGTTCCGAGAGTTTATCAAGATGGCGGATAAGTTGCGCAAACCGCCGTTCTCGCGCAGAGTTGTCGCCGATTGCAAGCAGTCTGAATTGAAATATTTTGTTCGTAGTTCGGTCAATGCTTTGAACACGCTTGTTTCGGACGATGTGCTGAGGAGCGAATTGACCAAGTCGTTCATTTTGAATGATCTTGACTTGTTTGACACGGAGTTTAATAGTTTAATGTAACCCGAATTTGATTGGATACGTTCACACGACGTATCCTTAAAATTAGCTCTACAGTTGAAACCCGAATTCGATTTGATAACGTCTACGCGACGTATATGAAAATATGCAATTCATATGCAATTCATCAAAATTCAGTAAATGTGAAAAACGAGACAAATAAATTCTAAATGTAAAATTAAACGTGTAAAATTTTACATTTAAAAAGTGTAAACAAGTTTAAATGATTATGAAAGCACCTAGAGTGTGTAACTATACAGCGAAGCATCAAGGGGGCGCTTCTCCAAGTGTCATTTTTTGGAGTGTTTGACTCCATTGGTCAGTTTGTACCAGTTACATTTACAAATTTACATAAAGCAATTTTTTTTATTTCAATAAAACCCAAATGTCAATTCTATATATTGAATTGATGTCTTGTGTGTCTTGCAATTAGTTGGCGCACGATTACTTGACATTGACAATGACAACCGCCCAATTGTCGCCTTGATGAGTTGGCCACGCGAGTACTTTTCAAGCGATTACCTAGCCGCGATGAATGGTCGTGCGATAAAAAGACGCGCGATGAAAAGTCGTGGATTCCTAATAAAGGCTATTTTCCGTCTAAAAATCTTTTTCTACAACTTTGGTGCATTTTTACATCGAAAAAATGGATAAATGGATTTTTGCATCGAAAAATGGATTTTTGCATCGAAAAATGGATTTTTGCATCGAAAAAATGGATTTTTGCATCGAAAAATAGATTTTTGCATCAAAAAAACTTAAATATAAATTTACCGTATTTATATTTTGCTGTTGAGGGCCCTTGCGAGTTAGGTTGATACTTTGAAATCTGTCCTTCAGTTGTCTTCTAACTAACTTATATCTAACGTTCGCAATGGTGTTTATTTTTATAAGTGAAAGATGGCTGTATATATTTTTCTTCGACCATAGATTGCGCCAAACTCCGGAATTCGAGAGGGCACATCTGCCACCTGGGTCTTTTCAGTGACGTAATTCAAAACAACATGGCGCCTTTGTGAGCGTTGAATGGAGGGTGGTTGTAGCCACACGAGATTTAATATTATTTCACTTGTGACAAGATAATAATATAATATAATAAAAAAAAACAATTTGAGATAATGATAAATTTAAAAAAAAAAAAAAAATTAATTATACTAAGCGTGGACTAAAGATGGCCGCGTCCTTCGAAGAGTGTCGCGACATCTGTTGTTGATCAGCAAAAAAAAAATTAAAAAAAAGTAATTAATGGTATAAAATTTCTTATCTTTAAAAATAAAAGTATTTGCAAAGAGAAAGTTGTGGTTGTGTGGCAAAAAGTATTGCGCGAAAAAATCGATCCATTTTGCATTTTGTATTTTGTATTTTGTATTTTTTTTTCAATTTTAATCTCGAAATGAAAGTGAAAAGTGATGACTCATCCGTACAGTTCAAGTTCAAAGCGCAAAATGATCTCGTGGCGATAAAAAAAAGCGAAGAATTATCAGATTGGAAATCCGCCGCGTCCTGTGTCACCCCGGGAGCGAATAGGAACGAAAAACCCGCGAAACGACGCGAACGGCTCATTGGGCGCTCACTCGAGCTCCGACGAACTGCGAGCGGGCTCGAGACGCCATTGGATGCAGGTGAAATTGCACGTGACCCGAGTCAAGACTTAGCGAGCTGACACCCGTGATTTATTTACGACTTCGAGCGAATCGCGTTTCCGTTGCACTTGCACCTCTCGCACGTTGCACCTTTCCGTTCTCCACTTTCCACGGAGCCCGGACCACCCCGCCCATGTTATCGCTGACCAGTACCACCCCGATGCCCGTGTTCGCGCCACTCGCCGACATAAATTCGAACCTGCTGGTGTGTTTGTATAACTTGGATTGTATAAATGGAAGTGGATGTGGTTGGATGGAATTGAACACGAGGCAGTCGTTGTATGAATATTTGAATGAATGAATTTATTTGCATAAAAGTACAGGTGGCGCTGTACGCGATCTTGTAATGTCACGAGAACGCGACGTGCATGACGTGCGTCACAATTAAAGAATGAAAGGAATGTACAGAATTGGAGTGCGAAACACTCCACCTGCCACGCACATCTCTGCTTATCCGGCGAAAACGTTCCCGTTTCGATGATCTCCCGCTCGAACTTTGTTCTTCCGCCAGCTGTATGTCTCACTGCCGTCATTTCCATCGTCTCCGCTATCGTTATTTGTAATTTTACTTGTAACCCCTTCTTTTACTTCATTGGAGTGCGTTTAAATAAATAAATAAATAATCTGGGTGCTCACACTTCGAACTATAATAAAGAACGACAGAGCAAAACTCCGTAACATTTTTTACCGGACTGTGCATCACCATTTTGCCAGACCCGCGTATTCGAATCCAGTTGAGCCATCGAAAAGCGAGTTTGTTAGACAATGGCGCCACCGACAGCGGACTTTGATGTCATTTTGGAGCCGCTGGAGTCGCGAATATTTGCAAGAACTTAAAAATTATTCATCTAAACCGAATTCGTCGGTTAATCGAAAGTTGAAAAGTTCGAGGAGAGGAAGTGGGAGTGGGAGAGTGATAGCTTGGTAAGAGTCGTGTTTACTGACTGGCGAGCCATTAGACGCCCACTAAGATGCGGTGTCCGGTTTCAATTTTTCTCCACACCCCGAGGTCGAATGTCGCGCAAATATTTATCCAAAAACCCAACGTTGCAATAGTCTCTCGAGAATACAAACAAATCAAAGGCGAAAAAGAGAGATTTTATTTGCCGTAATTCCATTTTTTATTCTTTTTTTTCTTTTTGCCGTTAATGATGGTCGCTCGATGCGTCTACTTGGAGCTTTCTTGCTGCGTCGCGTTGTGACAGGTTGAGACTGTCGTGGAAGCCCAACAACGAGTCCCGGAAAAAGTGGGGGTAGCGGGCGGGCGGAGGCAGCGAGTAGTGCGCCGACGGAGGCAACGGACACGCGATTCCGCCCGCGCACACCAGAGTGGGCAGCGGAGTCGACGAGCGCGTCAAGTGCGTTCCGTACGGCGAGAAGCAGAGCGTGTTCGTGTCGGTTTCCCGCGCTTCCAGTCCGACCACTTCTTTCTGGGCTGCGAACGAAACAATTCCAATTGAAACGTCGGTAATTCGCTCGTTAAAAAAAGGAAACAAAACGCTTACCATCCGATATCTTGGAATGGACGTCTTTTAGTGTAAAGTTGTTGTTCCTTAAAATGATGAGCAACAGCGGCGCGCTCTCCTGCGTCAACCGAAAGCAGCGCATGAGCATGCGCAAGTGGTCCAAAATCTGCTGACCGCTTAACCGATTCTCTAGAACGAGAGCAAACAGAAATCTTTCTAAATCAACACCAACGAATAACGATTAAAAGTTTTCCGAGCGGGAATCGCGCTCCACTTGACCCACGTGTGGTAAAAAGCGCTTGAAAAGAAGCGCATTTTCACCTTTAAGCGGAAAAACCAAGAGCGCAACTTCACCTTTAATCTGTACTATGAATCCGATCAACTTCCGTCTTGTCTGTCTGCAGTCTGCACTGTGCCCACGTTTCACTCTTATCTCTCACAGTTTAAACCTTTCAACCCTTTGGTTATCAGCAGTTGATTACCACACATAAACACGGAATTTTATTTAAGAGATCCCTTACCCCTCGACAAAATGCTGGACACGAGCGCCGAAGTGGCGACCCCGTTGGCGGCGGGCGAGTCGCTCCTGCTCGCGGAAGCCGATTCGATTTTGGCGGTCGGCGCCGGCGCGCGGCCCATAGCCTCGTCTTGGGCCTGCTCTCGACGCAGCGACACTTGCTTGGCCATCACGCGACGTCGCTCCAAAATCAAGTCGCACTTGATGCACAAACAGTTGTTGAATGGGCAATGCCTCTTGTGACCTCTAAGTTGCTCCGTGCGCCCGTGATTCTTGCATCGAGCGCAGGTCGGTTGTCGCGTGGCGCCGTCGCTGCTCGACGGTGCCATCGGTGCGGATTCGGATGCCAGGGTTGTCGACGACGCGGGACAAAACTGAAAGTGTGTCTGTAAGCACGCGCGTAAAATGCCATAAAATTTCAACGACCAATGGCAGACGGCTTTCGGATGCCCGATGCTGACACGAGGCGCCGCCACGCGCCCGGCTCCATATTTAGTCCCGTTCCGTTCCTAGAGTTTCCGGTTCGGCGTCTCTTTCGTCGACTTTTGCCAGCCACTCGTTGTTCGTGCAACGGCACTTTGTAGCCAATTCCTGGCGGACGCGGCTGTCAGCGCGGGAAATCTCGGCCAGATGCGCGCAACATGTTTCGCCCATTAGGCCTAATCTCGTTCGCGCCATTCGCTGCCCCTTAACAACATTGGCTGTAGAAATTATAACCTTGTGTGGATACTTTTCATTGGAAAACAATTTTATTCGGAAACTTTACAGTGCACTTAGGAAATTAAACTTTAGTTCGATTCCTTAAAATAACGTTCCTTTATTTACAAAAATATCTCCAAAATGTTAACGGACGGCAGATCTGAATAGAGAAATTGTAAAATACGAAACCACAATATAAAACGACCGAGGAAAAAAGTAAAAATAAACTCTAATGATGCAACTTCTATACTGATGACATGATTTTCATAATTTCAATTTTTACATAACACTAAAGGAGTTGCAACATGACAATTTTTTTTTGTAATATTTGTAAAAAAAAATAATTAAGTATTGTTAAACAAAATGTTTCTCAATTTTTCATAATTTAAAGTGTTTTACTACAAACTAGAATTAAAAATGGTCAGTCCCGCCCCCTCTGAAAAACTACAAGAAACCGGAAATGACGTCACAAGCAGAACAGATTAAAATAGCTGCATACAGAAAAAACCAAAAAATTCGAAATTGCAGCTAAAAAATGGAAAGGAATTGTATAATTTTTTTGTGATCGATGAAGTGGGGCTTCTGTAATCTTCAGATAATTTTATACTCTATAATAGATTGATTTTTAATTATTTAAATAGATTTTTAAAAAAAATTTTGACATTTTTTTTCAATTTGTTGGTTTTATAGATTTAATTTTCTTCAAATCAATCACAAAATATACTTCCAAGTCTTAGCATTAAGTTTTACGAACATTTTTTCAAGAATCGGGTGTTTTAATTTCTGGGCGACGTCATACTGATGTCATTCCAAACACTGTCATTGATGGATACACCTTAAATGACGACATCGACAGAATTTTGTCTTCCTTGATTTTAAAGCAAGGCAGTGAAGCGCAAAGGGCAATCCCTTAATTAAAATCAACAAAATTGTTAGTTATCAAATTTTTGGCTGAAAAGTTGATAACTACTTATAAAAATACATGATATAAAGTCCTGTTGTATTTTACATGTCGCAACTCCTTTAAGTAACACTAAAAACGCAAAAAACAGCGGTTTATCGATCAACTTTCAAATGTTCTCTGTAAAATTTATAAAAAAGATATTACTCTCCCGTGGGCTTTTCGGCCCATCGATAAAAATTTGTTCGATGAAACGAAAGTTATAAACGTGAAACCAAAACAGAAATGCCTAACAGACCAAAAAATACAACCGCCGAATACTTTGTCGCTCCCGCCCCCGCCGTACAATCGATCGCCTTCTTCGACAAAAGAAAATCCCGTCCGAGGTAAGCGTGGTAGTGCCGCTTGTCGTGCGGCACCGGCTGCAACTGTTGCGTCGCGTCTTGGAAAATCAGATCGTGGTACGGAAACTCCGACTGAAACATCTGAAACTTAAACCCGTCTTCGTACTTGGACCCGAAAAACTGCTGAGCGTACAAAAACAAATTGATATAACTCTCGATTTCCGTCGCGTTGTACGGCCGCGACACGAGCGCGTTGGCGGCCACTTTGCCCAGATTGCACTCCTCGTACGACTTGACCGACGCCCGCGACCCGTCGCGACACAACAGCTCAAAGTCCACGGTCAGCATGTTGCGCGCCCACCACATCTTGTTGCGGCCATCCGTGTTTTCGAACACGGTGGTGTGCTTGACGAACGCGATGTCGCCGCCGCCCTCCACCAGGCAGCGGAAGGCGCCGGAATAGCCGAAGAAGTCTTCGTTGTGGTCGCGCGCGCAGAAGTAGCCGCTGCTGCCGTGGCAGAGGTCGCACATGGTGTTCTGTTTCCAGTTGGGGTTGTATTCCAGGGACAGGGCGCCCGGGATGCAGCTTTTCTCGAAGAATTCGGCCGCCGAGTGCGCTCCGTCGCAGCCGTGGTCCCGAAGACGTTGGTTTTTCAACAGAAAACTGACGGGGACCACCCAGCCGGCCGCCATGTCCATCCCGGTGTGACAGGTCCTTTTCCCTCGGACGAAGAGGAGGTCGGAGTCCTTGTCTTCTATCTTCGACACGGCTACGGC
This sequence comes from Strigamia acuminata, assembly GCA_949358305.1. NCBI lineage: Eukaryota > Metazoa > Arthropoda > Chilopoda > Geophilomorpha > Linotaeniidae > Strigamia > Strigamia acuminata. Next base: position 53,163,592 of record OX442314.1, read on the forward strand.
GTAGTAGAAAGGCCCGTTGAGGTTGTACCACTCCGATAGAATCGGGACTAGATGGAAATCCCTGAAAAGAATTTTGTTTTTACATTTTTTTGACAAGTCATGTTATTTTCTAGTAAAGTTTTGAATTCACAAGTCAACTAGAAACGGCTTTTAAACAGGGTTTGATCACTTTAGTGGCGGGTGGTCACCACTTGTGGGTCTTGGTACTGGAGTGGCAGAAGAAAGGGGGGGATGAGGGAGGTTTTACCAGCGCGGACAATAGGTGCGTTCAATTCTAAATGGTTTTTCCCGTTTTCGTCGTTTTCGCAGTTTTCCCACACCGGATGTAGACGCATTTGACGTCACACTTCGGAAATCGGTTTTCCTGAAAACCAGAAAATCGTGGTTTTCGTGGTTTTCAAATCGTTTCCCGGGCCGCCATTTTTTAATCGAATAGATCGGTCGCATGTGCGCGTCGAATGCGGCCAATTTTCGGCCGCTTTTTCGCGATTGAAAGCTGCCGATTTTGGCCGGATCTGTGCCCAATGTTTAAAACCGTTTTCATCGTTTTCGGAAAACGATGAAAAACGGTTTTTGAAAGCAATTTTAGAATTGAATGCACCTACTGGTCTACAGGTGGAAACACAAGGGAGCGGGTAAAATTTAAAAACTTGCTTTTACTTGAAAAAGCGGCTAAAAACTCGCCCGCTTGAGCAAACACGAGCTTGCGTTTTTATTCGACGCTTTGTTTTAAAGCGAGCTTGTACTCACCCTCTCCGATCAAACTGACTTTAATTTACCAGCTTCAAGCTTGCTGGTGTTTTGGTCACGTGACTTTGACAGCCAATCAGAACCGTGAGGAAATTCTTGGAGGAGATTTTGGCGGGAACTTCTGGCAAGCTACCTAGCTAGCTTGAGTTTGCCAGTTTAGCTGGTAAGCCAAAAGCGAGTCAAGTGAGCTTGTAAATGACACCCTCTTTAAACTTGTACTAGCAAGCTTTGGAATTTTACCCGCTCCCTCGTGTTTCCACCTTTAGCCGCTACCACAAGGTGGTGTAGTTTGCCAGCGGCGTCCTCAAGAGGGAGTAAAGTGGTGGAAACTAGCCAAACTAATCCATAGGGGATTCTAGGATCTAGGGTTGAGGGCCAAGAGACAAGGGAAACAAAACTGAACATCGTGAAATCTAAGTCTTTAGGTCAGGTTAGATCAAAGTCGCTTTCGTTGCTAAAACGGCATCGAGTGGATAGAAAAATCATGCGGAAATGGGAAAATTGCATTTGGAAGCAAGAGAAATTAGTTTTGGACTGAAAGAATGTTAGATACAGAGTTAAAGTTTAGCCTAGTCTTTTTAAACCTACTTTCCGGCAGTGTATACATCGCCAGCATCTAGAACGGTCACGTCGGCGCCGCCTTGCTCGATCATGGCCATGCACTCGCGGTGGCTGTGTCCTTTGAAACAAACTAATTCCGGCTGTAGTAGTTGCGCGCGGAAAGCGGTTTTCATTTTGACGCATTTTTCCATCTCCATTTCGGAAACCACGCACATTTTCATCAACCGCACCGGACATTGTCGTAATTCTAGAATGGCGTTTTGGTAATCCCCTAAAACAGAAACAAACTCGTTTAGATTCCAAAGTTAGAACCAAAAAAATAAACAAAAACCTAACCGAGGTAATCCATGAACGTTTGTTTATCATCGGCGAGAGAATCCAACCTGGTGGCCGTGTCCAGAAACAAAAGATTGCGTTGCTTCGCGTATCTACCGAACGACTGGAACAACGCAAACGGCAACTGCGCCGAGTGACTTGGCGGCAGGTTTGGATGCGGCTGTTGGCCGGTGGGAATCGCTCCGAACAATTGCACTGACCGCTAATAAAAATTTTATACAAGAAATAAAAAATATTGTTCTCAGAGGTAATATACCGAGCGCGACGTGTAATTGTCGGAATAATTAGGTCAGCACGAATCTTCTTGCCTGATAAGATCACGTGTACTTTATACGAGAATTTACCGATAGAAAATTTTAGAATCGTTTTGCCGACCAATCCTCATGCGCGTAACAAATCGCATTTGGCGTTTGATGCTTGGTTCGTAAAGCCGCAACGGGTGGCGCCAGTAGCAAGAGAACAAAATTTTCGAATCGAGAATTATGCGTGGCGAGAGGAATTTCTTCCCGGTAAGAACCAATAAGACGTCAAAAGCGGTTTGTTATGCGCGTGGGGATTGGTCGGGTGAACGATTGTTGTTTTATTAGGCCTAATCTCATTCGTGGTTATTTATAGACAGAGGTAGTGGTAAAATGGCGTACTTTCAAAAATTCGTGGTACAAATGCCTGATTTCCGGCGGTTTGGCCGAGGTGACCATGACGGCGTGTCCGGGCACGACGCCCCAGTGGCAGTTCGCGTAGGCGTCGACGGGCACTCGTTGACCGTTCGGACACAAAAGCTCGAAATCGTCTTTCTTGAACCCGCCGAACGGATCCGACACCAATTCCTCGACCGAAGTGTGTTTGACGAACGCGATTTCGCCCTTGCCGACCGCGAGACAGTTCATGGCGCCCGCGAACCCCGAGTACGGGTCGATGCCCGTGCCCTTTTTCTTCCCGATTCCGGCGCAGATTTCGCACAGATGAAACGGGTTGTCGCCTACAAATCAAAACCGGAAATGTTGGCGTTTAATGCCGAGTTAGGGGCCATCCATAAATTACGTAACGCATCAAGGGGTTTCAAATTTTGTTAAGTTCCACGAAAAAAAAAAAATTTTAAATTTTAAATAATCAAAATATAATAATTTTTCATATGATTTTTGGAAAATTTTTTTTTGGGGGGAGGGGGTCTAAAAATCGCAAATTCTGCGTTACGTAATTTGTGGACGGCCCCTTGATGGGAATTGAATTGTTTACCGGTGGGGTTGTGTTTGTCGACGAATGCGTTGCTGGCGCAACTGGGGCCGAGGAAGTTGGCCACGGATTTGACGTGGTTGTTGCAGTCGACGATGGGCATGGCTCCGCTGCGGATGAAGGCGTTGACGGGCAGAACCCAGCCGGCCATTTGACCGACGCTGGTGAAACAGGCGCGCCGGCCACGCAACTGGTGGATCGAGCGGATGTCCGACGACCTTTTTACTACCGCTACTGCGTAGTATCGGCTCTCGGCGGCTGAAATTAATCGCGTGTTACATACGGCATAGGGAGTAGTGTGTTACCAGAAATGCTCTGATAGAACGCGGGTGCACTAATGATAAAACCTAGATTTTTCACCGCAATTATTTTTTAGTGTTGTTGATCAATTTGGACATTTATTTTCGTCGTTTTGTTCAATTTAGATATTTAATTTAGTCGTTTTGTTCAATTTAGATATTGAATTAAGTCGTTTTGGATAGTTTTAAACATTGAATTTAGTCGTTTTGGGTAGTTTAAACATTTATTTTAGTCGTTTTAGGTAGTTTAGACATTGATTTTAGTCGTTTTGGGTAGTTTAGACATTTATTTTAGTCGTTTTGTTCAATTTAAATATTTATTTTAGTCGTTTTGTTCAATTTAGATATTGAATTTAGTCGTTTTGGATAGTTTTGACATTGAATTTAGTCGTTTTGGGCACTTTGGATATTGATTTTAGTCGTTTTGGGCACTTTGGATATTGATTTTAGTTGTTTTGTATAATTTAGATATTGAATTTAGTCGTTTTGGACAGTTTATATATTGAATTTAGTCGTTTTGGGCATTTTGGATATTGATTTTAGTCGTTTTGGGCACTTTGGATTTTGATTTTAGTCGTTTTGGTCACTCTGAATATTGATTTTAGTCATTTTGGTCACTTTGGATATTGATTTTAGTTGTTTTGGATAGTTTAGATATTGAATTTAGTCGTTTTGTTCAATTTAGACATTGAATTTAGTCGTTTTGGGTAGTTTAAACATTGAATTTAGTCGTTTTGGGTAGTTTAGACATTGAATTTAGTCGTTTTGAGTAGTTTAGACATTTATTTTAGTCGTTTTGTTTAATTAAGATATTTATTTTAAAGTTTTGTTTAATTAAGATATTTAATTTAGTCGTTTTGGATAGTTTTGACATTGAATTTAGTCGTTTTGGGCACTTTGGATATTGATTTTAGTCGTTTTGGTCAATTTAGACTCGCGTTGTAAAGGATATCGTGTGAATGAGCATCCCGCATTCTGTTAGACCATTTACACCGTATACAAATTGTTCGTGTTGTTCTTACAGTTTCCGTAGCGCTCGACCATGATTGGCACGAGACTGTGGTATCTGCCAGCATAAAACACTTCTCCGGGGTCCAGTGTGACCAAATCGGCGATGTTGTCGTCGATCAATGAAAAACAGTCGTCTTTACTCTTGGTTTCGACGCATGTCAGATTCATGCTGAATTGGCGGCTGAAGGAGACAGCTGTGGACCAATCTTCACATTTTGCCATTTCGTACTTGCCCACTGCGCACCATCGCACGTGTTTTGTTTCGTACGTTAATTGACCTGAATTGTTTTTTTTTTTAAATAAAAATAAAATAGTTAGAATGTGCGATTGGTTGTGAAAAGTTGATTTACCATTTGAAAGTGCGGTGTAGATGATTAGATAAGATAAAATAGAGTGTAAATGATACATTTTCGTGTCTGGGCGTGGCAAAATAGTGGTCGTTATACTCGTTTCTGTTGTTCGTTCGGTGCGTCCAAGTGACACCTGTGAGTAAAAGTGGGAATTGACTAGCGGGAGACTTGTGCCGCAATGAATTAAGCGCTCACCGGTGGAAAATATAATTTATTTATTCGTTTTTTTCACTTTAAAAAAGAATTAACGCTTAGAAAAATAAAGAATTTAATTTTTTAGTGCGAGTTTTGATTTTACGTGGATGTTTTATCGCCATCTGTCGACCATCACATCAACTACATGCCAAAATACGACAGCAAACTGTTAAAAATATCGCAATTTGTGTCCTTTAACAACTGTCGATACGCGCTTTGTCGAAGTGGATTTATATGCGATTTATATATTACATTTTTGCCTCGTTTTGCGTTTAAATAACGACAATTATAGCGGGCGTGTCATCATTTTGGGATCCGTCTCCGTCTCCCACAATGCAACGGTTTGTTGTAGTGAGGTCATCACCCGAATTCCGGAACGCGACCGGTGTGATCAAGGAGTGCCCCATCTCATTATGTTACCTGTTCAAACGGCCGAGAATCTCAAATCAATCTCAAATCTTTAAAAACAAATGATCAAATTTTAGAAACGTAAGTGTTTGCGATCGAACATCAATCCGAGCGTAAAACGACGCATTTTATCGTCGCATTTTTACTATTAAAACAATTATTACCTGTTGGGTGTGGTCGTAGGTAGACACCTGTTTGCAGTTTGTTTTTGTTGATTTTTTGTTTATCCCTGTTTAGTTATACGCGATCAAATTGAGGATTTAGTTGGGAAATGGCTCCGACACAGTTGCAGGAGATGGGGGTGAGTGTTTGTTGATTTTTGAATGGAAATAATGAGAAATGTTTTGATGGATTGTTTTTATTTTTATTTTTTAGTTGGATGAACGAACTGATAGTTATAGAGTTGCGGTGAGTCCGTCGTTCGTTCCGGATGATAATCGGACTTTCGATGGGAGACCGAAGAGTCGGAGAAGACGACCGGCGTCGACGACAAAAAGCACTAAGAGTTTGGCGTCGATTGCTGAAGAAGTTGATATGATTAAAGCACAGATTGATATGGTAATGAGTGAGTTAATGGGAATTGGAAGTGTGGATCTCCAAAAAAGGCTTCTTTTTGTGCAAAAAAATCGAGTTTTTAGTGTAAAAAATTGATTTTTTAGTGTAAAAATTGAGTTTTTAGTGTAAAAAATTGATTTTTTAGTGTAAAAATCGAGTTTTTAGTGTAAAAAATTGATTTTTTAGTGTAAAAATCGAGTTTTTAGTGTAAAAATTGAGTTTTTAGTGTAAAAAATCGAGTTTTATTGTAAACATTCGAGTTTTTAGTGTAAAAATTGTTTTTAGTGTTAAAAATTGAGTTTTTAGTGTAAAAATCTAGTTTTTAGTGTAAAAAAAATCGAGTTTTTAGTGTAAAAAAATCGAGTTTTTAATGTAAAAATCTAGTTTTTAGTGTAAAAAATCGAGTTTTTAGTGTAAAAATTGTTTTTAGGGTAAAAGATTGAGTTTTTAGGGTAAAAAATTGAGTTTTATTGTAAAAATTGACTTATTTAGTTAAAAAGAACGCCCACAAATACAATTTTAGTGCAAAAATGAACGGTAATTTCAACAAAAATATCTAAAAAAAAATTTTCATGTTTATAGGATGAACATTTCATTCCATTGGACGAATTATATTCAAGATATGCAACTCATCCTAATATGGTAACAACATTCTTCTATTTGTGTGTCCATCTCCAATTCCAATTTCATTTCATCTTTTCAGGGTTTAACGGTTCCGAGAGTTCAAGAAGTGCAAAACATGTACGGCCCGAATACACGTTTCACTCCAGTCGGGACGCCAGAATGGGTCCGCTTACTGAAAAATATTTTTGGCGGATTTTCCGTCATACTATGGGCCGGCTGTTGTCTCAGTCTCATTACATATTCGATTCAAACAGACATAATGGAGACCCCGCCATTCGAAAATGTAACAAATCACTTTTATTTTATCCCCCTAACAATTTTTACACTTTAATCTTGTAATTGCAGCTCGTGCTTGGAATTCTCTTGGGAATCATTGCGATCGTAACCGGGCTTTATTCATTTTACCAAGAAATGAAGGCGGAAGTGTTAATTCAGCGTTTCCGAGCGGTTGTACCGGAGGTAAACTCACCAAAATCCGGGGTCGCGTACTTGCCGCGACAATATTTACCGTGACATCCCGAAAAAATGGTTTTTCTTCTAAAACCCAGTAAGGTTAGGTTCGCAGGGGGTGTTAGCCCTCCTAAGGAATTAGAAAAAGAAAAACCCAAAATACACGTAGTTGAAGTTTTCCAAGTCGCGGTATATTGATGTCGCGGTATATTGATGTCGCGGTATATTGATGTCGCGGTATATTTAGGGTTTCGTTACCGGGAAACCGGGGTACCAATTTCCCGGGAAAAGGGATAAAAAATCACGGAACCGGAAAACTGGAAATTTGAAAAAATATCCAGTTTCGTCCAAAATTGTCAAAACGTCGTTGAAACTTCATTAAAACGTTACATTTTGTAACGTTTCAATGATTAAGTTTACATTGAAAAATGGCTAAAAACGACCATTTCTGACAAAAAACGACCATTTTTGACGAAAAACGACCATTTCTGACGAAAAACAACCATTTCTGACGAAAAACGACCATTTCTGACGAAAAACGACCATTTCTGACGAAAAACGACCATTTCTGAAGAAAAACAGCCATTTTTAACCATTTTTCGTCGCCTGATTTTTTTTGGATAATACCGATTTCCTTGAGTACCAGCCATTTTGGTACCGGGAACTGGAAATTAAAAAAAGACAAAGAAAACAGAAACCCTAAGTGTATTATTGTTGCGGTATATTGATGTCGCGGTATATTGATGTCGCGGTAGATAGTGTCGCGCTAGATGACACGCTCCAAATCCGATGACAAAATCACCCAAACACTCGAAAATGTTTGTTTTCTTTCAGTTTTGTTCCGTTATTCGTGAAGGCAGATGGCAAACCATTCCTACCTACGACTTGGCCATGGGTGACGTCGTTGAGATAAAAGCCGGCGAGCGAATCCCAGCCGACATCCGCATCATCCATGCACACAACTTCAAAGTGGACCAATCAACCATGTCTGGAGAATTGGAACCGCAAACCAAATCGGCCGAATTTACCAGCAATAACCCACTGGAGACCCTAAACATCGGATTTTGCGATACCTACGCCACCGAAGGTACCATCAATTTGTTTCTAAGATATTCTAACCGCATCGTGCCGAGATTTCTAACCGCCCGACATCCGAATTGAACGTTTGCTACTAGGACAGGGGTTGGCAACCTTTTGAGACGGAAGAGCCAAAAGTTACAATTTACAAAATTTCCCAGTTTTTAAAGAGCCACTAACATTTTTGTTTCAATATTATGGCATTTGATTAGGATTAGGTATATAAATTTGATTTTTTTTTGCAGTATAATATTTTTTATGAATTTTGAAAATAAAATAATATAATTATTAATAGACCCCGGATAAATGCATAAATGCATGCTTCATATGTATATTGCATATACCGTACTGCCTCATTTAAACGCCCGGGTTCATTAAAACGCCAAGCCCGAATAAACGCCGGGGGTTCGGCGCCGTTTATTGCACCGCACACCGCCCCGAACTGACTTTACCGGGAGGGTTTCGGCCCCAAAAAAAAATTAAATGCCCGGGCGTTTAAATGAGGCAGTACGGTATTAATATTTGCGCATGGAACTGGAGAGCCGCATCTTGACATCGAAAGAGCCACATGCGGCTTGCGACCCCTGTACTAGGAGTATAGTCCCATGGACTGGACCCATTGCACGAATAACTTTGCGCGATTATTTGTTAAATTAATTCTATACCAACCGAATCGATCGTGACAACTCATTAATCTCATTTTTTTTTTACATCAAAACAGGTTATTGTAAAGGCTTGGTGATCCGTACGGGAAACATGACCATCTCGGCAAGTCTGTCGCATTTCACGGTATCGCTGCAGGAAAGCGACATTTTTTTAACGGACGAAGTCACTTGGTGGATGCAATTCTTCATGTTTACGGCAACGATTGTGGCTACTGGAATGTTTGTTCATGCTTTTCTAACAGGATTTCATTGGCTGGATTCGATGATTTTCCTTGTGGGGGTTCTCATTGCCATTATACCCGAAGGACTCGTCGCCGTTGTAACTGTACGTGCAAGTATAATTGTATCGTTCTGTTGTTATATTTAAAATGTTTGCAGATATGTTTGACACTGACAGCTAAAAGGTTGTACAATAAAAATTGCCTCGTTAAGACGATGTCTTGTGTCGAGAAGATTGGTGCCGCTTCGGTTATTTTGACCGACCGCACCGGCATTTTAACGCAGAATTTGCCAATGGTTTCGCATATGTGGATCGACGGGAGGATGGTCGACGCTAATGATACTGAGAGTCAAACAGGTTTGGATGAATATATTTTTGAATCATATGGGATTGGCAGTGTTGTATCGAACGCGAACTATTAGTTTGCGTTCATCTGCAAAGTACAAAACATAAAAAAAATGTTTCAATTTTTTTAAAAAAATTTGAAAAGTGAACTGAACTATTGGTTCAAGTTCGCAAACTAGAACTTAGTTCACTTTGAAAAAAAGTGAACTGAACGCGAATGTGAACTAGTTCACACGGTGATGAAAGCAAACTTGAACTAGTTCGCAATTTGATGAACGAGATACAACACTGGAGATTGGCGAACGTTGATTAACAAATTGCCGTGATTATTTAGGTTCGGCTTTTGGTTCTTTGCGCCGGACAGCTATGCTGTGCAATCAGGCTGACACGGATGAAAATGGGTGAGCTCTGCATTTAATTAAAGCAAGAATTCATAAACGTTGTCTCTAAGTCTGAATTTCAACCATTAGAAGGTTTGTTGGTGAATCGGATGAAGTGGCTCTGTTGAATTACATGGGCGACCCGTTCGAAATGCGCCAAAGGAACCGGAAGGTGTGCGAAATACCGTACAACAGGAACGGAAAATTCCACGTGACAATCCACGAGTCGACCAAAGCCGGCGAAACAGGCTACTTCCTCCTGATGAAAGGCTCGCCGGAAGAAATCATTCAGCGGTGTTCGACGATCGTGCAAGGCGGAAAGGAATGGCAATTGGACGACAAAACCCGTGATTCCTTGACGTCCGCTTTTATCGAGATGGCCAGCATGGGTGAAAAAGTGATGAGTGAGTTTGTTTCGTAAATCGTAGTGAATCCTATAGAAAATCCCATAACTCGCGTTAACTTACTTTTTCAGGTTTTTGCGACTACAAACTTCCGCCGCAGAAGTTTCCGCCGGGTTATCCGTTCGATGCCGACGAAGTGAACTTCCCGATGAGCAATTTGAGATTTTTAGGCCTAATCTCTCTAAGCGATCCCTTGCGACCGTCCGTGCCCGATGCCGTTGCTAAGTGTCGCTCGGCCGGAGTTAGAGTGATCATGATTACCGGAGATCACCCAATCGCCGCTCAAGCTACGGCTAAAGCGTGTGGACTGTTTACGCTGGACAGTTGGACCGTCGAGGACATAGCGAACTCGAAAAATGTATCTGTGGAAGCAGTTGATCCGAGGTGGTTTTATTTTATAGGCTTAATTCTGCAATAAAAATTTATTATTTTTGTTTTGTATTTTCAGAACGGCAAATGCCGCTGTTATACACGGAGCGGAACTGCGAACCATGACTCCGGACAGACTTAACTATTTCCTCAGCTCGTATAGAGATGTGATATTTGCTCGCACATCCTTGCAACAAAAACTGCACATCGTGGAAGGTTTACAGCGCTTGGGAGCTGTTGTTGTAACGACTGGTATTGGAGTTCTGGACGTCCCAGCTGTTAAGAAATCAAACTTGGGTAGAAAATATTATAGAAACAATTTTATTTTATATTAATAGTAAGCTAAAAAATGTTTTGTTTTTTTTTTAACAGGAATTGCTCTGTTTGAAAACACTGCGGGTGTGGTTAAAGAAGCCGCCGATATAATCCTTTTGGATAACAACTTTGCGACCGTAGTCACCGCTATCGAAGAAGGCCGGCTTTTATTCGTCAACCTCAGAAAGTCAATCTCGTATATATTAGCAAGCAACATGCCTGAATTCATGGCGTATGTTTTATTTTTGTACCTCGGAGTACCTTTGCCGCTCGGAACAATAACCATACTCATAATTGACTTGGGCACCGATATGGTCAGTTGGAACAACAAATTTTTATTTATACATCCACGCCGAATAAACAAATAATTAATAATTACTTTATTTTATGTTATTTTGACAGTTACCGGCAATTTCTTTGTCGTGTGAATCTCCGGAAGAAGATCTGATGCAAACAAACCCGCCAAATGACTTCGACGACCGATTAATCGACCTCAAGTGAGAAAAATGCTTCTTTTTATTAATTTGCATATTCATTTAATGATTATTAATAATTCGAGTGAAATCAGGTGTTAAATAACAACGAACCGTACCGCCCCGTGAAAGCGCCCGGGTTCAATAAAGCTCCTGCCTTGTTTTAGCGCCGGGCAGTCATCGGCGATTTACTAAATTGGCGCCGGCCCCGAATAAGCGCCGGGGCCTCAAAAATCACCGATTTTTTTCTAAAAATTGGTGATTTTTGCAGAAAAATCGCCTTTTTCCGCAAAAAATCGGAGATTTTTGCAGAAAAATCGCTTTTTTTCACAAAAAAGCGGCGATTTTTCGGTTATGCGCCGGGTTCATTTAATCGCCAGGTTTCATATTGGCGCCGGGAGAAGCAGCTCAAAAAAAATTAAACGCCCGGGCGTTTAAACGGGGCGCTACGGTAATGCCATTTCAAAGTGTTCTTGATGTAAATGAATTATAATTAATAATTACAATTTATTTTTTTCTATCTGTTTATTCTGTTTATTTGTTTATTTCTTAAAACTTTTTCCAGACACTAATTTAGTGTCTTCCCCTGGTGTCTGTTTTTGACGAAGTTCTCAGTTTTCCGAATGCAAGCATATGTACACAATACGTGTCTTAATAAAAGGAAAAAATTGATACATATCATTAGTAAAAGACACAAATCGCCGTTTTTTCCCGGAAAAATGGCGATTTATGCATTTATTTCTGATTTTTGGAAAATATGCATTTATAGCCAATTTCGGCTTTTTATTGAATAAAAATAATGGCAGTGGCTACGTTCACGTCCGACGTGAACGTATTATTTCCAAGGTTCGCTCATCGCTGTGATTGATTGAGAGCTAATGATGGCGCTTCGTTTCGTCAATGTAAGTTTTCTCAAATCAATGTATTTCCAGGTGTTAACTTCTTTTTTAATAACAAGGGGGGGTGAGCTAGCCCCCCCTGATCCCCCAGAGTCCCAGACCTAACCTTATCTGTTTTTAGCAATGTAGACAGAACGGGGTTTTTCGTCAATGTAGTTCAATGCATCATCAATCACAGCGCGCCTTGAAAACAATACGTTCACGTCCGACGTGAACGTAGCCACTTCGAAAAATAATTCCTGTGCATTTATGCATTCATCCTGGCCTTAATTTATTATCCTTTTTTATAGTATGATTGACGTGATGGACGCTCAAATTGGTATGATACAAGCTTTGGCCGGTTTCTTTACCTACTTCGTCATTTTGGGTGAAAACGGATTCTGGTTCCAAAATTTACTCGGGATTCGAAGGAAGTGGAATGCTTTGGCTTATAACGATCTTCAAGATTCATACGGACAGGAATGGGTAATAATTAATATTAGCAATTTTGATATTCGCACGACTTTAAGTGGATAATTAAAAACGATTTTTAGACATTGGAACAACGGAAACATCTGGAGTGGACAGCACACACGGGATTTTTCGTCTCGATCATCATGTGTCAATGGATTACTCTACTTATGTGCAAAACACGGCTTTTGTCTATTTTTCAACACAAATTTTGGTACTGTACTTTTAAGTTGTTTTTTGTTTTATTTTATTTTATTTCATTTTTATTCGTTTTTGTTCAATAGGAATCCATATTTGACGTTTGCGCTAATATTTGAGACCCTTCTTGCATTCATCCTCATTTACACGCCGAGGATCGAAGTGGCGCTTCGGCTGATGCCCATCAGAATCAACTGGTGGATCACGGGCTTAATATTCTGCTTCGCCATCTTTGTGTACGATGAATGTCGTCGTTTTCTTGTGCGGACCAACCCCAACGGTTGGACAAAACGACATTTCTTTTAAATGCTGAATTCACGTTTCGTTCATTCATTTTTACCATATTTGTTAATTCTGGCGAAATTTTCCGTCCATCTCTTTAAAAATAATAAAAAACCGGAAAAATAACATTTTATACATCTTATACTAAATGTTTTTTATGAAAAAAAATGCGTATAAATATATATATATATATATTTTTGAGGAATATGAATTTTTGGAAGTGTATTTTAGTTTTTTGTATTATTATTATATTACAAGATGTTTCAGTTATGGATGAATAAATAAAGATCTGAAATTGTCTCTTTTCTTCGTTGTATTTCTCAATTTATTTATTTATTTATTTATTTATTTATTTCAATTCATGAATAACAAATTATTCGTTAAAAGGAGTTTCGACCGTATTACGAGTTTCTCCATCAGCCCATATTGTTAATTCGGTGCGTTGCAGTGAAGCACCAAATGCGGAGCTTGTGAGTACCATATCGTATGGGAAAAACCTTTAGTGTATCGTTTTTAACACTAAAATAAAATATAGCGCAGCCAATAAGAATTCAGAACACTATATTGTTAGCTCCGCCCATTGCAAATGGCGATTATTTTGTATCACGACGGATTGTGCACTTTGACGATCGAAGAAACGTTTTCCAGTTCACTTGCACGTCTTGTACCATCGAAAACGACAATGAATTTACTTACCTGCGTGCACACACTTCGAACTGCTACAATCTTGGCCAGTTGGAGTTTCGACACTTGCAGTTTCCGTTTTGTTTACATTGACTGTAATTTGAACATCGAAAGTTGAAAAGTGAGAGTCGTGTTTATCACAAACTGGCATGCCATTCGATTCGACGCCCACTAAGATGTGGTGTCCGCTTTCAATTTTTCTCCACACCACGAGGTCAAATGCCGCGCAAATTTTTATCCAAACTAACGTTGCAGTTGTCCCTCGAGAATACAAACAATTCCAAAGCGAAAAAAAGAGATTTTATTTGCAATAATTCCATTTATTTTTATCGAATTTGGAAATGGATGAGCGACGAATTGATTGCACGATTTCTTTCTTCCAGTTTCTTTTTTTAGATACACCTACATTGACCTTTCTTGGTGCGCTGCGTTGTGTTTAGGTTGTGACGAATTGAGACTGTCGTGGAAGCCCAACAACGAGTCCCGGGAATAGTAGGAGTAGTGGGCGGATGGGGGCAACGGACACGCGATTCCGCCCGCGCACACCAGAGTGGGCAGCGGAGTCGACGAGCGCGTCAAGTGCGTTCCGTACGGCGAGAAGCAGAGCGTGTTCATGTCGGTTTCCCTCGCTTCCAGTCCGACCACTTCTTTCTGGGCTGCGAACGAAAGAATTCCAATTGAAACGTCTGTACAGTCGAAGCTCTTTATAACGAATCTCGATATAACGAATTATCAATGTAGCGAATAACTAAAAATGGCCGGTATGTTTGGCTGGCCATAGAAGACCATGTTAAAAAATTTCGATATAACGAATTCTCGATATAACGAATCGATTTTTCGGGTTCCTTGCGGTTCGTTATAAAGAGTTTCAACTGTATTTAACTATTTGGTCGTTAAAATTTTGATCAGTTAGCGTCCAATGGACTTTTAAACTGATTAGTCGGCGCAAACTCGAAATTTAACGGCGCGAAATCAAATTCTAAACTACGAGTGCTTTTATAGTCCAACAGGTGGAAGAAAAGGAGTTAGAAGATGCAGATAGCGAGTGAAAGAAAGAAAAGAAAGAAAAAAAAATGGTTAAATCCAATCGAGATAATAAAAAATATTCACGGAAAAGAAGGAAACAAAACGCTTACCGTCTAATATCATGGAATGGACGTCTTTTAGTGTAAAGTTGTTGTTCCTTAAAATGATGAGCAACAGCGGCGCGCTCTCCTGCGTCAGTCGAAAGCAGCGCATGAGCATGCGCAAGTCGTCCAAAATCTGTTGACCGCTTAAACGATTCTCTAGAACGAGAGCAAACAGAAATCTTTCTAAATGAACACCACGAATAACGATTAAAAGTTTTACGAGCGGGAATCACGCTCCACTTGTCCCACATGTGGTAAAGAGCGCTTGAAAAGAAGCGCATTTTCACCTTTAAGCGGAAAACCAAGAGCGCAACTTCACCTTTAATCTGTACTATGAATCCGATCAACTTCCGTTTTGCTTTTATCTCTCACAGTTTAAACCTTTCAACCCTTTGGTTATCACTTATCAGCAGTTGATTACCACACATAAACACTAACTAATCGGCACGGAATTTTATTTAAGAGATTCCTTACCCCTCGTCAAAATGCTGGACACGAGCGCCGAAGTGGCCACCACGTTGACGGCGGGCGAGTCGCTCCTGCTCGCGGAAGCCGATTCGATTTTGCCGGTCGGTGGCGCCGCGCGGCCCGAAGCCTCGTCTTGGGCCTGCGCTCGACGCAGCGACACTTGCATGGCCATCACGCGACGTCGCTTCAAAATCAAGCCGCAATTGACGCACGAGCACTCGTTGAATTGGCAATGCCTCTTATGACCTCTAAGTTGCACCGTGAGCCCGTGATTCTTGCACCGAGCGCAGGTCGGCTGCCGCGTGCCGCCGCCGCCTCCGCTGCTGCTCGACGGTGCGGGTGCGGAGGCCAGGGTGGAGTGAAAGTCAAAGGGAAAAAATGTATCGAGTTATTAGCATCGATAAACTTTGTACCTGAAGGAAAAAGGGCTGTCGATCAATTTGGAGCAAAACCGAAAATGTGCATGTAAGCGAGCGCGTAAATGCCATAAAATTTCAACGACCAATAGCAGACGGCTTTCGGATGCCCGATGCTGGCACGAGGCGCCGCCACGCATCGATGCCACGCGCGCCCGGCTCCATATTTAGTTCCTTTCCCAGAAATGTTTGAAAGAATAATATTCCAAGGGGGGGGGGGCGGATGGGGGGTTTAAAAAAAAGAGATGAAGCAAAATTTGCCAATTTTCGAGTCCGGTGTGAATTGTCAACTTGTTTATTCCAGTGTTCTTTAGTCGGTAATAAAGAATGATAAAGTGGCAGTTTTAGATAGACACAGACCCATTTCATCGTTTATGGGCTCACTTTATAACGAGGTATAAAAGACTACACTCTCCTCGTGTTATTGCAATCATCGAGCGGATTTATTCTTAACGAGAATTTGGGCGCGTAAAAACAGACCGACGTTTGGGACTCAATCCGATCCGCAATCAACACGAGCAACAGGTGGAGCTGGCAGCAAACGACATGGACTACTCGCTCCTCTCTGATTAAGGGTGCGTTTGAATAATCATAACTTAATTTTCATTTTGTTTATTCGGTTTAAGATGCGAACTCCTCGATCAAATAAAACGAAATGAACGGGGTGGAGAGCAAGAGGGTAGCCAAACGCAAAAATCGCGTACGAGATTTTGAAATCTTTGAAGATTTCATGAGATTTCAGAGATTTTGAAATCAAAATCTTTGCCTGTGCGAGATTTCCAGCTCAATTTGCTAGAATTTACACCAAATTGCAAGACAATTTATAAGATTTCTAGGATTTCCAGGATTTCACGAGATTTGAAAGATTTCGAAGATTTGAGGGATTTGCTAAGGATTTCAAGGATTTCTAAGGATTTCTAAAGATTTCAGGATTTCACAAGGATTTCTTAGGATTTCACAAGGGTTTCTCAGAATTTTATGTGGGTTTCTTAAAATATTTTGCTAGAAATTGCGACAATTTGCAAGAAAATTTATAAGATTTCCAAGATTTCTAGGATTTCCAGGATTTCATAAAATTTCAAAGATTTCCAGAATTTCATGAGATTTCAAGGATTTTAAAATCCAAAATTTTTGCCTGTACGAGATTTCCCGCAATGGCTACCCCCTCGGTGGAGAGGAAGAAGAAGCCATTAAGTTTGCGGTCCAGTGCACCTGCCACGTGTGATTTATTTATTGCTTTTCTTCGAATGCGTAAACAAAAAGACGAAGAAACGTTACGGCTGAAAGATGTGTCGTTGTAACCAACTGCGCCTGCCGGCTGATCACTTCCCTGCAACACAAGGCACTTTAAACACGTCGCGTTTTAGCGGCTCATCGAATCTTTTCTCTTTTGCCAGCCACTCGTTATTAGCGCAACAGCACTTTGTAGCCAATTCCTGGCGGACGCGGCTGTCAGCGCCAGAAATCTCCACCAGATGCGCGCAACACGCTTCCCCCATTAACCCCAATCTCGTTCACGCCGCTCGGTGACGTCATCGCACAAACGCAAAACATCCCGTCCGTTTCGGCCAGAATTTTCCCCGTCGCTCGTCGTCGCGACAATTAATAAACCAAAACGAAAGCGCGGTTTTAATTTCGCCAATTCAGGCGCTAAAAACAACCTCGATCTCCATCTCGAGTGTTAGCGCGGCCAAAAATATCCAAACCCAAAGTAGGACATTGTGTGTCTAAGCTTATCTCTTTCTTTCTCCGCCCGCCGTCTCCGATGAACAGCGGCGGCCGACTCGCCCGCTTCGTCCCGCTCGCGGAGAAGGCGGCATTCGCCGTGCTCACCACGTTCCCCTTCGTCAACGCCTTCTCCTTCCTCATGCTCGTCGCCGAGCAATCTCGAATCACCAGGTGCGATTTCTAAACGTAAATTAACTAATTAATCAATTTTTTTTTATCTTTATTTCCTCAGCGAGTCGTTTTTATCCATCCTCTCGTCGCTCATCATCTACGTGCACGTTGTGGTGATGTTTATGTGCGCTCTGGCGCTAAAGCTGGACGACGCCAATCACCGAGTGGCGCTCGCGCACTCGGGCCAACTCGTGCTGCTCGTCTACTACAACATCAGTCCGGGCACGAACTGCGGCCCTCGCTACGCCGACGGGCTCAAAGTAACCGATATAAATAGTTATTAGACGAAATAAACGTTTGTTTTTTATTATTTTAAGATTCGAGCGTTGAGCCACGCCGTCGGAACGGTCGCGGCGTACTTGACGCTGGCCGCCACGCTGGGACGATCGACGGGCCTGCACCGCGCGGCCACCGTGCTGTTCGGCGTGTTCGCGGCAGGGTGCGCCTACGCCGTGCAGTGCGACACCGACTACGTGCTGGCGCTTCGGCTGGTCTATCATGTGTTTACCGTCGATTTCATCCCGGCCGTGGCGATACACGTAGGATGACGATTGGTTGAATTGTTTAAGTGTTTAGAATTGTTTTTTAATGTTTTAGATGGTGGCCGTCGTGGGGTTTCTCGTGTGCGCGCTTACCTTTTTGAACGAGACGATCACTCGTCACGTGGCCGTGGCGCTCGCGTTGCTCGTGGTGTTCGTGAACGTGGCGGTGGATTTTCGGTTGGATTTCTGGACTCAGCGACAGAGAGCGGACTTTTGGTGCGCGCTGAGAATCGCGGCCGATAACCTTCCCATTTTGGCGGCTTTAACTTTGTTCGCGTTGAAGCCGTTGCCCTCTGGTGAGGAAAATACGAAAAAGCAACAAACGCAATCCGAAATCGGGACCGAGACTAAATAATCAAGAAATTAATATTTGATACGATTACGAAACTTATTTCTTTTATCGTTTGACAATTAAAGAATGCTCTTTTTGATTCAGACATTTTTTTTTGTTTATTAGTGTCGTTTTGAATTTAATATCGTGATTTAATGTCAGTTTCCAGCTCGCTTTCCAGTACAATATCGGTCACTTGAATTCGAGTACGTTTAAGAAAGCGATTGAAACGACTCGACGACATCAGGGAGACCTGCAACCAACGCTGGAAGTTAAAACGGAAATTAAAACGGAAGTGGGACGCATTAAGACTGACCAACCGGATAAACGAAAACAACGAGGAAAGCCAGTGCGACAAACATTTAAACCGAAAGAAAATGGCGAATCATGCGACAAATGCGGATACGAGACACATTATACACCTAAATGTCCAGCTATTAAGTCTAAATGTCCCAATTGTAAAAAAGTTGGTCACTATTCGCGAATGTGCCGATCAGCAAAAGCAGCAACCGTTGAAATAGTAGAAAAAGACGAAGAATCCGAATATTATTTTCTGGGATGAAATTTTGCGGAGTACTATTGGTAATTCAAGTAGTTGAACTGGCCTCTTGCATCAATATACGCAATTTTCATCCTCTGTAATATCACTACTGTCCTTGAGACATCCTCTATGAAACCACTCTGTCGCATTTATCACATTGTACTATTTCCGGACCTCGGTATGGTTTACGGCACGAGCAAATAAAACTTTTTTCCAGGCTATGGCTAATACTTTTAACTCGTAATTTATAACTGTTGGAAATGTTTTTGATTATTAATGCATTCAACTAAGTGAGTTCGCAACTGACTATGGTTTAGTCGCACTTCTCCTGGGTTTGATCCCTCACAAGCAAAATGGGCGTTTGCTATATGGCGTGCAACCCACAGTCACCATTCATTTGTTAACCTAAAGTTAATCAGTTTACATGGGTGATTCTTAAATGGAACTGCCAAGTGTTTAATTTGCCAAAAATACAAGCTAAATACTAATTTCAGATTATGATCAGCATCCATATTGGATGTTGCGCTCTGCACGTGTGCAGATCGTGTAGGTGCTATGCAGCAAACCTATGGCAGGGGCATGTTATTATTTGGCAATGATAAATTAATTTATTAATTAGTTATAATCAGCATTTACAAGACCATCGACAATTTGTTTCAGCACACAGAAGATTTTAATAATCTACGAAAAGTGACTTCCGCAATCAAATAAATTTACATTTTCTGTACAAATTAAAATTGTTTACAATTTTTAAATTTTCATAAATATATATATAGCGTGTATCCACATTTCTTTACCGACAAATATATTCACAAACATCACAAAAACCAAAAAAATGTAGCCAGCCGCGTTTAATTTTCCCAATTTTTCTTAAAAAAACAAAAACCAAACCAAACCCGACTCAAGGACTCAAGGACTCGCGCCGTGAGTCACGCTCACCCCGGGATTCAGCGACTGCAACATTTGCACCGAATGATGTTTAAGTCGCTTTGCAATTTTGTTGGCCAAATCCAGCGCGTGAATCAACTGCAACTTCTTCATCTGCAAAACAATAAAACAATAAATAAATTACCCACAAATCAACTAATAAAATCGCATACTTCCATATTCTCGTCGCTGCTTTCCGACGTCAACGGATGTCCCTTCAGCTCTTTCAACATGGTCGTCGCCAACGCTTCCGTTTTGCGCAACAAACGTGCGCAGCTTTTGCAGCTACAAAAGTACAACAAATTACCACCAGTTTCCCAAAAAACAACAAAATAAAAGAAATATCTGCCTTTGATGATTATCGTTCTGCGAGCTTTGCAAACTGCAGCTGTGACTCCCGGACCTCTTGGACACCCTCCGCGAGTGTTTCTTCGCCTTCGGAAGCTCCGAATCGGACGCCGGTAATTGGTAGTTCTTGACCACCAGCTCGTCCGTCTCCGTGCTGTCGTCGTTCTTCCGCTTCAGCGTCAAACTCTGCGCCGAAAACTTGCACTCGGCCGTCGAGCACTTGTCGCAATGCTCCTGGTCGGTCTGGTCCTTGGAATTGATCGAAATGGCGTCCGCGTCCGTGTCCTGCAACGAATCCGCGCTCGTCGTCATCTGCGTGTCGCGGTCCTTCAACGACGGCCACACCTGCACGTTCACGTCGTGCTGCGACGGCTCCACCTGCACGCCGATCGAGCTCCACTGAAACAAATCCACAACTTGCACGTCCTTGCTCTCGTTCGGCTCCTCGTCCCTTTCGTCCGTCTCCGCCTTCGCCTCGACCAAACTCGCCTCCTCTTCCACGTTCGTTTTGTCCGCGCCCGTGCTCGTTTCCGACATTTCCTCGTCCACGTCGACGAACTGGCTTTCCTCGTTCACCTTCAGCACTTCCGCCATCGTTTCTTTGTTTAATCGCACGCACACGCAGTCTTGCTTATTCACTTCCGGCACGAGTTTCACGTCCGTGAACGTGCTCGACGTGGCCAAACTCGTTTCGGTAGTCTCGAGCGTTTGTTCGTTCGAGGCGTCCGACGCGGGACAGTCGGGCGTGGTGGTCCGCGAGAAATCCGAGCGGGGACTGAGCAGCGACATCTCGAACTGGTCTTTCGAAATGATGCGAATCTCCGTCTCCGGGTCGATGGGGCACAGCTCGCTGACACGCGGCGACGGCTGCGACTCGCCCGCCGCCTCCTCCTCCTCCACCGCCTCGAACCGCTTCACTTGCGGCACCTCGTTCAACATCACCTCGTTCACGTCAAACTCGTTCGAATTGATGTGCAACTGATAGTGCTTCAGCCAGCAGTGGGACGACCACGACTGTTCTTCGGAGCCCGGCGGACTCTGCGTCGCCTGCACCTCCGCCTGCACTTTGGGCGACGCCTCGACCACGCTCGCCGCCACCGGCACCGGATAACCGTACCAGAAATCCTCTTCCGGTTTGTTCCAAAACTCGGCCATGGGTTTCGTTTGCATCGCGTCGCCGTTCGACGGGCTCTGATCGACGTTCTCCTGGCTGGAAATGCTTTCGATCGTCGGGACGGCTTTCAACGTGTTGGACGTCTCGACGGACGCGTAGCATTCCTTCGTGCCGTAGCCGTCGCATTCCAGCATGGCGAAAAACACTTCCCGCACTTGGGAAGACATTTTGCTGCCGCTCTTTTCTTCCATGCAGTTGCACACGGCCGTGATGACGGTCGTCGTGTCCCTGGTGGTGCTCTCGGACTCCGTGAAGGAGCTGCATTTCTGCACGCTGCAGTCGTCTTCGTTGTTTAAACCCGGCGTCGTGATGGGGATCGAGCTTTGTTGGTCCTCGGACTCCGCGATCATGTCCGAGCTGATTGAAGATGTCAGCGTGATTGGTTTCGGTTCGATAATGCCGCGGCCGATCAGTTGGTGGCAGTACGGACAGCACGCCAGTTTGTCGTCTTCGGCGTCGAAGGCTTTGTAGGAGCGCGCTTCGTGCTTGTTTTTTTGCCGGACCAGGTGGTGCAAACCGCAGCAGTGGAGGATCGTGTCGCCGTTGCGGATTTTCACCGATAGATCTTTCTGTGGAAAGAAAGAAAGCGAGTTGAAGGAGGGTTTTGTTGGGGGGAGTTTAGTACTTACGGCGGCCGTGGTTAGAGCGGTGTCTGCGGACTCGTGTTTCGAAGTTTCGTCTTTGACTAATAGTTTTTCGACTTCGGTCTGACTGGCTTGGGTTCGTGATTTGTTGTAGATGTCGTCGCCGTGTAGTCCTCTTTCCAGCAATTCGTATCGTAGCTGCTGGATCTGTTTGTTGAGTTTCTCAAACATGACTCTGAAAAAGGAATTGAACGCTTATTAGGTGCGTTCAAATTGATTTCTGTGAGCATTTCTGCTTTTCAATTTGTGATTGTTCGGACGGACGCCACGTGGTCGGGGGAAAGCCACAGGACGCTGGACGCAACACACACGATAGAAATTATCCACGAAATACGACAAAGACACAAGTTTAGTTATTTAATAGCTTTATTGTTGTCTAGGGGTACGATATGGTGTCCTACGTGTATTTCCCGATTCTTTTGCCAAAAAACCCTGTCTGAAACAATTTTGCCCGTATTTCATCAATCTTTGCTCAATTCTCACAAATCTACACGAATCTAATGCTATGTTCACACTTAAACCACTTTTGTGAAAAACCTGTGTTCACACTACCAAAGGTTTTCTAGTACTCAAAACAAGATGGCGGACTTTTCTACAACTCAAGTTGTAGAAAAATTTTCTTAAACTTGACGTCACAACTGCAAAACACGCCCCCATTGCGTCATGTGACTGATTCTAGGCAAATCCAAAAAATAAAATGGATGCCAATTAGACTTTTAAGGCAACTTTCGGCATTAAAATAAAGCACTTTCAAATGCATCAAAAAATTAATACAATACATCAAAAGATGGAGAATAAAACGACCTTTCTTTTAAAAAAAAGAACATATTTCTAGCCCTAATGGTTCGTGAAATACGAACGGAAATGTGTTTTGTTCGTTTCGATAGAGTGGAAATAGATCGCGCACTTTCGTTTCGACCCCAAAATTGTCATCTTTTAATGTAGAAAAAAAATTAAAAAAATATGTTGACTTACTAAACTGGCATCCCTCTTTCTTTTAAAAAAAAATAGAAGTTTCTATCTTTAATAGATAATTAGCTACGAGCAACAATGCAAACCCCTACCAATCTGACACTTGTACAAAACTATCCTTAAGTGTGAACAATTGATTTCAGATTTGTAGAACTTAGACTTGTAGAAAATGATAAGTTCTAGAAAAGTGGTTTAAGTGTGAACATAGCATTAAACAAATCTAAAAAAATAAAAAAGCAATTCATCCAACAAACCTATCATTGCCGTCTTCATTGTCGCTCCTCAAATACACATACTTGGTATGTTTATCATCATCGCTCTTCGCATCCTCCGCCGCGTGATGCTCATACCCGCCAACCTCCGAATTAACTTCGCTAAAACTCTCCGTACTGAACTCCGACGACTCGCTCAAATCCGCATTCCCGATCTTACAACTCGCCAACTCGATCCCCAACTTCACCCCCACCGCACCATATTCCTCCTTCGCATTCTTCCCACAATCCAACTCCGTCAACGTCGCCGCTCCCAACTCCAACTCGGGCTCCAAATGACAAATCTTCGCTTCCTCCCCCTTCGTCTCCCACTCGTCCTCGCTCTGGTACGGCTCGCTCGCCGCCTCCTGATACGTCAAATTAAACCTCTGCTTAATCTCATCCAACAAGCGAATAAAAACGTCCATCTTGACCGCGTTGGCGTCCTCGGCCATCGACAACGCCTCGTTGATCCCCGTCAAAATCCGATCGTGGCACAAATCCGCCATGTTCGGCTCGCCCGCTTCCGTTTCCGCCGCCTCGGCGATCGGACTCATCCGCTCCTCCGGTTCCTTCAAAACGACGCTCCTGTTCGTGCTCCCCTGGCTCTCCGCGTGACCCTTGGCGGACGACAACAGACGCAGGGTTTCCTCGAGGATCCGCATCTGTTCCGCGTCCAACGTGGCCAGCAAGTTGAGCGTTTCCTGGTGCTCGACTTCCTTCGTCTCCATGTCGCTGCTCACTTTGTCCGACGCGTCGAACTTGTCCGACATCGTGGGCGTCGACTTGGTCGTCAGTTTCTCGCCGTTCTCCGACAAATTCTCGGCCTCCTTCGCGCCCGCCGTTCGCCGGCAGGATTTGCACGAAATGTCGATCGTTTCGTCCTCGTTCTGACGCGGCGTGGAGCCGTCGACCATCCGGTATTTGTTGTCGTCGCACAGGACGAAGATGGCGTCGAGTTCGCTCGCGTTCTGCCCGTCTTTTGGGGTCCGTTTCAACGATTGGGTCTCGGAGACGGATTTGCCGTTCGCGTCGCCGCTGCGGTCCTTCAAGCTGCTCTGGATCTCCTCCGAATGGATTGCTCGTAATAGTGTTTTTACGACTTCGATGCATTCGCTTTCGTTGCTGCTTTTGCTCTCCACTTTGTCGAGGTTCGTGTCGAAGTAGTCCGAGGTGTCGACGGACGAGTGCTGTACTTCGGATTGCTTCGACGCGAGGCGTTGGTGAGTGGTTTTGAGGTCGCGCTTCTCGGAACTCGTACGAGCGCTTTCGACGTCAGCCATGATGTTTTCGCGACTCTCCGAGCGTTGGGAGTTGGTGCTCGCGGTCGGGCTGGTCGGCAAACTTCCGTAGCTGCTTGTCTCGCGAAGAAATGAAAACTAAAAGATTTAAAAAAAAATTACAAATCTGCGTTAAAGCGAATATAAAAGGATAATTTTACGTTTTTCATGTTTAAAAATTTTAAAAATTTAAAATAAAATTTAAAAATCTGCGTTAAAACGAATGAAAAAGGACCTTTTTACGTTTTTCATGTTTAAAAATGTAAAATTATTGCAAAAATCTGCGCTAAAACGAATGAAAAAGAACAGTTTTAGTTTTTCATGTAAAAATTTTAAAAAAATTAAAAATCTGCATTAAAACGAATAAAAAAGGAAAAATTTACGTTTTTCATGTAAAAACATTTTGAAAAAATTTAAAAAAAATAAAAATCTGCGTTAAAACGAATGAAAAAGGACAATTTTACGTTTTTCATGTTAAAAATTTTAAAAAAATTAAAAAAAATTTAAAAAAAATAAAAATCTGCGTTAAAACGAATGAAAAAGGACAATTCTACGTTTTTCATGTTAAAAATTTTAAAAAAATTAAAAAAAATTTAAAAAAATTAAAAATCTGCGTTAAAGCGAATGAAAAAGGACAATTTTACGTTTTTCATGTTAAAAATTTTAAAAAAAATTTAAAAAAATTTAAAAATTTGCGTTAAAACGAATGGAAAAGGATAATTTTACGTATTTCATGTTTAAAAATTTAAAAAATTTAAAAATCTGCGTTAAAACGAATAAAAAAGGACAATTCTACGTTTTTCATGTTTAAAAATGTAAAATTATTTCAAAAATCTGCGCTAAAACGAATGAAAAAGAACAATCTTAGTTTTTCATGTAAAAATTTAAAAAAAATTAAAAATCTGCATTAAAACGAATAAAAAAGAAAAAATTTACGTTTTTCAAGTTAAAACATTTTAAAAAATTTTAAAAAATTAAAAATCTGCGTTAAAACGAATAAAAAAGGACACTTACGTTTTTCATGTTTAAAAATGTAAAATTATTGCAAAAATCTGCGTTAAAACGAATGAAAAAGGACATTAGTTTTTCATGTAAAAATTTAAAAAAAGTTAAAAATCTGCATTAAAACGAATAAAAAAGGAAAAATTTACGTTTTTCATGTTAAAACATTTTATAAAATTTTTAAAAATTAAAAATCTGCGTTAAAACGGATAAGAAAGGACAATTTTACGTTTTTCATGTTTAAAAATGTAAAATTATTGCAAAAATCTGCGCTAAAACGAATGAAAAATGACAATTTTACGTTTTTCATGTTTAATTTCTTCTCCATGAACGGCAGCAATCCCTTCCAGGACACATTGGCGTGGTGCGTTTCGATGGCGATCAACTGCGAGTGGATTTTGGCCAACAAATTGCGCACGTCTTCCAACGCGATCTTCTCCAACGCCGCCGTGTGTCCCACGTGCGCTTGCACGTCGTGCTGCAGCGACAGATAACTCTCCCACAAATAAGACAACATCTGCATGGCCACGTTCGGTTCGATGTTGATTCCCTCGACCATGCACTCGTGCAAGGAATTCACCTGCTCCAACAGACAGTTCGCGCGCAGAAGAAAACTGGCCACGGACGAACAAAACGGTTCGTTCACCGTCTGCGACGAGAAATCGGTCTGGCAAAAACCGTCCGCGACTCGACTACTCAACGAATAACCTACAAATTTAAAAAATTAAAAAAAAATAAACCAAAATACAAAAACAAAATATCGTATTTTACCAAGTAAGAGCCGAAGCTCTTATTCAAAACGGGCACACTGAACCGCGGCTCTTATTACAATTGTGTACCATATTTTAATTGGAATTTCAATTTTTTCATTGAAATTTCACTTTTTCCCATTAAAAATTCACTTTTTTTTAAAATTGAAATTTGACTTTTTTCCATTTAAAATTGACTTTTTTCCATTTAAATTTCACTTTTTTCATAAAAATTTTATTTTTCAGTAAAATTTCACTTTTTTCATAAAAATTTTATTTTTCAGTAAAATTTCACTTTTTTCATAAAAATTTTATTTTTCAGTAAAATTTCACTTTTTTCATAAAAATTTTATTTTTCAGTAAAATTTCACTTTTTTCATAAAAATTTTATTTTTCAGTAAAATTTCACTTTTTTCATAAAAATTTTATTTTTCAGTAAAATTTCACTTTTTTCATAAAAATTTTATTTTTCAGTAAAATTTCACTTTTTGCCATTGAAAATTCATTTCTTTTTCACTGTTTTCCATTTAAATTTCACTTTTTTGATTAAAATTTCACTTTGTTGATTAAAATTTTACATTTTTGATTAAAATTTCACTTTTTTGATTAAAATTTTAGTTTTCAGTGAAATTTTAATTGTTTCCATTGAAAATTTACTGTTTTCCATTTAAATTTCACTTTTTTGATTAAAATTTCACTTTTTTGATTAAAATTACACTTTTTTTGATTAAAATTTCACTTTTTTGATTAAAATTTTATTTTTCAGTGAAATTTTAATTTGTTTCCATTAAAAGTTCACTTTTTTAAAAAAATTTTCTATCTAAATAACCATCATCATCGACAAACGTTTCATTAACCGTTTCTTGTTTGGTTACAAAACCCCTCGAATAGTAGCCGCGACTACTATTTAAAGCCGGGCTACAATTCGAGGCAGCTACAAAACGAGAGCAACTCTTAATCGGTAAAATACAATAACTTCAAACGACTAATCCCCCATATATTACGTTTCTTCATCATACTTTCCAGCGGGTTGTGAATCCGCGGACTAATAATCGGAAACGACGGCAAACTCTTCGGATAATCCAACGAATTGATCTGGCTTTCCAACTGCGCGTAATTAATCCCCGGCGACAACCTCAAATTCTCCATCTTCATCGGCTTCCCCAACCTCAGCTGATCGATCGTATTCTCCGCCTCCGCGTGCTTCGCCAGCAACTTATCGTAAGAATCGTGCAACTGCGCCAACAACTGATCCAACTCCTCCCGGTGTTTCCTCTCCGCCACGAACCGCGCCAACAACTCCCGCTTCCGCATCTTGGCAAACTCCCGGTACTTGCTCACGCTCTCGTTGCTCCACGACGGCGACTCCACGTCCACGTTCTCGCTGATCCCGGACGGCGAAATCACCGACGCGGAGCTCAAACACTCGTCGCTTCGCACGTCCCCGCACGTCTTATCGATGAGAAAACTCTTCGGCGTCGTCTTCGGCCTCTGTTTATTGAACTCGTTCAACTGCTGCGTCCACATCCCGCTCTCCTGCGCAGACTCCCGGTTCGTGCTCGCACTGTGCGGCCGCACGCTCCGGCGCTGCTTGAACAGCTTGATGTCGTCGCACAGCAACAACGGCGCTTTCTCGCTCGGCGCGACGCTCTGTCTCCGCGACGAAAACGCGCACATCGATTTCCCGATTTTGCTCGCGTTTTCCTCCTGCTGCTCGAAGTCCGTGCACTCGTTCTGCGCGTTGTTCGTGTCGGAATTATAAGACGAAAAATATCTCTCTTCGCCTTCGGACGACTTGCAGTTCTCCTCCGACAAAGACTGCACTTTGCGGCCGCTAGTGGCGCGCGGCGTCATCTGACACGCCTTCTCCGTCGTGTAGTAATAGTCGTCGCGGCGCGGGGAAAACATGTCTTCCATGCCCGACGTGTTGTTCCGACTCGAACCCCCCCCGTCGTCCGAATCCATGTAGTTCTCGAACGCTTCCGGTTTCTCCGCGTACGAACCGCTCACCTGGCACAAACTCCCGTTGCGCTTGCGCTCCAGGTGCAGTTTCTCCAAACTGATGGTCAAAACGCCCTTGGATTCGAACAAATCCTCCATTTCCGCCGCGGTGTTCTCCTCCTTCCGACTCCACTCTCCGTCGTTCGTCGTCCGGCGTTCGTACAGCTCCATGATGCACTCCTCCGACGGCGTCAGCACGTTGTCCTGCGAAAAACTCTTCTCGAGCGACTCGCTGCGAACCTCGCTCTTCAGCTGCTCGTAGAGTTCCGTCGAGTGGAAGAAATCGTCGTCGGAGTGGACGTGCTCGACGTCGGAGTTCTTGATCTCCGGCAAGGAAACTTCCACGTCGGATTGGGGGAACGCCTGGCGCTGCTCGACCGTCATGTGCGAGCAAATCACCATCGGGAGCTTCGTCTGCTCGAGTAAATCCGTCGCGGTAAAGCTGTCGAGGGAATCCGCCTTCGTTTTCGGTCGGACTTCTTGCATTTCCTCTTTGATGATCGTTTGTACGACGTCGTCGGCCGCCGTCGCCAGCTGCAGCTCGACGTCGTCGATGAAGCCGAGGCCGATTCCGTCGAGGCTGAGCGACGCTTTGCTTCCGTCCGGACACTCGCTCGTCTTGTGCGAGCTCGAGAGCAGCCCGTGGTCGTCCGTGCACGACAAATCGCTCGCCCACAGCTTCGGGAACGCCTCGTTCTCGAGCAATTCGTCCTCGCAGGCCGTCATGAAGTGCTCGAAGTTCTCCTCGAACGTCGGAGTTTGCACGTCGCACTCGTTTTGCTGTTCCGTCCGCTCTTCGGTCGCGTTTTGCTCCGATTTCGGCTCCGGTTTCGGATTATCTTCGGGGACTATTTCCGCTTTAGTTTGGTCTTCGTCTTGGGAATAGTCGTTCTCGTCGCGGAAGTCGGACGACGACTCCAGATCGTCGACGCATTCCTCGCCGGCCGCCGACCAGTTCGGAACGAAAAATCCGCTGCTCCGCACTCGCACCGAGCCTTTGCTCGACGAGTCCGCCGACGGTTTCCGCGCGTTAATCGGCTCGTTGACGGAGTTGTTTTCCTCCAGAATCGGTCGGTTTTGTTCGAACGTCGGCCAGTAGTTTTCGCGGTTCGATTTCCTCCGTTTCTTCGGCAGAACGAAGCACGGAGACTTGCCGTAGATTTCGCTGCTGGACGTGTCCGTGCCGCTGATGAGCTCGTCCTGCGCGTGGGGGTTCAGTTGCTGGTATTTGCTGCCAATCAGGCGGCCGTCCAGGCCGTGTTTCATGTCGCATTGGTAGTTGGAGTTGATGGAGACCTCGCTCGGAACGTGTTCGCGAACACCTGTCGCGGGCGACGACAAAATGGGCACGCTGCGACTTTTCTGCGTCTTTTTGTCATCGCCGTTGTCGGAGATCATCGTGCGGAGGCGCAGGCGGGATCTGGTTCAAGAAAAATGCGTAGTGTCAGTAAATTTGGTCGGGCATTATCGATTTGTGCTTCCGAAGGGTGAAAGAAGCGGTTTCGGGGTTTCCGGCGATTGGTGGGAGTTGATGGAGTTGGTTTTGTTCGATGGTTGTACTTACTTAGGATTGTTTTTGGAGGCGAACGGGGAATTTTCGTTTGCCTGGATGTGAGTAAGAGCAAATCAACACGTTCCAACAGAAATCAAACTCCAACAAAACTGGAAAAGAATATCGTTTCATTATTTCGTGAGTGTAACAGTGGGAGTGAGGAGGTTGGGACCGGTCTGTGGTTGAGCGCCAATGGATCGTTGTGGCATTTATTCGCATCTTTTGGTGTTTGTTGTTGTTGTTATCCGTCACGGAAGAGGCAATCGCGAGGGTAATCGAATCGCCATGCGCTGGGCTAAGCATGCGCAGGCCTAGCAATCTACGCATGCGCGATGCAAACACCACCTGGTGGCCATTTTGCTGGCAATAATCAACTGGGGGAGTGATCGCTTGAAAGAACCCCACACACCGAGCCACACACTCATGTAAGTAAAAATAAAAATAAAATTAAATAAAAATAAAATTATAATTAAATAAAACTAAAATTATAATTAAATAAAAATAAAATTATAATTAAATAAAAATAAAATTATAATTAAATAAAAATAAAAGTATAATTAAATAAAAATAAAATTAACTCATTATTTATGGACAAATGCATCTTTAGTGGGGTAATACTTCCGTATGAGATGATAGGGACGCCCCACCAACTAAGATTCAAATTTTACTAAATTTTCCTTTAAAAATCCAATTCTCTAAATTCTCCATTAAAAAATTCAAATTTTACTAAATTTGCCATTAAAATTGTTCAAATTTTACCATTAAAAACATTTAAAATAGCTTGGAAAACATATGAAACTACAGGGATAATTAAAATCAAATCAAATTATGTCTCAATCTAAAAAAAAGAAACAAAAAAGTCCTAAAATATCATACACTGTATACGAATTTATATTTTCCTAAAAAAATAAAAACAACATTTTCCAACCAATTCAGTCGCTCATTTATTTATCAATAAAATTAGCCATTGCGTCATCATCATCTCGGCCCTTCTTCATATAATAAGCTTCCATCTCCTCTTGCCGCATACTATTATCATATGCTATTATACGGTCGCCTCCTCGCGTCCATCAACAAGAATCTCTTTGCACGCCTCTTCGCTTCCTCACCATCCTCATCCTCCCTTTACCTCCTTTTCTTGTCTAGCCCACACATCTTCCTCATCAGCATCACAATCACCGATCACTTCATCTCCTTCGTATTCAACCGCATTTTTCCCACTCTCACCGATACAATACGAATTAAGCACAAACTGGTGACAACATTGATAACCCCAACATCCATTCCTCCAAAAAGAAGCCCACACACTCGTGTGATTATTCGTCAACACATCCTCGTCGTATCTCGACCTCACGTCTTTCACCATCCCCTTAATGATCTTGCCGTGTTTCGAATACCCAAGTACTCAACGTACTCACACTACTCAGGTATGTCTCCAAAATACTCTCGCGGACATCCTCCTTGTAAGTCACCTTTCTTTTCTTGAATTCTTTGTTTAATAGTTCCAATTTGGTCGGTTCTGCCAGCAAATGAACGTCCACGCCCTTCTCGTACGCCTCCCACGCGAACAACTGCGCCGTGGCATGTTTGCCGGTGTCGCCGGAAAATCGCACGAAATTGTCGCCGGCGTACTGCACATCTTCCGAATGCACTCCGCCATCTTTGTACGGGTTGTCACGCATCGTTCTCGATTTCGGATCGTAATACGCCGAATTTATGTCCAAATTACGCAAATATTTGGCCGTGTCCTCCCGAATACGAAGATTTCGGACGGTAATGCGCTGTTTACTGTACCACTTTGGTGCTAAAATGACCAACAGGTGGTGCTGTGGTTCTTATTCGCATTGCTGCTCGCCGCATTTTCAGTTCCAAAATTGTCGTATTTGGACTCGTAATCGGCGTCAAAGTCGTCGGTGGATGTTGAACAATCCATCTGCTACCATTTGTTGGAAATATAAATATAAATAAAATTTTAATTCAACTTTAGTGATTACCGGTATATAAAACCAGAAATAGGATGTTTTTGGGTCTTAATTAATGTTTTATTTGGTCAAGATTAAATGCAGTATTTTGTGGTAAAAATCAAATTTTTTTGGTAAAAATCAAAGTTTATTGATAAACATCAAAGTTTTTTGATAATAATCAAAGTTTTTTAATAAAAATCAAAGTTTTTTGGTTATAATAGCTTTAAAGACCAAAAATTGCTGTTTCAAGTGCATTGTAGACCCCAAAATGCAGTTTTTGTAGCATTTTATACACAAAATTACAGTTTTAAGTGTATCAGTGACAATTTTCAATATTATAAATGTTGGTTTTGAGTGCCCAGTCTTCACGCCAGGTGAACGTTTCACCTGCGCACCCACGACGTCCAGATGACGTACTTGGCGTAAACCAATCAGGGTTGAGCGCACCTGTATATAATGTGTTAGCAATTAGAATAAAGTTAGTCATTTGCTGTTAAACCTAACCACGCGTCTTATCATTGTCCCAACCTTCGACACTAAAAACTACAGGTTATGGGCCCAGCACGCTTCCACTGCGGATAATATCGAGATTTGGGACGAAACGATCGAAGAAGTCAAAACGTTTTTGATACGAACCGTTTCGAGAAACAAAATCAGAAACGATGGCGAATGCAGGCGGAATTTCGGCTAGAATCGAACCACTGGGGAAAGAAAACTACGATGCCTGGAAAGTCCAAATGGAAGCAATTTTGGGGAAGAACGATCTCTTAAAGTACGCGGACGGAACATTGAAGCGACCAGAAGTTGATCCAAGCAACAATAACACCAAGAAAGCCGCCGAAAATTGGGACGTGAGAGACAGAAACACGAGATACGATATTTTGCTACACGTAAAACAGTCGGAGATTCGATTGTTGAAAAACTGTAAAACCTCAAACGAATTATGGAGAAAATTGGACGAAATTTACGAAGCGAAAGGACCGGCAAATATGGGCATGTTGCTGAAACAAATTTGCGGAAACAAAATGGCTGAGAACGAAAACGTGCGTGACTATCTGAAGGGATTTTTTGAAGCGGTTGATAAGCTACTCGACATGGATATGGAAATCCATCCGACACTTACTGGGACGCTGCTGTTGCAAAGTTTGCCGAAATCATTCGATACGTTCAAGATCACGATGGAATCGCGAGACACATTGCCGACGCTGGAAGCGCTAAAAGCTAAAATTATAGCCGCAGCAATTTCTCAAGAAAAAGATAAAGAAGAAGTATCCGACGCAATGTTGGCCAAGAAATCGTTCCAAAAACGGAGGCAGCCGAAGAACGGCGACGATGAATCGGATTCTGATGAAAAGCCGACTTTCAAGTTCAAGTGCCACGGTTGCGGAAAAATCGGCCACAAAATCGCCGATTGCCGAAGTAAAAGCAAGAAGGAAAGCGCATCGAGAGCCGAGAAGTCCAAGTACGAATTATTTTTCTGCGAACAAAACGAGACAGCATTGAAATGCGAGAAGTCACGGCCGAGAAATTGGTGTTTGGACAGCGGCGCAAGTTCCCACATGTGCTCGAGCAATTCAACATTTTCAACGATCGAATTCCTGAAGAACCAGAAATTGAATTTGGCCAGTAAAGCGAGTACGAACATCGACGGAAAAGGAACCGCGAAAATCGTCGTCAAAACTGGAGACGGAAATATGAAGTTGGATTTGACGGAGACTCTCTTGGTACGGGATTTGCGAACGAATTTGATGTCAGTCGGAAAGATCACAGAGCGGGGACACAAGGTGATTTTTGACAATAAATCAGCAGAAATAATAAGCCCGAAGGGAGAAATCGTATTCACCGCCGAAAAAAGAAACGGATTATATTACATCGTCGACAAGACCGAGGATGCTGCGACCGCAATGGAAATCGAAGTCAGAACCGGGAACATGAAGACCGAAAAAGCAAGTACGGAAGTCAAGAAGACAAGAACCGAGAACAAGAAAACAGCTGCGGAAGTCAAGAAGACGAGAACCGAGAACAAGAAAACAGCTGCGGAAGTCAAGAAGACGAGAGCCGAAAACAAGAAAACAGCTGCGGAAGTCAAGAAGACTAGAACCGAGAACGTAAAAATTCGCGAATGGCACGAGAAGCTCGAATACGAATCAATTTTGAAGAAACTGAAAAACGACTTTGCAGAACAGATAAGTCAAACATTAATGGAAATGGCGCAATATATGATTTTGCAGCCGAGTGAGGAATCAAGTGTGG